>JACSYO010000399.1:0-600000 GCA_016806645.1 Ophiodon elongatus
ATTCTTTTTTTTAAAGCTTTTATATTATGTTATATTATTATTCTATGTTAGCTAATCCCATTTGTGCTACAAAAAAGTTAGTTCTGATTGGTCCAAAGTCTAGATATCTGGCAGTAGTATACAACTACCCACTGCTGCTGATGCTACTAACACTTTAATAAGTCCATAAATTATGCTCCATAAATACATGATAAAATATGCATCTCTGAGAAAAGTTGTCTTGCAACTTTGTAACGTTCTATAATGATTCTCTGCTTTCTATGTTTGTCAATCTTCTCTCTGCCTCCCTCTCCGCTGAGCAACTAGAATAAACCATGACAAAGACGGTGCCCGTCTCCACCTCGGCCCCCCTGACCCCGTCGTACTCCTCCGACCCAACTATGAGGAGCTGAGTCAGCAGGACGCCCCCACCAACCAGCATTAAGAGTAAGGCTCCACGTGTACATATGGACTTATATTCCCACATGAACATGGGTTTGTCTGCACACACTTGTACTTGTTTTCTAGCATTAAGGCGATTAAAACAGTGTCCACGTCCAAACTGCTTCCACATGCCAGCAGCTTTGCGTTTTTACAATCGTCGCATGTGATTTGGTTCCAGCTTCTCAGAATCCCTGCAGATCAACATCTCTTCTCGTTCCCCGCAGCAGCTAATCCTTCAATCAGCAGCCGCATCATGAAGGCCTGTTTTCGGTTTCGCTCTTGCGGCACCATGTTTTTATGTTTATAAAGTGTTTAATGTTGAAATATAAGGCAGCTAAAGGCTAGCATCACTAGCTAAACGAGACACGTGGAGCGTGTTGAGAAATAGCATCCTTGCTACAAAGACTGTATCGCTCGAGACGCACAACAAAGAGGCCGAGCCCCACTGAGGAATCCGCTAGTAAACAAAGCCGAATGGCGGTTGGTAGTTTAAGTAAAATAGTATTTACTTTAAAATGAAAACAATTACACATTAAATACATGATATAAAATAAGAAAAATGTCCCATGGAACAGGATCACGCCGCAGGCCCTCGTCTCCCTCGTCCTGCCGCGTGACCCCCAATGACTTCCGGTTTGCGCCGACGTGCGCGCGTCACGCCCCGCCGACATCTGGCGCAGCGCTCCACGTTCCCGTCCGTGTGCTCCAGAAGTCCAGTCACATCCATCTGCGCGTCCTTTTATATTCCTAAGAAGTCCTCGTCGTCTGTCTCCGTGTTGCGGCGGGGCCCTTCCACCGTCCCGTGTCGTCGTCGTTTTAGTATGTCCTCCTGTTGCCCGTTCTGCATCAGGTTTCAAAGGATCTCCCCCGATCGCGCAATAAATTGTATCTAACTGCCGTGGCATAATTTACACACGGTAACCATAATACGATTTAAGCATACGGTAGTTTTAACACATGGTAATTATGAAATAGTCTGAACATACGGTAATTATGAAATAGTCTAAACATACGGTAATTATGAAATAGTCTGAACATACTGATTATGAAATAGTTACAAAATATGAATTATGAAAAAGTTACAAAATATGAATTATGAAAAAGTTACAAAATAAAGGCATGAGACAGTTGCTTTAGGAGCTTTCTTCATTTAGCCTTAACAAGCATGCGAGCGGTATAGCCCAGCGTAACGTCAGTCACCTGGTCTTATAGGTGTATTGTTCCCATGCAAGATTATATTCGCATAAATGTTGTGTCCCATTGCGGATATAAGCAATAGTTTGTTATTAAGGGTCGTTACTAAAGGTAGTTAAGGGTCTTTCTGAAGAGGACACGTCACGGGGTCGTTAACATCATGTGAACTGCTCAGAGTCAATGAACCAGGAGTCTATTGACAACCAGCAAAGACACAGACTAGCACCACTACTGACAAGACAAGAAGTTTCAATACTACTGACAGCTTTAAGCCTTGATTTGTCCGTCTGTCACTCACTCTCTGTGCATTCTGTATGTTAAAATGCCAATCAAGAATCAAGATCAGGCAGTACAAGTCAACAAACATGTCAATACTTTTATCCTATTTTTGTCTTTATTTAGTTTAGTATTATATAGTGTTAGATCCGAGAGATAAGCCCCTTTCACGGGACTATCTAATTAACCAGCTCTCCGTTCAGTGGGTCCGGAAGATAGATGTTTGGAGATCTTTTTAAGCTGGTGGTCGAGGAAACTCGCCTGGCTTTGCTCACTGCCGTCCATCCTGACATCTACCCCGCTTCCACTCACAACTACACTCAACCGGGAGGCCGAATACAGCTATCAGTTGCGTCATTTAATGGCAGCTTTCCTCTAATGGACCTAGGCTCTTGGTAAGGTGCCAGGATAGGTTTAAATAGCTAGGATTTAAGCTCTATGGGTCTGTTTAGTGGACTAGGAACTAGAATAACCGTTCAGAACTATACTGATGTTAGGCACACAGTAGTACTTAACTTTTTACAACCACGAATATACTTACGGGGGCGACTGTGGGTTAGTGGTGAGCAGGGTCGTCCTTCAATCAGAGATCGGCGGTTCGATCCCCAAACTCCACTAGTCCATGTCGATGTGTCTTTGGGCAAGACACTTCACCCCAAATTGCTCGCATAGCTGTGCCTACGGTGTGTGAATGGTAGCTACTCCTGATGGGCAGGTGGCACCTTAGCCCCTCCCATCAATGTATGAATGGGTGAATGATGTCATGTAGTGTTAAAGCGCTTTGAGTGGTCGGAAGACTAGAAAAGCGCTATTCAAGTACAGATCCATTTACCATTTACACTTCACTACTTTCCTATGACAACTCTCAGGACTACTTGCTTTAAATGCAGATTATATATTTATTGCAGGATTATTAGCATGGGCATAGCAACAGCTCAATTATTTACTTCATTTGATTACATTACCGATTGATCATAACATAGCTTTCTTACTGAGCCGAGACTGGGTGAAAGTCCTTTTTGTGAAATTAATCCTTTACGGGGTAGGAGGAGATGCCTTCGCCTGGCCCGGCGTAGACACCTGCCGATGGCAAAGAATTCCATCTGCGATCCTCTTAACTCCGTAAAGTCACAGAAAAACAGTGTCCTCCATAACCCTCTTTAGGCAGGGGGAATGAGAATCTCCGTCATCCTATTCCTGCCCACGCTCGGGGTCCTCTGAGCCGTGAGCAGAGACGAAGTTCTCCGATGCTTGTCCCGGACGATGTTCTATTGTCCTCAGCTGAGTACCGGACGGTGTCGAAATCCCTCTCGATGTCTCGAGTCTTCTCTTTTTATTGACCTCAGCTGTGCCATTCCCCCCTCCTTTACACCCTCGCACCCAGTTGCTCAAATGACATCATTCTTTCTCAGTTACACACACACACACATTTTGCCTTCAACAGGACACCCTCTCCTCGTCAGAATAGAAGGGACCTGATTATTTTAATGCACACACATTTTAATTTCAACAGGATATACTCTTTGTTAGGTTAGCATTCTATACATCTTCACATTAATGAGTTTTTACCAACATCTGTCGCATCTTTTAGGGTCTATTGGAAGAGGAGAGCTCACGGTCAAGCTGACTTATCAAGTCGACTGAAAGAACACGTTTCATCAACATTGGCAATATGTTCATATGTTTCCTCCTCCTCTTCTGTTGGTGAGTGATTTCAAACTTTGCCACAATTATTTCTCGTATACATGTAAATCCTGAGACAGCTGGTTTTATTTTGCCTCACATCAAACATTTCTGACCTTTGTGCTTTTATAATATAATAATTAAATGTAATGTAATATAATGTAATGTAATGTTTAATAGATTAAAATTAAAAAGAATATATTATGAATAATTTGAGGTCACTAAAATATAATAAACATATATGAATACAATTAAAATAAGAATAGAATGTCAACATGATGTTTCTTCTAATATTCAATAATAATATTCTAATATTAATCTCCCTTAATGTAAAGGGAGATGGAAAAAATATGAAAAAATAAACAAAAATCATTTAGCATGTTTTGAGGTTGGTTTACTTTCGCATCGGGCAGCATTGTGGCTCAGGGGTTAACACCTAAAATATACTAAGATTAAGATAGTGAAATATATATTTTACAGAAGAAAATCGTACCTTTAGCGCATTGCTCTGTAAAGCTGCTGTAAAATTGCATTTTATAAAACTTTGGGAACAAAGACAACGCCCCGAACACAACTCATTTCCCCTGCACTAAGTACTGGAGCACAACGAACCTGTTCACTTCCTCTACGACTCAGCTCCTACATCCCTTCCCCTCAACCTTGTTCTTGTCTTCCTATTTCTCTCTCTCTCTCTCTCTCTCTCTCTCTTTCTTTCTCTCTCTCTCTCTCCCTCTCCCTCTCTCCCTCTTGACTACAGGAACAAGGTCGGACTCTGCACCACCAGCGATTCTGAATGGACGCCAGCGATCTCTCATCGCACCCCTCCAACCTTCTTTCCATGCCCCCCTCTACACTTCTCGTTCCTTCTCCCCTACATCCCTACATCCTTACATCCCTTCATCCCTTTCCGCTTCCTAACCCTTCCATCTCGCAATAAACAATTTGAAAGCCTTATTGCTATTAGTGTGGTCTTTGTTAGTGAAGTTGACTTTGTGTTACTCAGGAATCACACTACACACACACATGTATTCAACAAAAGAGGTCCAGCAGGAGCTGCAGAATCACAGACAGTTGATGAACATGAGTATCATAAGTATGAATATATGTTTTAACTTGTTGTGTAAAAGCTGACATACTAATATGCTGCTATTAAGTATCTCATGAACTTGATATTGATTGTTTTGTCTATATTTTCTTTAATCCTACATTTAAAATATACTATATCCTAATAACCCATGCACCAACTTTGTTGATGCACACCATGGAGCAATAAAAAAAGAGGACAGGACAATATTTGTTTTAAGACATTCTCAAACTCTTAGTTGTAGTTTATTTATTTAATTAGTGAATCATTGAAAAGACAAACACTCCCTAAAATAAAAAGGAAAAAATAAACCCACGTTAAAGTGAGCCTACTGTTTCAAATTGCACACAAACGACATAACGAGCGTGAAAGGTTACCAACTACAGAATAATGTCCTCGTTATTGGTGCTGGCTACATCTAAAATCTCTTCTGCATCCCCGTTGACTGAAGATAGTCAGACACACCAAGTCAGCTTGCTACCGTTAGCATGCTCTATCTGCCAAGCATTAGTGTGGCACATCGGTCATTTTAAGGGCTACAACTAATTGCAGAATTATTGTTGTATTATGGTATTAGTTTTCTTGTTCTTATCATTTAAAAATCTTTGTATGAGTTTTAAACTCACCTACTTTAACCTAAAGTAGTTGCAGGGCGATAATCATTTTTGGCCAATAGGGGGCAGTAGAAGCTTTGGTATCACTGGCGTTGTAATTCTTGTCTATGAGAAGCGCGTTAGCCCGGTCTTTTTGTTGTATTCACATATGTGAGAAGTACACTAACGCCATACAGATTTATGTTAAGTTCGGGCGCTTTTGCAGGGCCATTGTTTATGTTTATAAAGTGTTTAATGTTGAAATATAAGGCAGCTAAAGGCTAGCATCACCAGCTAAACGAGGCACGTGGAGCGCGCTGGCGGTATAAGCGTAACGTCAGTAACCTGGCCTTATAGTTGTATTGTTCCCATGCAAGATTATTTACGGATAAATGTTGTGTCCTGTGGCGGATATAAGCAGTAGTTTGTTAATAATAACGTTTGGCTGTACATTTCAGGTTGTGTATTCACAATTCATGTAATCTTATCACAGTTGTATTTAGATAGTTTTACTTAAGTATGTTGGGCTGTAATCTTTGTGTCTTTGACAAGCAAGTTAGCCCAGCTGGTAGGAAAGACAGTCAAGATAACAGCAAAGGATGCAGTTTTTTGTTGTATTCACAGCATAATAAATTAATCTGGCAACTGAATGGAAGTTGTCATCATTCAGTGTGTAACATAATTTGGCGAGCCAGCCTGAAAGGACTGTTTTGGACAACAGGGAGATGCAGTCCCTTCTAGAGAGACGAACCTAGACAAACTGAGACCAACAGAAGATAATGATGGAGCAACACCAGGACAAGATCAATGCAGCGTTGTGGACACTTGAGAAACCAGAACTCATCAAGGTGTGTCAGCATCTTAAGTGCAGTGAACCAACAGGGGAGGGATATAGGGGACAGTCCCGTCGGGCCTGACTCGGCTAACAGAGAGCACTTTGGATGAGATTGAAGAGGGTGAGGAATCTTGTGTGTTCTGGCAGTTCATCAGTGATCTCCATCTATTCATGCAGTCTTCACAAGAACATGTTTTTGACAAATCAGAAATACAACAAACTGGTCCTAGTGAAATAAAGAGACTGAAACAAGAGTATACACAGCTTCAGCAGGCTAAAGCAGAGGCACGTCGTGTTCTAGAGGAGAAGATTGAAGCTTTGGGGTCCCAGTTTAGTACAACAGCGGTAAGAGAGAGGGAAGTCAAGCTGCCCGCAGCCCTCACAACACCAGAAGTCACTTTGAGAAAAGATTTCCGGATCTGGAGTCAGACAGACAAAAGGTCGGACAAAAGGACAAATTATCTTTCACTAGCCTTACAAACCCGATCGAGTCTGGGCTTAAGAAGGGCTATTTAGAGCCTGAAATCATAGAGGCTGTGCTTAAAGCAGTAAGCCCCGGCCTTCACCTTTGAGACTTAGTGGAAGTCAGGCGAGACCTCACACTTCCCACATTAAGAACCATACTGAGAGGACATTATAAGGTGGACTCATCATCATCTGATCTGCTCCATACACTCATGAACATATTCCAAGACAATAAGGCAGGGCTATTCAATTCAAATTCAACAAGGTCCATTTAGAAACAATTTCCTCATGCAAAGGTTCGGAACATCACAATAATGTCTAACTTGCGTTATGATTTAGTCCCATATATATATATTGAAGTGGGCTGCACGGTGGTGTAGTGGCTAGCACTGTCACCTCATAGCAAGAGGGGTCTGGGTTTGTCTCCCGGTCTGGGCGGTCCTTCTGTGTGGAGTTTGCATGTTCTACCCGTGGCAGCGTGGGTTCCCTCCGGGTTCTCCGGCTTCCTCCCACAGTCCAAAGACATGCCACTCAGGTTAATTGGACTCTAAATTCCCCGTAGGTGTGAACGTGGGCGTGAATGGTTGTCTGTCTCTATGTCTGCCCTGCGATGAACTGGCGACCTGTCCAGGGTGTACCCTGCCTTCGCCCAATGTCAGCTGGGATCGGCTCCAGCGCCCCGCGACCCTAAAAAGGATAAGCGGTTTGGATAATGGATGGATGGATATATTGAAGTAGCCTAGCAGTTGTATGTCGTCAACAACTGACTGTCAAATCAAATGAAGAAAGTTCAATTGAATAATATCTAAACAATATTTATTGTCAGTTTTCAAATTGAACTGGATGAATTATAAATAATACATCATCTTTCTTTCAATTATTTTATTTTCAGTTTATACAGGTTACACGCCAAATCAAACTAGACAAAAAAAAAAAAAAATAATACATAACATAGCATAACGACCAACTATACGAACAATCACATTTGGACAGAAATCATACAAGAAAACACCATAAACATAAATCATCATCCTCCATATTGAACCTTTTATAACAATTAAATATTAATGAATATAGTGCACTTAAATCTTTGACGGTCTCTTGGATCCCAAAGTTGAAAACCCTCATTCTTACAACCATTTTATTTTCAGTTTGTACAGGCCACTCGCCGAATGTCACCCCCAAGAAAAATGATATATAGCATGACAGCTAACTATACAGGCAGTCAGACACAGCGACAAACAATGTTAAAGAAAAAGGGTAAAAAAAATATTTAAGAAAACAAACAGGAAAAAATGTAGATCATGAAACTGCATAGCATACCTGTCATAACAATTAAATCATAATAAATACTGTGGACTTATTCCTTCACTGGGTCACTTGGGTTCCAAGGTTGCAAAGCCTCTTTGTATGATTTCGGCATTGACCTCGCCAATAAAATCCACAACAGGGTTCCAAACAGAGAAAAACCTGTTCATGTCTCCTTGGAGAACATGTGTGAGCCTTTCCAATAATACATAATCTAATAATTAATAAATATACTCTTATTTCGAGTAAAATAAGGAATGCATTTAAAAATAAATTACAGAACAGAAGGCTTTTGAAAAATTGGCATCTTAAAATAAAGTACTTCATTTTAGAAAATTTAATTGAACTGAATTTTCTTTTGCCCTGCAGCTTTAAATTCAGTTCATTCAGGTGTGAAGTGGTGTCAATCAAAAAAGCCACAATATTATATTCTTGTCAACTCCTAATAAGAGACATTTGTGTGCAGGGACAATATCTGGTTATGGAAACCACTTGTTGTTTCAGCTCTATTCTCCTCTCTGTTAACGTACAGTAATTCTCTGACTACTCGGTTTCTTGCTCCGTCTCCCCTGTGTGTTTAAATCTCACTTGACTCTGGAAGCTTATTGGAATACACATATTTGATTGGCTCCTGGAGCACCTCGGTAATAAAAGCCCAAATCCAGTATTGCTCAGCTCTCTCCGGCTCACATGGACTCATCACTAACAGCTTATGCCCGTTAATGCCTTGGTTTGATCTTTTTTTGTTTTTCATCATGCACACGCATTCACGTTTATATTACTGATGTAACTGACTGACACACTTCACAATGGTAGCCATTTCTTTACTTCATTAAAATAAATACCTTTAAATTACCATCAGCAATCGTGTCCATTTCAACATTTGTCAAAGCCTCGGAGCCGGGTTATGATATTGTTCAGTGTGTTTCCTGGGCCGCTAAACGAGCGACGCAAAGGCTAGAAAAGCTGTGCCGGTTAAAATAGAAGCGCTCCTTCAAAATTTTATAATTCTCAATCATATATATTAAGTCCAGGTTCGGCTACAACAACATTTGAGACCATACAGCGGCCCGCCTATTTGTGACCCCCACGCGAAGGAATCTGCTCAGAGGTTTTTGTTCAGGGCAACAGAGCTCAGAGAGAAACTGCTTAAAAGTATTTAATGTTTGTACAAAAGATGAAATACAACAGTAAATATAATTTGTAAGAGCCATATTAGACTTAATAAGATGTGTTTAGTGATGTGAGAACAAAAATGTTGAAATGCTCCTTTAGTTACGTTACTGACTACGTCATAGCCAATATCCATCAGTCGAGGTTAATCAGTCTGCGGAGTAAGACAGTTTTTTGACCGTTGTGCCAAGTTGAGCACAGAATGAATCTTGTAACTTTATTTTTTTTAAATGGACTTACTGTCTCGGAAGACTCATTTTGCGTCAAGCTTATTGCCAATACACAGACTGTAACAGTAGTGGTAATATGGATTACCGTATGGAGAGAAGATCGCTGCTACACCATTTACACAAGCACCAATGCTTTAACCACTAAACACTAATACATCCATATGTAGTTGACAGTAAACTAACCATCATCAACAATACTGTACTCAAACCAAAGAAATATTAACATGAACATGTTAATATAACTGTAAATCGTAGATGACCTACGAATGAAACCGATTTTGTGGACTTTAAGGCAAGGATTACGAGGATTGCTTCAAAGTCTATTCAGAGATCTTTGGATTTGTTTTCATTGTATCAGTTTTACTAATCATGCTGCCTCACCTCTAGGGGTTCATCTCTCACAACTTAACACTATAGCCAATAATTGGCCACAAGCCCGGGGAGTGCACAGGGTTACAGAGACACGTATGGTGAAACATCGTATGTGTGTGTTCCTTTGGGGGCACATTGCAGACTAAAGACCAGTTAATTTAATTGGGGATAGAAGCTGATATTTGGGTCATTGGTAAAGGTTCGAGTCATGCTAAGTCTAAAGGAAATTAATGTAAGTCAAAGTAATGTCCCACAATTTTGTGTGTGTGTGTGTGTGTGTGTGTGTGTGTGTGTGTGTGGTCATCAGGCAGAAACAGCGACAACTTCAGGAGCAGCTGAACAGAAGACAGGAGGAGCAGATATTGTACTTACTGCATTTCATTATTGTTGGTTTTGCTGGTAGAACAGTCTCAAGTAAATTATGGATGAAGATGATTATTTTAAATGTTATTTGTGTCCTGATTTTTAATTTGTCTGCAGGAAGGGGGTTACTACACAGAGGACAGAACTCCAACTGTTCATTATAAGAACACCGTGTACAGGTAAGTTTGTTTGCACATATGTCCTGTACATATCATATGCTGTGGGGTTAGCATTCTTTAAATCTGTCGCATCTTTTAGGGTCTTTCGTAAGAGGAGATATTACGGCGGTGGTCAACAGAATATAAACACAGATCTCCAGGAGGCAATGAATAACGAGTCTATTGCCGATGAACAAAGACCGGAGACAATTGTTGGCATGGTGCCTGAGTACAGGTTACTGGTTGTCACAATTTTGGGGGAGCTGTTTAGGGGATCGCTGCCGTTTCTGTTGTTATCTCTGTTTTCTCATGTTTTATGGATAGTCAGGGAGCTCAGTATTGTCTTTGTTTTTGCTTCAACAGGCCAGTTGACCTTCTTTTCTAGTTAGTGTGGGGGTTTTGTTTATTACTTTGGCCTTAGAGACCCTGACGCCTTTGGTCCTATTCTTAGTTCTACTTTTGTTAACCAGTGAAGTTATCAATAAATGCCACTTCCTGTTCTAAGTATTTCCACTGCCTTATTCTGTCTTTTTGGTTCCACCTTTGCCGAGGTCTCTTCATAAATGTATGTTGCGCCTGTGTACCCCTAGGCACACTAGACAGGCCGTAACATACTCCTTCGAAATCCTCGTCTGCACCGTTTCCGCTTCCGGGTGCAAAGGTCAGCAGTGAATTATGAATTAGTTTAAACACACTGTACTTATGAAATAGTTTAGGCACACTGATTATGAAATAGTTTAGGCACACTGATTATAAAATAATGGCAAACAGTTCACTTCAGGAGCTTTCTCTATTTAACCTTTACATTTTTTAAATCTGGGCAAACCAGCACTTTGCATTCAGAGACTGGAGACCCTTGGCGCCCACAGATATAAAGACAATCTGCTAGAGACTATAATGAACTGATGGAAGTTAATGACACTAAGATTCTGATGGGGGAAAAAAATGTAATTACTTCATGTGACCGGCGGCAGTGTCTTTTTACCAACTCTAGTAAAGTCAAAGCTAACTTTAATAATAACTTTAATATTAGACTTTCCATTGCCAGTCCCTCATCCCGCTCTGTATTCTAGTTTCTCTTTTTTTTGCAACAATAATTGTGTTATTGCTTTTAGAGGTGTCTTAAAAGTCATTGAATTTGAAAAATACCAACAAAATATTTAGAATGAATGGAATTGATATGATGTGCAGATACCCTGGTTGTTAAAACGTGAACCACGTGAAACGTGACGATAAGTCTTGATTTCTTGAGTGGAGGCATCTGTGTATTTAGGCTGCAAGATGACAGATATTAAACACATGTTGATGATGCCTTTGTGCAAAAATGTGTCCTTTTTTAACATTCGTCCTGATACTTATTAATTTGTATTAACTATAAAGGTGACGTACAAAATTATATTCCAGAGTGCTGGTTTCTTCTAGGTCATTGAAGCTCAGTTTAACACCAAAAGGCAGTGAATGTATTGAACCAAACAGACAGGTGTGAGAAACTGTCAACTCCACACAACAGCAGCTCATTGTGATTAGCTTAACAACCACTGAAATGTACTACACTCCAACCAACTTAAAAGGCCAGTCCATGATTTACTTGAGACTGTTCTACCAGCAGAACCAACAATAATGAAATGCAGTAATTACAATATCTGCTCCTCTTGTCTTCTGCTCCCAAAGTTGTCACTGTTCCTGCCTGAGGACCTGCAGAAGACAGACGGAATGTCAGAAAGGTGCCATGATGCCACAGTACACGTACACACACACACACACACACACACACACACACACACACACACACACACACACACACACACACACACACACACACACACACACACACACCTCACAACATACAGATTGTGGTACATACCTTGATGGTGTTGAAGTGCTCCTTTGTGTCGTTGCTTTTTTCAGTACGCTCTCAGATATGTAACACCCAGACCTTCTGTGGAGTTTTGTCTCTGTCGGTATTTTCTGTCTGTCACCTTGTCTCTCGTTTCAGGCAGCTCCTTCCTCATGTGTTCCCCTCCTGTGTGATTGCAAGCCCCGCCCTGATTGTTTCCACCTGTGCCACCCTTCCCCTGTCTATTTAAACTCTGTCTTGTTCCTCCTTGTGCGTTCGTCTGATGTTCTGATCATTTGGGTCCTGCCTTCGTCGCAACGCCAAGCCTGACAGTACGAATGCACCAACATGGACCCAGCAGACTCCGATTTTCTCCATCAGGCTCTTGCCTCACATGGCACAACATGACCAACTCCTCCGGACCGTTATGGAGTCCCTCAGATCCCTTTCTGCTGACGTGAGTCAGCTTGGACAGCAGCTCGGTGAGGTTTGCTCACAGCTGTCCTCTTCAGCCTCAGAAGCCCCTGATGCTACACCTGCTCCTTCGCTACCCCTTACCCAACCCGCCTTTTGCCCCAGAGAGCCACACGTTCCGGCGCCGGAGCACTACGCTGGAGACCTAGGAACATGAAAGTCTTTTCTTATGCAGCGCTCCTTAGTTTTTGACCAGCAACCCTCTAGATATGTGACGGATAGAGCTAAGATTGCTTTTATTATTGGGTCACTTAGTTGGAGAGCTTTAGCCTGGGCTACCAGCGTATGGTAACTGCCGGACACAAAGACGCTGATGTTGACTGACATTTTTCTCAACTCGCCAGCAACTCTGATGTAGAAAATGAAGCCACTTCACAATATGATATCTTGGAGATGTCATAAAGCTGTTCATACCTTCTCTATTTCCTCATCTTTGCTACGTAGGAGTTCCTGAAGCTGCCTGAGTTTGTGCTACAAGACACATAACAAGTCAAACATAACTTAACTGAATGAATGCGCTATTTGGGCAGTTTGGAGCAATATATGTCATTGCATTACTTTGAGTGAGGAAAATGTTTTTACCATATAATTTGGTCGCAGAGACAGTTGTTCCAGCTGTAAGTGAAGCAGCTCAGAGTGAGAGTCGGTCAGTGAATCACTTTTCTTTTTAGCTGTGGCTGTGTTTATTTCTACAAATCTACCAGTGACTCTGGCACGTCTGCAACCAATAAATTATTTGTCTTCAAAGATCAATGTTTGTTGTAGAAGAAGAGCAACGGCAGAACAAGCATAAATCCGTGGGCTCTCGCACGCCCCCTTCAGTGAGGCAGTGGTACTGTTTTCCTCCCCTCTGTGCTTTTTCACTGCAGTTTTATGTCAATCAGCAAGACTGAATAGCTTCGACACATACGTGAAATACACTACCTATTCTATGGAAAGAAAGGACGTATAATAAGGTGGCTACAAATATTACAGTGGTGACAAACAATGAGAAAGCAAAAGGCACACGCTCAGCCCAGTTTGTGAGGGATCTGAGGTGAGACACAGTTAATAGCTCCTTAGAAGGAGCTTCTTGTGGGAGGATGCGCCGTGAGTTGTCTGGTGAGTGGATGCAAAAACGTTTTCATGTTCAAATCTTCATTTACGGCCCACATTATCAGATGAGGGAGTTACCAAAGGGAGTCTCCCTCAGGATTCCGGAGCAGTGGAACACACACACACACACAAAATTGTGGGACATTACATTGTCTTTCATTAATTTCCTCCTTGCCTGACTCGAACCTTTACCAATGACCCAAATATCAGCTTCTATCCCCCAATTAAATTAACTGGTCTTTAGTCTGCAATGTGCCCCCAAAGGAACACACACATACGATGTTTCACCATACGTCTCTCTGTAACCCTGTGCACTCCCCGGGCTTGTGGCCAATTATTGGCTATAGTGTTGAGTTGTGAGAGATGAACCCCTAGAGGTGAGGCAGCAAGATTAATAAAACTGATACAATGAAAACAAATCTCAGACAGATCTCTGAATAGACTTTGAAGCAATCCTCGTAATCCTTGCCTTAAAGTCCACAAAATCGGCTTCATCCGTAAGTCATCTACTATTTACAGTTATATTAACATGTTCATGTGAATCTCCTCCGTGAATCGCCACCTTAACGTGGTGGAGGAGTTTGAGTGGCTCAGTGATCCTGGGAGCTATGTTGTCCGGGGCATCAGCCCCTGGTAGGGTCTCCCAAGACAAACAGGTCGCAGGGGAGAGTCCAGACTAAGAGCGGTTCAAAAAACCCCGATGATTAGCAGCACACGGACTAAGGCCACCTCGCCCGGACCAGGGAAACCGGGGCACCCTCCCGGAGCCAGACCCGGGAGGGGAGCTCGTAGGCGAGCGTCTGGTGGCCGGGCCTTCGCCCATGGGGCCTGGTCGGGGTCAGCCCGAAGAAACAACATGGAGCAGCTATCCTGTGGACCCACCACCCGCAGGGATAAGCATCGGGGTCGGGTGCTATGTGGACCGGGCGGCAGGCCGGGAAGGGGGCCTGGGCGAGCCGATCGCCGGCAGCACAGACTAGTGATTTGGAGGAACGGCTTGCCCGATCTGAACCCGAGTGGTGTCTCGCTGTTGGACTTCTGTGCTGGCCACGTTTTGTCCATAACGAACACCATGTTCGAACATAGGGTGGCTCATAAGTGTACCTGGTACCAGAACACCTTAGGCCGTAGATCAATGATCGACTTTGTAATCGTTTCATCTGATCTGCGGCTGTATGTCTTGGACACTCGGGTGAAGAGAGGAGCAGAGCTGTCAACTGATCACCACCTTGTGGTGAGTTGGATCAGATGGCAGGGGAATCGGCTGGAAAGACCTGGCAAGCCCAAACGTGTAGTGAGGGTGAACTGGGAACGTCTGGCGGAGGATTCTGTCCGGGAAGGTCTTCAACTCCCACCTCCGGAAGAACTTCTCACACATCCCAAGGGAGGCTGGGGACATGCAATCCGAGTGGACCATGTTCAAAGCTTCTATTGTGGACGCGGCCGCTAGGAGCTGTGGTCGTAAGGTCACCGGTGCCTGTTGTGGCGGTAACCCGAGAACCCGGTGGTGGACACCGGGGGTGAGGGAAGCCGTCAAACTGAAGAAGGAGGCCTTTCGGGTCCGGTTGGCTCAGAGGTCTCCTGAAGCAGCTGAGAGGTACCGGCAGGCCAGAAGGGCTGCAGCTGCGGTGGTCGCGGATGCTATGCATCCATATCCTTGGCAGAGGCCACTAAGGTAGTCAAAAAGCTCCTTGGTGGCAAGGCGCCGGGGCTGGATGAGATCCGCCCTGAGATGCTGAAGGCGCTGGACATTGTTGGGCTGTCTTGGCTGACACGCCTTTTCAATATCGCATGGAGGTCGGGACAGTGCCCATGGACTGGAAGACCGGGGTGGTGGTTCCCATTTTCAAAAAAGGGGGACCGGAGAATGCTCGAATTATCGGGGTATCACACTACTCAGCCTCCCGGGGAAAGTGTATGCCAGGGTGCTGGAAAGGAGGCTCCGACCGATTGTGGAACCTCGGATTCAAGAGGAGCAGTAGTGTGGATTCCGTTACAACGGGCCATCCGGTCTCTGTACGACTGCAGTAGGAGCTGTGTTCGTATTATGCAATAAGTCCGACGCGTTCCCGGTGGGTGTTGGCCTCCGCCAGGGCTGCCCTTCATCACCGGTCCTGTTCGTGACTTTCATGGACAGGATATCTAGGCGCAGCCGGGGGGAGGAGAACGTCGGGTTCGGGGGTCTCGGGATCGCCTCTCTGCTGTTCGCAGATGATGTGATCCTGTTGGCCTCTTCGGACCATGATCTCCAGCTTCACTGGGGCGATTTGCAACCGAGTGTGAAGCGGCGGGGATGAGGGTAAGCACCTCCAAATCTGAGGCCACGGTGCTCTGCCGGAAACCGGTGGATTGCTCCCTCCGGGTGGGGACGCAGTACCTACCGCAAGCGAAGGAGTTCAAGTATCTCGGGGTCTTGTTCACGAGTGAGGGTAAGATGGAGCGGGAGATCGACCGACGGATCGGTGCGGCTGCAGCAGTAAAACAGGCGCTGCATCGGACCGTCTTGGTGAAGAGGGAGCTGAGCCGGAAGGCAAAGCTCTCAATTTACTGGGCGGTCTACAGGCACGCCCAACTGGTAGGAGGCCCCGGGGAAGACCCAGGACACGCTGGAGGGATTATATCTCCCAGCTGGCCTGGGAACGCCTCGGGATCCCCCAGAACGAGCTGGAACATGTTGCGGGTGAGAGGGGAGCCTGGGTTGGTCTGCTAGGCCTGCTGCCACCACGACCCGACCCCAGATAAGCGGATGAAAATGGATGGATGGATGGATGGAATGTTCATGTTAATAGTTCTTTGGTTTGAGTACAGTATTGTTGATGATGGTTAGTTTACTGTCAACTACATATGGATGTATTAGTGTTTCGTGGTTAAAGCATTGGTGCTTGTGTAAATGGTGTAGCAGCGATTTTCTCTCCATACGGTAATCCATATTACCACTACTGTTACAGTCTGTGTATTGGCAATAAGCTTGATGCAAAATGAGTCTTCCGAGACAGTAACTCCATTTAAAAAAAATAAAGTTACAAGATTCATTCTGTGCTCAACTTGGCACAACGGTCAAAAAACTGTCTTGCTCCGCAGACTGATTAACCTCGACTGATGGATATTGGCTATGACGTAGTCAGTAACGTAACTAAAGGAGCATTTCAACATTTTTGTTCTCACATCACTAAACACATCTTATTAAGTGTAATATGGCTCTTACAAATTATATTTACTCTTGTATTTCATCTTTTGTACAAACATTGAATACTTTTAAGCACCTGTCCTTTTGGTTTATGCCAGTAATCTTATATACTGATGTACCAGAAACGTTGTTTAGTACTTACAAAGGCATGTGTTTTGTGCTCTTTTTCAGTTTTACAAAATTACATATTTTCCTTCATTAAATTCTGCCAAACACAACAACCTGTCTGTTCCTTGGAGAATACGTTGCTGGAGAACATAATGTCAAGCTGGCTGTATCGCTGAAAAATATGTTTCTTGCAACAACTTTTAGTGAGGACAGCACACTATTACTTGTTCAATCGCGTTGAATCCAATAATAGGCTTTTCTGCAACATTAAGATTACTGGATACTAACTTGGGGACGAGGAGTATTTTTTCTGAGTGAGTGTCGCAGTCCAAATAAAACTGTTTTTGTTTGTTTGCTTGTTTTGTTGTGTTAAATAAATTATGAGAAAAATGGAATCCTGTATGGAAAATGCATTCTTTTGCTTGCGTAAACCACAAACCCATGGTGCGTCAGTGTCCCTTTGATTTATGTTTGTTCTTGATTTATTGGACAAATGGCCACTACAATGTTGTTTCCGCCAGTCATTATTGATGAGACTCGCCTGAGCTCCAGTGTCCCACAGAGCCTTAACTGGAACATTGTCTAAGTGGCATTGGACCGTGCATCTCCTCCCGTTGAGACTGAGAGCTTCGTTTGGCCTTGTGAGGGCACATAGCCAGTAGATATGTCACTTCTGGATTTGCTGCTGTCTGACTGTGGGGTGGCATTCATCTGCATTTCATAATTTATGTCTATTTCACTATTCAGAGGCAACGGACTGGTGTTGGATTGCAGGTCTGTGTGTATCTCATTTACTATTGATGGCTTAACTGTAATGTTTCTCCTAAATTTGTTTTGAGACTGCCAGCCTCATTTATATTTTCTATCAGAATCTCATCTGTAACTCTGGGGTTGCTAAGGTGAGGTTTCAACTGAAACTTCAATGCCTCACTAAACAGACCAGTTTCAAATCTACGATGGATTAAGTCTGGGCTGAACTGTTCCCCTTCATCCTCGTCACCAGACTTCCAGAGCGGTTTCTCTCTGAGCTCTGTTACCCTGAACAAAAACCTTTGAGGCGATTCCTTCGTGTGGGGGTCACAAATAGGCGGGTCGCGGTATGGCCCCAAATGTCGTATCCGGACCTGGACTTAAAACCGATATTCCATTCCATTTTCCAAACCACTTATCCTATTTAGGGTTTAGCTGATCAGAATACCTAGGCCTTTTGAAAATACATAAATACACAGCAGCAGAAAACATGCAATGTTGACGATTAACTTGATGAGCTTCCATTATTGTTGTGAAATTGATGTGTCGCATTTAGCTCGATCGTTTTTCAAGAGAAGACTCATCAGTCCGTTGTTCTTGTTGAACCACACAAAGACTACGATACACATTTCACTCTGGTGCTACACAGTGGATTTTCTTGCAGAGATCACACAAACCCAACAACAGCAAAGTTTAGATTGGACCTGTCGTTTTAACTGTCCAAAGTGTTGACCAGCTGTGACTAAAAATTAAAAGCTACCTCAATGTTTAGTATACTAATCCTTGTTCATAATCAAAAGAGATGAAGAACAGTTTAACTCTGATGGAACATTGAAAAATTACCATTTATTGTTGAATAAAATACAGAACACAATATTTACATTTCAAATCTTTATTTTCAAATTCACTTTTCAAATTTTAATTGTTGATTATAACCAAACACACTAGATTATCTGGCATGTGTGGTCTGTGGGAGGAAACCGGAGCACCCGGAGTAAACCCACGCAGACATGGAAGAACAGAGGTGTTAACCCCTGAGCCACAATGCTGCCCGATGCAAAAGTAAACCAACCTCAAAACATCTGGGAACGTTATATTACATTACATGATAAATATCGACATTTCTTTTGTCGACTATATCCAAACACACCAGATTATCTGGCATGTGTGGTCTGTGGGAGGAAACTGTAGCACCCGGAGTAAACCCACGCAGACATGGAAGAACAGAGGTGTTAATGTCAGGATCCCTGTCTGACCCATTGTGTGTTAACCTCTGTTTCCCCCCAATCTCCTCTCCTCATGTGTCTGTCATTTCCCTGTTTGTTTTGTTATGCCATGTGCCGGTGTTTGTTTTCTCGGGCCTGCCTCCAGACACCTCCCATGGCCACATCCCTGATTGGTGCACAGCTGCGGACAATCTGGCTCGTTACCACCTTCAGTATATGAACCCTGGTCCTGCAGGCCTGGGTTGTCAGTCCGTATCGTCTTCTGCCTTGAGTACCTGTTTGAGCTACCTGCCTCCGGTGTCGAGCCACGGAACATCACACCGTCGATCTGCCTGCCTCCGGTGTCGAGCCACGGGACATCACACAGTCGATCTGCCTGCCTCCGGTGTCGAGTCACGGGACATCACACCGTCGATTCGGCCGCCTCCTGTGTCGGACCACGAGCGCCACACATTCCTTTACTCTCGTTTGGGTATAAATAAAATCTGTTTACCGGATACTGTCTCCTATGGTCTTTCTATTGGGTCCGAACCCTGAACTCACGTGACAGTTGACATCGTCGGGCCACAATGCTGCCCGACGCAAAAGTAAACTGTTGTTGCTGAATTTCTTCCGTTTATTGCGTATTCTGCTCGATGATGGCTAACTTCCTTAAAACCTAATTCTGTATAAACTTCACAACTATTTCCTGTCGGACTGCTAGTGAGGCGCTACAAGAACTCACTTACAGGACCTCAGTAATTGACCACCCACAGAATACCAGAGAGATTGGATCCAAGTTCAATTCACGTAGATTTATTTGCAATGCACAGATTACAAATAACTCGAGTTGCTGTCCGGAAGTACAACCCACGAACATTCAGATTGACATTGGCCATTTTGACCTCGTATCAGGTGACCTCATACCTCACGCACGCCATTTTACCCAGTTGACGCCGTCTCAATACCGAAACTGATTATTTCACTGTCTGCCTCATGTTTATTTTCCCGTGCCATAATATTCCCCTGCTACTAGCCATAATATCCACAACAGCTGAGCCTAAGGCGTCAGCTCATCGTGACCTTGTCGTCTTCTGCCTTCACTGGGCTCTCTTCTCTGTACCTTATCTCCTGAGTCTGTCTACCCCCCCGATTTCTATGGGCTTGCTTACAGATGTGGCTCATATATGTAACTTATAATACTATGTCAGTGATTAACAGATATATATAACAATGAATATTGTACTCTTAATAACCCTAATATATGTGTTAATGCGGCTTTGTAGTTTTCCTAAGCGTAAGACATTTATTAAGCATAAACATAAAATATTTTACTTCCACATTCCTCCTTTGAGTGACTCAAGTCACTCAGAAAAATGTTTTATCCTCCGAGTCTTCTGGTTCATGTACTTTACGCATTATCTAGTTACCAACTAACATTTCTTCATACACGTATATAAGAAAAGTGCCCTGTTATAAGGGTTATCTTCTACTTTGTCACTTAGACTAACTGACTAGTCGATGGCAGTATATGCTGTTTTTCTCCAGGCTGTTAGACCTGATAATCAATGCAAGCGAGATTATATAAGGTTACATGGTATACATTGCGAACGGGGGTTCTTTAATACAACTCTGATTTTGGTCAATGTTATCTTTAGCTCCTCCCTTTCGGTCTAATATAACCTACATATTAAATTAAATTATTTTATATTATTATTATTATTCCCCTTTTGTCAAGTTATCTCTGCTTGATCCTCAATGACTGACATATCTTTTTCACTATCGCGTTGTCAAAGTGCGTGCCATTGTCAGAGCTTATCCTGTCTGGGATCCTGAACCTTGAATGACTTCTCTAGTTAGAAACTTAGCTACACTCCTAGCATCAGCTTTGGCTGCTGGGCAGGCTTCAAACCACCTGCTGAATCTGTCAATCACCACCAACATATATCGTTTCCTGTTCAATGGTCTGATTATATCAATGAAATCAATAACAATATGCCTGAATTGGCCATCTGGAGCTGGAATATGGCCTATCGGAGCAAAGTGCGACTTTCTGATGTTATGTTCTGCGCAGATTACACAGGACTGCAAACATTTTTTTGACTGTGGGCAACATGTATGGGGACCACCAGGTGGCCTGTAGTACCTTCATCACCTCCCCCTGGCTCCATGGAAACCCCATGAGCCACCAAATACAACTGAGAAAGGAGTGAAACCGGTGCCACCAACAAACCAGTATGAGACCTAAACCCCCAGACGCAGGATCCTTATGGAGGCACCCCTGTTAAGCCATAACTGCTGAAAAGGTTTTGCGTAGTCAGGGTTCGTCAAGGCAGGTGCACTGATGAGATCAGTTTTCAAGTCTACAAACGCGTCCTCTGCAATGTCTGACCATTGCAGGTGAGTAGTTTTGTTCTGAACAGCCGATTTAATCAAATTTCGAAAAGGTTGCGACTTGAGAGCATAATCTGAAATCTACGGACGGCTGTAGCCTGGCATTCCTAAAAAGGACCGTATCTGTTTGATCGTTGTGGGTCGTGGAGATTCAAAAATCACCTCGAGATGTTCTGCTGCAATGGATCGAGTAGGATTCTGTAGTTCCCGTCCAAGATATTTAACCTTTGTTTGACAGACCTGAAGTTTACTTTTACTGACTTTGTGTCCCCCCTCGGCCAGATGCTCCAGGACTGCCATGGAGTCTGGTTCACCCTGGATAAAGAGGAGTATTACACGGACTACTAATCGGTTCTAACACTCCTGCTTTGAGCAGACCGGAAATGGTTTCTCTTATGCCTGATGTCTGTTCTTAAGACAGAGGCTATTGTCGTTTTTTCGGAGGGTTGGCATTTGGTTTGAGTTGGATGAGCACTTGTCCTGTTGAGGCCCTACATATTATTCAGTGACCAGGGGTGTCCTTTGGGAATAGCAGCAGGGATAGTCATTATTTTGAATGGCATCAGCGCGGTGGGCAGTGGTTGCACATAAACTGTGTTCCATGTTGCTGGTGGTGGTATTGCTGTCATATCACTCTCGCCAGCAGGGGCAGTTGCAGCTGGTGGGGCTTGAGCAGGTTGTGGGTGTAGTACCTTTGATTGTCCACCAGGTGGAGACATAGGTTGCTGGGCGGTGCTTTCCTTTGGGGGCGGGCTCGATGGAGGCCGGAAGTACTCCCCCCTGGAGGACTGAATGACGGGCTACATGTTTCCGCCTTTGGTCTGGTGTTTGTAGGGAGGGGGCGTGACACCCCCCTCCGGGATCTCAGGCTCTGACCTTTGTGACCTGCTGATAGGGTTAGTCAGGGAGTTTTCTTTTGTCTCATGGCCGTGTTTCTCCAAGAGTTCAAAACATGCCTCTGACCTTTGGTCTTCTTAAACAGCCGGCATTCTGTGTTTTTGTCCGGCCAGGGACAACGGAGTTAGCCCCTCCATCCTGCTTATTTTAACTGTAGTGGATGCGCTCGTGGACGGCACTTATCCAACTCAAATGTATTTATGCTCACTACCCACCTGACGTAGGTTTTATTTTATGATAAGTGACACGTATGTCTTTACAAGGCCTAACACTAAGTTCACTTTATTTAATATGGAGTAGACAACCCGATAACTTAAATCAATAGAATGGCTATCACACCTTCCTGATATGTCAATAACAAAATCCGTCAGTGTCTGTCCCTTAATCCACCAGATTCACTGCAGCAGAATGAACTGTCACACCCAAAAGTGCACGCAGTTCTGTTTCAATCTCACACACACACACAACAATCTTATTTTAATTTTACCAATTTTCAGTGAGCGGCCAACGCCCAATGATCCCCATATATAATTAGTTTTGTTATCACCTTTTATTTCTTCTCTTTTTTATGTAAATACAATTTTCACGTTAATTACAATTATTTTAAACCGAGGAGAGAGAGAGAGCGCTGTCGCTCTGACTATACTCCTCTCCTTTTTTTTTTCTCTCCCTCCGTGTCTCTCATCAGACAAGGAGTGCGCGTGCCCGCGTGAACTTTCACACAAATTGGCGCCAATCCACCAGCCACTCGAACCCACGGGAGTTTGTTGACACGGCGATCACGTTTGTCCAACACAGGACAGCTTTGAACCATATATCGTTTTTAATGTTTTTATTTTTCCCCACCGACGATGAGGAAAATACACAACTCATTTGCCAAAATGAAATATCAAAGGAAATGCTTTCTCGGTCTCACACCGGCGTTTGACCGCACACAACCTTGACCGGCACACCCCGGCCTGACCTCACACAACGTCACCGCAAAGTCACTTCTCAATCACTCAGTCAGTTCCTTATCCGTGATTTCATTATTGCAGAATATCTATGTTTCTAAACAAAGCGGACTACGCCCGGTAATGTACACGAGCCTTTTTAAACTTTTAAACACGACTATGCCCGGTAATATACGCGAGCCTTCTTTAACACTGCCCTACGTATTTACCTTTAAAATCAGCACATACTGCTCATGGCCACAAGTCTCACTAACACACAAACACTCTTCTGCTCCCCGCCGTGAGTCTGACACTGCTCATCCGACTGTTGGAGTCTTTAAACATCCCAGGAATTTCACCCGCACCTATGCCCTGAAATACCTCAAGGGCTCTTTAAACGTTTTAAACACGACTACGCCCTGTAACATCACATGAGCTTCTTTAAACTTTTTAAACACCTGAAGGACTTTCCATTCACAACACAGTTGAGGAACTTCAACGCACACACATTCATACACAGATATATACACACAACACGCTTACGTGCCCGGAATTACGCTTCATGAACTTTAACCAATCTCCATGCAGTTCAATGTTATTATCACTATAATCTATTATGTAGTACCAGAAACACTATTCCTGAATGGAAATAGAAACAGTATGTTAGTTTATTTTATCAACAATTATGCCACAGCTCAATCAGAATTAAAGCACGTTACACTAGTGGGGTTCTACAAAGTATTACTGAGTGCCGTATCTGTCTTACGGTATCAGGGCGTCCTTGGGGGTGCCACCGTCACAGCCGTCCCTTCCTCCTCACAGACTGAGACCTCCGATGCAGAAACTTTAGACAGTGGCTTTCTGCTTACCTTTACTTAGACGCGTCCGTCTTGGATCGGTCAGTCTGTGAGAAGCAAAGGTCGCCTCGCTTGGCCTGGTCCCCCTCGGTGCCCTCTCCCAATGACTCGCCAAATGTTGTGGCTGGATTTCTTCCGTTTATTGCGTATTCTGCTCGATGATGGCTAACTTCCTTAAAACCTAATTCTGTATAAACTTCACAACTATTTCCTATCTGACTGCTAGTGAGGCGCCACAGGAACTCACTTACGGACCTCAGTAATTGACCACCCACACAATACCAGAGAGATTGGATCCAAGTTCAATTCACGTAGATTTATTTGCAATGCACAGATTACAAATAACTCGAGTTTCTGTCCGGAAGTACAACCCACGAACATTCAGATTGACATAGTTTTTATAATGACACATTCTGATTCAGGTTCAGCCCCCGGTCCCACCCCTTAACCCCGCTCCCTGCGGCCATTTTGACCTCGTATTAGGTGACCTCATACCTCACGCACGCCATTTTACCCAGTTGACGCCGTCTCAATACCGAAACTGATTATTTCACTGTCTGCCTCATGTTTATTTTCCCGTGCCATAATATTCCCCTGCTACGAGCCATAATATCCACAACAGCTGAGCCTAAGGCGTCAGCTCATCTTGACCTTGTCGTCTTCTGCCTTCACTGGGCTCTCTTCTCTGTAACTTATCTCCTGAGTCTGTCTACCCCCCCGAATTCTATGGGCCTGCTTACTGATCTGGTTCATGTATGTAACTTATAATACTATGTCAGTGATTAACAGATATATATAACTATGAATATTGTGCTCTTAATAACCCTAATATATGTGTTAATGCGGCTTCGTAGTTTTCCTAAGCGTAAGACATTTATTAAGCATAAACATAAAATATTTTCCTTCCACAAAACCAACCTCAAAACATCTGGAAACATTATATTACATTACATTACATGATAAATATCGACAATTTTTTTTGGTGATTATAACCAAACGCACCAGATTATCTGGCATGTGCGGTCTGTGGGAGGAAACCAGAGCACCCGGAGTAAACCCAATAAGACATGGAAGAACAGAGGTGTTAACCCCTGAGCCACAATGCTGCCCAATGCAAAAGTAAACCAACCTCAAAACATCTGGGAACATTATATTATATTACATTACATTACATTACATTATAAATATCGCCATTTTTTTTTGGTGATTATAACCAAACACACCAGATTATCTGGCATGTGCGGTCTGTGGGAGGAAACCGGAGCACCCGGAGTAAACCCAATAAGACATGGAAGAACAGAGGTGTTAACCCCTGAGCCACAATGCTTTACTGATGCAAAAGTAAACCAACCTCAAAACATCTGGGAACATTATATTACATTACATTACATAATAAATATCGACATTTTTTTTTGGTGATTATAACCAAACACACCAGATTATCTGGCATGTGCGGTCTGTGGGAGGAAACCGGAGCACCCGGAGTAAACCCAATAAGACATGGAAGAACAGAGGTGTTAACCCCTGAGCCACAATGCTGCCCAATGCAAAAGTAAACCAACCTCAAAACATCTGGGAACATTATATTATATTACATTACATTACATAATAAATATCGACATTTTTTTTTGGTGATTATAACCAAACACACCAGATTATCTGGCATGTGTGGTCTGTGGGAGGAAACCGGAGCACCCGGAGTAAACCCAATAAGACATGGAAGAACAGAGGTGTTAACCCCTGAGCCACAATGCTTTACTGATGCAAAAGTAAACCAACCTCAAAACATCTGGGAACATTATATTACATTACATTACATGATAAATATCGACAATCGTTTTTTTGTGATTATAACCAAACGCACCAGATTATCTGGCATGTGTGGTCTGTGGGAGGAAACCGGAGCACCCGGAGTAAACCCACGCAGCCGTGGAAGAACAGAGATGTTAACCCCTGAGCCACAATGCTGCCCGATGCGAAAGTAAACCAACCTCAAAACATCTGGGAATTACATTTAGCCTAATTCAGATGTTTTAAGATTGATTTACCTTCTACTTACCATGAATGAACCCTGAAGCTATAAAGGCCAGTGTTGTCCATGTGTTGATCCATGTTTGATCATCTGCACCGCCTGCTGCAACCTCTGTGTGCCCTGTGTGTACTGTGTGTACTGTGTGTCCGGTATTCCCCATGTGTACAGTGTGAATCCTGAGGGACAAAAAGCACAAAGTTCAGGAAATGTCAGTTTGATGTGAGGCCTAAAATAAAACCAGCTGTCCCAGGATTTACATGTATACTAGAAATAATTATGTTAAAATAAAAGTTTGAAATTACTCACCAACAGCAAGAAGCAAGAGGAGGAGGAAACATATGAACATATTGCCAATACTGATGACACTTGTCCTTTCAGTCGGCTTGATAGGTCTAGTTTTGTCAGTAATATTAATGGTTGTATGTTCAGTAATGTTCCTCTGTCCTTTTGTGTCAGTAGTGTGGCCACTTTGTCTCCAGTCTGTAGTCAAGATACTCTCTGTCTTGACAGTCGTAATAACACGTTGAGTCTTCTCAGTAGTGAAGCTACTGTGTGTCCTTTCAGTAGAGTATACTTGTCTACTTCTCTCTTCCATTGTGGCGATAGTCTCTGGTCTTTGTTCATCGGCAATATACTGCGGATGATATCTCCTCTTACGAAAGACCCTAAAAGATGCGACAGATGTTAGTAAAGACTCAATATTGTGAAGATTTATAGTATGCTAACCCCACAGCATATGTACAGGACATTAAATGTGCACACAAATCTACCTGTATAAGGTCTCCTTGTAGGATATCGTTGGCGATCCGTCCTCTGCGTAATAACCATTTTGCCGCAGACGATCACTTCTCTTCGACATGATTGGAAAATTGTAGAAAGAGAGACGGGTTGTATATATTATTGTTTCTATGAACAATAAAGTATTATTATTAATTAATGATAGCTTGACTCTGGTTCAAACGTGATCCTCCTTCTGAAGTCTGGTTGGTTTGGAAAGGTTCTATAAGCGCCTTGATCTCATGACATCACGATTCTATGGTGATGTCATGGAAAATTTCAACATTCCAATGATGTTAATTAATTAGGTTTAAATAGCATGAAACTGGCTCCTCCCACTTGACATAAATGAATGTACACAGGAAAAACGGGGGAGTAATTTTTCCGAGTTACTATTATTTTCCTCTAAAGGAGTAATATTTCATCATTTTGGAGCGTAGTTACTACCCGTAGCCAGTAGAGTGGGAGCAAATATTCAGAATAAAATATATTGGAGTAAAACAGCGTGACCACACCCACCACGGTTTCTTAAATTTCGTTTCCGCCGCCATCACACCTCTCGCTACGCTCGAATTAGATGACGGTTTATGGGACGGAAGAGAGCTGAAGTGAGAAACAGAAGACGGCATTTGTAATAACCTTTCAGGTAAGGTAATTATTTTTGGTTGATTTCATGTGTGTCAGGTACATTTCGTAGCAACATTGCAGCTAACCTACCTCACTATTTGCATTGTCAGATATGAACCATAGCTTCTGATTGTTAGCGGTGCCAGATGCTAACGTTAGCTTCTAACTTTTTCACTTAGCGTTAGTCACAGTCAAACGTTAAATTCTAGCAAATTAATGTGAATTTGTACAACCTTTGGTGTTTTAGGGACATATTAATGCCAGATGGATTGTCGACACACCTGACTTAAAGTCTCAATAAAGCAGTATTAGCTATCAGTAGCCAGCGGACTTCACTGAGCAGGTAACGTTACATGTGTGTTTGATTCTGTGTGGAGTACTGTGGAGGGACCGTCTTTTGCTGCCGTTAGTGGGTGTAACACTTGAGTGTCTTACTCAGAAAAGAGCTGGTAAGCAACTGTTTTTTGCTCGCGTTTGTTGGTGCAACAGGTACATTTTACTCTGAAAAGAGCTCTGTTAACAACCGTTTAAAGCAGTTTGTTGGCGCTAACACGTGTATTTTACTCTGAAAGAGCTCTGTAGGTGGACTGTGTTTAGCTGCAGTTCGTTAGCACCCTGGTCGATGCAACGTGTGTGTTGTACTCTGAAAAATGCACTTCACAGTGTTGACTGCTAAAACTAGCTGGACTTGACTTTGGCCTGGGCCACCCGCCAAGTGCAGGTAGTGAGATCTGCCATGACCATGGTGCTACACCGTAATGTTTACTGTTCAAACCGATTCTATCAGATTGACCAGGATTTTGGTCTGATGTTTAGAAATGCTGCTACAAAGTTGCTGCTACTGGAGAGGTGGCCTACTATCTACAAGCAGAAAGTCCTGGAACAAAGCCATGGCCTCAGACAGCTGACCTTCAAGACCTGCTTCAAAATGCTCAATGCACAACAGATGTGGAAAATGGTATGCTGAAAGTAAAGGATCACATTTATGGGAGAGAGAATTGTTTTTTAATGAAAAATGGATCGACTCTTAGCTTGTAGTGAATATTTCTTTATGAATTTTTACTTTCAGGATGGGACAGTGACATGTCATCCATTTTGGTTTTTGTCCACCTTCTACCACCATCACCACATGGCTGCAAGAGACCAGGAAAACTCTCAGCCAGACAAGCCAGTGAACATCTTGTGAAATTCATTACGGTGAGGTTACAGTTCAATTAAACTGGAAAAACTTCACTGTTCTGTCCCCTTTTCAAACCCATCAATCCCTTTTAAGATTATGGTCAAATAATGGTAAGATCATGTATTCAAAGACATTTCCTTAAACTGTTTGCAAACTGACTAATTTTATAGCTGACTAATTAATATTTTTTTCTGTCACAGACTGGGACGAGCATCCAGGGGCATCTGGACAGCATCATTGAAAGTCTTCAACCCTACCTGCTAGCTGTGGGGACCCAGAAGAGTCTGATTCACAAGTACTTCATTGTGATTGACAAACATGCAATACCTTGTTAGTCACCAGACACACTTGCCTGTTTTGATGAGCTTTTCAAAGCTCATTTTGTCTTTGGTACTTCGTACAACCAGGATCTGGTAAATGTGTACAACTTCTTGCAAACCACGATTTATGAAATCGATGTTGATACCACTAAGGTGAATTAAAGGGTTGCAGAGTTGAGGGCTCGGATGCTTCATTGAGTTGATATGAAGATGTTGAGTTTTAAAGGCTCTGAGGCTGCATTGAGTTGAAATTAAGATGTTGTGTTTTATTTGCAAAAGCCCCCAGGCAAATGCCAATTCCCTGACAAAACACTTGAAGTTGAGCCACGGACTTTGTTCAGGAAAGACCCTTCGTCTTAAATGTGGTCAGGCTGGTTGTTCACAAGTTTATGGCACTTTTTCTTGGTTTGTAAAGCATCTCAATAAAGCACATGAACCTTGTTCTGATCCTGGTGAAGGCCCATCTACATCTGAAGATTTAGCAACAAGTCATTTTGATGAATTGCCAGCAAGAAGTTCACCTTCTGACTCAGTCCTTCTCAAAAGGAGTCTTGTAGACGGCTGTGCTGCAACAGTAGTTGAACTTAAAGTGGCAGGCGTAGGTGAAACAACCGTTAACTCTTTATTGTGCCATACTATTTCCTATGATGTAGCATTCAGGAGTGAAAAGGCAAACATTTTATTTTTCATTTTACAGAGGTCCAAATATATTTTCTTAATGTATTCTGTAAAATATCTGTTTTGAGTTATTATGCATTGTATTTTTCAAAATAAAGTGTGCTTTATTAAATACTGATATCTGATTTATACTCGTTTAAAGATAACCTTCCAGAGTAAGTTCTCACAGGTTTTGATCATTTCAGTATATATCGAATGAAATTCAATTCAATGTGGAGTGAAATGTAGTTCAGAGTTGTTTTCATTTAATGCTAGAGTAAATTATCATGTCGAGTTAAATATAAATACTTAATAGAGAAAAAAATACTCTGAATAATTAACAGAGGCAAGTGTAGATTTTACTCTATTTAGACTGTTACCAAATGTTATCTTTTTAAGGGAAGTAAACTTTAAAGAGTAAAGTTTTCTTCAATTTGAGTAAACTTTACACTGACAAATTTACTGTGTATGAATTGATTAGATTTTTGAGACTATCAATAACGTTTTTTTCACTTGTATTACTTTCCCCATAATTCTGAGTTATTTCCTGCAATTAAACTGATTTGTAAAAACCTTTTTACAAGAAACTATATAATTTAACAAACCGTATTACAAGACAATTTCACTGTAAATTACAACTCAATTAATATTTACTTAAAATGGCAAGTTGTTTTGAAGAAATAAAAAAATCAGTCAGGATTTTGTCTTTATTTTCCTTATTAGTACCAAATTTAAAGGTCTTTTGCAGGTAATCATAAGTTGGTAATCACAGAACTGTTAATTAAAGTGTATTTTATTTTAAGACCGTAATACTTTCCAACAGTGAATATATGTCTCTTAGACAGAGTTAAGTATAGGTGCAATAAAGTCTATCTTTACACTACAGTAAAGTGTGAATTCAAGCAAGACACTTCACTTCAAAGTTCATTCATTAAAAACACAGCAAATCAATAATTTAATACAAAAAGCATGAAACAGAAAATTGCTATTTACAAAACACTAACAGAAGATCAATCTATTATAACATTCAACAGTAAATCGGAAATAAATGCACAGTGGTCGTACATTTAAAGCATAATCCAGTCACTTGGGTAAAGTAATAAAACATATCAACAAACACGTGTTCAACAAATTTAGTTAATTGTTTGAAATTTAGAAATTTGCAAGTCAGTTTGACTCTTTAAAAAAACTGAACCAAATCAGTGGTAATGGTCCCTAAAGCCCTTCAACAAACTCGTGTTTCTGTCATCACTGAATTAGCTTTTTATTGGCAGATTGGTCAAAAAATAAATAAAATTGTCAACATTTTTCTCAATACCCTGTAATGCAATCAAAGGCACTCTATTCTGGAAAGATGAGCAGTAATACGGGCAGACACGGAGGGGTTGCTTTACAAACCTGTAGCTCTTGCCTCCTGAAGTACTCTAGTTTGACACTAGATGGAGACAGAGACTGTGCAGGGGAAGTGTGTAGTTTTACGTGCTGCATGCATATGCATACTTTATTTTATATACATATTCTATTATAGACCGTATTGGGTCTGATACATGCGGACACAACGGGGCTGTGTTATCTCGTGTTACTAAAGAGTTTAAGTTAAGTAAACAAGGTGCTGTGAAGGAAGTGGGTCTTTGCGTGCCACGCAGAGGAGGGTTTTTCCGGTTAAAGTTTCCTTTGTGATTCGGAGTGGCGGTGGTATGGCAACGCCGTTTATCCCTACAGACACAACACACAAGAGGCGACCATGAAAAGTAAGCGTAAATACATCCATAAAGTAGATAGCGTCACGGCATTAGCTAACGTTAGCTAGATAGCTAACCGCTGGTTCGTGGTAACGCTAACGCTCGTGGTCAGATATAGCATGCTAACGGTAGCTAGCTACCTTGGTCTGTCTGACTGTCTTCAGTCAACGGGGATGCAGAAGATATTTCAGATGCAGCCAGCACCAATAATGAGGACATTATTATCTGTAGTTGGTAACCTTTCACGCTCGTTATGTCGTTTGTGTGCAATTTGAAATCGTAGGCTCACTTTAACTTGGGTTTAGACTGTTCAGGTAAACTCCCACCTAGACAAGCTAACAATAGCTTAGCTAGCTTGTCTGTGTTTTGGACAGTGACAGCTGTGGAAAGGCCTCCTGCAACATGGATTCGTCTAGCCCCCATTATCAGTAACGTTACGCATTTTATTTGTTAACCTCATTTACTCCCCTAGGGCCTGTTTGCACATGCCCTGGTTACTCTGGTAACGAAACCGCTACTCAAAAGCATTATCCAGAGAGTAAGGGACCAGAATAGATACATTTTTTTTTTTTTGCAGGGAGAGAGATCAGGTAACAGTTATTCTCTATAAATTATTTTCTTTATTATTTTATCTTCAACAGAACCGTTCAAAGCTCCGTCCTGCTGAAATGGGAAAACGCCCCTTCAAGATTCAGTAATACAGGTAACTAAGCAACAAGCCAAGTTCCCATCCAGCCTACTTTCAGACAGGCCAGGTGGGGGAACAACACACCCTTTACCTTTGCTGCTGCTAACTGAAATGGTATGGTACTTCTTGGTAGGAGTGTTTCTGTGGCTGTCTGGACGCCTGCCTCTGTGTTTTCCTATTAAATTGTGACACCTATCTAAAAAGCTAGTGGGGGCAGGTAGAGAGGAATGCTGTAATGTACTGAAAGGCATTGCACGGAAAAAGTACACAGTGCATGTTTGAACAGCAGCCCTCTTCTGGGAAAGTAAGGATGAGGCAACTGATTTTGCAGTGAGCATCTCTGGAAAAGTGATTATGGTTGATTTTAACTGAAACACCTGATATCCAGGCCACCGTACAGTCCTGAGTCCTGTTATTTGATAGATTATTGAGGCATCACGTTATACACTGCAGAGATATAAAGCCACACATACATTCTGATGTATGTACAAAATACAACATCAAATCAAAACAAGTTGAACTCTGTTATTGCTCAGGACACTGTATAACATGCGCCTTAATCAACATGCCTCTTAGCTTTTTATTCTTCTTATTTGATCTTGAAGTGGATTTCAAAGTGGATTGTCTGTTTTTCAAATTTACTTAATTGTTTATTTTGTCTCTGTCTCGGTGTGATCAAATGTGTTTTATAGAAGTATACGTCAATATAGGACTATTGTGGTCTCATTGTGTGTTATACTAATATTTGTATTGTTTTTACTGTATATTTCATGTTGTTAACATGTCTGGAGCAATGGACAAAACACATTTGCCCATGTGGGATAATAAAATTGATCAGAATTTCAGAAGACAGGAAATATACATTGAGACAGAGATCCCCTGCAAACAATTTCTCACTGTCAAAACACGGTAGCTTGCACCGTTAATATGCATACAGTATGTCCCACTGGTGTTGCAAGTAATGCATTATCCAGTGTTAGACAAGGTACTGGCTAGCCTTATTTCTCTGCAGAAATGGTTTGCCATACTGCAGCTGTCTGACCCTGAATTCTCGATCGAATGCAGGATTTTAGTACCACTGAATTTCACTGTCATGTTATTTCCCTCCCTTTCTAAACCAGTTTCCTGGTTTGTTTTTCTCAGTCTGAGTGGAAAGGCTTGTGACTCCCTTAGCTAGACCTGTTTTGGTTTATTAACATCTATAACATGTGATTTTTAAGGTGGTAATAATTCTAATCAGGCTGAAATGTGCATGCAAAACTAATTTCTACATGCTTTGAAGATTTGCTCATTGTCATGGCAGTTCAATTTCAAAGTCTTTGACTAGAGGAATATCAGGTGAGGGTGATGAAATATATAATCTATCAAGATCTCCTTCATTCCGTACAAAATCACTCTCAAATCCATGTGACAAATTGACACCTTTTAATTAGTTGGGGAAGAACTATTTTGGGACTTAAACAAGCTCACAGGGCAGTACGGCTGGGTATTGAACCTCAATACTTGTTTTGTTCTTTGTGTAACATTGAGTATCAAATAGTGTCAAGTTGGTACAATATCAGATATCTGGAACTGTTTGAAATCATAATATTTCCGACTGTAAGTCTCATATTATTCAGGGTAAAGTTCTTATACGGCTGTATTAACATTTGACATTTTAAAACTTTGTTTTTTTTTTGTTGAATACATTTTTTTTTTTGCTTTTTTAATAAAAACTGCACTTGTATCAAAACGTGCAATGATACCCTACAGGCCAGTAAAGATTCTCTTAAATGTTTTAAATGTGACATGATACAACTTGGAGACATCCTGAGGCCAGCAGCGTCAAGTGTGCACTTAGCGCGTCATGTGGTTAGTGTGCCGCTATTCAGACATGTTGATTGTGAGAGAGAAGAGTGACATCTCAGACAACGCTGCCTCCTTGTTTTCAGCTGCAGTCCTGCCTTGGTAAATAACAATTAGCATTGTGCTGCCCAAGTTTCTGGGCCTGTTCTGTACATAGTAGTGTTTCAAAACAGGGAGATAAATACATTTTCAACTCTGCTTTAACTCAACCTCAGTTGTCCCCAATGAGGAAATGTGGTGTTTTCGTAGATGCAACACAGAACACAAGCATGCACATCTTTTATAGCTTCCTTTTATTGAAAAACCTCCAGCTCTTGAGAGGAAGTTGTTCCACAGTTTAAATGTATGGAAATCACAGGTTGTTAAGAAGCAAATGAAGAAAAACAATCCATAAACAGTTCTGCCTTTCTAAAGCAGCGGCCACAGCAACAGTTGTAAAAGCTCAAAATTGCAAATTCTTCCCCAATGGCTGATTTAATCAGGAAACTGTTTAATAAGGCAGGTGACCTGATAGGTTTGTGTTTGGCCTTAGTTTCACTTCATGCGTAACCAGTTTGTATTACAAAGTACCTGCCCGTCTGAAACATAATGCTCTTCCCCGGCCGTCACTCATAACTACTGTACTGTTAACAAATTCTGGGTCACACTGCATTGCAACACATGTCAAATGTTTGACACATTTGGTGTCATTTTCATGTTATGTAAGTCGGGCTGGACGTTTAATTCAAAATTAAAGACATGTTATTGCTCAGCAGTTTCCTTTCCTCCAAAATAATAACAGACCTTTGTCACGGAAGACATTTTGACATGTCTGTCATGATGTATAGAAAGGAGCCAATGGTAATGTTAGTAACACCTGTGCTTTCCTGCTATGACGAAGCAAAATGTTTGCTGGGATCGGGCCTATTCTGAGAAAGCTATTATGTAAAACTAATATTTAGTTATTTAAATCTATGTTTGACACATGCACATAACTTGATCAGTGGGTTTTTAGTAACAGTCGAGAACAGTTTTAGTGCCTTGAATGTCAGTTTATGTATGATTTTGCAGATACGTCAGATAGTAATATCGGAAGATATCATTATTAATATCGGGATAATAATGTGTGTGGAGGCTATTATGTCTCTTGTAGACCAAGTAGCCTGAGCAAAACTAAATGTAAATAAGTTTGCTGAAAGCATGTATTGCGTTGCAAGGGGTCCTGTTTCAAAGTTATTTCACTTCATGTTGGATCTTTTAACATGTAGATTCATGTAGGCTACAGAGGAAAATTCACATTATTTATATTGGACTTGAGCACAGAATGACGTGATTACAAGAAGAAGGCTGCAACAGACTCAGCTAAGAGGCTGTACTCACTAGTGGTCTATAATGTCCTGCCAAAGGTTCTCAGTGGTTTTGTCAATTTCCGTCTATATTTTGGTCTTTATATATATTTATGAAATGTGCTGCTGTGTGACGATCAACATCGAAACCTTCTCTTTATATTGCTGCCTCTTGACTTGAGTTAGTCTGTACAGTAAGCCCCATTCAACTTTCAACTCTGCTTTAACTCAACCTCAGTTGTCCCCAATGAGGAAATGTGGTGTTTTCGTAGATGCAACACAGAACACAAGCATGCACATCTTTTATAGCTTCTGTTATTGAAATACCTCCAGCTCTGAGGGGAAGTTGTTACACGGTTTAAATGTATGGAAATCACAGGTTGTTAAAAAGCAAAAGAAGAAAAACGATCCATAAACAGAGGTCTGCCTTTCTAAAGCAGCGGCCACAGCAACAGTTGTAAAAGCTCAAACATGCAAATACTTCCCCGATGGCTGATTTAATCCCCTAGTCTACAACCCTGCAGAGAGACGAACGCGGACGGGGAGGGAGAGAGTGGTGCTCAGTTTCCTGGGACTAGCTTGTAGACTTGTTGCAGCCTGTAAATTGCCCCAAGAATCATTTATCTTTATTATTTAATTTCATGGCTTTCCGTATACATACCACTGTTTACCAATGAAGTGATAAAACATGTCCTTCATTGGAAAATGGAGCATAACCGTTCTCACATTTTATGCTGAAAAGCACCGTATTCCTCCACAAACCGACTCAGGTGTGGTGGTGCCACATTGCTCAAGCAGAAAGTAAAATCTATGGCTTAATTTTCTAGATCCATCCATGTATTTCACGCCTGTGAACTGGCAAATAAAAAAATGAAGGACGCAATGAAAAATACCACAGGATGTTTGTAAAATGTTATTGAATGTGATGCTGCGATGACCTGATGTTTGCTATTTTGCATCAAAGACAAACACTAGCCAGCAAGCTTATGTGCTCCATAGCTAGATCATAAGCCGCTTACCTGTCAGATAATTAAATGCCAACTCGGCATCAGTACTTAAGTTTTCTAAGTCTCAAGTCCCCGACGCACCCAAAGTAGATATTGGATAAAAAAAACTAAACCAAATCCACAGCACATAGTGGATTTTGTATTTTATTGTTTATTTTTGACAGAGAACCAGTGAAGTATTACTGTTTGCACCTTTTTAGATGAATAATTCTAGTCCATTCTTGGCAGATGTTGTCTTAATATCGCACTTTTGATTAGTCCCTAAACTTGAATTAATGTCCTATTTTTGCTACAGGTCTCTCTGTCACCCTGGCAACGCTACACCCACAGAAAGGCGAGCAGCTAAGTCCTGGTAGCATGGAAGTCGCCGGGGCGCCTGTCTTGGTCCTGAGTCCTCAGAGCGAGGCAGTGACCACTGAGCTTCAGGAGCTGACCCTTCACCCTGGACCCATCCCGCGGCCTCTGCAGGAGAGAAAGAATGGTGAGCCTGTGGTGCATGCACACTGTTTGCTCTTTCCGTCATCGGCACATTTTGGTTTTTAGATGGATTGGTCAGAGAAGCTGTCACAGTCTTCTTGCCTTATTTTTTTGGAGCAGAATAGCTCTACCACATCTGTCGAGCATTGTAATGACCAAACGAATAGTGCAATCACACTTTGCAAGAAAAGAGCAAATGCTACCGTTAACCTTATAAGTGCTCTATGGTGTTTTGGCATCCAAAAAACGCATTAAACAAAATAAAACATGTTCTCCCTTTGTCCATTCACTTACTATTATATACTATTTCTCAAAGATATAAACAGAAGATGAATTCATGTTGTATTTACAGATTTTATTCTGGCTTTAGGACCAGTTTTTGTCTGAGCTGCTGAGTGACAAGAAACAGCGCCGTCACTCTGCAGACCTCGCAGGCCAACGCTCTTGCCTCTAGCGCAATTGAATACTTTGGCGTAGTACTGTACTTCTCTTCCTTCACAGTGGTGGCTTATAGCCAACATATATTCCTTCAAGCTAAAATCGTAAACATAGAGAACATGTCGGGGGGGTGGGGGGGTTGGAGGGGGGGTGGAGGGGAAGAGGGAGACGGGAAACACTTATCTGAGAGGCAGAAGGTAAATGTCAGATGTGTCTGGATGTCTTGTTCATTTGTCAGTGGAGAGCCTGTGGCACTGCAGAGGGTGTTTTAAGAAACACAGCCATGAAGATTCAAGTGCTCAGGAGAAACTGTATGCGTGTGTGTGTTTCTACGTACAAGGCTGTGTGCACTGACGTCTCCAGAAGGAAGGGAGTGAAGAAGCTGCGGTACCTAATTGGCTTGCTCCTCTGCTCTGACCTCTTGTTACAGTAGATTAGACTGTGCTGCACGTTTGCTGTGTGGACTTAAGACTCTGCAGGCTTTTTTTGTGCCTGGAGTTAGCTTAGAGCTGAGAGTTCTTTGCTCCGTGCTGCAGCTTCCTTTGGTTTGAATCCTGGTGGAAAAGCTGACGTTGCTGCGATTATGTATTTGGTTTGTTTTAGGTTCACACAACCACTAACGAGTCAATCAGAGTGTATGAATGAATCTAGTCTTTGTAAGCTGAGCTTAATATCCTTTGTCTGTTATCACAGAGTAAAAGCTGAATATGCATGCATGGGTCTATAGAGCTAAACCGATTAATCGGTTTAGTCAATCAGCTATAGCTATTTAGCCATACCACATTAATTGTTTAAGTCTTTTTTTAAATCGGAAATGTCAAACGTTTGCTGATTCTAGCTTCTCCACTGTGTGGATTTGCTGCTTTTCTCTGTTTTATGTCATTGTATGTCTTTGTGAACATTTTGAATTGCTTTGTTGTTGAACAGTGCAATACAGATGAACTTGCTTTGTGAAGTCAATATCTTCGGGTTTTCGACTGTTGGAGAAGACATTTGAAGACCTCGCTTTGAGCACTGGGAAATTACGGTGTGGATGTTTCACAAGTAAAACAACCGGGTAGTTGCAGTTAGTCCATGGTTTGTGTTATTATGTTTTTTTCCCCAAGCACCAGCAATTGCTGGCTTGCAGATATAAATATCTGTCTCTTTTTATACCCATAAAACCTGTTTCAAGGTTGTTTCCTGTTGTTGTTTCTGGAAAACATACCACAACTAGGTTGGTAAAGATGAGCACTTTCAGTCGACTTGGTGGAGCTAATTAGTAGCACGTGAGATCAAATAGCCTCTTTCTCACCAGACCAAGTTCAACTAAACTGGTGGGAATGCCTCCTCAGTTTTAAGCCCAAACTAAGGCGTATTATTGCATGCACATACAAGTAATTACACATGGGCATGAACTACATCAATAAAACAAAGCTTCCAAATGTTACTTCCACACATACATGCACCTTGCTTTATCAGAGTAGTCAGCCACATTGTCCATTGTATTGACCTGCTGTTGGAGGGGAGCGTCAGAAAGTAAATGATTTACCATCTTTAACGGGACCCAACAGTGGCAGAGAGTAATGCACAACAACACGTACAGTACACATCAACGATGGAAAAAGAAGTTGGGGCACAGTACAGCTAGCTTTAACCACATACTACAATGGGATGGACACAAACATGGGAGACTTTATTTATTTTACGTGAACAATATTTCAAGTGAAATGTTGTCATGTCACTGTGACTACTAGTCACAGGAACATGTTTAGCTCTCAGAGACACACGGGCAAGGACTCTCCCACACAGCCTGAGGCTACCACTCCCGAAGTGAAACAACCCCTGCTCCCGTTGGCCTACACATTTCATTATGCTAGCGAAAAGCAGACATGTTGCTGCAGGCACTCCTGTAGCTAATCCTCCACGAAGATGCTTTCAGAGCACTGACGAGATGCGTTGCATGTGACTGCATGTTCATTTCCACGCACATACATTTGTGCCAGGGAAGGAGAATGAAATGCTCACATAGTAAAAGCTTATCGAAGCCTTATCTCTGACACCAGGGTATGCAGTGTGTTTATTGTGCGTGCGTGTGTGGTTACATGTTTTTCAGCGTGAGGATTAGAGACGGATATTAAGATCCATATGCACTACACACACAGAGAGAGAGAGAGAGAGAGAGAGAGAGAGAGAGAGAGAGAGAGAGAGAGAGAGAGAGAGAGAGAGAGAGAGAGAGAGAGAGAGAGAGAGAGAGAGAGAGAGAGAGAGAGAGAGAGAGAGAGAGAGAGAGAGAGAGGAGAAGAACAGGGTTGAGGGGAAGGGAGGGAGAGAGAGCTTTGATTCAAGACATTAAAGGCTGACATAACAGAGAATGGCCTGAAAAGCATTTACATTACCCGTCATGTTTTCCCATCATAAACTTGCCTCTAAATTGTAATGGAGCAAACCATGCTTTGTTAATGTGACTGAGATCACTCCAAACTTTGAGGCGGAGAAGTGGGAGTGTGGGCCGCAGCAGAAGGAGGAAAGGGAAGAAGAGGGGAGGGGGAGGTCATGTCTGAAATGGCAGTATTGCATAACTTCTCAGAGAGGGAACAGAAGGAACACGAGGGGAAACGCAAAGCAAGAAAGGAGGGAGTGTGTTACTGGTTCTTATGGATGTGAGGCATGGCACCAGCTTGTTTTTTTGTGTTCTATTTCTACTCTATAACTGGCTGAGAGAGTGCAGGGGAGTTACCAAAAGTTTTTTTGTTGTTGTTTTTTTTTTAAAAGTACATGGGAGCAGGAGCGAAACAAAGGTGTTGCAACAGAGAGATCGGAAACCTTTGGGTGGACCTTGTTGTTATCCAAGGAGCGCAAAGGGGCAGACACACAGACCTACACACGCCCTCACTGTCGGGGCGTGCACACACTTGTAGACAGACAATCCAGAGAAAGGGAATGTGAGGTGCACTGCTACCTGTGGAGTATCAGCTGCCGGTGAGAGGACAGCGTGTTTAATGTGGCTTTTTTTCTTGCTGGACTTGTCTTCAGCCTTCTGCCGCCGCTGTTGTTGTTGTTGTTTTTTTTCACACACTATTCATTGTGCTTGTTTTGGGAATATGAGTCTTTAATCTTGCCGGGAGGGTGAAGCTTCCCCTCAGCATGGTGCAGAGGGAAATGACTATCACGTCAGGTAAAGTTCATTTGAATATACGCCGTATTCTGCCTTCATTTGTGTGTGTGTGTGTGTGTGTTTGCGTGTGTGAAAGTGATGACAATGAAAGTTACTTGTGAAGTGTGCCTTAAGCTGAGTTTTGCTTACTACAGGCGTGTGGTGTGAGCGCATGCATGTGGCAGTAAATGTTCGGTGAATTGACACTGCGGCCTTGAGACTTGGCATACTGTTCTTGTTTGTATGAGAATGGCTGCTCTGCATCGATAGCTGCAAAAACTGTTACTAACTTTTAAACATTATTTTCTGCAGACGGATAGCATTACTATCAACCAAACGTAATGGCATATTGGAAACTTAAAACCTTGATCACAGTTCACTATTGAAAGTGTGCATAATGAGGTGTAGATTTTAACAACAATGGGACGTTTCTATTAAAAGAAGAAATGAACTGCAAATGTCATCGATGTTGTACAGCCTGTACACTGTAAAAGCAGTCCCTTTTTTATATGTCTGAGTTAGAGGCAAATTGACCAAACACCATGTAGTGTGTAAATGTAGTTTTCAGGGTTTCACCTCAGAGGATCCCCAGAACAAAGGGGACCAGGCGGGGCAGTGAGGTCAGATTTGCGGGGAACACTCCTGAGCCGAAGAGGGTGGGTGAGGGGTCGAGGTGTGGTTGATGAATTTGGCTTTTCTCAGAAAGGGAAACTCCCCGAGGACTGACTGCAGGCCAGGGGCCAGGATCCAGGATCCAGACAGGGCTGGAGAGTTGGGGTTTAGCTGAGGGAGAAGGAAGAGAGAACACAGCCCCTGTTAGTCACAGACTCTGCTCCAGATTGAAGTGGAAATGACCTACTCATTTCAGTCAGAACAGATTGTCCCAGATCCTGTCACGGACTACGGATACTACTACTACAGAGACTTGAGAGTGGATTGTAAATGATAAATGCAACAAGACAGTTTTTCTGGTGCGTGCCAGCAGCCCTGTCCTCAGGAAGCCTGAGCAGTGATTTTTAATCATGTGCCACTGCGGCTTGAGAGTCTGCAGGTTTTCGTTCCAACCAACCACCACGTCAGCTGATTCACTGATTATTGCACCTACTGTACAAACAGTGAAAGGGGCTAATCAAAGAAATTGTCTGCTTTAGTGTGTGGCTTGAATAAAAAAACCTGCAGACTCGTGTGCTACAGAAACACAAGCAAGTTTAAAATCAACTGGTCTAGACTCCGAATACGAGATCCTGGCTGTGATTTTCTTACTGGAAATGTGAACAGAGAATTGTGTTGCTAAAGGATGGTGGTGAGGAGCTAGTTGACTTTGGGATTTGTCTGATTACATCATCCAGACTTGTAAACATAAAAAGATAAAGATCACGTCCTTCTTCGTCCCCACCCTTGCATAATGACAATGGATGGGCCGTAGCTTTCCCTGCCATGTTGTGTCACTGGTGCTTGGTTCTGCTCGACAGGCGCCACAAATGATCAGTTTGCCATCAGAAATCAAAAACACAAAATAAATCTGAACCCACAGAGAGATTCTTTTGCCCGGCAGTACTTAAGATACAAAAGCAAGATATATAGGTTGGCCGAGGCTAGCCTAGCCCAGCAGTGATTCAGGGAGGTTATGTAACAGATTGGGAGGCTGCCAGCAGCAGAGGCCCAACAGCACTCTGTCAGGCTGAGAGTAGGAGGGGAGAGGAGAGGGAAGAATGAGATAGAGACTGAAAGATGGCAAAGAAGAAGAAGAAGAAGAGGAGGAAAGAGAACCTGAAAATGTAAATACAGAATAGAAGAATTCAAAAATGACACCATGAAAAAAGTACTGTACAACATGGGGAGGGAGGGAAGGGGAGGTGTGTTCCAGTCTAATCCAAACACAGCAGCTGCAGCAAACATAATCCAGCTGCATGTCTCCTCTGCCGTGACTCATGGCATTAGATAATCTCCGTATTCCCAAGACAATCAAAAACATGGCAGCATGTTGTAATGGCAGCAGCATGTTTTTGACCCATGGTAGTTTTATTGAATGTCATTGAAAGAATCGGTATGTGTATTTTTATGATAAGAGAATGTCTGCGTGTCCGACCACATTAAACTGCATCTCAAATCTCAGCTTTCTAGTGACATCACGAAACGGGCTGAATCTAAACATGTCGTAGGTTTCGGTGAATGTAAACAGCTTTCAGTCTAATAAACATCCACGCAACATATTTATGCAACTGATGCAAGTTTTGTGAGAGGCTTAAATCTTAAATGTGCCAAACGCACACACACACACACACACACACACACACACACACACACACACACACACACACACACACACACACAGAGACTACGCATGACTCAACAGTGCACAAAGATGCACACAAACACACACTTCACAGCTCATGTCACCGCTGAGACCTGGACATGCACTCAAAGGCTTTGGTAGCCTTCCATTTTCACAGTGTGTCCTGGCAGCACGGCATTTCAACAAGCACTAACAGACTCGCAATCTTTGATTTGTGATCCAGTAAATTCCTGGTAGATGATGAGAAGTGAGCGAGCGCAACCAAACAGCCTCAGATCTGTAGCCCAAAGCTAAAGAAAAGCGCTTTATCAGCTTCATAGGTCTGCTAGTAGCAACATGAACATGGTGCCTGCACCACCCACAAGTAGTACAAGCCCACTCATGTAGCGCAGTGATCTTTAAAGACACACACAAGCACACCCACTTATCGTTTAACACATGAGGCATGGAGCAGCTGAGCATGCAAACACACATTTGCATCCACAGATATCGCACTACATACAGTTCTAATTTTGTATGTAACACCTGTATATTCATTTTTGTAAATTCACCCATGTTCCGGGAAGGGCGGTGCGGGCACAGACACAGATATGCACATAAATAATCAGTGTTTTATTAGAAATTCATCTTAGCATCTTGTGCAGACAACATGCTACAACATGATGTTTTCAAATCCAGGCAGTCTTGCATTGCATTGTAACGCAGCACAAGCTAGAGCTTGTTTTTATTGAAAACGTACTGGAGTTACTTACAGCTTTTTGCTTTTAACAAAAGGTGATTGCTTTTTGGCCAACTTAACCCAACATTATCCACTTCAAACCGTCTACTTATAAAATATGTGAATTAGAGTTTCACACTGTTAAAAGTTCCTTCTGTCACCGGTACACGCCTGGTGCTGCGGGGAACTCTCAAGCACCCGCCAACACAAACAGAAGACATGTATCCTCCAGTTGGTTTACTTTGTGCTTTGTCTCCAACTCAACATAGTCTGGTGTTTCTGAATAATAGAACAGCCATTAGCCTGTGAGTCACCTGCTAACACCAAGCAAGGCGCACTTAACGTTAGCTGGTGAATGAAGCAGAGGTCACTGTGAGCCTGTTGTGTATCGTTGGAGTGACTCAGATGCCAAGCCATGTGCAGTAGGAAATTCAGTGTTGATGGCAGCATGAGGCAAAAGCAATTCGGTGCTATAGCTTCTCAAGTCGTACTTTAATTGGGCTACGTGTGAGACATTATTAAGGATTAAAATTCAAAATGTCAGTAAATCATTGAAGAATAGGTTGACGTTCAAGTTAGCGTGGGAATGGAGCTTTCTCGCCCCACAAACGGGAAAACTTTGTTGATAACAGTAGATCGCATCAACAGTGTCACAAGACCCCGCAGATTCCAGGAAAACTCAGTGTGTGTGTCCGTGTGTGTGTCCATTTGTGTGTCCATTTGTGTGTCCATGTGTGTCCGTGTCCGTCCAGTGTCGGAGCAAACTTAAGATCCCAGCGGTTTGTGCTTGCATTGAAATGCTCATCAGGGCCATCGTAGTCACTCGATACCTCATTCATTCTCGTGTTCACATACTCTTTCCAAAGCGAGTATTTCAACGGGCCTGTACTGTGTCTTTTATTTTTAGCTTCAGTAATGTGGTGGTAGCTCTGTAGAAACAAGCCAACTTCCATGTTTTGTGTCTTTCAATGGGGTCACTGTGAGGACAGTCGGTCACAAAATAGGATAAGTTGTCAGTCGGATGCATCAGTAAGTGAAAGAGTCCTTTTTTATCAGCAATAAACCAGATCTGCAAGCGCCACACATGACAAACCGTGAGTCTATGAGGCAGAGATGGGGAACAAAGATGCGTACAGTACTTTGACAAGATTGATTTTGAGGAGATTCCTGTACATGGGGAGAAGCAATGAGCATGGCGCATTTCTTTGACATCTTGTCTCTTATACATGTAAATTAGCGTCAGCATCTCACTCAAATACTCTCATAAAAAAGAAACCCCATTAAATGGTGGTGTCTTGTAAAAACCCTGCCATTTTAGTCGCGGAAGCAAATTAACAACCATGCTTATTTTAGATGTTATATACAGAAAGAGGAGAGGAGGGAAGGCAGCAAGAAGAGGCCTATAAAACCCAGAAAGAACACACACATACAGTATCAGAGAGAATCTCACATCCAGCCCCAAAATAACCGCTCTGTACACATGCTCTCACCCTCACTTTGATTTCCTAGTAGTTCTCTTTATTTGTCCTTTCTCTCCGTTGTGGTAGTTGGCGTTGGTCTACTTCTTTTTTTTGTGTCTGCCCAGGAGTCTGTTGTTGTAGGACTGAAATAGAAACCAATCGTAAAGTAGAAAAGAAAGCAGTGTTTCCTCTCTAAGTGGGGCACGAGGTTAGGGGGGTTTGTTCCAATAAAAAATATTTTCAGATGTTCGAGTTATGCAACAGTCTGTGCAAAGCCGTCATCATCACTGGACAGGGAACACCCCTCTCCGACTCTGTTTTTCTTCTCTCTCACCCTTTATTCCTCTCTGAACCCCCCACCCCTCCATTCAGTGCTTTCTGGTTTACAAGGAAGGTTAATGTTACCAGATGCTAACAGCTGCCAGCTGGTCTATGCCTCTCCTTTCATTTAACACTTGGGCTCTTATAGACTCTTCTCTCTCCTTCAACAGTATACAATTAGACCATAGTTGGACTACTTTTAATTGACGAGGTGTGACACGGAGACGGGGGCTACTGCAGCATGGTCAATGGCCACTCAACAAAGAACCTTTGACCACGTAGAGAGCACTCTATGACTTTGCTCAGTACCTTTTTTTTTTTCTTTACGCACAACAACTTTTAGCAGTATTCCTATGGCTTTAATTTCCCATGGTGCTCTGGGTGTTGTATCTGGTTGTGCGGAAGGCGCAGTTGTTATTGTTGTGCTTGTTTTAAGCTTCTTGAAACCTCATAATTCCGGTTTATTTTCCCCCTTGAGTTAATAAAATAAAAGCGAGAACTCTATCTGCTTGGTCCAACACTTCACTGCAGTTAAATGATACATAAATTGAGTAAAATATTCAAATCCAAGGTACCGCAGTATTTACTTTGCACTGCAGCTGTATTCGCGGGATCACATATCATGCAAAAATCCATCTTTTCATGCTTCAAGTAATAGGTTTGTGTCCGATAAGCCAGAGCTTGGACCAATCGCCGTCCTGTGCGGAGCTACTGGCAGCTACAGGGTTGACTGAGGCGACTGTTGGTTCAAAACAACATGGCGACTCCTGAAGAGGTTGGCGTAGATGCTGTAATAGCATCAGTTATATCAGAACTGGAGAGTATTGTTGTGAAAGAAAAAAACGTTATTGAAGGCTTTTCTTTGTGAAGAAGATGCTTTCGCTCTTCTACCGACTGGCTTCGGTAAGACGTTTATTCACAGATGGTTCATCCAATCACTTTCCAAGTATTTTTTGAAAGTGTTTGCCCAAACAAACAGTTTCCAAACCATCTTGCGGGTCAAGTTACCATGGTATGGCCAGCAGCAGTACAGGTTTGTGCATATGTGAACATTCTTTCTACAACATACTGTAGTAGTTAATAAAAAGGTCCATTGCAAAACAGAACGCTGTCCTTGAAGCAGCTAGATGTCGTGTTGTATAATAAAACATGATTATTCTTGAAAACAAAACTTAAGTGTGGCTTTGGGTCAGCTAGGGATTATACATCTGATATCCCAGAAGGACTTCATCTGTAAACACATGCAGAGCTTCTCGTGGTGAGTTTAGAACTCTTCCAGTACAATCACAGAGTATGGTGCAGTAAGTGATTAAGTGCAGGCTTACTATAGCACCGTTATATTATTTTCCCCCAGATTTCTTTTCCATTCCCTATAATTACACACATGGCTGCCATGCAGATACCAGTCTCCTTGGTGTGAGCCCCTTGCTTCAGATATTATAGACTGCATTCCTTCAGGCTCCATCTCTGTGCACTTCAGTGGACCAACTCTAAGAAATCACAGGCCTGATGTCAGTGTTGAGTCACAGGCAATTGCAAACATTGCTGGTAAATTCCACAGAAGGCTGAGGTGGGGAGGTGGGTGGGGTGTAAAGAAAAAAAACAACTTCTGGTTTCCCCTGCTGGATTGTTAATGGCTGATCTGACCTGTGGTAGACTGGCACTTGGCCCGGTTGGTTTCTCGGCAGTTCAGGTCTTGTTTGGTTAGTTTTACACATGTTTCATCCATCTTACTCAAAGGTCATCAGTTCAAAACCCAGGACATCCTGTGAAGTATAAATGTTATATGGGAGTATTGCTGGGCGTTTTGCCAATATGTTATCCGAGTTAAGTTTCTGTACAGATAACAAAACAATACCTTTCTTGACACCTTAGTTTGGGTAATATCAATATTTAGAATCCTGAACAGAATATGCCAAACTTCTCTATGCATAAGTTTAATGGAAAACGTTGTGTAGCATAAAATTAAAAGTTTCCTCATTTAGATGAGAAAATATCTGGTCGAAGAACAAGTACTCATGCCTAAGATTCAACTTTGGATACACTTTTGATTACAAATGCTACTGACACATTTTGGTCAGTACTGAGTGAGGAGAGTGAATATGTAATGTTTTCCCATTCTTTTAAAGCTGATGTCATGGTACACAAACTCTCTTTCGACCTTTGGGTCAGACCGACTACATATTGTAAAAGAGATGCTGTTTTCCAAAGTACTTTCATCTATTGACCCAACGATTGTTGTAGACTGCCTACTGCAAATATATGTGCCCAGGACATATCAGTGGTAAACCTTCCTTTAGCAAGCAAACACAATATTGTTTATTACCTCAGATCAAGTTTTGATCATTAGAGACAAGTTTGTTGGCCAGTAATATAATGAAGGAAATAAAAGGTGTTCCGATACCAGCACCATTCTGCTGAAATGGAATGAGATTTACTTTTTAAGTATGACAAATGCTGTGAAGGTGGCAAGAGATATTTAATCACAAACATTCACAGCTATGACTAGACAAGGAGATCTGAGGGCAGGGCATTTTTGTCAACAGGAGCCCAAGATATATCTGGATAGTGTTCATACAGCATGTTATTGAGGTCCAGAGTCCAATTATGGACGGAAACGGTTTAATTCCTGAAATTTCCTCATGGGCACCTCATGTGTGGTTCACCTGAAACAGGCTTGCCTGGTCTTGTTTGTTGAGTGGGGGAGGTTTGTGGAAACTACTAATTGTTGTGGGAAGGTTAATGGAATGTGGTTGGGTAATTGTTTTGGGCAGGTCCTGCTGAAGGACACGCTGTGCCAAGAGGGTCATTATGTTCCACGGCAAGGGTAGAAAATAGAAAACATTTAGGCTGCAGTCACTTTTTCCTCAACTTCAGCCATTTTTTAAGATTTAAAAAAAACAACTTGAAGGTCATATTTTGCAGCTGATTGGCTATTTAAATTTGCAGCTAATGTTTGGGATGCCACAGCTGGCAGTGGACAAAAAAAGGTGACGATGCACTGCCCTGTCCGCAGTTAAACTTGCCGTCAAGTCTCACAATCCCAGTCAACCCTTATTTTTCCATTATCTCCTAAATTATTATACTGCAGTATGTTCTGATTGGAGAAATAACAATGCACACAGCCAAGGTTGAAACATTTAGACCAACACCCCGTGGCTTTTGCATGCATGTTACTCTGCTCTCTTGATTTTCATCGGCGACTATTGTAAAATCTCAATACCAAAAACCAGCATGATTTAGATGTCATTTTACAAGAAAACCAACAATGTTTTCGATGTTTGTGCCCCCGGAGGTCCAGGTTACATTGACCTGTGGGAGAGTTTTCCATCAATTTACACATTCACAGGAAGTCTTTTGAGTCACTATTTCTGCAAGACATTCAAACAGTAATTATATCCTGCATGCTTGCCCAAAAAGCAGTTTTCTCTTTGTTTTATTACCAGAAATGTTTTTCAGTGACGGATAAAGAAAGACCCAGATAAAGATGTCAAAGGCCAAATAGCCTCACTGGAATGTTCCCAAAGCCAGAACTATGACAGCTAATTTCTCTTGCTAAACCCCCCAGTGTAGTGGTCCTGACCAGAATACTTAATATAAACAGCATGCTGAAAAAACATCACATAGTAGTAGTACATTTTAAAATTGGCAGACCTCCAGGAACTCAGGCAGTCCTACTTAATAGTTCATAGTCTTTGTTCCGTTTTTAGCCATGCCAGCAGCTCTGTAGATGCCAATGTTGTACAGTTGGTTTACCACTTTTGGTTCGGACTGAAATAATTCAACAGCATTGCCAAGAGGATGACTAAACATGCTAAACATCAGCAAGTTAGAACTATAATTGCGAGCATGTTTCCAAGTGTTAGCATTTAGGTCAAAGACCAGCTGTGCCCATGTGCAGTCTCATAGAGCCGCTAGCATGTCTGTAGGCTCTAATAGTTCCTAGTTACTTAGTCCTCTAATAGTTCCTAGTTACTTAGTCCTACCTTTCCACACAAAGTACTAATTTCAGTGTGGTCAAGTCATGGGAAAGAACATAACTGTAGTTCCCACACACTATGACCGCTAAGCCCTAAAACCATAAAACTCCCCTGCAAACTGCTGCTTCACTCTGTTGGTCAAGGTTACAATTATCACACAGAATGTATACGTTCCTGTTAAACTGTAAATTGTTGTCCTCTCATTATGTTTATGTTGCCATGGGAATCCATGTGTTTTTTTTCTGTAGAAAACACAGATTGAATCTCAAAATCAGAGGTGAAGAATTGCACTTGCGGGAAAACGAGTGCAAACAGGAACAGATTTGAGCCGCGAGGATGAAAACAAACGCATGTTTGACATGTTTTGTGTCAGTTGATGATGTGTGCATGTGTGTTGCTGGGATTGGCTCAACCCACGCGGCGACATCCTAATCCCTGTGTGTGTTGTCATCTCCGTGTTTCCTGCCCAGACTGTGAATCATAACAGCAGGTGGACTTTAATCACACACTCATAACAGACAGTTATTGTAGATAGCGGTCATTGTTTGTTCAGGGTGTTGTCTGTGTTTTCAGGTGCACTGCGGTCATGTGTGTGGTACAGGTATTCTGTACTGGTCAGCCACGATGTCACATAGTGTGCCGAGTTTTCATATTTGATATTTATACTCAGGCCTTTGTTTTATTAATCGGTTGACTCCTCTCTGTGCTGCATGTATAGGGAAATGAAAGGTAGGAAAGCAATGTATCCTGTTGTGTCAAGCCTCATAAAACATTGATTCATTCCGGGGAAATGCGGCTTAAAAGTTTGCGCGTGTGTGTATTTGCAGGCAGTGATTTGTGCGCCTCAAAGTAACCTTACCCTGCGAGTGCACAGGTGATACCAAGCTGAATATAGCCCCTTTATGGCCAGCTGGCCTTGCTATTTAAAACAGAGCGCAGAGAGGGGGGGTGCGACCAGGGACTGGGAACGGGGACAGGATTAGGATGCTTCAGCATTGATTCTGCGGTCGCACCAGTCCAATAGGATTCTCATTCCTTCTCCAAACGTTTTTCATACAGTCCCTGTCTGAATGAGACACCTTTCCTCAAGGGCAGACTGTTGAAAAAACATTTCGGAATTGCAGTGGTGATTGGGTATCAATCAATCACTCTAAAAGTCAGTGTGTGTGATTCATCCCAGTATCAGATTTACCCAAGTATCTCTGACAAAGGTCGATTATGTTGGATGAGATCATCACTGAAAACAGTTAGTGCTGTTTCCACTCAGCCAGTATGAGCTGTTCATAGATTTAACGAGTCACCATTTTTGAGAGCAAGCCTGTGTAGTCCAGAAAGTGATCAGAACAGATTCTCTCCTTCGTAGTGCTGCGATTGTTCCCTCTGCTGTGTTTGTGTGTATGTGTTTGACAGGGAGGAATGAGCATGTGGTAGCCCCCCCCCCCCACCCAAGTCTGTAACAGTGAATGAATGGCAACAGCTGAGCAGGAGAACTTTATCGGCAGCAGTCCTGTGTGTGTGTGTGTGTGTGTGTGTGTGTGTGTGTGTGTGTGTGTGTGTGTGTGTGTGTGGGTGTGTGTGTGTGTGTGTCTGGGTGTGTGAGTGTGAGAGAATCAGGAGGAGCTGCAACCAGAGCAGTCTCTCTGCCGCACTCACTGCCGTCCTCTCTTCCTCCGCCACTGGCCTCTTTTCAGTTTCCTCGCCTCTGCTCCCATACTCTTTTCGTCCACGACTCGCCCTGTGGATTTCTGTACCTATCTCTCTGGGAAACCTTCGCAGAGCACGCCTGTCGTGACTCGTCGGCTCCCACTGCAAGGGAAGGAGAGAGCAGGAGGAAGAAGAGAAAGAGAGATAATCTGAGACGGACCAATCGATTCCTCTGATACAGAAGAGCGAGGCATTTGGAGAGAAGAGGAGAGGCGGTAGCAGCATTTTTCCTTCACGTTTTGGTTTAAGAGGAGATTTTCTTTGGCTTGTACGGTGGTCATCCGAAGTATTTGATTCACGTCCTACCCTTGGAAGGAGAGGAGACCCAATTGAAGGGACAGCTGTTGCAATTTTTGACACATCAAGGACTCTTCTTTCCTCCCCTCTTCAGCCAAAATTTGGGACTTGGGAGGAGGACTGCCGCTTTTGAATGACAAGTTCAATGTTTACAAAATAATTTATCTCCATTCTGAATGATAATGCTGGACACCAACCATTGCCTGTCCTTTGAGCCCTCCCCCCCGGGCTCTCCTCCAATGGGAGAAGACATGGAGAAGGCAGGACTGATGATGGACCATGACAGACTTGTCTATCACAGCCTGAAAGAAGGTGGGCGATCCGGACCTGGACATAGTCAGTAGAGACACAAGATATTTGAAATTATTTGTTTTTGTGTGACTTAGTCTACAGGTTCATATCAGGACTTTATGGTTTCACATAAATAGCTAATGGGGCTTTTCTAAAGTCAAGCGACTTGGTTGACTGGCCTGTGTAGGAAGGAAGTAGACGTGGTTATCTGGTCTCTCTGATAAACCTGTTGAATAGACCGACAAACTTGACTTGTGTTACATTTAGGAACTGTATAAATGACTGAGCCTGTGATGTTAAAGTCACATTGCATATTCCTTCAGTCTGAAAGGTGCCATGTGGATCTTAATGTTTACTCCCCCAAAACTCATTGTGTGCATCCTTGAGACCTGAAGAACCTGTTGCATATCCTTCCTCCCGAAAACATTTGTATAGCCTTTTAAATGTCTTTATTTTAAAACCTCTATTGTACGCCGGTTTCACATGCCAGAAGTCTTCTTCAATTCCTTTGCTGACTCGTTGATGCATTTCTTGGCACATTACTGCCACGTGTATGTAGTTCAGTGGAATAGTGTGAAACCATTGGAGGGAACGTATACGGCTTCAACAAACAAAACAGGGACCCACTCACATAAACATTGCTTTAAGTTATGACTCAACTAGCTACTAATATTTAATACTTTTTATAAGTTTCAGCCAAAATTGAATTTTCTGCTTTTATCTTTTCAGTTTTAGTAGTAGTTGTGTATTTTCTGCTGTATCAAATGTGATGGTGTGACACCCACCGCCTCTGTGCATTTTTGGACTTAGATGTGATTTGGACATATCTGAAATATAAAACGAGAGGAAAACAAATACTGGGGCAGAGACAAAAACATATTTTTCCATTGAAAGGGAAAACTCAAGGCAGCCAACAGTAAAATATCAAATACAAGCGTAATATAGCCTAATTTGGAATTGTTTTCAGTCAGTGCAGCAGTAAAATAAGCTTCAGTTTGTTTATAGCCAACATAACAAGCATTACAAGCAAGGAGTCATAGATGACTGACTACAGCTGAAACAAAACATTCCTAAGAGGTTCAAGTGATTTGAAGATGGAGAAAGGTGAGGAGAAAGAATTCAAAAGCACCATTAAAACCAGCTGGCAGTGTTGCAGTGTCACTGCATACATGACACTACAGCTGTCCGTTATTATTCCAGGTGCTTTTGCGAACCGCCAACCTTTCTGAATTCTTCAAAGGAGCCACGCATCATGTCGAGCAAAAGTATGAGTGACAGAAGCTGCATAAAGCCTCTGAATTGACTCGTCCGTCTTGAACTTTAAGATGAGTAGTATTCACTGCAGCCCCTCTTGTTGCCATCTGGCCTCCAAACACAGTGCAGCACTGCAAAGGCACTGGGAGGGATTTCAAGGTGTGAATGGCCTTGAACTTGTATTGTTCCTGCCCTTTAGCCTCTTTCCATTCTCACTGATGTGTGAAACATTTGCTCTGCTAAGCCACTGCATCCGTCATTGTGTTAAACAGATGCAGTCACACTGCAACGGTGCGAATGATGAGCTCACGCACAAGAACATTAACAGGCTTTCCAGCGCCAATGCCAAGCGAAGAGTTGGCGCAGAGTGTCTGTGCGACTTGTGTTCGTTAGCAGAGTGTGTGGTAGCGTAATCATGTATGTTTCCACCCTCGTGCCCACCATTTCACCCAGTGTGGGCACGGAGCATTCTACCTTCATCGGAGCTGCTGTGGTCTGTGCCCAGCCCGGGGGTCTTTGGGGACAGTGACCCCAAAGAAGAGGTCACTGTAAGAACTGTAGAACTCAGAGATCTAGTGACGAATGAGCACAGCAGGATTAGCCCAGTTGGCCACCAAGAACTTGGCTCTACCTCGCTGACCTCTTCTCTCTCTGACGCCTCTCTAACCTTTAAACATAACTCTTGGTTTCCTCTTTCCCCGCTACTTTTACATTAGCAAGTGTCTTGTTCACAACTGGACGGTCATGTATGTGATCTCCGTGTCGGTGTATGCACACGGAATTCCTTAACTTCCATGTCTTAATAATGTAGGTCTAGAAACTGCGTAAAATATTACTTTATTGTCTCACTATTCAAACAACTACCGTGCAACCTTTTGCTTGCTATGTAGTGTGTAGGGATGGGTATCGTTAGGATTTTATCGATACTAGTACTATTATCGATACTGCTTATCGGTTCGGTTTCTTATCGATACTCGGTTCTTTTTGATTATTTTGTGAGAAAAAAAACAATTAATTAAAAAAGAATCAACATTGCTTTATTATTTACTATTGTTGACTATACTATATCAATGCCAGCAATAAATTTGAGAACATTCCTCCAGGGAGGGGTATATTTGGAGTTGAGAGCCTTGGTCATCTCCCTCCAGTAAAGAGACTATTATTGTTAAGGTGTGTTGGCTGGAGTGGTAGTGGAACTAGCAGATTCAAAATAACTTGTACCACTAACTTATAACAACACAGCTGCTTCCCTTATTAATAACTACGTATCAAACAACTCAATTAACTGACATTTGTTAGTTATTAGTAACGTTTTAGTTGTTGCCTAAATCCCTTTGACTCCTCTGTTGAGAAGGGGTGCAGGCCTGGAACAGTAAACTGAGTAACAGCCCTGTAACTGCTACTGTGGAGGGACTTGGGCTAGGATCAGTGGTGTTGGTAAAATAGCTTTATTTTAATTAGCTTTCTTTTTGATTAGCCTATTCTTATGCTCAAACTCTGTATGGCATCGCTAGCCTTACCTGGAGTGGACGAGGACGGGCGGCTGCTCGCCAGACAGTCGAGAACGGTGCATTTCTGCAGATTGATGTTCGCCAAATGTTGTGATAAATTGCTGGTGTTTCCTTCCTTACTTGTGAAGGTTTTATTGCATTTGATACCAGAGTTTTCAGCATCTACTGGAGTAAAATGTAGCCACACTTTGGATCTTTTTCTTCTCTCTGCTATGATGTGTGTCTCACGCTGTACTGAGACGGAGTCGGTGTGTGTGTGTGTGTGTGTGTGTGTGTGTGTGTGTGTGTGTGTGTGTGTGTGTGTGTGTGTGTGTGTGTGTGTGTGTGTGTGTGTGTGTGTGTGTGTGTGTGTGTGTGTGTGTGTGTCAGAGTGAAGCACGACTCCGCCCCTCGTGCAGAGATGGAGAGAAGAGGGGTTTTTTTTTCTGCGGAGATCTCACTCCGGAACTTATTGATACTCCGGGTATTTACTAATGTCTTATCTGTTTACAACCGGGTATCGGGGGGGGGCATCCCTCGTAGTGTGTCAAAGTTTATAGCGGAGAGATGGCTGTCTTTAAATACTGAACTTGTCTGAGATGATTACTTGATCAACAGAAACTTAATCAAGATTTGATCAATGTTATGTAATACATATCATAGGTATGCTGGTTATAGCTTACAATTTGCTTGCTTTTCCCCATTGTTTCCTCTGCTTCATCTAAAAACTGTAAATGCTGTCTCTCTCTCTTCCTCCCTCTGTGTTTCTCGGATCTAACTTGTTATGAGTGCAGAGGCCAGTTTGGGCTGTGGCCTAAGATCTCAATAAAACTGTCCTGCCTTTTCATCCTTTTCCTAAATGAACCAAAATGGCCCACGAACCTGATTTTAGATGAAGGCATTGTTTTATTTAATCAGAATTTCAATCACCAATCCATGAACAGTTATAGAACTGAAAACCAGAATGGAACCAGGTTACTGTGCGAAATGAAAATGCAAGAGATCATGTTTACATGCACCGCAATAACCTGGTTTTATTAAGGCAGAAGTCTCTTAACTGTGTTAACCGGGTTCGATTAAGGAAGTCTGGTTTCTTCAACGTTTAAACAATCCAAATACTTCCCATCGTTGATAATAGCTACTTTCTTAACTGCATGTAAACACACTCACTATCAGTACAAAAGTCAAAAGTACCCTTCTGACACAAATGCAGAGCTTACTTTTTGTTAAGGATTAAATTAAATCCATGTCCAAATTCTGGCCTCCATATTTGTTTAGCATTTGTTTCGTATGTTATTTGTCAAAACTTTAGTCGTTACTGCACAATCTTGTGATTTGGTTTCCCCACATCTGCCCACAGTTTTATCACCACTGCAGCATTTCACACTTGGCACCGTCACTAGAATGTATGAGGTGTCACTGTGAGACTTCTGTGGTCAGAACACTAAGAAAATGATGGCTGATGCTTTCTCATTTTTATAGTCTTTTTTAAAAAAAATGTATATGTACAAAGGTCTCTACCTAACAATTCATTCGGTTGATAAACTGGTGATATCAGCCATTTCAAGCCACTGTGGCCCCTGGACTAAACAACGAATGCAACTTCCAGTTCACTTCCTGCCAGAGATGAGGGATAAAGAGAGGGAGTGCAGGAGAGAATAAATAAGTTAGCTGGAGTGTCCTCTGTGTGAGAGAACACAAGGAGGGAGCATGTGAGACGTGAGGCTGGGATAGAGTGAACGTGTAAGATTCTCTTTCCCAGAATAAACCTCTTCCCTGGAAGTGCCAAGTGGCTTGGCATCTTATCCTTAACTCTGCCATGTGTGTCCCTGCGTGTCTGTTTTTTGTGTTTGTGTGTTAGTGCGGGTTCAGGCAACACGTGAGTCTCCTCCGCATTTGCCCGTGTGTTTGGCGCTGTGGGAAAAATGATCTCTTAGCTGCCGGTGCAACATATACTCGAGCTCGTTTAGGTCTCTGAGTTTACAACTCCGACATGTTATTGCTTGCAGAGGAGACTCTCTAGTCCCTCACGATGTACAGCATGCACTCTTGTAAATATAACCGAGCGGCGCTGGGCTCGCCAGCGAAGCTTCAGATCCAAAGAATGACATTTAGTTGCACAGGCTCTGACGTTAATTTATGGAACTTGCAGCGTTTCCCTGCAGGCCTGGAACGTTTGTCATAACAGAGAGCTAACTCAGCAGCAGCTACGCAGGACGGCTAGCTGGTTCGCTAGCCTGCGAGTACCAATGACGTCACTTTGTACGGAAGGAACAGGTGCTGCTTGTGTAGCAGACACAACACCACACAGAAGTGCTTGCGAAGCCCCACTGGTGTGTTCCACTTCATACACACATACTCCTTCAACAGGGACAGCTGGTACACAAAACCGGAGTCTCATCTGACTGGAGCTAAGCTGAATGTCTGTGTCGAGGGGGGGGGACTAGTATTTGAAATAATAATAATAATAATGAGTCATTCCATCCGCTGATTCTATCAAACTCTGTAAACTTAAAACCAATATGAACAGTAAGTGTGTCACACACTTATTTTCAAAACCGGCAGTTACCAAGAAGCACAGTGGAAGTATAGCCCATTATCAGTTAGTATCGACCTCAGGAGAAACATCATACCACTAGCGAGTGTCGGCAGTGACGCTGTAGTTGTTCTCTACATTCTTGTCATGGTCGGTGATGTGTTTGTAGTTAGTTAGTGTTCTGTGTGACTGACTGAGGGGTCACTTCCCTAAATTCTCAGTGTTGTAGGGAAACTGATACAGCAGCAAATAGGGGTCAGTTGCAGCTGTCCATATATAATCATTGTTGTTGTTTTTGTTTTGAAACAAATATATTTATTGGCATTCTGGCAAATTCAAATTCGTGTCCTGTTACCCTCATCCCAGCCCGTCTTCCTCTGTCCGTGATCTTAGCTCAAACCTATCCAAAAATAAAATAGATAAATGAAAAAAAAGTTCTGGAGTTTTGGACATCATGGTAGTTTGTCTGAAATTATTTGTGATAATGTGTCAAGTACATCTTTCCAAAATTCTTAAACAGTGTGCCCTTATCAGCATTTTATTTCACACATTGTTCTGGATTGTAGGCACAGAAATGGTGTAATAAGGGCGGAGTTACATTGGCACACGTTACAAATACAACCCTTGAACCTGGGCTTCATGATTATATTCCCATTCTTCTTTTGTTATCTCTGTATCCAAAAAAAAACTATACCTAGCAAGTTGTCTGCTCTCTGAGGACTCCTTTGATTTAGTTTTAAGCAGGTCATAGATTAAAGATACTTGACCACTTTTTCCAACATGGAAAGAGGTGGATATAGAAGTGAGTGATTTTGTGATGTAGTATCTTGAAGCTGCAGATACTTGAAGATATGTCAAGTATGTTTTATTATTGTATAGATCACACATCTTGTTAAGGCCTCTGCCAGCCCTTGACTTAAACCCAGGATCATGTGTTCCTGGTGTAACGCTCCTGTTAACCCATAGAGGAGAAAAAGAGGCTATCTGTGAATGAGTACCCAAATGACTTCAACTGTGCATATTTAAATTGTTCTGTAAAATTCTTCAACTTGCCCTGGTCGTACTAACGTTTTGGTTCATTAATAATTTGTTTCCAATTTAACATTAAATTCTGATTTATGAGGCTAGAATGAGCTTTCAGCCCAGGGGTTGATTTGTAAAATGCGTTTCACTTTAAAGGGTACCAAGATGAGAACGACTGGGCTACACAATGCACAGCAACTGACACTTTGTGTCTGCAGAAGGTGAAACATGGTCCCACTCCTTTTGTCCAATCGCTGTGTTCCTTAAAACTCTCCAGTGTTATGTAACAAGAGCTTCCTGTTTTTAAGTGACGGTGTGATCATATGCACTAGTTCTTTTCTCTACTCTCTAATGGAGGCTGGTTTTGTTTCAGTCTTCATACGAACTGTCCCCCCCCTCCCCCATCCCCTTTCTGGTGTATCTCATCTTTTTTGCTTTTCTTGCTAGATCTCTTTTACAAATACTTCTAATTACTTTAGAAGTAATGTTGTTCATTTTCATCTGCGCACATTTGGGACAAAGAATTTTTTTTACTTATTTTTAACTCGAAAAACAGGAAGTGTGTAGAACGCTGCTCGCAGCTCAACTTGTACCCGCCTCCAAGCTTTAAAAAAACAAAAAAGGCGAAAGAAGGAGGAAATGAGAAGATGAATTTGGTGTCAGAAAGTGCAGGTCCTCTTCATGTCAGTCCAAATGCATTTGGCTTCTCGTGCATGGTTATGTATGAAAACGTAGCCGATGGACTGCTGATCAGTCGCCAATAAGAGACAATAAGGAAGCTTCAAGAGCTCAGACCTCCATTGCTGCAGTTTCTTATTCTCAAAGGCCGTCACTGACTCTCTCTTCTCCTCTTTCTGCTCCCTCACCTCTCCGGTCTTCATGCAGTCCTCCAGCTCAAACTCCAGCAGAGACGTACGAGAGAGGAACTGGTCAGCCAAGGGATCATGCCACGTAAGTCTCAGCTTTAAGTCTCCGAGTTCGAATTTACTGTATTCTGCAAATTTCCATATTGTAGTTCCATGTTAACACATAGATACATATGGTATAATGCTACATCTACAGTCATCAGCAGGGATCCACATCCTATATACGCACTACAGAAAAACCTCCAGCTGAAATACTCGCCTAAAGATTTAGTGTAGATTTAGTTTTGTATTTAGCATGTGGAGAGTGTTAATATTATGATGCTTGATAGAAACTAAAGTTGGCAAATAGGGCAGTGTCACTGGGCCTTTGAGCTGACCCTTTCCTGATGCTACAGTATCAGTCTGTCGGTCCCTGTCAGAGATTTATTTGGTTGTTAATAATAATAATACTTATGTGCTATATGTGTGTGGTCGATTGATTTGCAAGCTAAATGTGCTACCTGATTATGCTCGTCTGCTAGGCCGGATATGTTTGAATTGTGTCTTTCACTGTGGGGTTGATGTCAACGAATCTTCAGTTGACACTATATTATGAAGGTTGAGATGTTGCATCCAGGTTTTCGCTGAAAATGTCTGCCCTCATTTACAGGTGTTAATGGTACAAGTGTGTGCGTTCTGCATGTGTCAAATTTGTTGGTGGCTTTGCACCACTTTGTGTTATCAAATGCGACAGCTTCCTCTTCTCTATCCACTTCCTATTTCAGAGTTCCGCACATTACATTAGACAGATATATTTTTTTTGTATTTTCCTCTGTTTCTGTGTAGAACGTGGTTATGGGCAATAGGTACCAGGCTTCTTTTTTCAATATTTTATTTCAAGAAGACCCTTTATAAGAAAACAACACACCTATCATTCATCTTCATACAGTATATTAGGTCTCCTGTAGACAAAGTCTACAGTAGAAAAAAGGTCTCCAAGGGAAAGCAGGAAACCTGGCGGGGTGACTGTTAGGCCCAGTTCAGACAGAGAAACTAAAGCTGCAGAGAATATTCAAGGTGACTCTCAAGAAGGGAGGATGGAGAGGTTATTTGAAAACGTCCAAAATGAAAAAAAAGTAGGTGTGCTTGAAAAACTATTTATTCTGAATCCCGTGTCACTCATTGCGGTGACCGGTGAAGAAACCAAAAAATGCTGTACGTCCTCAAAAGTTAGACGTTTTTCAGCTGTTGTATTCTACCACTGCTGTTGGTTAGTCGTAATATAACCCTGGACTAATTAGTTGGCATATCAGTCTAACAATGCACTTAAAATAGCTAACCTGGCTCAGCTTTCATTTAAGAGCATGGGTTGGGCATGAAAGAATGCACCAGAGTGGACACTCAGACCAGGTACTTGTTTAAGTGGCCAGCATGGAGTCTCACACTCGACCATTTAGGTATTTACAGTTTCCTACTTGTGCATCAGGCCTTAAAATTTGACCCGCCCGGATGATTTGTTACACGGATACATCTCAGAATCCTATGTCATTGTAAACTTTTCAAGGGCAGGCACTTTCAAAAAAATACTTGACAGGTGATTGGATGAACCATCAAACTCTTTCTGAAGCCAGTCGAGAGAGAAGCAAAACCCTTTTTTTTTTTTTTTGTCCTTCTTAAAATACATTTCAGTTCTGATATAACTGATGCTATTGAGCTGCTACGACAACCTCTTCACGTGCCAGTATTGTTGGCTGTTCATCTGTCAAGGCCCCTGTTGATTTATAGAATAATGATCATATGAATTGCTAAAGATTGAGGAGGGTGCATCATTTATTAACTGTCAATGGAATCATTTCATGACATGTCCAAATTGTGATCTATATCAATAATGGTATAATAATAATGGTAAATAATGGCATGGTAAATAATGGCATGGTCCTTAACACTCTTACGATATGCTGACGACCATGTTGCCCTGCTATAGAGGAAACAGTGAGTGTTGGGAACTGATGAAGGGTCAGTGTTGCCGTGGTATCAAATCCTCACACTGGATTTGCAAATGTAGGTGGTGTGAATGAGTAACTTTCCACCCTCCCTCTCTCAGTAACCGCTGCTGGGTGTTCTCGAGCAAGGCACTTGAACTCCTACTTGCTGCAGTGATGCTCTTAAGTTGCTGTTGCTGTACTGTGTTAATATGTGAAGCAGGGCCTTTCTGGACAAGAGCGCACAAGAGATTGTGCTAGATTAAATGGTTATGTGGATAGATACGTGGGTGAACAAGCAATAACGAGGCTCCTGTGTCTTGAGGTTACTCGTGGTTTTCACATGGTGTAGGAATTCAACAAAAAAATCTATATGTCTATGTCTGGCTGATAAATTTGACCGAATGAAAGTTGACCGTTTCTCTTTCAATAGCTGAAATATTTTGTAGAGATGGTAGGGTCTGTGTCTAGGTAGTAGTCATGTTCCCGTTTAATGGAAACTGATTTTAAAAAAGCTCTGTCTTTTATAAAAGGATTTCAGTTCCACTTTGCATGTTCAGATCTTTTTCTGAATAAAATTGTGCGTCGGGAGCACCATCTTGTAAGGAGCATTTTTTTAATCAATAGTTCATTTTGAGAAACGTGTCCAGTTACTGGTCTTGCTCTTCGGGGTGAATCTCGGTTCTTTGACTCTATTGCTTCTTCAGCGTTTCAGTATATCCAAGTACACAATGCAGATGGTGTTTGAATGTTGTATTGTTTCTGTGAATTTACAAGTATAAAATAGTGAATGATTCAGCAGTCATGAAGGCCAGCTGTTCAGACATTCAATTGCATTTCATTCTTGCCGCTGAAACAGAATAAAGTGTCAATTAGAGCTACATTATGAGAGGGATTAATTCTGTCTGCTCAGCGGTTGGGAAAACTCTAGGGCTCATTGCTGCCCACGATTTATTTTTAAAATTAAGTCACATTTTTCATTGCACCGCTGTCATTGTCAACAAACAAGGTGACTGAAGGCCAACATGAGTCAGGATTTATTGACAAACGTCTCTCAGTCAACTTCTTATTTCACACGAGTAGTTACAGGATCAGCTGAACAGTCTGTCTGCTGTTTTGTTGTGATCTTAACCGTTGGTTATGTCACAACTGGTATATAGGTCTTCTTCAAGCGTCAGGAGTTGTGACAGGAGGAATGCCTCCCCCACCCAGTCATATGTGGCACACATACAGTTGACGCCCCACTGTAGCCAGAATGTCCACACTCGCACTATATTGACAGGCAACCAGCTCTTGACCAATCCAATGAATGCCATGTTGCATCACAGTAACTGCCATTGACCTCCCAATATCCTTCCCCAAATACAGTTGACATTTTTTTTTTGTGCCTGTTTGGATATTCTTAGTGTACACGTCGTACTCGTTAAAATCCTTTGTTCAGTTTGGCTAGTCATGATATTAAATTGGAAATTGTGCTGTTGGATCTTGATGGGACCAAACCGTGTTGCATACAGACCTTATTTGAAAGTAAGACTAAGAGATGGAATCAAATCTGTTAAACGTTTCTATGTATATGGAATATGACTTGCTTGCATTGATTTTTCTTTTAACTTAAACTTCGGGTGTTTGAAGTTTGGGATTTTTTTTTTTTTTGTTGAACAGGCATAGTTATTATTTTTTCTCCAACGGTAATACTCTCTCTTGCTTTTAAAGCTGTAAATGTCTGGCTAAAAATTCATGAATACGTGTTTCCACTCTCACTCAGACACACACACACACACACACACACACACACACACACACACACACACACACACACACACACACACACACACACACACACACACACACACACCATAGACATCCACACTCCCACCTATATACTAGGGACATTGCGGACAGTCATGGCTGATTGCAGTGATGAATGTAGATTTTCTTTATCTGCAGTAGTCTATCCATCACTCCGCACTCTCCTCCGTCTTCTTGCTCCTTTTGAACGATTCACTCCAGACTACTAGTCATCAAGAATTGATGTCCCTCAAACTCCCAGCTCCTGTCCATCTCTCAGACTTAACACAGGCGGTTGATCTTTTACAGAGTTTTGGAAGCCTGCTATCCACCATTCTTAAAATGCGCCGTGAAAGTCGGCGCACATCAGTAGCGTTTTCTGTTTAAGATAGCCATAAAACTATCGTGACGCAGGTCTATTGTGCTGATTTATGAAAGTATGTAAGAGATTAATCAGAATATATGCACGGGTATTTGTCACACAAAAGGTTTCGCTACATTGATAAGATTATGTGTGTTGGAGGTTTGAGATTTACCCAAACAATAAATAGTGCCTCTTTTTTCAAGTGAAAACTCGAAAAAACAATTCCCAAATATAGATTCAAACCAACTTCTTTCCCCCATTCAAACTAAAAGAAAGACTACGTGGGAAAACGGTGTGGACTAAGGTTACCAAAAGGCAGTATGGTTACATTTAGGCTCATGAAATTGATTGCAGGTACAATTTTCTGTGATTACTCGGGTGGCTTTTACTGCAGAAAATTGTGCTTTGGTCCTGCACACACAGCGTGCTGCAGTGGCCCATCAGCCCACTGAGCTGTCATCAGAGTGTGTGGTTAGAATAGCACCCCTGACCTTCTCGTCCTGCAGCCACTTCTGCTTTGAGTCTGTCTTCCTCTGTAGCTGTATCTGTTCTCACATTGTGACTTGCTGAAAGGACGAACACGTCTATCATCAGAGTCCTTGTGAGCTGCGTTCATCTCCCCTTCATCCCTCTCTCCTTGCAGCACTGAAGAGCCCAGCAGCCTTTCACGAACAGCGGAGGAGTCTGGAGCGAGCAAGGGTGAGTGTAAAAAGTACTGTGAGCTTTCTCAATGGACTTTATAAATAAATAGAAATCATAAATAGCAAAGCAAAATTGGTCATTGAATTCTACTGTCACTATTGACACTTGATACTATGCTAACAGGAAATAACAAATCAATACTTAAGGTGCCATACAAAAAGTAGTAAGGTAGCACTCTTTAGGTACAGTTGCAAGCAACTGGGTTGCTCAGCATTTTTTTCATCACCATGGTCAGATCTACCTCCATCTGCCATCTGGAGATGCCATCATGCAAAGTTGACTTTTGTCAATGCGTTTAGTTGTAGCATAGTTGGTGTTAGTAACGAGAACCATCTTTGCTGAACAAACAAAGAAAAAAGCACTAACTGCAGAAACGTCACCCAGAAAGAAATAAATAAGAGTGATGTCACAGTATTGGCAATGTAACAAGATTTCATCTAAATGATGTATCCGATCTACAGCAGCCGTTTATTGCAGTGTTCATTAAGCTCTTGTAGCATTTCAGCTACTGTATGTGTTGCCTCGTTTTTCTTCATCTTCCCCACTCTCTTATCCTCTGTCTTACATCTGCCACTCGTCCATAATGTGCTTTCCCCAGACCGAGGACTATCTGAAGAGAAAGATCCGGAGTCGTCCTATGCGCTCTGAGCTGGTGAGGATGCACATTCTGGAGGGTGAGTTTTTATGTAGATCTTCACTTTTAGACTTTGAAGAATTCTCTTAGCGATTTCAAAAGTGTTGAATGAAAGGTCAGGTTAAAAACATTCAACTTTATTTAAAAAAAAAAGGGAAGCATACGGTAAACAAAACGGAACCAATTCCATGTGCTACTGTTAATTTATAGTTCCTATTTCAATTTAACTATGGTCTGAATTTCTAAAAACTGTAATTTCTTAGAATTTGACAAAAATGTAGCTTCCTGTCTTCCTGTCTGTGGGATAATATGCCAGTATGCATCCTGTGTTTACACAGCATCTACCTGGTAGTGTCTTGCAGTTCAAAATGAATTGCTCGATGAATAAATTTGCATGCACATTGTTTTGCTGTGTCCTCCACAGAGACGTCGGCAGAGCCGTCCCTGCAGGCCAAGCAGCTGCAGCTGAAGCGAGCGCGACTGGCCGACGACCTCAACGACAAGATCTCCCACAGACCTGGCCCCATCGAACTGGTTCACAAGAACATCCTGTCTGTCGACTGCACAGTGCCCTCACCGCTGGGTAACTACACACAAATGTCTTCAAGAAATGTACAACATGTGCACCCCTTTCAATAAGAACATTCAGTCACTCATCCCTTCATTAACACACATTATAGCCACATAGATACTAAGGAACAATCAATAACCATACAGACGTAGCATAGTATAAATACAAACACATTCAAACATAATATAATGCATCCAGATTAGAGACAGATGAAACAAAACTATTTAGTTCAGACAAGATATTTTACCTTCAAAAAAGCATGCAGGCACGGGGATGCACACACACACACACACACACACACCTGCACGACATGCTGTCACAAACACGTCTGCAAGACTCGTGACGACTTGTAAACACAAAACACCAGGCTTTTAAAGGTGCATTCAGTCTGAGTGCAAAGTGAGTGTTCTTTACCTTGCTTTTAACGACTGCAAGGTAAAGACTGCTGAATTGGTTGGAGCCGTACAGCTTAGGGCCACATGAGGCTGGCTCCAAAAGAGAGTCAATCCGTACACCCCAGTGTTAAAATGGGCAACTTTACAGCAGAAATAAAAATGTGTTTTAGTCTTTGTCGTCACTGCCAAGGTGGCGACGGCCGGAGCCACTCACTCTGAGCTTTATGGGTGACGTCAAGAAGACTTCGTCCATAGTTTATAAAGTCTATTGCTAAATTACGATTTATTTTAGATCTAAATTACGTTGTCTCTGAACACACCTTTTAGCTGTGTAATTACAACATTAGGTATCTACACACGCCTATATATGTAATAAAGTATTTTAAGGGTGATGTACAAACACACACACTTCTTTGTAACCACAGATGGCATCATACCTGTGGACAGAGGATGTCGTATGTGTACAGATTGTAAAGCCCTCTGAGGCAAATTTGTAATTTGTGATTTTGGGCTATACAAAAATAAATTTAATTGAAATTTAATTGAATCATCCTACTGGATGTGATACCATTAAAACTAAACCACACAACTTTTGGCTAACAACTCTGTTACAGAAATGACACAATAACTATGTTTGGACATAGTATTATTTTGAAACATGGTACATAGAGTGTTGTATAACTTCTCTAAAATTAGTCATCGTTGTTCAACAATCTGATAAACAGTGATGACTGTGTTTGACTGTGAGCACATTGTGAGGGAGCCAGGAATTTAATAGTTTTGCCCTCTGGCCACAGTTCATAAGCCATTTGTCACAGTTGTACTGGCCAGAGAAAGTTATAATAAGCCACCATGAGATCACATGATTAACTGGTTTCACTGAATCTGAAAATATGTGTTCTCCGTCACAGATTCTCAGAAGGGAGAGGGCTCGTCTTTAGACGAAGACAGCAGTGATGCTCTGTCACCAGACCAGCTAACCAATCACGACTCTCCCCTGAGTGCCGTCCCTCAGCTGTCCCCTTCTGACGTGCTCACCCAGAACGGGGACATGTCCCCCACACAGGTACCATCGCAGGATGTAATTTAAATCAAATCAAGAGAATCAAAAGTTGATCGCTTAAACTTGAAATAATTCAAACCAAGATAATTTAAGTTTGATGAACTTGCCATAGTCAGTCATAAAACAAAGCAGGTCATAATAAACTTGATCGCACTGTTAACCAGAGTAATATCTTCTCAGTTCATCACACAGTCCCCTCCTCAACCTCCTCCACCTCCTCCACCTCCTCCACCACCTCCTCCCCAGGTGAATGGGTCAGACTCCTCCCCATTCCCAAAAGTGACAAATGGGACGATGGTGACCTTAACAAACTCCCGCTCCTCTACTGGACATGTCAAGGTGCGGGTAATGCTGGTTATTTTTCTCTCTTCCCATGAAATATTTCTCTGTTTCAAGTTGAACATCCTGCCAATTTGATGACTTATGAATAAAACTGACCTTAATGTCTATTTGTGGAGCAGCTATAACTGGCTAACTCTCCCTGATCTCTTCATTTTCTTACTTCCTCCTCCCCGACCCCATTTCTCACGGTTTGTGTCAGCAGTCTCAGGCTAAGTCGAGTTCAGACCGTCCTTCACAAAGACCTAAGAAACCAAAGGACAGCAAACCCAAGGTCAGCAAGCTCTTTGTGTCATTTTCACTGATGCAGGAGGTTTGATCGAGTGCAAAACATAGTGTTGCTAAGATTGTGCTTGTCAGATTTAACCAAGGAGTTTATCACTCATCTAGTCCATCGAGGTGCTCTCCCTGTGGGTTTGTTGTCAGTTCTCTCAGAGGAGAAATTCAGGGCTGCTCTCTCGGCTCAACGTTTTGACATTTAACAATCGTAAGAGGAGAAATCCATCGTAGTAGAGCATCTACTATATCCTCAATACACCAGAATGCAGACTTTGCACCTTTTTTTTTTTTCTGAACTGGAAATAATTGCTCTTTGACGGTCGTTATCTCATATAACTGTTGATTATTCATGTACATGTACTGAATGCACAAGCTTTATTCAGAGATTTCAAAATGTTTTTTGAATATTAGCAATCAGTAAATTACGTAGACCAAGCACAAGCAGGATTAGTGTCATGCACTGATGACATCTAATAGTTTTAAGTATTAAGTAAAAGTATGAAAGAGTTGAGTTGCCTCTTAACCCTTTTCGTCTCCTGGGTGTAGGTGAAGAAGCTGAAGTACCACCAGTACATCCCTCCAGACCAGAAGGCCGATAAAGAGCGTCCACCCCAGATGGACTCATCCTATGCGAAGCTCCTCCACCAGCAACAACTTTTCCTGCAGCTGCAGATCCTCAACCAGCAACAGCAGCACTATAACTACCACACCATCCTGCCCGCCCCTCCCAAGTGAGTGTCGAGCATGACGGTGTGGAAGTGAGGATGACTGACTGCAGGGGTTTTATTTAAAGAGTCAACTAGTTTGCCACCCTCCTTTTTCTTTCTCAAATCAAACCAGTAATTTGTAGCACAGGCAGTTTTCATTATTACTTTCTGTCTGCTGCTGTGGTTTCCACATTAGTGGTTTCTGAGTGAAACTATAGAGCCTGGAACTTAAAGCAGAAGGGATTTTAAATATCTATCCCAGCTGAGAGCCAGTGGTTTGACAATGATTGATTGATTGATTGATTGATTGATTGATAATTGATGTAACTTATCAAATGAAACCTACGTGTATGGTATAGGTTTTGGTTTTAAAGGATTAGAAGCCATCAGGTACAGAAAATAAATCTGATGTGATATAAATTGTTTGTACAGAAAGTGATCTAGGAAAAGTGACTTTGGAATTAGAAATTATATATTTCTAAAATTCTGAATGTTAAATCAATATATTTCCTATTTATCACCATTACATTTGCATAATTTTGCGATCTGACCTCAGTCACAACATTTCCTGCTTTGTCAGAGAAGAACAAGCGAAATTCATACGTTACCGTTTTCTGCCTCCTCTCAGGCCACCAACCGAGCAGCATCCTACAACAAACTCTGGCCCTTCCCCCTCCCGCAGTGTTCCCACGACGACCACTCCTATACCCTCCAATCAGAGCGGGACTGCCCGTCAGAGTCAAACGGCAGTGGGAGGAGCCAAACCAGGCACTCTGCCCGCCAACCTGGATGAGTTCAAAGTAAGTCAAACACACAGCTTTACCCAGTCAGAAATGATGCTCCACTGGGCTTACAACTTTTAGTTTTTTGTCTCTTACATATCCGAGTTAGTCTGTTCTCTTTCCCTCTGAGTCAAAGCCTGCTAAGTGAGTACTGGTTTGCTTTCTCATCCTCCAGGTTGCCGAGTTAAAACAGGAACTGAAATTGCGTGGTTTGACCGTCTCAGGCACCAAGAATGATCTTATTGAGAGGCTCCGCAACTACCAGGAACAAAATGGTGGCACCACAGTGGTTTCAAAAAATGGCAACCTGCAGGGCGGGATCTCAGCTGCTGGCACCATCACATCCTCTCCAACCACAACTACCACCCTTGACCACCAATTAGCAGAGGGTGGGTTTAAGTTAGATCTGTCATCATTGGCTCAGGTGATTCCAGGACGGGTCATGCGATTCGGCAGCACCAGCTCCAGCCCTCCGATGTCACCGACTCCCTCCGAGAGGTCATTGGCCGGGATGAGTCCAGATGAGACAAGCTGTAATGGAGACATGTTTGGAGAGATGGTGAGATCTAGATGTCAAGCAAGTAGCCTGTTTATTGGTTGACATTATGTTAAAAAAAATGTTTTTGTTAAGGACACTGGCAAAAAATGTAACATCTTCCTTGAAACGTTTCCCTAACATTCTCTTCTTGTTTTGTTGTCCTTCAGGTGAGCTCTCCCCTGACCCAGCTCACTCTGCACCCTTCTCCTCAGCACCCATCAAACATCTCTCCGCTCTCCAAGGTCAAAGAGGAGATGCAGAGCTCATGCAGCCTCTCCAGGCCTTCACCCGTCTTATGTCAGCCTCTAGAGCCCCTGTCTGGCGTTGCCATGGACACATCCTCTTTTGACAAGGACCAGATGCTTCACGAGAAGGACAAACAGATCGAGGAGTTGACCAGGATGCTGAGGCAGAAGCAGAGGCTGGTGGAGACCCTCAGGTCCCAGCTGGAGCAGGGCAAGATGACAGGTGGAATAGTGTTGAAGAGGGAAGAAAGTGAGAAGAGTAGAACCCCAGAGGTTAAACTTCAAACTCTGATAAAAGCCTCTGCCATTCAGCCCCCCACTCTCCCCAACGGCATCGTGGTGAAGGTGAAGAAGGAGGTGGAGCCTGAGGAGGGAATGGAGGGGGTAACAGAGGCGCTCCAGGCAAAGAAAGCAGCCCAGCCGATGCAGTGCTCCCAGGAGACTCTACTCAGGCTGCAGCAGATTCATCGGCTGCAGATCCAACAAGCTGAGCAGCAGAAACAGACACTGCAGCTCAAACAGCAGCGGAGCCAGGAGCAACTGCAGAAAGTGGCAGAGGCTATGCCAAACCCTCAGAAACTACAGCAGCAGAAGAAAGAAGCCCAAATCCTGCTCCATCAGCAACAGCAGCAACTGCAGCAACTTATCATACAGCAAACCCAACAGAAACAGCTCCAGGCACAGCAGAAGTTAGCACAGCAGAAACTCAATCAACAGAAGCTGGTGCAGCAGAACCAGCTCAAACAAACTCAAGGGCAAGTTCAACAAAGCCATCAGAAGAACCAGGTTCAGCTGAAGCAAGTTCAGGTGCAGATCCAGAGGCCTGCAGTGAACCAATCCCAGCAGAGGAAGCAGCTGAGGGCTCAGCAGCGGCAGCAGGAGAGACAACAAACGGCAGCTGTCACCACACAACAGGTAATGTCCCAGCAGCTCTATATAATGAAACATTTTTTAAATTTCAACACCAACATCATTAACCCTTGAAAATGGTAGCTAATATGTGGACGTTTTAATTTATATAAAAAAATCACAACTGTGAACAAACGCACTGTTTGGTTTCCATTTCCAGGTGACCCCAGTCTTTATCAACCAACAAAACGGCACTCAGATCCAAACTCAAGCCCTTTCATTAGACCTCCTGAAGGCAAATGGCACACCAACACTGGTCACCGACAGCAACGGCAACCACTACCTGATTGCTCTCACCAGTCACACCGCAGACGGACAGAACGGAGTGTCCTCATTGGCCAAAGCCAACGGACGCATCACACTGCAGGTACGGTAAATCTGTTATTCGTTGGTGGACTGCACAGGGTTAATAATCTGTGATGTAATATTTATCTGCGACTTTCTCTTGTCTTCTTTTAGAGGTTGCAGTCAACTCCAAGTAAACTCCCCAGCACTGACAACCAATCAAAGGAGCCACCAGAGGCCGAGCCAATCAAAAAGGTACAATATAGACTCATAATTTTTCACTGACACGTTTTTTAATTACTTTTCTTACTGTACAATTAATTATCTAATTTATATTTATTTGTAAAGGGAAAATACTTATTTTTCCTTTTTATTATTCTTCTCTCGCTTTTACTTGATTTCTTTTATGCCTCTACTGCAAAGTGCTTTATACTTTGTATATACATATACTGTACACATATAATATACATTGATGAATCAATTTAAAGTTTGGGTTATTACAAACGCCATCCATAACTGAGGAAATCGTCTAAAAAATATATAGGCAACTGTTATTGTTATCCCCAGCTGCTTTTGTCGACATCTCATACTGTAGTGCAGTTGCTAGTCTGCATCTTCCAAGCAGTAACATCTTCCTGCCACAAGGTGTCACCACTAACACAGTTTAAAATCATCACAATTAAATAGACTGCAGGCTGATGAAATGTGAGCCAGCAGCCTGTTATTCAGACTAGACGAGCCAATCACAACTTAGTATTCAACATATGGGTTTCTTCTGTTGTGCATACTATATACGTCTATGTCCCTCTCTTCGCTCAGGGACAGAAGGCGGGGCTGCACCTGGACACCAATGGCGTACCTCAACCCAGCCTGTCAGTCACTGCTCCGCCCAATCTGCAGCCTTTCTTTGAAGACATGTCAGACAGTGAAAGCCAAAGCAACTTAATCTCATCACTTAAGGTAACACAACCCACTCCTTCGCTCCCATAGTTCCCGTCGTCGTGTCCTCTCTTCTGATCAGGCGTGTTGGGAACTTCATTAACTTTTTCTCCTTGTTTCTTCCCTTTTCTTTTCATTTCATCACTTCATCCTTGCAGAGAGAGGTGTGTCTGCCTTATGACCGGCACACACTGTTCACTCCTCCCTCTCCCAAACCCAACACCTCCCTTCCTACTCAACGCTCCAAAGTATGTTTTCCAGCACGTCTTTTTTTCCCCATCTGTCCTTCAGTGTTTTTTTCTGTCTCTGTCTGTCCCTCCATTTCCCATCTCTCAGCTTCTCACACTGAGCTGTGTGCTCATGTTACTGAACTGAAGGCAGTTGGAAAGTTTTTGGGCAGAGAGTTGGGAGTGGTGTTGGGTGGGATTCACTGTGTGATTGTGCTTGGCTGTGAATGTGTTTTCCATTTGTGTCTGACTTAAAGTAAAATCCTCTAATGTTTAGGGTACTACACCTACAAAACGCGTCTATGTATACTGAGAGTGATTGAAGCTCGCATTCAGATGCGGGACATCTGCAGGTAGAAAAAGTGACTGGTGGTCAGTCAAGTGTTTCAAGTAATGAGAAAGTGAGAATCCTATTTGTTGCTCAAACCACAACACATTGTATTCTGGTCTGTCGAAACTTCGTAAAGCATGTCTCCATGTACTTGCCCTTGCTATAGATTCTGTTTTAGTTTAATTTGCATAAAGGCGTCACAACAACCTAAAACCAGACAACAGAACTGAAACAGATGTTATTTTTAACCTCTTAGATCAGTGGTTCTCAAAGTGGGTTCTGCCAGATTAAATACAATATTTTTCATAATAAACAGCCAGATCTACCAGTGATTCGTTTCAACATGGATAATGGATTAAAATCAATACTGGCCTTGTTGTCTACACAGAAACTGTAAACGTATAAATGCTCTCTATAGTACAACAGGGACCTCAGCCACCAGCAGAGCTACTATCAAGCCCGACCTTTTATTACTAAAGAGTACTATAATACTCTGACGTATTTTCTTTAACTAAGCAACCAATCTAATTCCTGTTTACACCGGCACCCGCATGCCCAGTGTACGTGAATAATCATGTGATATTCGTTTTCACCCATGTTAGTATGGATGGAAATCATTTAAAAAACGATGCTGAAATGCCCGTGTGGACGGATAAAAATCCTGTATTCAAAATAGAAACATATTAGTGTGGATGTAGCCTTAGTCCTCTGTCTGTGTCTACACGGAATGCATTCAGGCACAGTGTTGAGTGTAGCAATCACTGTAGTTATGCATGTACAACAGAAGGAAATAGACTTTGATTAAAATAGAAGCTTGTCATTTCGGTCAGAGGCGCGGCGGACGACTGAAAAATGCTGAATGTGTGCAGGCTGTTTTTGAACAAAACGTGTTGCATATTTATCTGGAAATGTGCACAGCAACATTCAACTGTTTACATTCTATCTTGATCAAGAATACCTGTATTTTATTTCACTTGATATTGCCTTAAGTTCATTTAACTAAGTTGAAGTCAATTTTATTTATATAGCCCAATATTATATACTTTATATGCCTCATGATGTGTGAGGAATTTGGGATGTTATAGGAAAAAAAGTATTGTAAACCACTGCTTTTAATTAATTTAAAAAAGTAATTCACAGAAATAAGAAAAAAAAAACTAACCAAAAAGCATGCGTTCATTTGTTTTGTGTTTCCATGCATGTTTGTCTCTTGTGGAAAAGCCAGGGTTGCTGTGTTTACATGTGTAATTGGTGGCTGACTGAAAAAAAAAATCATCTCTGTTAGCAGGAGAATGGCGTCAACAGTCAGCAAATGGACGACCTGTTTGACATCCTGCTCAAGAGTGGAGGTAATAAACTCTGTTACAAACTTTAATGAGAGAAGTACAGCCAGTCTGCGGTTTCCTTTTCTAATGACGTTTTCTTTCTCTCTGTCCTCCTTTAGAAATCCCCGGCTTTAAGGCCAACCCGGACCCTTCACTCGCCCCTCTCCACTCTGACCCACCCTCCCCATCCTCTCCTCCGTCTCCCCTCCACCTCTCCCCTCCGACCCCTACAGAGCCTCTCCTCTCCCCACAGCCTTCTGTGGGAGAGCCCTGCACAGGCAGCGGACGCCTGGAAGACTTCCTGGAGAGCACCACGGGCGCCCCGCTGCTGGGCGTGGGGCCCGACGGCGGCCTGACGCTGATCGACGACCTTCACAGCCAAATGCTGAGCACACCCAGCATCCTGGACCACCCTTCCTCCCCCATGGACACGTCCGACCTCGGCTTCTCCCCCCACTCTACGGGGCTGGACTTTGGCGACCCCACCCTGGACAGCATGGACTGGCTGGATATTTCCATGGTGGGGAGTGGGAGTGGGAGCAACGGAGGTGGAGGAGGAGGGGGAGCTGGTGACGGAGACGGTGGAACGAGCCTGGCCCCGCTGGTGCCGCACACTCCACCAAGCGTCTTCTCGACTGATTTTCTGGACAGCCCGGACCTGCAGCTCCACTGGGAGTCGTGTCTGTAGCCCTGCACTGCCCTGGACACGCACTCGCTCACACAGTGTACAGGCGCCGTCTTTATTTCATGCACATATAGAAATCTTGCTGTCTCTACCACTGCGGGGGTCACTGGCACATGCAAACACACACTCTTTTACACAGTTTGCCCTCTCTTACACTGGCTGTTACTGTATGCAGGATGAGGTGAAATAAGAAAAAAAACATAGAAGTTAAATTCATAGAAAGGACTTGAACTTGGTGGAACTGAAGTGGACTTTTTGAAATTTAATTCTATGGGGATCCATACAGCAGACTGTTCACATCCAAGCTGATTTAAATCCCATTTCCTGTGTCCTGACCTGCATTATTACCAGATTAAAGAGACCTAGCTAGAAACTGTAGGTCACTGTAATGCAACATTTCAACCCTTGGAAACGGTTTGACAGAGTGGCGCTGAGGAGAGGCCGACGTTTACTCGGGCTCCTCCACATAGCAGAGTGTGTCAGTGCCTCCTAAACTTTGCACTTATGCTGAATCTGATTGGTTTAAAGGGGGGTGTTCAGGTCAACAGCCGAATCATAATGCTGTCTGAGGCTGAGTGAAAGCCACCATGTGTTATGTTAATCAGCTGAGCCATTAAAAGTGTGACCTAGTCACCTCACTGCGGCAACCTGAAACCCATCCTCACTAGTCAAAAATCACAACTGTCATTTATAGTTGGCAGTTGCTTTTGAAATGAACCATATCAGTGGCAACAGTTTGAAATGAAGCCTCACAGGAGGTTGTGTATTATTGGTAACATTATGGTAGACCACTATGTATTGCTGTATATGGGGTGTATATTATCAATCGTCCATATGACTATTTTTCTTTGCTGGTTGCTTTAGAGTCGAGCTAGCCAGCTGGGGAACATAGGGTGTGGCAGGGCTTCCAATAAACTTGGACCTCGTCATTTTTTAAAGAAAAATAAGTTTAAAAAAAATAAAATAAAATCACCATAGATGTCTCTGTTTTTCTTTTACGTTTTTAAAACAGATGAACACAGAAAACAAAGTGTACCACATGAGAAAAAAAGCCAATTAGTTCACAAAGAACTACATCTGAGCTTGCTTTCTTCATTACTTCCTTGTTTATTTCCACTATCATTCGTGACCTGCTCTTGTTACTTTATGGTAATGTGAGACCACAAGAGAGAGAGAGAGCCGTTGTAAAGAATCCTGCTATCTTGAACAAACATTTATGAACAAACATTTAATGCATGCTCATTCATGGACAGGTTGCATTCCTCATGTTTACGCTGGTCATTTGCACAGTTATCTGAAGTAAAAAAATGTAAGTTAAGATAAGAATATGAAAAATGTTTTTACATTAGGCCCATTGTGTTTTCATTCCCTTAGAAACAGCTGTTTGTATTACATAGGAGCGGGTCCTCTTCTCGGAATCGGCCTCCATGTTTCTGTGTTACGCATCAGCCACCACAGTTCGTCTACACAATTGGCACACGGGAGTAATTTCAGTTGGTTGCAATCTGCAACCTCACTGCTAGATGCTGCCAGATCCTACACACCAGACCTTTTAATTCAGAGTGGTGGGCCGACCATACTCACTGAATCAGCAGCCAAAGAAGAGGAAAAATGAACGTCCCTTTACACAGCCATAAACATAAACGCCTTTTCATGATCAAAAGTTGTGTTTCAGGGCATATCAAAGGTGCTAACGACTACTCCAGTTTTGAGTCGATGTTAGCCGTCTGTAATCAATTGCACACAGCATTCCTCTAGCGTTGACCAGCATATCCTCAGCCTTCCATGTAAACACACGGTTTGTCTCCGTACGGTGGATTGTTTGGGGTACTGCACTTATACTGAAGGCATTGGCCTTCGATACAGGCATGAGCCGTCCACAAAGATAATAGGTCATCGTTTTCTTTGAATGGGAACATGTATCGTCTAATTTTAAGGATTTTTCAAAACAAAGCCGAAACCAGTAATTTGGTGGGAATCATACATATAGTGACATGTAAATTAAATTAAATGAGTTTTACAGTTAACCTAAATGGTGCAGATGGTACCCAAATGCTCCCAAGTGGCCAATTTTAAGATTACTTATCTTTTATGACTGCTACTGCATCATTCCAGAGGGATATTTACTCTGTAGTTCTGTTAGGTGGAAATTAATTGCCTTTATTTTGATACCAAGACTATTCCAAAAGACCTTGTATTTGCAGAGAGACTTAATTTTGGGCAAGTCATTTTCAAGCAGGGCCTGGCTCAGAGTCCTCCAGTCGGGTCCAGCTTGACTTTCCTTAGTCTCTTCTCTGCTGACTGATTGTTCACTGTTAATGATTCCGTTTATACTCAGTTATGGATGTGATTATGATGTGTAGTGAAGCGTAGAACTGCAGTCGAAGAAAATGAAGTGCTCCAAAACATGACTTGTAAACTAAAACCTCCTCCAAATACAGAATCAAGAGATATTTTTCCTTCATATTTTTTGTTATGTATAACAATCTTTCAGAAGCAAATACGATCCTGTGGCAGACAGGTCTGCACCTATATGGTTTCCTCACTCTTTGTTGTTGTGTTGCACTATTTGGTCATCTTTTTTATTTTATTTTTTGCACCTGTACTCTTCAGCTCAACATTATCTGCTGGTTCCTGTTGAGACGTTTCACACTTACACTCTGACTAAAAAAATGAAACAGACTGTTGCACATGTCGAGCTGTATTCAGAACGCATCACTTTGTGTTGAGTAAGTATTTCATTATTTTTATTTTTTTCCATTTTCTAAATATGGAGATGGGGAGAGGAGCTGAAGTCAAACCCACCCAAGCACTGTTATATTTTCTTTGGACATATTTTCTTCCCATCACTATAGAAACACAGCGTAAAACATAAATAATAGACTCTCCACTGCTCTTTCAGAAAAGTTACACGACCCTCACTTCAGCAAATAAGTTAAATTAAAAAAGCCTCCCACTCAGCCTTCTCTTTCTTTTTTTCTAGGTTGTCATCTTTACATATTTCCTGCAGGTACCGTAGAGAATGATAGCAGAAAGGTTGTCAGTGATCCAACACATCAGAGGTGACTGTCTGGGTTGGAATCAAACAACGAGGGCTTCTATCTAGAACCACCATTTTCCTGCAGGGAGAAGTCCCTCAATGAAAAGAGACTCTTTGCCAGACCAGAATTAAGGGGAGACGTGTTAGTAATTAGAGAGCTCTTGTTTTGAACAGTGAGGGTAAAGTGACCTCTTCATCATCCCATCCTCTATCTGTTCTTTGCAACACCACATTGAATCGAGCCCTAATGCCCTGTTTGACTCGCTCACTCCCTTCTTCTAGCCTTTCAAGTCTCAATCAGCCAGCCCCTCATCATTTCTCAAAGACCCTGATGAGCCCCCAGTAGATCTCAAACACACACACACACACACACACACACACACACACGCGCAGATATTCAATGCATAGCACGCAAACATGCAAGCTCAGTACGCTCTTACAGATTCACTACACACACACAGGTCACAGCAGCTTCCCAGTGCAGCATCAGCACCATCTCTCTCTTTCTCTCTCTTTCTCTCTCTCTCTCTCTCTCCCTCTCTCTCTCTCTCATACACAGAGCAGATAAGTCCTGAGGCCATGCCACTAATTAACTACAGTGAGCTCCAAAAGGCCGCAGCGCCACAAGGTCTAAAGATCTCTGTATTCTACATCCAGCGCTGACAGGAGCCCGCCACCCTGCAGCCCACAGACAAGTATGCTCAGAAAACCTTTTACCCACCAAAATGTGAATTTTGCATGGGGCAAGAAAATTGTGTTTCCCCCAACAAGACTGCCATCTTTGCTAAAATCAGGTTTGTTTTTGATCATTTTCTTCTACTTCCCTTGAAGAAATGGTCTGCCGTATTGGGAAATACGCTTATTTGCTTTCTTGCTGAGAGTCACATAAGAAGATCGATACCACCCTCACGTGGTGTGTGTGTGTGTGTGTAAAGTAACTGGACCTAGGAAGTGATTATCTTAGCTTTGCATCAAGACAGGAAACAGGGGGAATCAGCTAACTAGCCTTGCTCTCTAAGCACCTACGGAGCTTAATAATTAAAAGGTTATATCTTCTTTTTCAAATTTGCACCCAAACCCAGAAATAAAGAAATGACAAGTTGTGTTTTCACACAGAACATTAGAGGGTGACTCCAGGGATTTAGCATTACACTTCCATTGAGCTGAGGGGCTTAATTGCGAGAGAGAGAGAGAGTCCTTAGTATCGGTCAAACTGAAGAAATGCTGGCTCCCACAAGTCCTACAATGCAACTCAAAACCATTGTATCGTTAGACCCTCCCTGGATGGTTAACAGCCTTATCATTCATATCTATCATTAAGACATTATCCTGTTGTGATACCATCAGACAAAAGATAGAAGTGAGATGAAGTGCATTTTGTAGTCACCGTCTTTACTGTCTTTGTTGGTGCATAATTGATGTTGGTAATGACGGGGACAATGGTTTGAAAGGCTAAGCTGTTGATTTGTATCTCGTGTACACTGGGATCAATCAGATCCTCTGTTACCGGTTATTGAGCAAAAAGTTGCACAAAGCCAAACCTGAAGATGCACGATTTTGTTTGTCTGTGTTTCAGGGACAGCAAATGTTTCCCGTCATGCCTCCTTCTCCCTCTTTGTGTGAAGTTGCATGTATGATGTGAGAGGAGCAGTCAGAGTTGGTTGGATCCTGCTGAGACTGAGGAGCCTTTGATAGCAGAGGATGTGAAGGCTGACATTTGCATGGACAGGGGGAGATGGGGAGATGGGGAGATGGGAGGGGGGTGGGGGGGCCAGGGAGCGAAGTGGGAGGTAAAGAGGGAGGAGGGCGCTGAGAGAATAGCAGGAGTGTTTTGTTCTACACCTGTTCGTTTGAAAGACAAGAGAGTAAGTGGGCAAAAAAGACAGAGAGCGAGACAGTTGCAGAGGAGGGCGTGCAAATAGTGCAGACGGAACATAGTCACTTTCAGCTCGCAGACTTAATGATTGATCCACCCTCTGAATATCATTCAGTAATTACAGTCCCCATATCTGTTGTGACAATTTGTGATGTGACTGTCAGGAGGAGGAATGCCATGAACAACCTGCAATAAACAGCTCCAGAACAATAAAACCTTCAAAGCTTCATAAAGTTGAATCAATACGTCTTTGAGACTGCCTTTACAAAATTAAAAATAAGAACTCAATAAAAAATGTTGGCAGTGCTACTGATGAAGATTTTTGAGCTAAAACTTCAATATTTGTTATATTAACAATGGGTTAATTCCCCTCAGGACTTTGGAGTATTTATATATAGTATAATATATAGTGTCTCTCAGCTAATTGTTTTGGTTTTACGGCCCACGACTTTATGGTTTTCATTTACTCTCACAGCTCTCATCAACACACACCACATCATATACTGTACAGATTGTAAAGCCCTCTGATTTATGATACTGGGCTATACAAATCAAATTGAATTGAATAGTCACAGCAGGCAGAAGTTGGCAGTGAAAATGCTCTGCACTTGCACTACCTGTTTGGCAAAAAATTAAAGAAGAGTTAGCAACTAGCTGGTGAACACAACATTGGTGGTGTCTTTATGTCATATTGGGAAAAAGTAAAAATCACATAATCTTGTATTGCTACAACCTGTAACTTTCTATGTTCACATGTTAAACTCGCTGGATCATTTATGGTCATTTCAATCAACATGTTCATTTAAGATGTGAAAATGAAGCATAAGAATGCTACACAAAGATGTTCTTCATGTGGTGTCTCTGTGGAAAGTAAGTGTTCTGGTGTGTTGCCCCGAGGCCATAGATTTGCTCTGAAGAAGCGCAAATAGCATTAAGAGTGAAAAGGAATATTTGATGCGTTTGTGGGCCACATTTTGAAATCTAAATAGATTTTTAATTAATGATCAAACTTTATCCTGATCAGCGTGAGCCGTCATCCTGGGTGGGATCATACTGGCCTTTGGGAGGGGCGGCTGCACTCACTCATTATGTAATCGAGGTCTTTGGACATAACCTCTGGACTAAACTGTGTTAGGGAGAGTTACGCAATGCACCCATTTTGGCCTGGTTTAGAGGTTTATGGTTTGGACCTTCACTTGGAGCAAAAGTGGTGAAACCGAGAGAGAAATTATGGTTTATCTGTTGAAAAAAAATTGCAATATTGTAGATTAGGTGAGTCAAGAGCCTCAGAAGAAGTTTGTCAAAAAATAAATAAAAGTATGTTGACTATGAAGCATGAATGTTAGACACAATGGCTCTATGTGCCAATTTCATTCTCGATCAGTGGATCTTCATTAGCATACCAGAGGTGTTGGACAGTTTGACATGTAGCATTGGGCCCATTGGAGCCAAGTAGATTTAGAAGAATATTAGACAAGAGATTTGTTGAGAAACTTCACAAACACAACGTAAAAAAAATAACTATTTCTGATTATCTACAGATCATTTCATTGCAATTAATAGATTTGGTAGTTCATGTTTCTATGTCTGTGTCATTGATCTGATATGGGTTTCAGCGCATAATACTGGTCATGATGAGTTTACAACATGAAAGTAGGTTCATCACAATGGAAGCATCAATTAATTGACCGCTTCAGCCCAAACAGCTCTGAGCTCTCAGTTTAATTGGAGGGAAGCATTAGTTCAGACGCTTTGACAAGAGCCACAGAACAGACACGAGATCAGAACGATTGTACTGGGACTCAGTTACATTAATAAGAACAGTGGTATCACTGGGATCGGTAACTGGATCTGAAATCCGAAGGAACTATTTTACTTTCAGTGCTGAAAATAACAAATGTTTGAAATGCAAAGCTCACATGTAGCAGCACTCGACATCCTTTCTTGTTTTGTGCTTGTGTTTGTGTTATTGTATAGCAGGATTTAATTACATTCATAAGATGATTTTGGTTAATGATGACTTATTTTTAACTTTGAGAATGCACACAGAGCAAGGTGCAAACCAGTGTGAGCTGGTAGAATTAGCATTTTCTTGAAAGATTGTATTTGCTCAGGAATATTCTGAGAAGATAGTTGTAATAAACATATATTTCACATTAAACATGTATAAACAAATACATAAAAAAAAAAACATGATGATAATATTGTATCAATGCTGATTTATCAACAGTAAGTCAGATGACTGATCACTGAATTGACAGTCGAAAACATTTGGTGACGGTCAATAAAGCATGGTAAACTAAAGGAAAGTTCAAATTGTTTTTGGATCATATTTCCATAGTTCTGGTCACCATTCCTCTCGGTAATAATAATGTATACACCAAGTTAATTGCTGAGATCTCAGAATGCAGCAGCATCGCAGACATGAAGTCCAACTGGTTTAGAAACACGAGCAGTGAGATGACCAGAGAGGTTTTAAACAAATTGCCAGGTCAGTCAAACTTATTTTGAATAGAAAACAAAAGCAAAGTGGAAAATGATTACCCAAACTGTCCTTCATAAATATAAACATCCAGAACAGTCTACAGACTGACTCCCTAGTTCAACTTTGATTATATAATTATACTTGCTGTAGTTTCCGGTACATTATGGTACTATTACAGACATGTAAAAAAGGGGCCTTAGATAATCTGGATAAACTGCTGTTAGTTTCCACTCTGTCTGATAGTGTTGCCCTGTCTGACTTTGTTTGTATCAGTGTTGCAAGTAATTTGGTGAGTGCAATACTGTTAAAGATTGGCAAAATGGAGAACCATGGTAACCGGATGGTTACAGCCTCGCAATGTCCCCCAGTTTAATTCTGGCCAGGGACCTTTGTTGCATTCACTGTCAACTGTCAATTAAAAAGCAAAAATGGCCACATCAAAACTAAAAAGACAATTGAAAATCTTTCACAATCGATATTTAAATTCCTGATATTTGCAGCTTTTGACAGACATCTTCATACAAAGATGTTCAAAATGGATTCTGTGTGAATACGATCAAAAGTACTGCTGATGAATAGAGAGAAGCGGAGGCAGTTTAAAACCGATTGTTTTGGGATTAGTGGAGGAAAGACGGCTCTTTAAAAATCACACAGTTCTGGCTGAAACTGCCTCGGTGTCCTGGGAGTGAGGAGGGGTAACAAACAGGTATTGTTACCATGCAGCCAACATAATGACGTTCAATCTCAACAGCCCTGAGAGACTGTGGACCAAGTGAGAAAAAGTGGAAAAAGCATAGAGGAGCGAGAGATGTAAACGAGATGAGGGGAAGGCGATACAGATGTAGATATAAATAAAAACAAGGAGCAGCAGTGAGAGAAGACGAGAGCGGAGCCAGAAGAAAAGGGAGAGCCAGTGGAGACCCCAGAGAGGAGGAGAGAGGAGCTGCAGCATTGTGGTGTGTTGTTCACTATGATTAACTCCAGAGAAAGAAGCCTGCTGGAGGACTTACCGAAATAGCTGCTCCCTATTAAAATCAACTACTGTGACTGCCACTCACCTGGCTGCTGCTTAGCATTGCAAATGTACACGACAAGACGGCACATCACAGCATCTATAGGAAGCCCGATGTGCAGTCAGGAAGACTTTGTCCTTGTTCCAGTGAGGTGGGGAACGCAAAGGTGAACATGTACTATCTTTGGTTTAAAGGTGATATATGTAGAATATTAACAGTGATCTGTCACTAGACTCATCTCCAATAATTAGTGTCTATGGCTGAGAAAAAAAGACTTCTGTTCAGCCTCTATCTATTGCTGCCGTTTACATTGTGAATACAAAAAAAAAAAAAAGATTCTATTAATGAACCTCTGCGTGTTAAGGAACGGCAGTGTTTGTGTGAATGTGGTCTTAAAGGCCAGATCTCTTGTTTAACGGAGATGTGGGGCAAAACACAGACACTGATTTTGGGTGGACAAGGGCTGGCTCTAATCCTTCCCACTGTTCATATTGGCTGTGAAGAAATCCCTTCATGACATGAATCCTATATAAGTGAGTTCTGTGCAAAAATGAATTGTTAAGCTCATCTGAAGCTTATATGGAGCTTCAAGAGTCTGAGTTAGACAAATCAAGGGGGTATCTCCCAGCATCCGAGTCTTTATAGTGCAAAAGTCTCTCTTTTTGTCTCCCCTGACAGTGTTTTCTTGCTGAGCCATAGTGGGGGTGGGATTTCTCACTGAGAAAAAAATATGTTTTTGAAGATACCCACTTTATTTGAACTAACTCAGCCTCATAGTGACTTTGATTCAACTTCAATGCATTTCAACTTTGGATTTTTAAGGGTTGTTTACAGGTCTTGGGGAGGACTACTGCAGAAGTTAAAAAAAAAGTTATAAAGCCTTTGTGGCTCCAGAGAGAGCTGTGTCGGGCTGAGGACTACAAGTTTGACCTCTGTAGCCTACTCCTCATCGCTCCGCGTTCTCTTGAGACTAAAACTGAAACAGCAGCAGTTTAAAATTCCACTGCTGAACATTTAACTATTTGTAGAATTCAAACGCATTCATCTTGTGAGGAAAGAAATTCTCCGTATTGCATCACTATAATGAGGTCGGGGGCAGGAGAGAAACCTAATCACTGACCTGCTGCATGTTACCTGGTTTCTTGGGTTTGTAAACTTAGTGTATTTATTACTAATACTGTTACACACACGGCGTGAATATATTTCTGCAAAGGTTATGTTTTCACTCAGCTGCCGCAGCTTCCGAAGGTTCTAAGCTTCCTGCTTCTTCACTTTTTTACTCCTCATCACAATGTGCTCCATCACAGATATCAAAGCTTCGCATTCATCCGCTAAGCCATCTCTCATTCTTCTGCTAAATTTTCTTTCATAATCCGAATTTTTCGACTTCTCCCCACGAGCCACATTCATTTGGTAGTGTGTTTTTTGTGTTCCTTTTACCTCTATACTTGTGAGGACACAGTTTAATTTACGACTTACACTCAAAACTATTGGCACATCTAATTCATGTATTATTTCTGATCCAAGATAACATTTTTATATCACCATCAGATCAAGCTTTCCCAGTCCGACAGACAAACACACACTGCCCTGTCCTTATGACAAACAACATTGTTCTGCTCTGACAAAAAGAAGCCCTGTGAATGGCTGACCGTTGACACTGTGACCTTTTACAGCTACAGGTTAGAAAAGTCTCTGGCTGAGTAGAAATCGATAGCTTGACTTCATCAATGGATTCTATGTCTCATGTCGTAAGGTTTTATTTATTTTTTTTACCCTCTGACATTCAAGAATCATCTTTTGTTAATCCATGTGGGGAAACTCAGCGGTTTAAGCAGCATCCAACTTTATTTATCTGTCTGTCTCACACACAAACAGACCTACAGCTCAATTACATCATTGTGTGTGTGTGTGTGTGTGTGTGTGTGTGTGTGTGTTAACAATATATTTGCAGCAGAACTGTAAAGTAACTGTAATGCAACACCCAACTTCCACAATAGCCCCATACATCTCTAGCACCAGCCGATGAATCCTCACAACTCATTAAAATGTATTTTTGTGAGTTTCCTTTACTTTTTTTCCTCTTCTTGTGCTTCTAAAAGTATTCAAATGAAACAGACTGTTGAATAGGCTTAGGGCAAAGCTTTCCATTTACCATTCCATCTACGTTTTAAACCCTTACCTATGGTCATGAGCTTTGGGTAGTGACACAAGCGGCCAAAATGAGCTTCCTTCGCAGGGTAGCTGGGCTCAACCTTAGAAATAGGGTGAGGAGCTCAGAGGGAGCTTGGCGTAGGGCAGCTGCTCCTTTGCGTCGAAAGGAGCCAGCTGAGGTGGGTCAGGCATCTGATCAGGATGGCCGCTGGACGCCTCCCTTTAGAGGTTTTCCGGGCATGTCCAACTAGTAAGAGGCGCCGGGGTAGACCCAGAATACGCTGGAGAGATTATATATCTTGTCTGGCCGGGGAACGTCTCACTGGTCCTCGAGCAAGAGCTGGCTAATGTTGCTTGGGCAATGGATGTCTGAAATACCCTGCTGAGACTGCCGGGTCTGCTGTCCCCTTTACCCTGCCCTGAATATGCGGACGATAGTGAATGATTGGATGGAAAAACATTGCCAGGTCTGACAGGTCTCGCTTTTTGATGCAACATTCAGATAGTAGGGTCAGAATTTGGCATATACAACTTGAAATGGATCCATCTGGATTCTTCTTAGTCCTGTTTATACAAAATGTATGAATCTTGGTTGAAATTTAAAAATAACTAAGTATTAACAACATTTAGATGTTGTTTGTTTATTATGTGATCGAGAAATGCATGATTTTATTCCTGCTCAAACGCACAGTACAGGTGTCAGCATCAATGCTAACAGAGACATTTCAACGGGAACAAGCAGTATTATGTAGAACACACACATGTTGTGAATCTGTGAGCTAATCAGAAGTCAAAAGTGACATTGTTCACTGTACACCTGCTTACTTTTAACATGTTATGATGTAGCCTAACATAGAAATGTAAAGCTGTTTAACTTCAACTGTGCAGGAAACGCCCCAAAACGCTCTGTGCAGAGTCAAAGTCAATGATACAGGGTGTTGTTATGCACATCCTTGGTGTTTATATTAAAATTTATGGAGATGCAGGTGTTGATTATGTAGATTTATGGTGGTGGAATAGGCTACTATAATGTCTGGTGCTATGCGATGGTCATTGTGACTGTGGCCTTATAGGACAGTATTATTTTCAGCACAAATTCAAACTGGCAGGTAACTGTTAATGGTAATGTTACCTACATTTGCCAGGTCTTATTTTCCAATCCTGGTTTTGATACAGTTATTAGGCTAAGGTCGCATCATTGAAATCTTTGGCTTATGTATTAGAATGACTAAAGATGCAAACGGCACCTTGAAAGTCACAGCGTTAACTTTGAAAGTACATACTATTAAAAGAGTAATCAGGTAGTCATAAGTGTTGTTCCAACAGTAGTGTGACAGCTGTGAGCGATGAGAGAGAAACCGGGCGGGGCGGGGAAACCCAAAGACTGTTGGGAAATGAGATTCATTACAATTCTCTCTAGAAATGGTGCCAGTAATGAACGAGGCAGCGTCAGAGCTGATTTGTATCTGTTGAGGAGAGTCGGAGCTCGGGGCAGAGGACCTTCAAATTGCTAATCAAAGCCGGTCGAGAAGACTGACAGCTATTCTCACTGGATGTCTGCGCAGACCTCATTCACTCCTATAAGTCGCCGTGTGTGGAGTTGTAATAGGCCCAAATGAAGCTGGAGATTTGCATCTCATTTGATTTGGTAAAGGTCACTACTGACAGGAAGGTCCAGGGGGGACAGTGCAGAGAGACACACACATGCACACACACGTGGAGACAATGCTGTTCCTCTTTGCTTCCCTTGTCTTGCGTCTAAATCATCCAAAATGAGACACAATTTGCTTCTTTTCCTTTTATCCTCTTTGTGCTTTTCAGTTTCCAAATAGCAGACAATAATAGTGTTTGTGTGTGTCTGGGGATGTTGTGGTAGTCCTGCTCTCTGATTCAGGCCCTCTGGGCTCTGCTGCCCTCTTTGTCTTTGCTTTTCTAATTGGCTGACTGCGTGCAGCCAAACAGTCAGAGGAACATCACTAATCATTCACCTAACTGATTAATAACTCTGCATCCCTCTCTGTCACTGGGTCTCACTCTACACCTTTTTTCTGTCTATCCTGTCTTTCAGGGCATGTAGGGACACTCTGGTCGCCGTAATGGAAAAAGAGATTTCTATGTAATTTAGCTTGTGCAGTTCTGGAAACAAATTTATTGAGAAAAAAAATAAAGACTTGATAAATCTTGATAAGCTTTAAAGAAGACTTTGTTGTTGAATGTGGGCTCTTCTCATTAATGTTAGGACGGAGGTTATGAATTAAGTTTAATGATAGTTCAGGCAGGGCCCTGACTTGTAACATCCAACCATATTCATGCAGGTTAGTTTTCCATGCATTCTTTATATGGCCAAAACCCAATTGGATTGTGTTTCAACAAACTCTGGTGTTGTGGCTCAAACATTTAACTTATACTTTGTAAGAAGTATACAGTTTACATGCACAAACCTTTACTTCGATACCAGGGTAAATGCACTCAGCAAACAATCAATGTCACAGTTGTTTTATTGATTGCATGCAGCCATTCTGCTCGTTTTGTCTGGTATTAACCAAGAGACAGACATACATGCCAGTCAGTGATCAATATGGAGCTGGGTAACCCTCAACTTAAAGGTCATTCTGGACCAATTACTTTTTCAATTAATTACCATGAAACAACTATACGCATGATATTTTCTGCTGATGATAAAGCCAAATAATGATATAAGTCTCGAGAGCTGCACTCCCCCTCTAATAAAAAAATGTGTTTCACTTATTGTTACCTCACTTAGCTTCACCGTGCAGATTTTCACATTTAGCTGCTGAAGTTTCTCTGTGATCACCTTAAATCTCAGTTCAAGACGTGCATGAGCATAATTTGTAACATCACAGAACTTGTGTGATGTGGTTACTGTGCCAAATCTGCACAATTTCATCTCCAAAAATGTTTTGTAAATAAAAAGTCAAAGCTTTGGACATTTTGTGCAACCTCTTCTTCTTGATCTTTGTGGTTGCGCTTTTTATGTTGATAATTCCAGATATCAAATTGCACGAGTTTATCACTAAACTCAGCTCTGGAAATATGTGTTTGCCAAGCACACTGGATTGTTGTGTTCCAATCAGAGAAACATTAACAAAAAACGGTTTAGAACGAAACAATATATAATGTTGCCTTTGTTGAGCACAGAAGGCACTATTGTACTACATACAGTAGGGGGGCTTTTGTACCTTTCCTACCCTTCAATAATCATCTGCTGGGGACAGAGAAGTGACCAGTGTCAGGAATAATGTACATTCGGTAAAGATGACAAAGCATAAATGTGACGCTTTTTGTAAAACTAGTATAATTTCAACATGAAATCTTGCCTTGTGCTGCTTGGCAAACAGCTTGGCAAACAATATCGTAATTTTCATGAACGCCTACAACAATCTTTTTTCCTTTTGCTGCAATGTTTCACCTCAAGTTCCCTTATTAAAGCATCAGCCAACACATGACCTTACATGTTCTCTGCTGCGTTAATGCATGAGGGAACAGACAGCGACAGCGGGAGAGATTTAAATTATTCTCCGGGCAAACAAAATGGAACCAGAGCAAACATTTCCCAACGTCATATCTCATATCAACAAATCAAAGACCATTACCCCAAGGAGTGCTGTGAAGTCAGCACATCTACTCCGGTCAAAACATGTGGAGCACTAAATGTCTTTGTGTCAGTCTGTCAGAGTCTCTACTGTGTTGTTGTGTGTGGATATGGAGTCAAACGGGTTCAGTCCTGCAGCATCAAAAACATCAGACTTGCTCATTAGCTTTGTGCTGTGAACTCGCAACGTGGGTTGTCAGGGTGAACACACACACACACACACACACACACACACACACACACACACACACACACACACACACACACACATACATAAACACATAGACTGTGTGAGCAGATAAGAGACGAAGGGTTGACAGCTGATGACTCAAAATCAAGCATTCACTGTATGGCAATGCAAGAGAGATAAGAGAATACACCTCAAACATCATGATGATGCTGCATCACCGCAACACTGCAAGTCATGCTATTTCATGTCCTACCAAGTTTGTTTCTGGATGTGTGTTTGCGCGTGAATGCAGGAGCACACGCCGCGGCCCAAACATCATGTGAAGATGACAGACATACGCAACCCCCCCAAACCCTACCCCCACACACACCCCCCACACACACAATGCCTCACAAGGTGATTTTTAATTTGTAATTACCTTTTTCCAGCTCCCTGGAGTATGAAGGCATTATATTAAAATGCGGTCCATTGAGACCTGAACTAATGAGAGCACACACACACACACACACACACACACACACACACACACACACACACACACACACACACACACAAACACATGCAGGCACACACTGCACCCTAAGAAAAACACAGACCCCATTGTGCACTCGTGACCATGTAGATGCAGATAAAGCATTGCCTGAATTAACGTATGTAATTGGTATTCATTAAAAGAAACTTGCATGAGCAAAGGCTTTATCAAACTAAGTTCATTAGAATACTAACATTAGAATTGTAGTTTGACTGAGCAGTGAAATGATCCCTCTGACGTGTGGTTACAGCTCCTCTTGCTTATTGCGCACACTATTCACTAAATATTACAATATATTTGTATTTAACAAAATATATAGACCGACAGCCTCTTTTATTTTACACATTAACACTGGCTGAGCTTCAGGTGACCACCGATGGTAAAAGGAGTGAAAAAAATGAGCTCCAAACTCTTCAGGGTTTATGGGAAATGGTGTCTTAACAAGAGCAAGCATTCCCAGCTGCATGTAGGCTACTTCTCCACTTTGGTTAAATGAATCGCCCAGGACAGTTACACAAGCCTTCTGAACAGTTGCTAATTACATTAGTCTGCACACACACACACACACAGACACACATCTAAAGCACCTGTCACAATGCAGTTGCATGACATTACACTCTATAAGCAGAGACTGAATAGACAATGCTTTTGTTCCATTGTCTTCCTGTTTAAATGGTGCGGTCAGTCTGTTTGTCCCAGAGGAGCTCATCTTATGATCGCCTGGCCCAAAGCCCTGCACCCTGTCAGACCAGCTGAGATACGTCTGTCAGGAGACACAAAAGCAACCATGTCAGTGTGTGTGTGTGTGTGTGTGTGTGTGTGTGTGTGTGTGTGTGTGTGTGTGTGTGTGTGTGTGTGTGTGTGTGTGTGTGTGTGTGTGTAGTCAGACCTACAGTATGTTGCTGATAAATTCATCAAATCTGACTGTTCAGTTTCAGGTTGCTTAATATTTGCTGCACATACAGGATCCCAGAAACATTGAATATATATGTATATGATGGCCTGATTAGTAGAGACAAGAGAAGCAAGACAAGAGAGGAGACGACATCCAAATGTGTTAATATTACTGTTTTGATTGTTTTGTGGACTCTATGCCAAATTATATTTCTCAAAACATTTTTAAAAAAAAGTTAGAGGCTCTTTAAGATCTTTCGTGAAGAAATGTCATCAAAATCCTGGAACCAAAAAATATATATCTACATAGTACTCCAGATTTTTCCAATTTATTTGATATTACTGTTGTAGCGCCACCATGCAGCAATAGAACAGCAGCTTTGTTTAGAATAAGACTTTAATGATAACTATAATGGTGCACGATGCTGGCTAACTCTCTGTATAACCTTTGATTTTCATACAGGGTTCGTGCATACACACATTGAGACCCGGCCGTGTTGGTCACCTGTAAATGTCGGAATGCACAATGATCACTCATGCAATAATAAAGAAATGCCAACGACTGCCTGAAACAGTCACAGAGAGGCACTCACACACACTTTGGTTTGACCTGTGGCTGAAACAGGACAACAGCTCTCTGATATGTGCAGACAACAATGACTGATGTGAGGGTGTAGATGCAGGTGATCACTACCGGCAACTCTTTCCCCACAGCGTTAACATCATATTAATAAAGAGTTAATTCATAACATGAAGATTAGAAAGCTACTGTAACTGATAATGTTGAATTTTTTTTTTAAACTGCTATCCAGGTCTGGAACTCGTCAGTTATTTGTGGTTAACAAGCTCACATGATCACAAACACGAAATCTGACCCGTCAGTGATTGAAGCCAGTTCAGAAATGAACCATTTGCATTTTGAAGTGATATTTATCGTATGTTGTCAATACAATGTCCATACACAAACGAGCATAAGAACATTTAATTCGAAGAGACTTTTTCAGGAAGCTCTTCAAAATGCAAAAAGGGATTTCCCAAAACTACTGCATGAGGTAGTGTCTTGACTTTTTGTATTGTAGCCCTGCAGCGTAAGTTTATCTACTGATAAAGAAAAAGTTTAAAGGTCATCCTGTTATCCCACCTCCTCCCCTTTATTTTCCAGAGTCCCCTGAGAAGAGCTGCATCAAAGCTTCGCTCGGATCAACTCATTAAGGGGCTTCCCTCTGATCACAGCCCTGCTCGGCTTTTCAGATTCAAGTGGAGAACTCACTCGCTCACGCACACGCACACTGAAAAGACATTCTCCTACACACGCACACGCACACGCACACGCACACACACACGCACAGTACAGCCCAGAGTTCAACGGCGGCAATTTAGAATCTGAAGATGTAAGTAAGACAAGTCCTCTTAAAATGATTTTTAATAGAAGCGAGGCATGATCTTCTCTCTAACTGCTGCACCTCTATTTTAAATCAGCGCAGCCATCATGTCTGAATTCAGAGGACATAGGTATATGAGTGTAGTTATCTGCATCGTCTCCTCGAAATGAGAAACACTTGCAAGACAATTAGGAATAAGTCAATTCCTGGGAATGTTATTTAATTAAGAGTTTGAATCTTTGTAGGACTGATCCTCTCACACTGGGATGTAAATCTTCTGTCTGACTAAATGTATTTGAGCTTCTTTTTAAATGTAGAGCATGAAAATTGCATTCTTGACCATGGAAACGGTAGTTTCATATTTAAAAAAAAAAACTTATTTTACACAGTAAAGAATAAAGTTTTATTTTGGGGACAGAAAGCCTACCTTTTTTTTGTCCAACTATTTTCACTTAAGTAAGTGATTTACTACAACTCCCAGAATGCCCTTGTTACCTGACATTCTTTGGTTGGGTAATACTAATATGAGAGGTAGTGATAAACATAATAAAAGCGAGAGAAAGAACTTTTCTCATAGCAAAGTTGTGTCTAATCATTTACTCAAAGTGTACAGTAACATGCTGCAAAGGCTGCGTTGCCTCTTCTACAGTTGTATGATTGATCTGAAGACGGGACACTAAAAAAAAAAAGCGCTTTGATTTCAGAGGCAGACATTTATTGTTGATGTTTAAGATCGCTGCCGTTAAACTCCATCGCTACACCGTTTGTCCGCAAATGAGAAAAGTTTAACAAAAAGGCCCTCAAACTGCCAAGTACGCCACTGATGTGAACATGTGTTTCAGGATTAAGATTTTCTATTAACACGTCAGTGGAAGCACACAAAGCCCAAAGTATGAATATTCATAGATGCTATGAAATCATCGAATGAAATATTCAACACGTTCTTGATATTCAAAGTGTCTCCTAATGAAGGGGGCAACACTGCTCTGGTAAATCAGAGACCTGCAGGCACTTTGTGAATCTAGTTCAAGATGAACATTAATTAATTCATTCATTCAATTCATTCATATTTAGAATTCATGTGGTGACAACAGCCGCTCTGCGTGCAAAACCGTACCAACACTCACACATCCTCTTCGTTTTCCTCTTTCTACTAAATGTTGCGCAAAAACACACCATACTTTCTCGTTTAGACACCTTGACCTCCATTTCCCTGAGGGTGAAAACAGAAATGCAACAGTGACATCTTCATTGGAGGCAACTTATCTGTTTTGTACTCACCATTTTAAAAAGTGAGAAAGCAATTTGTGCAGGTAACTATATGACAATTTCCCGCGCTATTGTACACTACCACAAATCAAGACAGTACAGCAAATGCAAAGAAGTCAAAGCATCTGCACGCTCATATTGCAGACACTCAATTTATTTTCTACGCTTTTTCGGTCACCTGCAGAGCAGGAGACACGCCGTACACACAAAACAAATGTCTCCATAACACACACACATATCATTAACCCTCCCACCCCTTCGCTCTCTCCCCCACCTCCCAATCCCTTATCAAGTCTCTCTCAAACAATCAAGAATACCACAGAGCATTAGCTATAAATATGCATACTCCATGCAACTCCAAATGTTTCTTGGACAGATAATGCAATCATCCAGTCATAGGACTAAACAAGTAAGTGTGAAAGTAAAAAAAACAAAAACATATTCTTTATTAAAGGGGCGCTCCACAAATTGAACACATGAAGTTCAGCTTGCTCATTACGAGGAGCACTACTCTGAGAAAATTGTTATCTAAGTTTCGGAACAGAAAGCATGAGAAACGGGTTGTGGAGTTTGAAAGACACAAGGGTTTACCAGGCAGGGAAGGTCTAATGAAAGACACTATCCAGTTGCATTCTGGGAAATGTAGGATCCAGCGTTTTTGGAGCTACTATTTCAGTTTTGACCACTCTTTTTATAATCTGTCTCTCTCCATTCCCCCTTGACAGCATGCTGATGTTCAACAGGTAAGATGTTTTCTATGTTTACTACATAAGTTTAGCACGTTAGCATGTTAAAACTTGCTAAGTACTGAACACAAAGTACCGCTGAGGCTGAAAGAAACGTCATTAGCCCCAACGCGTCAAATACCGCAGCTTGGTCAGTGCTCTGAGCTCTAAGTGGTCCGAGCTGCAAACCACGGCGCCCTGCGTATGATCGCTACATGCATAGTGCGTTTTCAAAATAAAAGGAGCGTCACATGCAGACGCTAAACACTGTCGCCACGCGTCTGTGAGGCACTGACCAAGCTGTGCTATTCGAAGCATTGGTGGTGAGAACGTGTCATGGAAATTCTGTCAAAGAAGCAAACACTAAATAAATGCACAGACACTGATGCGTTTAAAGATTATTGAGATTATTGTTGATCAATAATAGGGCTATGAAGTGCATAGTTGACAAATTGATTCATAAGTACACCCATTCAGGAAGGAAGTAATCGTTGGAACTAAAAGAAAAACATTCAATTATTATCAATTATGTTATTTTTTCATTATATGGCTAAAGAGATTCTGATTGGCTGAAAGGATGTACAATATTTTTCCGATAATCAAACAGCTTCAGCATCTCTTGCCCAGACCCAATGAACACTCATAGTCAAAGTCATGCATACCGACATACTGTACTATTCATAATTTCACACACTTGAAGTTGTTATTCTAAGGATGACGGAAATTTGCGAAGGACCTGAATAACATCTTGCAGCTGCTTTCAGCTGGAGATGGTTTCCTGTTTTAATAACGGTCCAATCAATACTCGCTGCTCATCCTTACATAACATACATCTGTGTGGTTATACTGTATGTACACTCTGAATTACACATCATAAAGAGTCTCAGCAGCATAAAGTGGTGAAAAAACAGATATAACCTATTTTGTTTCATTTGCTCTTCCCTTCATCACCCCTACTCCCATGTCAACTCCAAATCATCCCTTCTTTCTGATCATCTCTCCCTTCATTCCTCCACCCTGTACCTGTACGCCTCTCTGCTCCCTACATACGCATCCCCCAAATCACTCTCCCTCCTACTTCTTCCTCTAAACCCGTCTCTCTCTCTCTCTCTCTCTCTCTCTCTCTCTCTGGTCCTCGGCCAATGGTTTCTCCTCCACTGTTCCACCTCTCCCTCCCCCACTTCCTTCCTTTCTTTCCTTCTTTCTTTCTTTTCTTGTCAGGCCTCCTCCCCACTGCCCTACATTTACTCTTTTCTTTTCATTCTCTCTATTACACTTTCCCTTGCCCTGCCTCTCTTCCTCGCTGATATCCAGCATGCAATAGAGTGAAAATCAGAGGAAAGTGGAGGAAGCGTTGAGTTTGCTCCGGAATGACAAGACATAAAGGAGGGGATTTCGGGAGAGGCGATTAGCGGAAAGCAAAACAAAAAGCCCCTTGTCAATCTGGCTTATAATTCCATTAAAATTTGTACATGTGGTAGTTTACTTTGAGAAAAGCTCTTATAATTGGCCTCACCAGTGGCATCTGTTTGTGTGTGTGCGTGTGTGTGTGTATGTGTGTGTGTGAGAGAAAGGAAGTTGCACAAATGAGCAGGTGTTTATCTGCAGTTTTTTTCCATGTGCACATGTTCTGACTTTTGTGTGTGTGTGTGTGTGAGTGTGTGTGCCAGCCTCCTGGTTTTGGCATCACCTGCGCAGGTTGCGATTTAAACAAAAGAAGGTGGCAAAGCTGGAGTTGGACCTCGCTGTCTCCTGAATCTTTCTGACGCACACACAGACACACGCACACTCTCATACGTACCCGTACTCGACGCAGAAATCTGCAAACAAGTATGTTATCGAAGCCAAAGGCACAAAGGGAGGGCGGGAAAGACTCGCTAAAAGACGGGAGAGGAAAGGATGGTGTGGAAGTGGGAGATGAGGGATTGGGAGGTGGGGGAGCGAGCGAAGGGGTGGGAGGGTTAATGGTGTGTGTGTGTGTGTGTGTGTGTGTGTGTGTGTGTGTGTGTGTGTGTGTGTGTGTGTGGTGAAAGGAGATGCAGGAAACAGGCGGTACGGGGAGAGCAATAAGTAGATGATGAGCAGGAGTGACCGCAGCAGCTGTTGACTGTCCTCCGCCACGCAACCACATTCGACTTACAGTAACACACACACATATACACACACACACACACAGCCGTGTTTTCATGACTTTTGGGGACATTATATTGACTTACATTTATTTCCTGGGGACCCTTACCCTATACCTGCCACCAGCATAATCCTAACCATACCCTAACCTTAAACCAAGTCTTTATCCTAAAATGTAACGATATACGTTATGGGGAAGTGACTGTGTTATCCGATTTATGTCCCCACAACACGGGTGGGGACATAAATCTCTCTGTGTCACTAATCACTCAGTTACAGTCCACATTCATTCATCTCTTTCCTCCCCGTTTTTTTCCCCTCTGGGGATGATGGGAGATGCAGCTGGATATAACCCCCCCCACACACACACATACACACTCTCTCTCTCTCTCTCTCTCTCTCTCTCTCCCTCTCCCTCTCCTATCTGGCACTGAGTAGAGGTAAACAGAGGAAGAGATCTCATTTGGTTCCTGAACTGTTACAGCGCTCAGTGCAGCCACACACACACACACACACTCTTATTCAATTTCTATCATATACACTACACACACACACACAACCACACACACACACACACACACACACACACACACACACACACACACACACACACACACACACACACACACTCACACAGCACACAGGGGTCTTGGCAGCAGAGGATCCTAACAGTCCTGGACCAGTCTGGACGTACGCGTGCCAGCGCAGACTGAGCAGCGTTTACAGAAGAAGTGAAGAAGAAAAAAAAAGGATAAGAGGAGCGTGTCGTTTTGTGTTTGTTGAATCCCCCGGATCGAGCCTCCAGCTGACGATGGAGAACACATGAGGAAGAGAGAGAGATCTGCGGGGGAACTCAGGGGAAAAATGCTGCTGAGTAAAGTTTGTGGATATTTCTAGAGGGAATTATTAGCCCTTGAACTTTGGGGAAGAGTCGCAGAGGACGGACAGCTGTGTGCAGATTGCAAAGAGAAAACGGTGAGAAGGCACTCAGTGATTTCCAACACAAAATTCCCAATGACTTTAATTTGGTGTTTATGTATCGCACATTTATTTTGAAGGTAAAAGCATGTTGGGCTATTTTGGATTTGGTTTGTCACTTACAGACCAAATAATCTACTTAATCATTTTTTTAGAAGACAGCTGATTTTAAACATTTCCTTTGCAATGAGTTGCACTTTTTAAATCTAAAAGGTTGGGTATTGATCATGTCATCATCATCATCATCACACTGTATGGTAACAGTCTCCAATAGGGATTCTGACTGACCTGTTTAGAACGTCCTCTAGCCTCTTTTCATTATTGATTCAATAAGCTTGTAGGATCAATAGAAACATCATTTGTTTAATCATTCTGGCTAAAAATCCATTTTCTCTCCTGAGTTTCTACAGAAAAGTGCAGTAAATCTGTTTGTTGTTTTTGTCAGTGTGTTCTAATGTATGGCAAAAGTCCCGCTTTGCATCTCGAAAACTCAACAAAGATAATTCTTTAATTATCATAATGAAATAACTTATACCTTATAATAGTGAAATAAATACATCTGAAAGTAATTTACTTTATGTCTTCTTTTTTTCTCTCCACACCTGTCTCCAAACTTCTGTTTCCCGTCCAAAACCTGCAGGTGGGACTTTGGGACAGTAGGGCTCTCCCAGCAGTATGGCGGACACCAAACCTTCCTCCTGCCACCTTCTCCTCTTCTTCCTCCTCTCCTTCATTATAACTCATCCTGCCCTCACCCAGGACCCATCCGTCACCACGGTGACGGTAACCGAAGGTGACTCGTTAATCATCCCCACGACACTGGCCAACCAGACGACTCCAAGCTACGTGGAGACCACTCAGAACTCTCCTCTAGAGACGGGGCTGTCCACTCCCAGCAGCGGCGGGGATGCGGACGATGAGGACGCCCTTCCCACCGGCGGGACTCGTTGCCAGGGTTACTACGACGTGATGGGCCAATGGGACCCGCCGTTCAACTGCAATGCCGGCGTCTTTCTGTACTGCTGCGGCACCTGCTACTACCGCTTCTGCTGCCAGTTCCGGCAGCAGCGGCTGGACCAGAGCATCTGCTCCAACTACGACACGCCCATCTGGGCCAACACCGGCAAGCCTGTGGCCACCATCACCGAGGGCCAGGAGGACCAGGACCGGGACCGCACCCACCTCATCGTCTACATCATCTGCGGAGTGGTGGCCATCATGGTGCTGGTGGGCATCTTCACCAAACTGGGCCTGGAGAAGAGCCGCGGAGTAAGTGGAGGAGGAGGAGCGGGGACAGGGCAAGCTGACCTCAACTCCAGGTGAGTAGCATGAGGCCGAGTGTCGGTGTGTGTATGTGGAGGGGGTCTGTTTGTCAACACAGAGAGCATAGATTTAAGCAGATAGTTGTGTGTGTGTGTGTGTGTGTCTGTGTGTGTCTGTGTATTTACGTCTGTGTGTGTTTGTGAATGCATGTATGTGTGTGTATTTGCATGTGTTTTTTTTTTATGCATTGCATGTATGATGGAAAGAAAAGAGACAAAAAATTGTAACACAAAGTAGAGACCTTTTCAAGATGCAGCTTCATGTTAACACACAACCTGCTTGCTTGGAGTTTTCAACTTTAAATGTGTATCTGAAGGCTAACTAACACATGTGCATGTGTTTGCTTACATGTGTACAAACCGATCTCTCTGCCTTTTCTAACAACACATCACCAAGTTTCACCAGCTCACCCCGACCTCACAAAACCTGTTACTCACTTTGTCATGGAGGTGTAACTGTAACTGGAAAGTTTGTCAAATTTAGCATCGACCTGAAATTCTTATTCAGAGATTCAGAAAGAGAGGACTGATTAACTGAAAGAAAATGTGGTCAACATGGTATTTTAAGATAAGCATGTAAATCTGCGGTATGTCATTCTCTGGGTCACTGATCTGGTTGTGAAAGAGAGCATACCTGTAAGGTGTCTATACACACCTACATACTGCATATATCACACCCTTATTTTAGCTTTTTCTCATAATTTTTTAATGTCTCTAATTTTGGATTTTTCTTTGTTTTTTTTAATTTTTTGTGCCTGTTTCTTTCTTTCTCATCTTTTCCATTTTCTTTTTCATATGCTTTTGTATTTCACCCCTTGTGTACCATTTGCTTTGCTTGTAAGCATGACTTATATTTGAAATAAACAAAAAAATGAAAGAAAGACACATGACCAAACCATTTTTGCTGCTGTTATGTAGATGTAAATCACTCTTGAAGAACAAAAGTCTTTGAGGTTCTCCACAAGAATTCCTTCTTTAAATTTGTGTCACGTGTGCAAGGTTTTTCAGTGAGCACATGTAAATTGACTCCTTAAATAAAAAATAATAATCAATGGGCTGTACACTGTCATTAAATTGTGTCTCCATTTGCTGAAAAACGAATTATTTCCCACTTTAATGAACATGCAGCTTGTGTATAGTAGATATTTAGCATTTGCAGTTTGTTTAAGTTTGATTCACATTCAAGCATGCACACACACATGTAAACACACACTCCCGCTGCAGTCGGGCTAAATACTTAGTCCAGGGTTCAATCTGTTCGCCTCAGGAAATCATTACAGTAAACAGCGCACAGCATGTGCTCAGATCTCCCCCGCTTTCATCCCAAACTACCGCACCCTCTTAGCTGCATCTCCAATTCTTCTTATTTCTACGAGCTTCTTGTTTCTGATCTCGTTTTCCTCCACGCGTCTCCGTTTCATCACGTGCCATTTGTTACAATTCACACCCTCCTCCGTCCCATTCTCCAGCTATCGTCCATCCTTTCTGCTTTTCCTCTCTTGCAGTCTTACTCTCTCTCTTTTCATCCCTTTTCTTTCTCCTTTGGGACCCAGAGAACTCAGGCAGGGGCCAGCTTCAACCACTCACATCTTTATTCACTCCTCTCTTTCCTCTCCATCTCCATCTCCATCACCCCACAGGCCATCTCCCTCCTCTCCTGTCAGTCTCACACCTCACTCGTCTCTTCCTCTTCTCCCCGTGCTTTCACTTTTTTTTTTTTTTGTGGTGTCATTTTTTGCATTTTACATGAGAAAGTGGACAACGCCGACAGCCACACTCTCCCCACCGAACCTCCGCCAACCAGCATCTCTGCTTGTGCGTCTCCCATTAACCTGAGCCGCAAAACTCATTCGGCGGATAACACACAGCCAGGATTAATATTTCCTGCAGGGTAGCACCTCACTGAAATAGAAACACTCCAGCTGCATAAACACCCTCCCTCCATGAGCCCATCTCGACAGATTACCTCTCCTCCCCGCGATTAAACGAATTTCACCAAGATTACAGCTTTACCATTTCTGGACTGCTCTGCCTGCATGCTCATTTACTTATTAGCCTGCTGACATAAATCCCTGGTCCAAAAGCGTCGGTGCAACTAAGACCTCATGTACTGCATGCACTTTTTGAGGTGAAATGCATAAATATGTACATACACCCACCCACTTTAGAGTGGGAAGCACAAAAGGCAACTTCTGCACTCTGCCATGCACCTGCTCTTTCCAGATTTCTCTTTCTTTTCTTCTCACTGTCTATCACTTCGTCTCCACATCCTGCGAGCAGAGGATGATTAACACTCTGAAATCCCACCAGTTCTCCCGAATCAGCTTTGAAAGTTAAAATTCAAAGTGATCCTCCTCTCAGATTACCCTCCTCCCACATGCACACCTTTTATTAATATATGAACCTGATCTTAGGTCATAGGTGTCACGTCTAATGAAAGGCCTCAACTGGAGCGAGGCTGGCTTTACACCCAGAGAGTAAACAAACACAGATGACCTTCATGATTTACACATGCATGCACAGACACGCACTCAAAGTGATTTATAGTTCAATTAACAACAAGAATGATAGTAGTGGCATTTAGGTTTGCGTGAGCACGGTTCAGATAACCACAGTGAAGGGTCAGAATAGCCAGGAGGCCAGATGCTCTGCAATACAATGTCCACCTAACACCTAAGTGTGAGAGACCGAGGACCAATACGGTGGCAGCAGAGGTCACATGGTTCAAACAGAGAGAGAGAGAGAGAGAGAGAGTTAGTGTGAGTGCAAATGAGTGCATTCATGCGAAAGTGTTCATGTATGTCTCTGGCCATTTGTGTGACCCAGCACTCCAGATGCTGTCAATAGAGTAAAACAACTTGTATTTCCAATATAGCATAGAGAAAATATAGTAAAATATACGGTAATTATTCATTTTTTAATCACCAACTACTTATGGTCATGAAATCTATTGAAACTGTATCAGTATGATATCCAGAATTATTATTTTTACATTGAAAACAATGGTTTTGTAGAGATACAAGATTTTCATCAACACCATATGCGTATAGATCTGTATGTTTGACTGCATTTGAAAGTAGTTTATCTCCATTGTGTGTGTGTGCGTGTGTTCGCATTACAGTGGGCTTTTCAGCCATTATGTTATGTAATGAAGGGCATTGCCACTTAAAGGGTTCGACTGCTCTGCCCTGATTTAAAGCAGACAGATAAGCAATACTCAATACAGCGGGGCCAAACATATATGGACCACAACCGCACGGAACAACTGGGATCTCTTTTCCATTTCACCTTCTTGCTTTGACACACAGTATACTGACACCAGGATGTGGTGTCATGGTTAATATTTCAAAGGCATGTTTGACCTGTTGATGGGATTTTTAGTGACAGTTGAGAAATTGGGGCAATTTTATTGAGCTATAAAATGACTTTTGCGATGCATATAGCATCACTTAAACAGAGCAACATTCAGAAACACTTCTTACACCCTCAGGCTGTGTCTTCACGTAATATGTTGGTTCCACTTACTCATAAGACATGCTTTATGAAAGTTTAAGTTCTAATAGATACTAATTAATAAATGCTATATAAATTAGCAATAAGCATTCAAAGGAGCCGCTTGTTTTTAGGAAATCCCTTTGGCTGGTATTCATCCTCATCCAGTATAACTTGCTTTGTCTTTTTGACTGCTCTTTAATCTGTCTTGATGGCTTATTAGAAAGTGAGAAAGTCATGACACTTTATAATGACTCACATTCATAACTGCAGACTTGGTGATTTGTTAGAAGGTTGCTAAAGAGTCATGAGTTTCGAATTAGACGTCAGATCTGCAGTTATAGAAATGTATTCCATTACCACAATCTGCAAGAGGCTGCGATAATGGCGGTTCATGTTAATAACTTCTTAATAAATGTCAGGATGTTCTGAATAATTCCTGCACGATAAATTAAAGGAGCTAGACAAAAACAACAACAACGCAAGTTATGCAGGAACATAATATACGACAGTCAGAGTGATTTTTCACAACCTGGTAATGTTAAACCTGTCATTAATAATAGCATACTACTGATATAGCATTAATAAATTATTAATTAAAGCCACTCCAACACATATTCACTCCCTACTCTATGACGAGCTACATACCCCCCAAGCATTATTTTTTGTTGTGGCAGGGACAACCTATCAGTTTCCATTCGTTACATGACTAGTGTCTTTTCAAAATAAACTTAAGTCTTCACAGGAAGTTAGGTTTAGGCAAAAAAAAAACATATCCCATTTTGAAATGTTTCTAATAATGAGGCAGGCGGGTTTTCCTTTTTTCCATTGGAGTTCGTTAAAAGCCAAGGGTCCTTGACCAACCGTCGGCATTTGACGAGTTGAAAGTGAGATCGGGTTGACAACTCACCTAATAAACTTTTACAAAGTATGTCATCTTAGAAAATGACGCCAAAATGGATAAAGACACCACGGTAATTTTATCAGTGTGAACTGCAAAGTTATTCTATTCTAGTGACAGAGAGCAGACATTTTTTTTGGAGCCTTCAATGGCCCCCCCAAAAAAGTGTAAATAGGAGGTCAAACTTGCTCACAGTGCCATGTAATGATGATGTGCAAACTATTTGTAATAGCCTCTTGGTGGGAACAGTAGTTTCCTACTCATTTTTAATTCAATGTATGCATGTTGGAACACACACGAGCATCAACAAATTATCTATTGGGCTATTCTACTTCTATGATAAGCTCCACCTCTCTGTTGTCGCTAGTTTCACTGCAACCTCCTCTTGTTTTGGGAGGCGGGGGGGGGGGCGGGGGGGGAGACACTCCAGGCAGGAAGCAAATTACACCAGTGTGAGCCCTAAATATCTGCCATGTGAGAAAAACACAAAGTTTTCAGTGAGTTTCCTCAAAGTATCTGCATCCTCTGCTCTACTTTCTCAGCTCTCCTAAGTCTCTCCTGCCTTCTGATTACCTCCAGGGTTGAGCTGTCACTCTCCATCCCCTCTCACCTGTCACCACTGTGCGTGTGAGCATGTCTGCATGCATGTGTTTTTGCTCGAAAATGTATTAAAGTGTGCACACGTATGCGCCTGCGTCACCACTTGCCACAAATCCTCCCAAAGTGAAAGGACATATACGTTGACAGCTTCCTGGCTGTATCAGATGTGACAATTCTCACCCTCCAGCGGTCTTACCTTCCTCTTTGCTCCTCTTGCTCTTCCTCCTCGGTGCTGTGGGCTTGACTGGGACCACACACACTTAAATGTGGGTCAGCGCCCACTGACTCAAGGGGTTGGCTATGTGCAGTCTCTGTTTGTCGTTGAGGCTTGTCTATTTATTATGGGGAAGCAAAATGGTTGAAAAGTTAGGAAGATGGGCAGCTTTTTTCCCGTTGTACCTTGAGGTGGCATTTCCATTTTTAAGGCTGAATAAAAAAGCTGATTTTAAGATAAATAACAGTCACAGTCAAACTCATATCAGTCAAAAGTGAAGTTCACAGGAGCAGCATACACACAGCGAGTTGGCCCCTGTAGATCCATTTCATCCTTCTCCCAAACTTATAATGGGCCATCTGTCTACAGCTTCAAATAGGCATGAAAACCAGCTAAAACAACCCAGATAACTATGTAAGCTACTTGAAAACTTTTAATTTAGCACAAAACTGCATTTCTTCCATTTTCAAGTTGGCTGAATAAAGAAAAAACACTTGGCAGCCTCTGTGCCAGAGGGAAAGGCTACAAGTTAGCTCATTAGCATGAGAACAAAACCACTCAGATGGTACCTGCATCAAACAGCTGAATAGTACCTATGTGAAACTATATAGGGTACTTGAGAAATAAAAATATCACCCAGGAAACATGTTTCTTTCATTTTCAAGGTGGCCAAAAAGAAAAAGAAAAACACATGGAGGGGGAATTAACAAATTAGCTCGTTAGCATTAAACCCAACTGCTCAAGATACAGTCTGCATATAAAAACTGAACAACAACACAGATATTTAAATACATTAGGCTACTTCAAAACTGACGATACCATAGAACTGTCTTGCAAAAAAAAAGAAAATCCACATGACAACCTCTACGCAAGAGAGGGGAAAACTACAAGTTAGCTTATAAGCATGAAAATAAATCCACACAGATGCTACCTGCATCTATAATAACACAGAAAGAACATAGGCTTCTGGATAACTGACTAACTGACTAACTAACTGATGTACCAACAGATACATAGAGAAGTAAAAGATTCATAAAATAATTAAAAATAAGAATAAATAAGATAAGACATATACAATACGAATAGCATTAATAATATGAACTACACAAGAGCAATTAAAGACAAAGTTACGACACAAAGTAACAAGTTACGAGTTTCACATGTTGGCTCTTTTAGAATAAAACCACAACCACTCAGACTCTGCCTGCATCTAAAAGCTGAACAATAACACACATACTGTAGCTATGTAGGCTTCTTGAAAACGGAAAAATCACCATATGTGTCACCATTAATCCTGTTTGTCACACACATTATAACACAGCTCTCTACATGTCTATGAAATGAGCAGTCAGACGTAAATGTAGGTGTAAATGCCTCATCGCGTCCATGCTTTTTGCAGCGGTTTAATGACAAAGAAAATGCATGAAAAGCATGTCTAACTTCATTTATTTGGTGCACAAATAAATTGAATGAGTTTCCGTTAACCTAAATGTCTAACTTTTTTTTTTACTTATGAAAGTTGAACTTCAATATTCTACACATTGGTAGATGTATTGTAATCTTTATTTAACATTAGGCTCCTGATCACATTGCCTCTCTTTTTAAATGTTATGTCGATCGTTTACCAGCATTACTTTTAAGAAAATAATAGCACCTAAAATACTAATGACATGAGACCACATGGCAGACATGGCATAAGAAAAATCTAAAAGCAGAAGCATCAACCCACTGCAAAAACACAAAACTACTTATGTGTGCAGGCTTTAGTGTGTGCATGTGTGTGTGTGTGTGTGTGTGTGTGTGTGTGTGTGTGTGTGTGTGTGTGTGCGTGTGTATATGTGTGTGTGTGTGTGTGTATGTATTTAAGATGCAAGCTGTCATCTTCTCACTCTCTATCATTAATCATCAGTGAAGGCGAAACTGGCTTTAACTGTACCTTTGATGAAAAGAGGGAGTGATGAGTGACACGAGAGCAGTGACAACAGAGGGGGAATAAAGAGACTGTGACACGGAGTAATCTGCCACAGTCGTTTAACTTTTTCAGTGGATTATCTAAAAGTTTTGCTTTTATAGATGAATCGCATGAAAGATGGTGTCTAGAAACTGGAGGGTGCCCAGAAGAGGCCAGTGGGTAGACGTCACTGTTCTGTCCACTTGTGTGTATTTATGAGTGTGACGGATAGTATATGTCACTAAAATAGGGACTTTCATCTGTCAGTGTGTGCGTTTTATTCAAGCTCCACAAGCTTCTTTGTCATTTATTGGCTATTTTCATACAAGTACATTATCAGAAAGGACAGCGAACAAACAATTTCTGATTTAAGTGGTAGAGATAAAATGGCATATTTGTGAAAGTGCATCCGCTTGTGCAGCTAGAGGATCAATAATGTGTGCATTAATGCATGAACAGCATGTACAGAAAACATGTAATGTATGTCCTGAATGTATAGATGTGTGTATCCAGCCAGGACATTTTTACATAAGCGTACAGAACAGAGTCACTCTGCAGAGAGGCCGAGAGAGGAATTGTCTGTTTGGAGAGTTTCTGTAATATCAGTCGTTTCTAATCACAGAGTGTGTCTGATGTGGCTGATCTGGTTGGAGTAATTGATTGTTACAGGACATTAGCAAAGTCTCATCTCAATGTGGCTGTGATGTGATAAGAGAACATGGAGGTACTGATGATCCCACAGATCTTGGGCACATCCCTGTTGCGTAACATGTTTGAGAGTTGTGGGAGAAGTAACCTGAAGGTTACTCATGGAAACATATTATATAGTTGATAACGTTTTCCCAACAGCAGAGACTTCTCTGTCACAGAAAAACAGGAATCGGTTTCCATAAATGCTTTTGCAGCACTTGCAGCCCACATTTTCAAATTTGCAGCAAAAATGTTGGACTTGTCTAGTTTAATTTTCCAAATCACGCCTGCACATTAGCAGAGAAAAAGAAGATCGTTTCAGAGTCTCTGCCTGAGAATCTTAATTCAGGGCAACAAAGTCCCTGTGTCACTTAAGGCATTTACACGGTTTGTTGAGCTGTGATATACTTGACTTGAACTCATAGCATGAACTGGATCATTTTATGAAGAAAATTTGAACTATTTGCAATATTTTGTCCAGTTTGACAACGTTTTGTTGAAATATTTCAGGGGCCTGGAAAAAGAAATGTGCATACAAACGGGTGAATGATAAAAACTGGTTGGATTTGTGATCATTTTTGCAACTGAAAGGTCACAAACTCCTAGAGGACTGATTCCAGTAATTTAAAGAATTTGGGCCGCTTTGAAGGACGTGACGTCGGTAACAAGCTAATTTTTCTAATGATGATAAGTGATGTCTTTGTGGTCTTTGGAGAGATGTGCAAATTTCTTTTATTTTGGTGAAACAACTTAGGATGGACCTAAGATGAAAAAAAAACAGCAACAGCATGATGACAAATTGTAAGGACATCATGAGGGTATAGTGACGATAAATGAAAATTGATCCAGGCTGCAATTTATTAACAAACCTACACCTGCTCATTCATAACACCACTGATTTAGACTTCATCGTTTAAAGCCATCACAAGCTAATTCTGTCAATCCATCCCACCCGGCAAGTCTTAATCTTTTAACCAGCTGCACGGCCATCTTCACTCTTTCAAAGGCATCCGAAGAAACTCTCCTGAAGCTCAGCCAACGCTCCATAAACACTACATAGCCCGGAGACAGGTGCCGTTTTTGTTGCAGATTAAAAGTCCAAATCAGCAAGTTGTTTGAGCGGCGAGCCAAGAGAAGAGTGCGTGGAGGCCCGAGGCTCTGCACACCAATGAGTCAGAGAGGGGATGAGGAGCAGAGAGAGAGAGAGACTGGAGGAGAGGAAGACAAACGATATGGTTTAAAGAGGGGGGAGAGGAGAAAGAGACAGAATTAGGGCTGAGTTTAGGTGAGGAGGGGGGAGAGGGAGAGGGAGAGAGAGAGAGAGAGAGAGAGAGGGAGAGAGAGAGAGAGAGAGAGAGAGAAAGAAGAAGAAGACTGAAAGTAAAAATAGCTGAAAACTGAAAAAATAAAAAAGAGAAAAAGTGATTTTAATCAAATTAAAAGGAATACAGATTGCTTATAACCTTTTTTGTTGCCCAATGCATATGTTTAGAAGGGGACAAATTCACGTCATAATCTAATACACACACACACACACACACGTATGCACAGTGCATCTAAAAGGATTCACAATAAGATGATTAAGATCTGCATTGATTTGAATGAATGAATATAATTATTCTGTGACAAAATAGCTTTCCACAAATAGAGTGTAACTCATTAATGATTGATTTCTGAGTCTTATTTTTGTAATTTATCTTTTTGGGGTTCATCCTCCTTTGACATTTACCATCTACTAACTTTATACTTTAGTCAGCCATTTACTACAACCCAAAAATATGTCTAGAAATACACCATTCATTTTTAAAAGTAGATTACTCCTTTACTACTGGTCTTGGGGGTCAAATACAAAAGGTCATGCACACATACACTCGCACAAACTGTACACGCACGTACCATTTGTCTACATGAATACCTGTCGCTGATAAAACAAGCATGATTATGATATCTGACACTGAAACGGCTTCATGCCACCACCAAAGTCCCTGGAGGAGACACACCGTTGCTCCCTGAGATCATCACAAACACTTTGTGGATGATCAGAGAAGTGGCCAAAGGCTCACTTTTCTATTTGGCAGGTTGAGTGTGAACAAGCTGCCCCTGGCTGTCGTTGTCAGGTCGGTCACACTCTAGGTCAAGTGTGTTTTGAGCACCTGTACATATCTGTGTGTGCGTGTGCGTGTGCGTGTGCGTGTGCGCGTGCGTGTATGTGCGTGCGTGCGTGCGTGCGTGCGTGCGTGCGTGCGTTGGAAGCTAAACACATGAGCTTCGTTAGTGAAACAGAGGCACCAGTGTTTGAATTATTGATCAAGGGAGTGAATACCATCAACATTGTAAATTCAGCAAATGCACAGGGAGCAGAAATGTGTTTATTCAAAGTGATGAGTATGCCTGTGTGTGTGTGTGTGTGTGTGTGTACGAGATGCTGTCACTCTTTTGCATTTCTTGCATCCAACCACAACAAGCCTCGAGTCCAAACATGACCATATTGCAGGAAATCTTGCCCGTATGTCGCTCAGCTAAAAAGCCGCCAGTCAAACACAGCTGACTGGAATTTATCGTAGAGGACACACAGAAATGAACACATATATACACACACACACACACACACACACACACACACACACACACACACACACACACAGCTTGAAGATGAGCCACTTTCAATGAAAATGTGTCTCAGCAAGCACAAACTGACAAAACTAAACCCAATAATTCAGGATGTTGACGATGGAATGGGATAGGAAAAAAAGGAACATAATTTAAGGTCACATGACACAAATGGTTTGAAAGTAAAGGCAGCCACTTCACATGATTCCCTTTCCGCCAAACCTAACTGCTAGAAAAAAGGTTAATTGCTTGACGTAAATGTATGGACTAGTATTGTACAACAGATGGCAACAAAAGGCAAAACAATGAGATCCAAATGGCTTTGGACGTTCGTTGGGTGTTCCATTTTGACTACATGCACATGCATGTGATGATGTCTATTAATCTCTGTTAACCTCTGTTAACCCAAACCCCATCACACGAAGATCTCTTTTCAACTTGATAATCACACGCAAACACAGGCAGGTAGGAATCATGAAACGAAATTCACAAATTCAGACACAGGCAACCCGTACTCCAAATTAAAAACCTTTCCCCTGGGATGAGAAGATGTACTGTACATGTAGTGCTTGATAGTGTGTTAGCAGCTGTGTGTGTGTGTCTGTGTGTGTGTGTCTGTGTGTGTGTGTGTGTGTGTGTGTGTGTGTGTGTGTGTGTGTGTGTGTGTGTTTCTGTCAGGGGAACAACTATACACATCTGGTCACCAGATGATGTTTGTTAGTGACAGACGGATGTAGTTTTTAGAATCAAGCTGTGCAACGACTGCAATGTGAACACATAATATTTAATTTATTTACAAGTTGGAGGATATGATAATATGAATTAATAATTATTTTCTTCCTCATTTTTGTGCAAGTAATTAGGGCTCAGAAAACAGAAATTCACGTTCAGCGTGTGTGTGTTGGTCTCTAGGACACTGACAGACCTGCTGAAACAGCAGGGAGGTGAGGTGAGCTCGGTGGAAAACGCCGCAGCCAGTTCGCCCAACGGAGAGAGAGCCAACGGCATTTCAGCCAGGATGCTGCGCAGTAGGAGTGGTGAGTACTGAGAGAGAGCGCACACACACACACGCACACACGCACACACACACACACACACACACACAGGTAGCTTCAGGGTAGCATACGATGCACTAGAATAGTACATCATATGCTACCCTGAAGCTAGCATACAATGTACTACATACTTATATCTTAAGTATTGAAAAGCTGCATGTGCTGGTGCAAGTGAGAAAAATACAGTATGTTTCTTTGTGTGAAGTCAGTGAGAATCACATTCTCAAAAAAAAAAAGAAGACAAAATGACTGTTTGACGTTTCTCTTGTTCTCTGCAAAATGCTGGCTCGCACATGTAACAAATTTCATTCCATTTGATTTTTATGACAGAAGAATTGAAATTCAACCCATCCATTATCTAAACCTGCTCACCGTGCGGTTTATCAATTCCAGCCTGATGGGATCTGGAATATTCAGGATTAAAACATTTTGTACCGACAGACAACCATTCATATTCAAAATCCTCACATACATGTCCGACCGATCTTAAACTGTATAAATATGAGGCTGCTTCGTTTTTGGAATGCTATTTTATTGGCCTTGTTTAGGACATATTATTTCTCCATTCCATCTTAAAAGTTTAGGATCTCAATGTCAATGCAATTGTAAGACACTTAAAAAAATACCAAAAAAAAAGCCTAAAAGTGTAAAAACAACAACAACCCGGTTGGTTGCTTTGGTAAAGACTTTTCTTCTCTCAAACCAGACAGAAAGAAAACTCTCAGAGCTCCCCTGACTTTATTAAAAGAATGTACGGAAGAAAGTGAAAAACATCATCGGCTACTGATGTTCCCCAACAGAATTGAGACGAGCAAATATATGCCACATATTCTTACAGCGCATAAAGCAACACAAACAATCCCTATCTTACTTTTCTTTCTACAAAATCACACACATACACACACTCACACATTACGCAGACTAAAAGAAGAACTTTTCTTTGGAAAACAAGAGCTCTTCCAGTCTGTCACTGTCCCCCCACCACCCACCCCCGACAGGCCTCCCTTTTGCTATTCCTCTCTCTCTCTCTCTCTCTCTCTCTCACACTCACACATTTAAACTTTTATCTCACAGATGATCTTGAGTGTCTTAGATATTTTAACTACGGATTAAAGCAGTTGAGCCCACTGTACTGCTTTGTGCCTTTTTGTAATAGGCTGAACACTGTATTGTGAACAAGGTTGGAGAAACCTCATTCAAGCCAAAAGCATTTCAAAACCACATGACACCCTAACAGGGAGCAGACCGTCTTCTCTGCATCACATGACTTTATTGGTCACGACGTTACTGGTCAGAGCTACAGTTGAATGAAAATGGTTGATCTCAAATGTAAATCAACATTACGTCTTCCACTCAATTTTAATATTATCCAAGTATACTTTTATGGCAAATTAATAATGAATGATTGATGATGATTAAAAGTGTTGAACATGTTTTGTAGAGTACATTATATATGTGAGCTCCCACGCTCTACCTTAACGTCACTTTCCATCATTTCGTAATCATTTTATCTGACCGTTGGTTATTTGAACTGTCTGCCACACAGTCTGCCATTGGACAGTCTGAAGAGCTGCAATGCATTTTGGGGCGGTTGTGTGTGTCCCGTAAGCTCACGTCTCATACTCAGAAATTCTTGCTAATCTAGTATATAGACGCACATTTCTCGCGTACACACAATCCACATACATGAATAGTATAGTATGAATAGTTAGTATGTGATTTCGGACACAGCCCCAGACTACATTTTTGACTCTGTAGCGATGAGATTCAAATCTGGAAAAACACATCCAGAAACAGGAAGTTGCAAATCATTGTGCCGCTATCCTTAAAATCCTACACCATTGAAGTAAATCAGTTTATTTTCTGCTAATCCATTTTTGTAGCAGCTGTGGACAACTGTGCGAGACTTCCCATTCATTTTAGGTTAGTTTGGTTTTTCAGTCCTGCTGGCTGTTGAATGGACATCTATCCAACATCAAACAAACACGACTTCACTCAGATCCAACGCAGGACATAGTACAGAATGTTTTAAATGTTATCTCTGTTACACATTGTTGGAACTGGCTGGTGAAACTTATTTAGGTAGGGCTGAGAGGAGAGGACCGAGTGAGAGACTGAACAATAGAGCTTCATCTGTAAGTAGAACACATACTTGCTGCATGTGCAACACACATACACTGATTAATTAGTATGTTAATATAAGCAGACTGCACCTCTACAGGCACCATGTGCCATTTCCCATCCATTCTCGTGCAGATACAGCAGCCTGCATGCAACACTTTGACCAGGTACCCCCTACTCTTTAGTACGACAGGGTTCATCATATTTCATAATGTTTGGACTGTTGTTTAATTTGGTCTGTGCAAAAGAGCAACTGACTGTGCATGCGTGTCCTCATGTGTATGGATTAGTATGCGTTTTTTTTCTTTCGTGCCCGCATGTGAACATGTGAGTGTGCTTGGGTGTGAGTGTCAGAGGGAAGGAGAGGGGTGGAGTGTTTGATATGAGAGCCCCCCTGCTGGGTGCATCTCTCATCTCTTGCTATGCAGAATTTCACACACTGCTAATAACATGATGTGACATACTGCATGTGGTGGACGCTTTAAAGTGAGCGTGTCATTGATCATATTCAAAAGGGCAGCAGATTCACAAGCTGGAACCAACATTTAAAAAAAATAAATAAATAAATAAAAGAAAGAAAGGGAAACATGTTTTTTGGGTAAATGTTCCACACCAGCAGCAGCTTTATTGTTTCATCTCCTGAGTAACTGTCACCAGAGAGAGTTTGGAGAATAAGAAGCACCATAGTGCATGCACAAGAAAACATCAACTTGGGATGGAGTGAATAGAAAAATGTTGTTATAGGTGACTGGTCTGTATTCCTCAGATACTAAAGACCTTCATGGCCCTGCAGTTATTATATATATATATATATATATATATATATATATATATATATATATATATATTAATATATATATAATAACTGCATATATATATATGGATGATCTCAGCAGCTAACATGAGCTCTACGGGCTGTTTGTCAGTGTGATGAAATTAGCTGCTTGTTATGCTTGGTTGAAAAGAATATCTACAGGATTTTGTGTCATGTCGGCATGACTGACTACCACTGCTGCTAGTCAAGATCAAATCCATAGCATGTACAGTAGCTGTCCAGAGAAAATTAGTAAATGATGTCCGGAAATTTGGTATGGTAGGATTTATGCAGGTACCATTTAGATTCCTGGGAAGTTGGGGACGTACTTACTCTTTGAAAAATGAATTGGTATTTTGCTCATACAGTATTACTCAATGGCAAAGTAAATAAGTTACATTATTCATTACTTTATTCTACATTTTGGAGGTATTTACTGACCATATACAGCTAACAATATATATGTGTGTGTGTGTGTGTGTGTGTGTGTGTGTGTGTGTGTGTGTGTGTGTGTGTGTGTGCGTGCGTGCGTGTGTGTTTGTGTGTTACCTCTCATTATGTATACACATTAACTACATTCCTGTTTACATTGAGTTTATCCGTTTGAAATACTGTATAAAATAATATAATATAATTACATATAAAATATATGTATTACTCTATTTAATATTTTATGTATGTTTATATTGTATCCCTAACACAACTGTATGCCTTAGATTCTCATTTTGCTTTTACTTGTATAATTTCCTTTTTTATATATTATATATTTTCATTGCCAACAACTTCTTAATTTTGATTGTTGTGTATATGATAATAAAGAGCTTGAAACTTGAACCTAGTCTCAAAACCTGTGCAGAGAACAGTATCTGCGAGCAGAAAAGCATCCTCGCGGGGGAGCATTTCTGCTCAAATGCGGTCGAGCAAAGGTCTGTAATGAGCATGACCTCGACCCTCCATGCTTGAACACCCACACGCTGGTCCAGTTGACTCATGGGACTTTGAGGTGGGGATGGAATAGACAGTGGCTGATGTCTCCAATCCTTGGATTGCACTAGTCGGGCCTTGCTGCATCCCCATACCTCCAACCCCTGCCAAGCTAACGTAGTGGACAAGTCTGTCTTTTGACCAGACTGATATCAACCCTCCTTCAAACTAATTACTGATTTTCTAAATTGCAACTCTTTACACATCTCATGACTAAAAAATGTTTTATTAAATTAAATGACTGTAACTTATTACTGCGTTATAGCCCACTCTCCTCTACCTTCTCTGGTTTTCTCTGTCTCTTTCCAAATGATTACTACATGTTGGCTTTTCAGTGACTCCTACACCCTAGCATGTTTTCTTCATCCCCCTTTTCTCACTTTTTTTTTTTTTTAACTGAGTCCACTCCAGCTGTTCCTCCTGTTACTGCCCTCAAAAAGGTTTAAATGATATTTAGTTGTCAACAGTGTACTGGGAAGTTTTAAATCTCCCACCGCTGAGAACCACCGACTGCTTGGGGATTGACGTGATCATCCAGCAGCCTCTGCGGGGCCAGACATCTTAAAACTACTGCATGTTTTTCAAGTACATGGTGGAGTCTTGCAATGAAGACAACATGTGGCAGAAAATGACAATTAAATAAGTAAATGTTGGCATAGGACACGAGTGAGTCCACTTCTTAATCTGAAGTGACAGTGTAGCGAAAGGCAGGAGACCCGGCAGAGAAATCAGTGATGATACCTATTGATGCTAATGAGTCCCACATCCATGCACATTAAACCCTCTTCCGAGAGGGGGAAAATGTCCACTGGCTGTTTGCGATCCATAAAAACAGATAGCAAAGTGGGCTGCTTTGTGCCAATAAAACAAACAAAAATCCTCATCCTCATATAACATCCGAACTCACAATGACAGCTATTGTTTGGAAGGAAAAAAGTTAAGTTTAAAATTGTAACTTTGTCTGAAGACTCTGTTGTATAACACGTTTCCGGGAAGCTGTCTACATATTGTATTGTTTTTGGTCTAAGCGAGGTTTTAAGAAAAATCACAGGTTGACATTTGAAGGTCGACACGTCAGTGCATCACATCATGAACCACCTCCCACCGGTACAAGAGTTGCAGGAATCTTTTTGCTTCATTTGTCTTCGACACCGAGACTGTGAATTTAAGGTGACGCACTCTGTATGATGAGTATGCAAATGCTAAATGTAACGCAAAGTGTTCCCTAATTGAGCCACGGGACAAGGTGGAACATTAAATAGATTGCCTGGGCAGAAAACAGATGAACAGTATTGGTTTTTCCATACCAGACAAGATGGCAGACAGAGGCCTTTGGAAAAAGTAATGCTCTTCACACACAGCAGTTAAGCACATTTGAAATGGTTGGAGGTAAGTGTTAAAATGCCTGCTGCCATTCTCTCTGTGGCTGTCATTCTCTTTAAAGCCAGACTATGTATGTTTGATAAAAAATAAATGACAAAGTCTTCCTTATATAACTGAAAAGTTTCGTTCAGAAGCAATAAAACACACCGTTGTTTAATTCAACACACTCCATTTGGGTTTTGTCGCTACAGCTTTAATTCGGTCTGGTATGACCAATAGCTTGTGGTGACTAATGTTAGCTAAAGCTAATGTTAGCAAACTTTAAATCGTTGTGACTCAGTTAACCTACTTCGTAACTCTTCCGTACTTTAGAGGACATTACAAAACAAAAGACACTAACGTCCGTTTCACTGTGACTTTAACACTTAGAAATGCCAAAAAGTGAAAAATCAGAGCTCCTATTTTTTTATTTTATTTACATGAGCCATAAAAGGAGGCAAATATTTGGCCTAAAAGTCTCCAACAAACATGACTCATTGACGAAAGAAAGCTTGAAGCAAAAAGCGATGACCCATTTATCAAAGACGACTGCAGAAGTAGCATGACCCAGTAACAAATCACTCTTCCTCACACAAATTTCACCTTTTGTTTTTCTTATTATACTCAAGCTGTCAGAAGAGTTGCTTTTTGAGCACTAGTCTCCTCCAAAATGTTGTCCTGCACTCTCAACTCTTCCCTGAGGTCATGAGAGGCAAACTACTTATTCTTGTAAATTAATGATCACCATTTGAATCTTTGCTCCCCTGTTTGTGTCATGTTGATTATTCTGACAAAAGGCATGTGTACGACCAACTCAGCAGATCAGATGGCACAGAGCGAGGATTATTAAGTGCGTAGGGGTGGGAGAGGATTGTGTACTTCTGCTCTGACTCTGCTGCAGTAAATGTTGATGCACACACACTTTCACATACGATCTCACTGATGACAGACGTGCATACGCACTCTTGCTTTCCAGCTTTATTCTCTGCACTTAAGTCTGCTTATTCGTACCATCGCGCGCTCTCTCTCTCCCACAGACACACAGCGACGTTCATATTTCATCTTGGTGATGACAGACACCATGCAATGCACTCTCTCCTTTATCACTTTCCCCACGGCACTTAAGGCTGCTTTTATGTATTGTTTCACACACAAATACACACTCGGAGATGCACACTCATACACAAAATACGCATTATGTTCAGAAGCACATGTTGACCTCACTGGCTTTCTTTGTGTTTCACGGTCATGAGCACTCACAATAGAATGCCAGTGCCAACAGCAGGCAGATGATATAGGGGTGTGTGTGTGTGTGTGTGTGTGTGTGTGTGTGTGTGTGTGTGTGTGTGTGTGTGTGTGTGTGCGTGTGTGTCAGAGAGAAAGGAATGCCATTACATCAAAAACTCATTTAACTACTCCTAAAAACTTAAACTCTTCTTAAGCTGCTGACCTGAATCTGAATCTAAATCTAAATGTATCACCATCATTAGTGCTTCTGCTAAAACTCAGTATATTTCAGACAAGCTGGAAACACAATATCCAGCACAGTGTAAAATAATACTGTTATTTTATTGATAACCTAGCATTTCACATCCAAAAAAACCAACTGCTAATCAGAAAATGTTTGATGTCCGCATTCATTCCTTTTTTTTTCATTATCTATACCTCATCTAAAGAAAAGATGGCCAACTTTAGAGAACATCTCTGAGTTGCAGAGAGATAAGCTGATTGGGTGTATTTATATGTAAACTGGTATCGAATGCCATTTTGTTTCGTCCATGGTGTCTGTGTCATGGTTACTCAAAGTCATCATTAACAAAACTGACTATTACATGGGAAGTTTCAACACAAGTTATGTCACAAAGAGTTTATACATTTAAATCAAGAATCATACTTTTCATTAAGTGGATATTATCATTCTCTCCACATACATACCCATTTCTAAAACTGATAGGCAGTAACTAAATCAATTTACGAAGTACAATTCTGAGGTACTTTACTGTACTGCTACTTTGTACTTCTTCTTCACTCCATTTAAAAGGGAAATATTGTACTTTTTACTCCAAAACAATTATTTGACAGAGTTAATTACTAGGTCCTTTGATTTGACATACAATGTATGATCATCTTATTAAACATGATGTGTTGGTATAGATTAAAGGCCTGGCTTGCTATGCTGGGATTTATGTGAGAAACAATTGGTGCAGAGACATTTTTTTCATCCTGTAGCACACAATAATAACTTGTGTGTACAAATCATTATCTTGTGTGCATAAGATTAAAAAATAGAACTCTTCCAGGACTTTGAATGCTCCGTAATGTAACACTCTGAGAGGGACCATTTTCCAAAGAGAGTACTTTTACTTTTGATACTGTCAGTACATTTAGCTGTTTTACTCAAGTAGAATTCCGAATGCTTTTACTTGTACCAGGGTATTTTTAAACTGTGGTATCGCTACTTTTACAAAAGACCTGTGACATGCCAGGGTAACACACATCTCCACTCTGGACCAAGTCGTTCTCTTCATCCCTCAGATGTGTCAGTCTCCACACTCATGAATCATTTAGACAGATGATACAAAGGAAGCCTGATCTTAGCCGTTGTACACCTTAATCGACCGCTGCCTGCAATTCCCACTGAGAGAGGAGATATTACATAACTCATTATGCAGCGGTCCTGCCCTCTTGTTCCGCGCTTAAAAGATCCCAATGCCAGACGTTCACTTGGTGGTGCTTAATGGAGAAATTAATATGTGCAACCATGCTGGAGTTTTAACATCCACAACCCCGAGCCGGAACTTCTCCTAATTCCCTCAGTTACTATTTTATGTATTGGCTTGCGCACGCACGCACACACTCATTAACTGGTCTTGTTTTGTATTTCTGCGTGGGTGAGTGTATGTGCAGATGGGCATGAGGACACCAGCATGGGCTTTGTGTGTACCACTTCCTGTAAAGTGAAGTTATTGAGTGTGTGGCTCAAAATAATATAAAGTTAGTTGATTTTGGGAGAAAATCAGAGCAAATATTTAATTTCCTCCAAAACTCAATGCAAAATTGTATTAGAAATCTCCTTCGGGAGCCTGAATACAGTTAAATGACATGCTAGCCAAGAAAAATCAGTCATATGGCTAATCAATAAAGGATAATGTTTGCCAGCAATCTCAAAATTTAGATACCAAAATCACCAGCAAAAAAACAGGACTTGATACAACCCTGGTAGAAAGATGTGATGGTACAGTAGAAATCTGGCAAGAAAGAAGATGATGATGAGAAGGTAGTAGACGATGATAATGATGATGATGGTGGTGGTGGTAATGATGAGGATGACCATATAAAAAAGACTTTTTCCTCATAATCCACTAATCTAGCACATGCTGAGAGGTCAGCACAGCTGAATTACACTGGATGATTTCCCTGTGTCTGCACACACGCAGTCACGTGCGCACGCACACTCGCACAAACGATGCATTTTACAAGATGTGAAACATCCTCCTAGCTAATCAGCTTAAACTACAGCACATTGATAATAGTGTGTGTGTGTGTGTGAGTGTGTGTGTGTGTGTGTGTGTGTGTGTGTGTGTGTGTGTGTGTGTGTGTGTGTGAATTTACAGTGAATAAGGTAGAGGCTCAGAGTTATAAGTGCAAATGTTGTTACTGTAAAGACTAACTCTTGACATTTCTCCACCTGTCTCTCTCTCTCTCTCTCTGATGTGATGAAATCTTCCGTCTCTGATGCTGTGGTTCTCCCAGCGCTATGCACGCACGCGCACACACACACACACACTTTATAGGTTGAGGATATTAAAATAATAATGCTACCACTGATTTTGTTACTCCCATCCAAATGACCTGATAAAGCATTTTGTCTCTGTGCGTGTGCGTGTGTGTGCGTGCGTGTGCGTGTGTGTGCGTGCGTGCGTGTGCGTGCGTGTGCGTGTGTGTATCATCGGACATTTGTGAGTGCTACATGTGTGCTCATCCATCCCTGAGGCTGAGATCAAGTGTGCTGGCTGCATCAATGGACTTCATTACTGCTAATAGCCGTGGCTCCACTCTCTCAGCTAGTTTGTTCCATTGTTCATTAACCTCACTTCATTTAGCATGGGACTGGCTGGCCGTCAGGGTTGGGACTGCTGTCTCGCCCGAAGTCCCCAGCCTGGAGGGAGATAACTCGTGTTAATCCAGCATTTATGTGACACTTCCACAGTCCACATTCCCACCTGAGAGATTCCCAGTACAACCAGTGTTAAAAAACAAAAGGTTGCACTTGAACACACTGCAAAGAAAAAACATAAATTGTCCATATGACACAGGACACACTCTGGACTATTGTAATCTCCACAAACTGCCTCTCCTCTCTGTCTGCTTGTCTCTTACCAGAACAGTACCATCTGAATAACTCGGCTTACGGGCCGTTTGGACAAGGGCTTCCACACCCACACAGCAACCACAGCACGGTGGGACTCAACAAGTATACCTCCCTCAAAGCTGTGGGTAAGGACACACAAACACACACAAAGTTGATGCTGACTCCAACTGGCACGGTAACCTTTGAGTACAGTCGGCTGGCAGTACAGGAGGAATCAACTGACGAGAGTCTGTTTTCGTCTTGGGAAACAGAGAGCTGATCTTAAAGCTGTTCCTGTCTATGGTGTGATTGGTTAGATATTAGTAAACGGCTCTAAATGTGACTGTGTGATTGATTGATGAATGATGGCCTACAGACAAGCCTAGGGAACTGTCTAAAGTCTTTGTTTTAATTATCAACATCACTGTGATCTTATTAAAGCAAAGAATACTGTGCGACAATATTTTTCACACAGCTGGAAGAAACAATTGTGAAAAACGTGATGAAAACTATGAAAACTGGTGATTTTAACACGTCTTTGAACCCACCCACCCCCCCCCACCCTCCATCCATCAAACAGGGTACATTTTACAGTTTGTCTCTATTTTTAACAGTTATGTTAGGTACTCACCATTTTTACATGATTCTCATATTCATAAGAAATGTTTAGCTATCCCATTTGCACAATAACACATCTAGAATAAGTTATCAATGGTGGATTTGTGCTAATATTGGCTGCTTTGATGAGCATCTTGGTATGGAGAACTGAAATCACGACCTATTTGTAAACTATATCTACTTTACTTTAATTTATGTACTTTCCACAATTTAAAGTAAAATGTTTGCAAATTTTATTGTAGAATTCCCACAATGGTGTAAAAGCTGGAGTGTCCATTGCATTTACATTACTTTTTGGAAAAACACTTTATAAAAAGGGTATGAATATACTGGTGGCATATACTTAGGTAATGCTTAACTAATGCATGACTCATGATGATTTAATGCATGAATTACTGCAGATTTATCATGAATTCAGACCCCTGCATTTGCTAAGCCCCTCTGAAAGCAGAACAGTACCTATTTTAATAGAGATTTTAAGCTTTTTTTTTTTTTTTTTTAATCAAAAGGGGCGTTAGATGCAAACGTTCACATGTTGCTGCATGACTCAGTGGTATTTATTCCACATTTACAATATTTGTGGGTCAACGGACTAAACTTGAAAGTGAAACTTAATTCAATTGGCTCTGTCCTCAGTCTCTTGCTATGTTTAAACGAGCACAGCACACAGGACGGCCAAAAGCTTCTTTTTTTTTTTTGGAAACTTCTCTGCTGGCTGAGACAAAGGAGCCAGGAGGACAGAGGACGGGAGTAATGACTGTTACTGTCTGTGTTCTTCATTCTATATAAACTTCACGAAGACGTGTCATTTATTTTATTAACGTTTTACATTAGTTTCCAGGGAGATATTAATGACTTTATGAAGTGACTTGTAAACATAACGGTTGCTGCTCTATAAACAAGTTAAGAAAAGATAACTATCTCGACCTGAGGGCCACCGTAGTTCTCCAACGCGCTTGGAAAGGGAGGGGTGAGCAGAGGGGTATTTAGTTGGTTGCAATCTGCTACACAGATGCATCTAAATCATACACACTGGGCCTTTAAGCACGTATATGATTTGCACCCTTATTATAAAGTGTTAATGTTTGGGCTATAAACTTCACAATGCTAAGTTTCAAATTTAATCAATGTGTCAAATATGTTATGTAGCACTACACCAGTTATGGTCACAGTCTCTGATGACACAAAATAATGCCGGTTCATGACTGTCCCAAATCCCAATTTATTACCCACTATTGAGAAAACTATTGAATATGAACTGGGATACTAAAAGATACTTCACAGTATCACAAATGGACACACATCTATCCAATCAGATTATTGTCTTTATGCACAACTTTCCTGAATGTAATACATTTATATGTTTTCTAACGTTGTACTTTTGGTCATTCAATTTGTTTTTCCTTGCCCACAGATGTCATTTTCTAAGTGATTTGTGATATAACTGCAAAGCTACTGCAGCCCAGAAAAGAGGCTGTAGGGTTTTTACCAGGTGATTGTACACACCGTTTCATGTCGGCAAAGGTCACATGTACATGTGCTGTCTTCCTTGAATAGTAGTGGGTGTAATAGTGTACAGATCAAAAGAATCCTCTAAAAGGGAGCTAAAGGCAAATCACTTACTTGTCAAGGTAGATTGTTTTAACCTTTATTAACTATGGAAGGTTGACTGAGATTGAAAATTGTCATTTTCAAGCAACAACCCAGCTCTTTGCCCACTGTACATACAATGCATTTAGACTACAGACCTTTAGTTTGCAAGCTAATTGATGTTAGCTTCAGTTGGTTGTAAACACTATCTCCAGGTGACTTTTTAATGCCTCCAGTTAACTCATAATACACAAACCCAGTTAAAGGGCGTTAAGATACACTTGATGGCTACATACTTTTAAATAAACTGGAAACGGTAGTTTAAAAAATCTCAATATCAAATGATTAAAAAAGACAGACGTATGAAGTGTGCTTAAGACGTATAGCTTTACCAAACAGGACATTCAGATATTAAACAACTTCATATGAACATTTCCCTCTCAAACGTTTTTTATTATTGTTAATAACTTTTCTCAAATAAAATCAACTGCGTACAAAATCGTAGCATTTGAAAAAAACAAAAAACAGCTGTTGTTAGAGGACTCCGGCTTTTGGACAAAAATTATAAAAAACACACAGAGACAAGGTTACTGTTTATGTAGCCAGGAAGCTAGCGGCGATGACCTCAGTTTTTAGTTTATTTAAATAATTCTCTGTGACATTCATGCTAGCCCATGACACACACATGCATACACGCGCGCACACTCCGGACTTAGGGCGAGGGTATTTATAAACCTTCATCGCAATGTCCCTACATGCTGACACACATACCTTTACCTCCATCATCTCCATTGGCCTCCTCCGTTTCTCCCCCCTGATCGCTCTCCCTGCCCTCTGCCCTCTCGTATTCCAGCGAGAGAGGAATACCGCTAGAATTCACCTTGAGGGCATACACCAATTGGAAATACTTAAATCACCAGCTTTCCCCTTTGATCTTCTTCAAACCCTCCCCCTCATCCTGACCATCCTTTGCAGTCCTCTGGTTCTCTGTGTGTGATCATTCAACTCATTTAAAGTCTTTTTTTTCCCTGAATTTCACTTATTCTGAATGCCAATTAAGTAAAGGGAGAAAACGTGACCTCTTGTTTGTGGTTCTGATGGCTCACACTGCCCCTTCCTGCTAGGCACTGCCTTTATACTTTTTTTAATTATTATTTTGACAAATAACTTGTACGTCAGCTAACATTAGCCACCATAAGCTACTGGTCATAACAGACCAAGTGAGGCTTAGGCGAGTGTATCAAGTTGAGAGAGGGTTTTTACCGTTTATGAATTTAAGTTTTTATTTTTAAGAAGAAGAAGAATGTGTTATTTCTTCTTTCCAAAGTTCCATGGTGTCCCTTTAAAAGTTTCTAAAATACTTTGAGGAGCAGAGGAGACGACATAGCTGACAGGTTGGAGCCTAGAGGTCCAAACATAAATGCATTATGGATTACTTGTGTGATTCAGTCGTAAGTGTTTCTACAATGACACACTCTGTGTTTACACATTGACAGTTCATTTGAGGCTACTTCTGCATGTGACTCAGAAATGCATCAGACTGTGACAAATTGAAAATGGCTCTAAAGTATAAACAAGTTTTGGGACCAATGAACTATGACAGAGCAAGAAAGGCGCGGTCAGACAAACAGTATCTAAAATATTTACCTACATAGCTAAAATGTCTAATTGCACGTAAAAGCACTGTAAGTATGGTAAGTCGAACCAAGAAGTCGGATGCTTACATCTGACAGTTGAGCGATCATTTTTCACGATCATTTTTCACGATCATTTTTTCTTCCTAATGAGTCAAGCTAATCTGGAAAGACGTTCATGTTTCATCTGCAATTACCTGAGCTAGAAATGATGTCTGAAACTACGAAAAGAATAAATGTATACTTTAACTCACTGATGAATCTCACTTTTTCTCACCCACCTTTTTCTTTGTTACAGCGCACAGTGCATCCCGGAGCTACTACAAGAGCTTCCCGCTCATGGACTTCGCCCAGTACCAGCCTGTGGCACCTCCTACCTTCCAGCCGGGGCCTGTACAGCCCAAAGAGAAATCATACATCCACCAGCCCGTGTCGGCGCACCACGACCTCCACGCCCCTCTTTCCATCTCCATCCCCTCCAGCCACCTGGAGCAATCGCGCCTGCCCAAAACAACCACGCACCCGCAGCTCTCCAGCTCGGCCTTCAAAGCCTGGGAGCCGACTGGCCGCCACGTCCACAGGCAGGCCTCTGCCCCGGGGCACACCCCCTCCGGCATGCACAGCTCCTCCCGGAGACATGGCTACTCGACCCGGAGGCAGCAGAGCATAGAGAACATACAGGACCTCTTTAGCCAGCCCTACGGAGGGATGTATGGAGGAGCTGGAGGGGGGGCAGGGCAGGGGCAGCAAGTACAGGGGCAACACTCATCCCAACCCTCCTACCACCACCACAACAGGAAGAAGAGCTACTCCACCCACAGTTCGACTGAGGTGACCGTCTGAGCGTCAAGGCGTCAGAGAGTGGCCCGCTGTAATGTTAAACATACTAACGAAGAGCTTTGGTGTTAGCTAAATGCCAGAGTTTGGGACAGTTGGCCCAACAGGTGAGGAATATTAAACCGGGAGACACATTCAGATTTACAAGATGAAAAGGAGATAAGTGGAAACAGTGAGATTCAGGAAAAAATAAGCATAGCAGAACCACCATTCTTTACACATTAGGTAAAGATTATTATTGTACTACAGCAAGGGTCTTTTACATTGGTCATAAAGTATATAGACTGTGCCTGAAAGGAAATCTACCACTCTTGGACTCCCATAGGTCACACAGCCTTCACAAATTCTCAACCGTAACCGTTTTTGTGGTTTCATTGTGGTTGTACAGGCTTTGTAGGAATAGACATAGGAGAAGAGAAAAACTCTTCCATGTACCAGATCATAGAGCAGGGGAACTTGATTTTGTCCGTAAAGAGGTTTTACTTGTTGGCTTTCTGTCAGATTTGGCGGAAATGCAGAATGAGTTTGTGTTAGCCAGGTAAGTCCAGGTGAATTTAAGTACGGCAGGTCATCAGTACATGTGGCGGCAAAGTAACAACCTGGCTCATGGGAAGGTTTGCTGCATTTGATGTAAATGTGGTGAATAACCTTTAAGATTCATTTCTGTGGTTCACCTACATGAGTCAGACCTCAGGAAATGTTCACTTAAACTTGACACAGTCAATCTTTTACCTTTATTGGCAACCAATAGGAACTGCAACACACAGCATGTAGCCTACTTCTAAATCCACCCACTACTCCCCTCCCCCTTAAAGGAATCGTTTGGGAATACACTTATAAGCTTTCTTGCATGGATGTATAATGAGAAGTGGATACAGCGTTGGAGGCAGCGCCCTGTTCATTCCTATGAAAGTTGCTCAGTGGCACACAAAGCAAAAAATGTTTGTCTTCAGAATATAAAATTTGGATAAAATTACCCGGATCTTCCAGCTTTCTTCTGCATCCATGGGGCCGTAGCATTGCTACCAGTGCGCTACTGCTGCTGCTATTCCCTTAACCCCACCTCCCAGCCCTCAGAACAGCGTCGTTCTCAGTCTCATTCACATGAATGAAGGAAGGAAAATAACTCCGGATTGGCTATTGTTGCATTTTACAGCATTTAGAACCTTAATGATTTTAAATATTGGCTATTCAAGTGTTGGTACTGAGAAGTTGATTTACTTTGTTATGATCTGCTGAGTTACACACGGCTCTTTCCCAATGTAAGTCTTTGGGGGAAAGTCTTTTTGGGCCCTATCGCATCACGTGACAGACCTGGACATTGCAAATGCATGAAAATGTAAAAATTGCTTCAAAGCCCTCGCATCTGAAAGTGGTGTCAATCTTCTCTTTTAACCCCATGCATGAAAGGGAATAAGCATATTTTCCAAAATGTTCGCCCCTGTACATTAACAAGCTAATTAGAGCTGGAATTCATCAGAAACATCAAATGAGAAGGTTAATATATCCCTAATATAAATACTAGAATAATAATCTTCTTACCATTTGCTTTTTGGCACAATCATGAGATTAGAAGGTTTTCCCTAAAATGCTGTGGTTGAGAAGTTTTGGAGTCCTTCATAACTCCAGTGAGTGGGGTGGTTTTGCACAAGGCCAATTTTTTTTTGGGGGGGAGGGGGTGTTAGACTATTTTGCTATGGTCGCTAAAGTATGATGTCTAAATTTAAATTAGTATTTATTTTAGATACGCTTGACATTTATCACTGCAATCTATACATCACCTACCATTTAGGTCCAGTGTAATCATGACTCCTCTCAAAATAATTCAGTTCAGGTCATTATTTCGGCCCCATAGATGCCTTTTTGTGCAGTTCTATGATAAGTTTCCTCCTGTTTTTGTAAAAAGACCTCGACTATACCTCCATGCACAGCTGTTTCCTCCTTGTTTCTTTCTCACCCGTCTCAGCCTCTCCCACCCTTTCTCCACGATGAAGCGCTTTACATTCTGTACCATCAGGCCAAGCATACAGGGACAGCATCCCCGGGGTCACATTAACTTGACGGTGAGGACAATGCCACCATCATGTCAGCTCCCATCAGCCTCCATCCGGACTAGAGAGAGGGAGAGGAGGAGAGAGAGGGACAGTGTAAGAGCCAGAGGCTGGGACTCTTTAGAAAAGAAGAGAAAGGGAGGAGAGAGATGAGGAAAAATAGAAAAACAAATGAACATGGCTGTGTGTTTTGTTTCCCCGGGGGATGGGAAAAGGAAAGAAGTCACTGTGGATCTGGGTCTCTCACTACTAAGCTGTCTGGGTCATAACTCAGCGTGTGTGGACGTGTGTGGATGCCTGTTTGCGATTTCTAACCTCGGGCAACATTGCAGGGGAATTCACTGAGGCACATACAGGCCTGAAGCGTTAGACATTTCTCATCTTGTCTCTGAAGCCTGTACAGCAAAGGACAGTGTCCACAGCTGCCGCTACGAACTCGCAACAGTTAATGCAAAGCATTCACCAGACTTGTTGGTGAAAGTTTACGGCTGTAACACCCTCAGGAAAAGCACAATGAAGTGAACTGTTAACAATGATTGCACGCGTGTCCAGAAAAGCTTCAATTGGGGTCTGTGCTAATATTGGTGCTGTAAGAGCAGAGAGGATTTTATGATGATGAACATTGTATTTGGTTGAAGTGTGATGTGCTTTTGTAGCGGATGAATTCAGAGTCAAGCAAAAAAGAGGTGAAACAAAAAGAACAAATGCAAGTAACACATGTGCAAGACACATCATACAATAGAGTAAAAAACACAGTGCTTCTAAATGACCAAACCCCTCTTTGCCTCTAAACTACACCCATATAAAACATCATAAAGCACTGACCTCATTGAAATTCACCATATTTAGCCAAATCAATCTGGTGCCAGCTTTGACACACACATAGACACACACATACACAAGTGCTGGCTTAGACTTTGCAATCCCGTACAAGTCTGAGCTGCAGTCTAAACCTTCATCAACTCCTTTTATATCATGCTGTATATTGAAGTACAACATCTGAAAGCAACCTTCTTAATATCTTCCCAGATGCAGGACATGCTATCAATTAAGTTTGACAAACACCTTTTTAAAGGACCAGTGTGTAGGATTTAGGGGGATCCATTTGCAGAAATTGAATATTCATAATTCTGTTCTTATTTCGTAACCTTAGAATGAGCCCTTCATATCTACATAGGGAGCAAATCCTCATCACAGAGTCTGCCATGTTTCACCACCATGTTTCTACGGTAGCGTGGGGAGGGGGAGGGGGGGGGGGTAAGAGGATATTCAATTGGTTGCGATCTGCCACCTCACCACTAAATCATACACACTAGTCCGTTAAGCCCGCACTAATTGATTTCATGGCCGCTTTGGGGCCGCAGAAACAATCTGCGAACCACACTGACATGGCAAACTTGTTAGCGAACAGTTGCCTATTTATACATCTAGAAGATACGAATCAACATTATCATTAATTTCGGGTTTTCTGGCCATATGATGAATAATCCCAATAATCACTCCAGTTTGGTGTCTGCTAACTCCTGGGTAAATACCCATCCAGCTATTTAGCTGCTAATTGCTCCACAATGTTCACTAGCTGGCTAACTATGTCTGTTTGCTTTTGTTGCTGGACAGGTAGTGTACAGTGGGATTTTAAGCTTTTTCTAGAAAATAAAATTAAAAAAAACATTAAAACCGAGCAATGACATCCCTGAGAGCAAATCAAAACAGTAAAGTTGCAGGTTGGAAAACCGAAACAATGAGCTGAAAGATGCTAAAATGTTCTCGTTAGGGTTCATCACTTCAAGTGACCCCTTTCAGATTACACTAATCTTTTGATGCATTGTTATTAGAAAATGATGGCTTATAGCCACACAAAAAAACGTAAAAGAGGTTCTAATTATTCCCAGGAGAAATCTTTGGAGTAGCTCTAAGCTTTGGTAAGTGTCCATAATGGATTTTACATAACATATTAAAACACCTCAATCAGACTAACTTTATAAAGTAAAGATAGATTAAAGACAAACATTCTTTTAGTGGCCCTGGCTGCAACACATGGAGACAATAAACTAGTTTTAACTACACACCTGCTAAATCTCTGCTGCAGTTTGCCTCCTATGGATAAATCCCATTTAGTTTTTCTTTTTTTTCCCCACATGGGAGGATTGGACGCCCACCATCCCCACCTAGTTCCATGAGTAAAGCAAGGTATTAACACCGTCAGCTGTGTTAAGATTCAATAACTAGGAATAAACTGATGAAGGTAAAAGCATCTACTATAAAGTACATTCCGTTTGAAAAGTTGTCACCAAGTATTTTGAATTGTACATTTGAACAATGCCATTAGGTGGCACCCAAAAACTACACAGAGGTATCTGAAAATACAAGTTTTGACAATGGACTAAGATCAGTTTTGTCTTCTTCTCCACAACAGAGTACACTCCATATTTTTCCTCATGATCACCAACCCACACACAGAGTACCACACAGTGTCTCACAGACCAAACACTTTCACCGAGCGCATCTCTTCTCCTTCTTTTGTTCCCCCAAGATTGAGGCAAAAGTCCTTTTGTCATGACCAGTGCAGCAAAGGATTCTGGGCAGGAATCGTTTTTTCTCAATGCTTGATGTTGTGAGTTAAAAATGATGAGTTTTGCTGGTTTGGAGACATAAAATCTGTTTTTTTATGAGCAATAGAAGTTCCGTTGTTTGCCGTGAACAAGTGCTTCCAATGTCTTTCTCGTTATGAAATCATGAATTTACCTAAAACAATGGCGCCCCTCTGTTGTTTTCATCTATTTCTGATAAATGTTTCACATCTTGTGTACATTACGAGTCAATCTTTTTAAACACAATATTTTTTAGGTTTTATGTAGTGCAAACCTCATTGGAAAAATCATGTGTTTCCCTTTATTTCCCCTGAATATTGTGTAAATATGTTTATTGTAATTTCCTATATATTTTTGTTGAATAAGGGCTGTATGAACTAAGTCATTTTAAGTCTAAGAGTAGTTGTTATAATTACTGTCAGAATTTAACAGAATATTTTATTTCATGTTAATGATTTTAGTAACATAAAACATGATGCATAGAGAGATCTACATTAGCTGAGTTGTGAGATTTTCTGATGTGCAATAGAGGTGGTTAAAGTAGGTCTGTTGTACTGTATGTCACATTATCGCAGTGGGTGGCAAAAACAAAGTGACACAAATTAACTGTAGATTAGGACAAAGCAACTATAAAGCAGACAGGTTGTTTAAAGTATTGATAATGTTTCTATTGTGCAATTACACAATACCGACTGATAAATGCGACGCTGGGCCAAAATTAAGTCGTTTTAGGTCAAATTAATTAATTTAACTGATTTGCAGTGTGGTTAAAACTGGTTTGCACATGCAAAGACTGATTATTAGTGCTGTGTGCAGATACTTTGGCACTATGAACCCCTTCAGGTTATCGTCTTGGAGTACCTTATAGCAGTGATTCTCAACTGGTGGAGTGGGTCGCGGACCCGTTTTCACGGGCCTTTGCCGGGACAAAAATAAATTGGATTTTTTTTATCCTGTGGTTTTATTTTGAAGGGGATTTTTTATGCAGCGGAGTGTCGTCTATTCACACTTTTTTGCCGGCTCTGGTTTCGACTTGTTTTGCACTTGTCCCTCCATGTTTTCAGCAGCATTGCTGCTACGTTCCACTTTGTTTGAGTTTTTCAAGGCGGCAGTGATTGACAGGTGATGACAGGGGGCGTGTGCCAGGTTGGGTCAAACCATCCTGATATGGGGGAGACTCTGGGTTTTTAGGATAATGAAATTGAATAGCCTACTGAATATAAAATTCAGCTTATGAACTTGCACTTATATTTTATTGAAAATGTATTAAATAAATAGTTTTAAAGGATTTTTTAATCGATGCTAATTTTAAATATATATTTTTTTTAAATCTTCACGTACCCCCGTCATTTTACAGCATAGAAGAACACCGTGACCCACGAAATTAGTTTTCTAATCAAACATGGCGAAACGCAAGTACGACACCGACTACATAAGATATGGGGGGGAGGGGGGTTGGGTCGCGACTTGTCATTAAGGGGTGATGGTGGGTCCCACAGCCAGACCAGTTGAGAACCACTGCCTTATAGTATGTTTAACAAAATATATAAGAGAACAGATCTGATAAATGTATAAATACAAGTATGATAGCCAAGTAAATCCAAAGTGTATTGATGTGATACACAATATGTAGCAAAAATGTGTATATACTGTATGTACCTGTACTTCTTATTACAACAAAACAGCTAATTTATACCCAAAATGTTCTATAAATGTTCTTTCCAGAGGATTGTGCAGCAATTAATGCCACTTTTGAAGATATGAAACATTAAAGATTGTAAAATCCATATAAGGCTTTGGTTTGACTTGTGTTTGTACCATAGAAATGTCTTATGGAGCAAAACACTCCAACAAGAAACAGGAACCTTAATTGGGTCGACTAAATACGCAACACATTGAACAGATAAAACTCCCTGCAGCCCAAAACTAAATGGCAACTTGTTAGCAGCCAATAGTTCTTTGTTGGATAAAGTTAACAGCGAAACATCATAACCACTCAATATGGCTTTAAGAGCCAATTTGACATCACTTTTACCAACTCTTGTTAGGAGTAAATAGTGCAATAATATACCGTTATCTCCTGACAAGAGAGCATTAATGCGGTTTCACTGTCAGCCACACCTCCACTGGAATAGTTGTCCCGAAATATGAATCTACCAATCTAATGGCAAGGTGCTCCTAATCCGATAAAAACTCACATTCTTATCCTTTACATATATTGCACTGTTTAAATGTGAATTAAGTTAAGACTTTTTACTGTCAAAATTAGGAGAATTCTAAACTTTACAGGCCTTGTAGATGTAAAATGACATCTGAGACAATTAATACTTTAAAACAACTTGCAGACACCCTTGAAGCATTATCAAGTAGGTGCAATGGTAATAGCTTTAATAATAATAATAATACAATATATATATATATATATACACACACACACACACACACACACACACACACACACACTATAATAAATAATAATTCCAAGGAAACTGAAATGAGAATGACACTTATGGAATTTGTTTTATTTCAAGGAGGAATTAATGGCCCCACAGTAATGCAGGTAAGTGGCTGTTTGCATAACACCTGCTGTACATATAATTGATATGCCTAGCTTAGACCTGTATATACAAACTATACAAAATTTCAATATTCAGTGCTATCAGGCACAATTGCTGGATTTAGAAACTGAACAAATTCTGGCCAAGTGAAGCAACTGTACAAGTGATTGGTTCTGTATTAAAAAAAAATACAAAAATACACACACACACAATCCTATGCTCTGTGACCATTAGATGCTCCTGACTGAAGCAAGCATATCAGAAGTTACACATGTGTACACAAATAAACTCATTGCATTTGGTCAAACTGTATTTTCTACAACACTTAATACAAAGACAGGCCAGCAGAACTGTTTTACTGAGTGGTTTCCTTCCTTTTAATTATCACTTACTCTGCCGTGCTCTTGGGAGTGCAGTCCTGACATATTCATGACCACAGGCAAAAAAAAATAAAAACAGAAAATAATGTGTTAAAAGAGGAATTATTAAGAGTACAGGTAATATTATGTGCATTTTGATACATATCCAGAAAGAACAAAAATAATCAGTTAATAAAGAGACATTAAGAGAGTTGATATGTTTACAAGTTGGGTGAAATACAAGGCCAATGTTTGGTGATAAGACAAACCTATGATAGGATTAGTCAGGCTTTACTGGTATAGTGCTGTCAGGTAGGAGTTGGTTATATACCAAGTTCTGTTATCTTTTTAAAGCTAAAGTTTGGGAACTTTTTGTCATGTTTGCTAGAATTATCTCTATATGCCGACAGTGACATGAGACGGGTACACTGCGGGAAATAACACATTTGATGCGAGAAATAGGCAATACAGGACTAGAATCCTGATCCATATTTGATCAGCTTTCCTAGTTTGACAGTTTGATCAGAGTTCAGGAGCTTTGCGATCAGGGATTGACAATGCGTTCGGGACTCCTTGGCTCTGATTGGTTGTTTTTCTTCAGGCGCGACGGTATCTTGCAAATGCCATTAGAGGCCCTAAAAGGAGGCAGAGGAACCTGATTTTTTTTCACAGATTATCTGTCTCATGCACTACTGTCAGGATATAGTGATCGTTTGAGCAAATATGACAAAAAGTTATTTTTATTAAACTGTATAGCTCTAAGCAGCTTAAATTACTCGTACGCGTCAATCAATTTCTGTACCGGTCATCCGATTGTAACATACTTCATAATAAAGTGCCATAATAAAGCACCTTACAGGATGAAGATGTAGATTTAAAAAGCCTCCCAAGATTACCAGTGCAGGGAAGGATACATTTTGCCTATCAAATAACAATTTAAAGCGGTAGTTTGGGTGTTTTGAAGTGGGGTTGCATGAGGTAATTATACATAGTCAGTGTACTACCTATTGTAGACGGCGGTCATCACACCCCAAAGTTAATACACTGACTATGGATATGTACATCATACAACCACCACTTTAAAACACCCAAACTAGCCCTTTAAGTAATGGAGGATTATGATTTGGTTAAACCAGGTGTACTCTCACTTTGTGAACACACACAAAACTTGTAACTGCAGCACATTTCTCATCAAGAAAAGAAATATACTCTTTTTAGTCCCCGGGCCCCAGTGGCTGGCACACCTTCAAAACTCTGATGTGAACAGACAGAAACTGAACAGAGAAGATCTTCCAAATGATGACTGGTTAATTGGAAAAGTGACTTAGAGCAAAGATCGACTTGTCAACGACAGGCAGAGATGCAATCAGGGTGTAGCTGTTGTCCCTCTTCCACCTAAACCATTATATGGAAGTTTTTTTGCGCACAGCCCTGTCTATCGCTGTCCAGTTATGTTGTTGCCTCCAGGATTTATGACGATGGAATCCAGTAACGGGCGGAGAGCCTGGCCAAAAGGCCTAAAGGGGAAACACAGCAGACAGTACTGTTACACTGAAATCAAAAGGCCTAAAGAAAGTCTGAACAAATTACAGTATGTGAGCAAGGCAAGGTGAAAGGGAAAAGTAAACAAATTGAGCACAACAAGACCAGAGTCTTTCAATTGAGAATATCACACACAGCAAATAGATAGGCAAATAACACACAAAAGTCAGTGTCACAATAACTACAATTTAAATTTGACTTCAGTACTATTGCAAGTGACTGCTCTGTAATATTAATATTTCAGTGTTGCAATAATGCAATATTGTCCGATTGCCACCTCCTCAGGGAGGTATGAGTGGAACCCTTCAAAGGAAATATCCACAAACACACCGTCTCAAACAAGACATCATCAATCTGGGATGTTCAGTGCATTTCAGGGTTTATTTTGGGGTGATGTCACGCAACTGCAAACTTGCCTCTACTACTTTCACTTTTACTTCAGCTCTTGGACAAAAAAGGATTTCTCGCCGTAAAAATCAGGAAACATTGGTGCCAAACAACGAGTCAATCAAACAAACTTTGTATTTCTGAGAAAGGGACTCCAAAGGGAATCACACCTGTATATATTGAAGATGTTTGACATTCTCATCAACTCTTCTCATCAAACTGTTTTTTTTTTTTGCCCACTTAAATGTTTTTGTTATTTATGTTTGGCCAGCCATTCACAAGAAAAGTGCCAATCCATAAAATGAACACATAAAGTGTTCATAACAGTTTTATGGTGTTTTAATGTGGTTGGGTGGTTAGAAGATTGCATTAGAGTACAAAATCTCACAGCATTTTAACGACTATCCTGAATCCAAGTCGGACACCAAACCAAAGTTGAAACTAAGTTCTGCACTACTTCGTAGATTGGCTTTGGTTTGGACTCGTAACAGTATCAACTTTTTTTAGGTATTAAATATACATTACGAATTCATAATATCTAATATTGTGACAACATCAGCATGAGCAGAGATTCAGTTGAACTATAAATAAATGCAGAAAATAAGACAGTGAGAAACATTAGAAGAGTTCTGGCGATGTAAGAACACCTTCATGGCGCTTATTGACTCACGTGGATAGAACTTCAGACGGAAGGTCTGTAATGTACGACGGGATCTTTTTCCCCGTGAGGAACTGAGCCACCTCGTTGCTGAAAGTGTTGCAGTTGTGCTCAAACAAGTTGTACTTGTCACTGCTGTGCACCCAGAGAAGGAAGCAGAGAGAAGAGACACAAATTGAGAGAGAAGACATTTGAGAGATAACAGGAGGAACTGAGAAGTGTGAGAATTGAAATTAGGGCTGTGCATGGGCAGGAATCCTGCGATACAATACGGATCATGATACAGGGGATACAATTCAATACCACGTGCCTTTCGCTACTTCCCATCTCAGTTTACTTTGTTACATTAGAATGGAAGAGTCAAATGGCTGAAGATAAGATTACAACACTACCATCTAGTGGTCAAAGGTTTAAACACAACACAAAATGAACCACTGCTACAAATCTTTAAATGTAAATTACAAATTAAAATATCAGTAGAATATTTTTGAGAATCTATACAGTATCACAAAAGATAATAGTGGGATGCTCAGGTATATTAATATTTTCAACCCAACTTTAAATGCACTGAAGATAGTACAGAGGATTCAAGATAATATCAAAATATATATATTTCGTTCAAAATAAAAGAATTATGGCCCAAAGTTCTTGCTAAAAGCGGGGACAACTTCCAGGCAATAATATGGTTGTATTCTTAGAGGGGTTAGCGCAGCAAATGCATTTACCTCACAAATGTTTGTGTTTTTATCACTTGTAAATTGTTGATTTCATAATTTGGAGTATGATGAGGATGTCTCAATGGCATACCTTCTGGAAAAAATAAATTGTAGCCTACATCCCAGCTATGGGTTTGTAAGCAGTTAAAACGTGTTAATTACTAGTCAAAGTCATTTTGGGGCAAAGTTCTGACCTCCAGGATGGTCCCACTGGGACGTACGTCTGTGTGATGAGCCTGAGCCTTTACCTGTATCTGGACTCTGCCAGTGAAAACAGGTACTCCATAAATATATCTGCAGGCACCTCAGTGGAGCCCAGGTCCACTGTGGAGTCAGGCTCACCCAAGGGGGTGCCACCCTAGGATGCAAAACATGTATACACCTCAGTATGCCTTTTTACAAAACCCTTTGAAAAGCACTTCTTGAGCCATTACTCAAGTGTTTGTATCGTATGTGCTTTGTACTTGAGAAAAGGATGATGCTGATTCTTACCGGTGGACAATTGTTGACGCCTTCTCCCACAAAGAAGAACTCCTTTCCGTGGACCACAATAGCAGTGTGCCTATGAAATACCAAAACACCATGTTCCAATAAAACCAAGCCAATGAAAGTAATTAACCACAGTTCACAGGATCTTTAGTGAGAACTTCTACAAAATAGGTCTACTTACCATACACCGTCAAGCTGTCTCCCTGTGGTGATTAAAAAATAAAAATAAAACAGGATTCAATGAAAATGGACTTATTCTAATCTTACTAATTAGCAGAAAACAAAGTCATAGCTCAGGCCTGAGTAGCATCCCCGCTTTTTCCTGGTTTCTCTCGCCGGCCAGGCTTTCATGAAGACAAGCAACAGGTAACTCGTCAAATACTCACCTAGCATGAGAGGACTCAGCTGTCGGGCCATGCCTCTGGACATGTCGTAAATGTACAGTTTCACCGAGTAGGAGTCGGTTTGGTCCATGATGGCACAAAGGGAGTGCTTCGAAAAGACAACTGCAGCTAACAGAGTACAAAGATCCACCGAGAGTTGACCGGCTGACTAGCTTACCTAACAGCTACCAAACAAAACTTAAATAAAAAGTTTATCGTGGCACTGTTACGGACATAAACATAGGCAACAAGCTATTTCACATGAAGAGTAATACTACTGGGGCAAATATAAACCTCCTAATAACAGGCCAAAGTTGCCGGGTGCTGACAGCTAGTGCTGTGTCACTGTCTAACTGTAAACAATAACATGACTGTCAAATAAAGTGCTTTCGCATGGCGAGAGGAGCGTTTCTTCCGGTGTCCAGCCGCGCTGCAAACAAATCCCCGCCTACTTCACTGGGATTGGTCAGTACCTTAGATTGACAGACAAGCGTCCAATAGGCGACGAGCTGTTCCATACGCTTTTCAGCGTGCTCGTTCACGTACCGGAACGCGCACGCAGCGTTACAAATTTGGCGACTTTTTCTGGTGTTATTGGAGACTTTTGGAGACTTTTCTGGTGTTTTGGAGACTCTGAAGTGAAAGCACGTATCGTTCTGCAGTTACTGTCCTCAACGAGGTACTTTTACTCCACTTTTAGGCTACTTTATACAGTACTTCTACCTCATACAAGTTTTTTTACTTCACTACATAGTTTGTGTTCATATTCCAAATTAAGATCTTACACATGAAACAAATGATCATCTCTTAAAATATGCCTGGTTATAGATCAAAATACCAAACATAAAGTAGTGCATCTTCTATGATGAACCAAGAATATATTAAATATAACATGACAATCTGAAAGGGACCATTCAGGATATTGAGTACTTTTACTCTTCAGTGTATCTTGCAGATATTTTTTACTTATGTAAAAAATGTAAATGCAATTCTTTTACATGTTATGGATTACTTTCACACTGTGTTGTTCACTGTTTCAACATATGTAAATAATGTTATACTAAATATGAAACATGCTTTACAACTGTAAAACTAATACTTTTTAAAGTCAAGATGAGTTGAAGAATTAAAATAAATGCATCATCTTTTTTTATATTGTTATATATGTAATATAGATAGAACATGAATAAAAAAATATTTCCACTGAAATGACAGAACCATGTGCCTAGTTACACCCCCTCTGTTTGCCTAAGTCTGTGTGTTATTCAAGTTCCAGTGTAGTTGTCAATTACTAAATGACTGTTTGTGATGAATCAGTAACTCTTGGTTTGGTATTCCTCCCTCAGTAAACATCTGCAGGTGGATGGTTTTACAGGCAGAGACAGGACATCCTTCAAGCCACGTGCTAATGTTTACATCTGTAAAGAAAGGCAGAACCCTTCTATGAATTTGTTTTTATGTTTCTTTAGTATGAAACAACTTGATAAGCTGTTATCTGGGATTTAATATAAACATTCAGTTACAGGGAAAGAGGGGAAAAAAAACGAACATTATTTTAAGCAGCTGTAACACTTTACTGTAGGTAACAATTTTGTGTTTCTCTTCCTCACCCCTCCCTCCATCTGTCAAACCTTTGTCTTCCTCCGACCTCTCGGCTTCTCTTGTCGCCTCTCCTGCATCCGCTCTTTGGCTGCTGACGGAGAGCAACTTTGTGACGTTGGTCTGTATGTGACCTCGTCACATACAGACTCGTGGTCGCAGTTGTAAACATGCGGTTAACGTTGTGAATTCAAACAACACTACTTGGTTAGGTTTAAGCAACGAAAATACCTGGTTAGGTTTAGGAAAAGATCATGGTTTGGGTTAAAATAAGGACGTTTGAACGTAAATGAATAAATAAGTTAAGTAGATAACGTAAATAAGTCAACATTGACTTTTGGTTTTACACGGGACATGGAAGAGCAGTCTCCTGGGTGAAAGTCCTGCGTTTGTCTGACCCCTCAATTCACCTCGGCCTCCGTGCCACGGGGACTTTCTGGTTCTTTATTCCACGTCATCTGACTTCCTTGAGTCCTTGAGTGTCTATTGCCACGGGGAGAAATGAGCCACAAAAAGTGAAGAATGCGTGTAATACATGAAATGACTTCATGAATTGGTGTGTTATTCAATAAAAATTGCCTGAAGGCAATTTAAGATCATACCACATTTGCAATCTGTGATTTGTTTTTCTAATAATCCATCAGTGCCTTGCTTGAGTGTGTAGCCGGATAAAGAAACCTCTTGTTCATACAATTGAGAATATTTGTCAAAATATAGATAATACCTGACTTGTTATGTTCCACACCGAATACTACTGGTGAACACGGTAATGCGAAAGCCACAGCTAACGGGTGCACCAAGAGTTCAAACAAACTATTCACTTCTTCTAGAATCTACACGACCCCAGCCAGGCCTCTGATTTGACCTTTGCAGTCACATCATAAGCCTGTAATCTATGTGCAACTACTGCCTCTCACATGATCTTTTAGCAGTGAAATTATCAATATTAAAAAGGCAGTGGAGTTGTAAACCTGTTTGAGAACATCACATATTCTTCCAAAAGTAGATTTTGTCATTTTATGTAAGATAAATGTGACATAAGGGATGGCTATACACCTTATGATAAAAAAAAAAAAAACTAATGTCATGTCATGACCAGTACAGATATGTTAACAGGAATAGTTTCACGTTCCAAAAGTTTCAGTTTAGTGGGTTAGCAGCACAGGAAAGGAAATTATGTAATAGGCTGATATTAAACTGTCCCGCAGCAGCTATACAGAACATCACAACGTCCCAAAAGGCTTTATATCGCCTCATGTGATCTGGCCACTTTAGATCTAGAGTGAACATTTTACACCTCTCATCTGCACTCTTCACTCCAACAGCATAATTTATTTCATCAGTTTATTTGCAAATGTCCTGCATGGAATGAGTTTCAATACGTATTTGAGGACAGCGTCCCATCCTCCTCTTTTATTATCCTACTTGCAGTGCTTTCGGATGTCAACAGCCGACAGGAAATAAACTTCGTGCCGAGCTCTGTTCCCTGTTGCATTCTGATTTATTTCCCACGGCTGCAGTAGACGAGTTAAGTACCTCTGCAGCTTCTCTGGCAGTTATTGAGTGATTGCTGTTGAATGTATGTGCAAAACAGAAGCTATCAAAAGAGATAAAGATGAATCTACGGAGTAGGCAATAAGCTTAACTTCGCATCAAGACGGGAAACTCTGCTCTGTCTAAACGTGATAAAATCCGACTAGATTACGTGCTATAACTTGTTTGTTCAATCTGTACAAAGAAACAATGTGTAAAAACAACAAGCTGAGGTTTCACAGGGAGTTGCATGCTTTTAACTATATCTGCTAACAGATCCAGCTTTGCTGCCGCCTTCGAGCTGAGCTCTCGTCCTCCCATCGGAGCTTCCAGCTTCCGGCGGTCCCCGATGGGAGCCGACAACAACACCATGCTGCTGGAGACCCAGACTGTATTGCTGGGCCCACTAAAGGGAAGGGAGAACCAGAACCCGGAGTGGGGCGGAGCAGATTGTCAGACCACTGCTGAAGTAAAATGAGAGGTTTTTATGACGGGAATCTGGTGCTCGGAAACGCTACCACTTTTGTCCACAGGGAACGCCACAATCAACATAAAATGAAAGTTCGTTGTAGTAACTCTAAGTAAACTAAGTATGGCTGCTTGGGAGTGCTTTTGTGATGACGTAATTTAATCAACGTGACAGGCTTACACATGTATGGGAATGTGCAGAAGTAAATGGACCTGTACTTGTATAGCACTTTTCTAGTCTTCTGACCACTCAAAGCGCTTTAACACTACATGACATCATTCACCCATTCACACACTGATGGGGGGAGCTAAGGTGCCACCTGCCCATCAGGAGTAGCTAACATTCATACAACATTCACACACTGTAGGCACAGCTACGGGAACAGTTTGGGGTTAAGTGTGTTGCCCAAGGACACATATGGGTATGGGCTAGCAGAGCTGGGGATCGAACCGCTGATCCTCCTCAGATTTAAGGACGACCCTGCTCACCACTGAGCCACAGTCGTCCTGAAGTGGCAATGATTTCTAAGAAAGGTTCTTAGGTTTGAACGGATCTCTCAGTGGAACGTGAAACTTTTCCTGTAAACATATCTGTACGGCATCTGTATGACATGACATTAAGTTTTTTTAATTTTATTTCATCAATAACAACTGTAATATATTTTGAAAAGTTTATCATTTTATCTGCACACGATATGAATACATGTGACATCACCAACAATCTCTGTGCAGGTTTTCAAGCATCAAACAAAGACCTCAGTGTGACCTCAGCGGGGATCCGTAGGATTCAATAATATGGTTCATTGTAAAAAGTTAAGTTGACGGAGCTGCTGAGATCGGTCCTTCTAACTTGCCCAAGCCAAGAGATGGGAGAACGTCTTGAGGAACAACACTTGAGGAAAAGAGCGGTGAGGTGAGTGATTGAGATGTCAGACCCAGTGGTGACACAGTTCGTTCAACTCCGCCGTCGACTTTACTTGAGCTCCTGTTGACTTTGTTTTGCTTGAGAAGAGAGGGATTGCACAGCAGCACGGGACTGCACCGTCGCACGTCACACTGGCATCAGAGCGACTCTCATACTGCATCCACTGGCTGTTTATAGGGCGTCTGATGGTTAAACATTGGACAGTGGAGGACCTGTTCATGATGCTGTTGGGCCGTCATTAAAGGACCACAAAATGTTTGGTTGTCCTCATTAAGTCTTCAACAGAACACATTACATTTTTCAGAAGTAATTGAGGTGGTCAAGGCAGCAATAAATGGCGTGTGGGTGTCAGCATCTTATGGATACTTTAACAATACCCATGCCAGTTGCATGAGATGAACCTTTTGACCCCATTTGGACAGTTACACTAACCACTGGGACACTGGTTTAAGTTTCTGTTGGTGGCCCGCCATCCACTGTGCAGTAATTACCACTGCTCAATTTAATTACCCTGTTCTTTTTTTATGTTTTATGAAAGACTGGAAACCCATCTCTTCCTCTATGACTTTGTGCAAGAAGACATGCCAGACAATAAACAAACACCTCCATGAGTGGTACATTTGGGGAAATCAGTATGACTGGATTGCTATTTTGTTTCACTTAAGAGGCAAACTCTGGTTCTGAAAAGTGAAGCCAATGCCTAAGGGACTTAAATTTGCATTCTTTCTAATATATAGATCAGTTCCTGGTTACAAAAATAAGCCTGATTGTATAGAAGTCTATGAGAAAATTACCGTATTTCTCACTTGATTTATTGCCTCAGTAAACATTGTAAACATGAGTTTATGGTCTCAATTGAGAGTTTCAAGTCTTCTTCAACACAGCATGAGGTTCATTTAATAAATGATGGCCCCAATTAGAGTCAAATAGACCATAAAGCAGAGGATGCTTTAGGGCGGGGCTACCTTGTGATTGGCAGGTCACTACCACTGCATTTTCCAGTCTGGGAGTAGTCCACGTTTGGGTCTTGGAACTTTAACCCTTTCACAATGTGTTTTCAGTTCATGAAAGTTAATTGTAACATTTTGGTGGCCTAAAAATGTTTTAGAAATTATTCAGTGTTCGGTTGTAGTTACAGCTCCATCTCGTATCACTTCTGGTTGCAAAAAAACAGGATGGCAACGGCCAGAAAACCATGATGGTGACAGCCAAAACCCCAAACTCGAGGCTTCAAAACAGCAGTCCACAAACCAAAAGGTCAGAGAACCACCAAAGTCATATGGATCTTTGCACTCTAACTCTCTGTTCAAAAATAAATGTATTCTCAATCCATCCGACAGTTTTTTAGATATTTCAGTTAGGAGAAAAGTAGTGGAGTGACCAACCCACAATGCATCCTGAGACTCATACCGCTAGCATGGCCAATAAAAATGAATGCTATAAAATACACAAAATATTTGCAACAGTGGTTGAGATCGTCTTTCCTCAGTTTCTAACAAAGGATTTCTGTTAAATATGTGTAGTCTCTGAGCTGACATCATCAGCGTATCACAGGCTGAGTAGCCCTTCATGACTAGAGTGCACCTTTAGCCTGAAATCATTTGTTTGGAATTTTCTAATGTGTGCAGGTGGCACTGACTGTACACTAAAGTGTCTTGTTTGTTTCTCCAACCTTTATTATTCTTGCCGTATATAATAATTTGCAGCTGAGAGCCGGGAGAAACAAGAAAGATTACTACCAATACTAGAAGTTAAACAGAACTGTGTTGTTCAATCAATGCAATGATCCCTCAGTGCAGTGCAGACAACAATGGACTTCCTTTCTGCCCACCTCTAATGGAATATTCCAGAAAGAATGTGGCACTAAATAATACCCACACTTTAAAAACTGACTGTCTAGCAACATGTTTGCTCGTTCTGGAAGAACTCACATCCGCTGCTGAGGTTTTGTATTTTGAGAAAATGTCCAAGGGGTCAACCAGATGTTCAACAATGTGCCAAAACCGGGTTAAACGCCAGAAGATGTGTTAATTATTCACTTGGTCAAGCCTGGAAGTTATTACTTTGCTTTCAGCCACTTGCCTTGTCCCATCGCCTCAATGTTACACAATACACAGTTATTGGATGGTCTGCTGGTCCCTGTTTTCCCAGCGCTCCCATCTTGTCTTCTTAAGAAATGACAGACTGACGCACCAGGCTCAATGAGCCCTGTGTGCCTCACTGAGCTGTGGCGTGGGGATCGAGGAGGAGTTCTCCGCCGCGCGCATAAAGACACGGCTCCAGTCCGGATTTCAGACAGAAACACCACATCAGAGCGACCGAGAGCATCTCCGCTGACCAACAGTCTGCTCAGCCGCCTTTTACGCACACTGCCCAGGATAGAAGGAGTTCCTCGCTATACATAAAGATAGAATCATGATTAAGAAAATGTCGCTCTCCGCGAGCGATTTTGACATCCCAGCAAAGAACTGCTACAGGATGGTGATTTTGGGATCTACCAAAGTTGGGAAGACGGCCATCGTGTCCCGTTTCCTGAACGGGAGGTTCGACGAGCAGTACACGCCGACCATCGAGAACTTTCACAGGAAACTGTACAGCATCAAGGGAGACAACTACCAGCTGGACATACTGGATACATCGGGGAACAACCCTTTCCCCGCCATGAGGAGACTATCCATACTGACAGGTACTTATCCACATGTGTCGCTTCGTGTTTTTTTGCAAGAAGAATAGTTAGAATCAGAGAGAAATGCAAAAGTGCATTTTAAATGCCGCATACTGGTCACTATTCGCCTTGAGCGCATGGATGGTTAGAAAACACATGTTGCGTCTCGAACACTTTGTATGTATCCAAAGCAGGCCAAGTTAACCAGAGCTCCCCCTCCTCCCCCTCCTCCTCCTCAGGTGACGTTTTCATCCTCGTCTTCAGCCTGGACAACCGGGACTCCTTCCAGGAGGTGCAGATGCTCAAGCGGCAGATCTTCGAGACCAAGTCGTGTCTGAAAAACAAGACCAAAGAGAACATCGACGTGCCTCTGGTCATCTGCGGCAACAAGGGCGACCGAAAGTTTTACCGGGAGGTGCAGCAGGAGGAGATCGATCAGCTGATGGCCGGGGAAGAGAAGTGCGCTTACTTCGAGATCTCCGCCGAGCGCAACGAGAACGTGGATAAGATGTTTCAGACTCTGTTTACCTTGGCCAAGCTCCCTCACGAGATGAGCCCCGACCTCCACCGCAAGGTCTCCATGCAGCACTGCGACATGCTGCACCGAAAGTCTCTGAAAAACAAGAAGATGAAGGACATTGGGGAAACGTTCGGCATGGTCACTCCGTGCGCACGGAGACCCAGCGTGCACAGCGACCTCATGTACATCAAGGAGAAGGCCTCAAGAGGCGGCCAGGGCAAAGACAAAGGGAGATGTGTGATCAGTTAAGCAGAACGCCGAGTCACAAACTCAACGCCAACCTTTGAAAGTAGAGGGAGCCCGGTGCGTCAGCTCGAGAGGCGACCTGTGCGGCCGGCTGCGCTCACACTGACACGGGAGGTGTGGAGACGCCGGGGCCGCGCGCTCTGGCGCAGCGCCGTCTCCAAGGACACTTGACTGGACGCGCGAGTCCTCTTGAACTGACAAAAATAAATAAATGTTTGCTTGTTCTGTCCACCAGAGCCCAGCTTGTGGCGTGGCTTTCATACCTTGTGAGACTGGCACATCGATGCGTAAAAATGTGTCCAGTTGACGTCATGCCTTTTACAGATGCCAGTGGGGCGAGAAAAGAGACCGTTTGCCCCGGAGGCGCAATGTTTAGGGGAAATAATGCTGATTACATCTTATCGCATGTTATATTGGCTAATCCACTTGAATGTTTCATTGCAATCTAAAGTGTTATTTTTATTGTGAATGTAAGTCAACCAAAATCTTGACATAATAAAAAACTAAAACATATGTTCCCATTCCTTCTCTTTTGACTTCATGTTATACTGTTGACCTTTTTTCACACAAACCACATGCAGTGAACACACAGACACCTCTGCCATGTTTGAACCCTGTAGGCACCAGCAGAGGACGTGAATGAACTCATGAATTAACATGACTTTGTATGCAAAAGTGGTGGATACACAACTTTAGCCTCATCTTGAAGTACAAATATGTGCTCACTGCATTGTTCTGCAAGCGTGAGGATAAACTGTAAACAGTGTTTAGTGCTGCTCGTTGTAACAACAATAACTAAACAATACCCACACTTTAAAAACTGACTGTCGAGCATCATATTCACTCGTTCTGAAATAACTCACATCCGCTGCTGAGGTTTTGTATTTTGAGAAAATGTCCAAGGGGTCAACCAGATTTTCAACAATGTGCCAAAAACCGGGTTAAAAGCCAGAAGATGCGTTAATTATTCACTTGGTCAAGCGCCGTGGAAGTTATTACTTCGTTTTCACCCACTTGTCTTGTCCCATCGCCTCAATGTTACACAATACACTGTTTTTGGATGGTCTGTTTTCCCAGCGCTCCCATCTTGTCTTCTTAAGAAATGACAGACTGACGCACCAGCGAGAGATTGGTCCGCTTTTCCCAGCGCTCAATGAGGCCCTGTGCGCCTCACTGAGCTCTGGGGATGGAGTAGGATTTTGACTTCATGTTAAACTGTTGCCCTTTTCTCAACGCAACCCACAAACCACATGCAGTGAACACACACATAAAACCCTGGTGCCATGTTTGAACCCCTTAGGCACCCTGCATCGTGCACTTCTGCAGTGGGTCAAATATTGGACATCTCTTAGCACCCAGAAAGGTGTGTCTCGAGGCCGTAAAACTGGTGCAGATATCTCAAATGTGCAGCTATATGGCAGAATATAATGAGATCAGAAAAGCTGCAAAAAGTCACATACATCCTTTTGGTCAGACCGAAGGACCGGATCAGTATGTGCACCCGTAAAACAAGAGACGTTCATCAAATACGGAAAAATACAGCACAGAGAAACTGGCTCAATTGTTCTGAGAAAGCAGGCCTTTCGTGGCTGTTTGAACAGGATCCAGTGTTTGAAATCCTAATATGAAACCATGATAATGGTATCAGTGATCTGTTTTGCACCACTGTGACTCCATGTTTAGTAAAACAACCCATTTTAAGCCGTTATGAATTCACATGAATCAAGGGGGGGGGGTGAGCCAGACTGTCGCTACCAATGATACCTCGTCTAGTTTCATATGAACCCTACAGCCTCTTAAAGATGTCTCCGCTAAAATTATGATTTCTATCCAAATACATTTTAATAACAGGCTGTACTACATAAAAAAAAAAAACAGGCCTGGGAATTATTACACCTTGCAGCTCTAAACAAATCTCACAGTTTGTGCTCATCACGGTCTTAATTACACCTTATTTGCACCGGCTTCTAGACCAGAAACACTGTCCAGTTCTTTGTCTCTCTGTCCGTCTCTCTCTGTGAAGGGCCCGAAGCCTCGCTATCAGCAATGACCCTGTACACTGTACTCTGTCGATTCACACACGCGCACAGAACATCCTGCATCACCCTGCGTATAAGGAGTCAGGGACGCACAGGGGCGTCCTGTAGCACGGCCCTCCTGCTGATCAGTAACACCATGTGCTCTGCTCCTCGTCGCATTCATTACAGAAATACATAATAATGGCGTTCACTATCGTGCAGCATTGTGTCTGTTAGGAGGAGGGAACATTTGTTTTTCGCCTCAAGAAACTTGCGTGTGTTGAACCCTCCAATCTCAGGGGCACTCCAATAAAATACAAAAAACTAAAATGTGTTTAATAAGGTCAGATGGCACTAGGTTTCCACACAGCAGGCCATTGTGAACCAGTCAGAGCATGCATTTGTTTTTATTGACATCCTCCTGATACCAAAAGTGTCAACATCTGTTTAGGCGTCACAAGCAGGGCATAGAAGAAGGCCAGTGTCACCGTGTGAGTAAGTACAGGGTGTACCGAGTAGTGCAGCAGCAGAAGAATGAGAGGATTAGTACGGGTCGCAGTGCAGGAATTCCTTCTTTGGAATGTCTCAGCAAATATCGTGATATGAAAAGTTTCTGTCTTAATGTCCAAAGCACAGATGAAGGAAAGGCCGCGCTACATAATATATACAGTACAGGAAATGCAAAGTAAAGGTTGTGTTCTGCTCTGATGTTATTGTTTAACACAGAAATCCACATAAAAACCTGTGACATGAGCACAATTTTAGTTATATGCAGGTTAGAAGGACAGATTTTACCAAACGTACTCCATTATTCGGCACCACTGTAGTTTGATTTAAAAACTGTCACCTAATTATACATTTTTACATAAAAATCAAACGGCTGTGCCAACTCCAGCAGCCTCTACTGCCCCAAGAGTACCAATTCCATACTACATACTATTTTTAAGCAGCTTCTGAGGGTGAAGTGGTCCCACTTGAGAAGCGATGAAATTAAGTTAACTAAAAAAAGTTAGTTTGTGCAGTCTGTTAAATAACTCTTAATTTTTGGGTGTACTCTTGTTGTCCCACAATGCAAAGCACGAAAAAAAAAGAAGGAGCCACTGACAGTTGAAAAACATTCAAATGAAAAACAGATGTATGTAAATATTCATATGCACACACGTTTATAGTGAAATAGAATATTTTGGTATTAAATTAAAAACGTCTTGTTTTGTCTTTGACTGTCTTGAGTCGGCCTCAGTCAGTGCTGAACACTACAAGTTTTAAAATGAATAACATCTAAGGTTGTGGAGTTAGAAAGAAGTGACTTTCTAACTCACTTGAGTTAGAAAGTCACAAAGTGAAAGGTCTGATGGATACATTTATAAAGTCCACCCAGGCGTAAGGAAGTGGAGGGTAATCTGTAGTACTTTCTAACTCACTTAGAGTTAGAAAGTCACTGCAAGGTTTCAGACGACGCTGGTATGAAATGGCAGAAACTGCTTGTGTAGCGGAAGCTCAGAGATTAGGTTACCCCGAAACCACACGTGTGTTTTGTGATGACCCCGGCCTGCTAGTGTAAGGGGGTAAACGGGAGAGTATCCGGAGGAAAAGGAAGATTAAAGAGCTGTTTTATTTTGTAAACCTAAACCGGAAGTCGTCTTCTTCTTCTTCTTCTTGTTCTTATTCTTTCTAGCCGGAATTTCACAACAAGGTTGGTTGCAAGCTTTTGAAACTAGTCTGGACTTGTGGTCAGGGAGAAGCAGACCACGGCGAGGGACTGTATGCTCATACAATTACTTTATGTATCTTCAGGTCGTCGTTTTAATATATTTAGTCCTTATAATGTGTGTGCATCATTCAGAAAGATATATTTGTTAACTAAGCGACCCCAAAATACTAATGAAGCTAACCGCGGCAAATTACAAGCTAAGCTAGCTAACGTTGCCTGAATGAAGTTGAAATTTCAGTTAACATTAACTATCATTAATTAGGTTTATCTTAATTCGCGTTGTCCTTTGCATAATTAAATTGTAGGTGTAACGTTACGTATGTTGGAGGTGTTGATGGAGCACAGCATCTACTATAGTAGATCAACATTTGAGCTGAACGATACAACGATAACATGATCTAACATCATCACTGATCAATATTTCTAACTCCTCAGTGTCGATAATGTACTCTGGGTATAACTAGTTACGGTCCTGGATCGGGACTAGCCGAGGGTTTGGCAACATGCTTTTCTACAAAACCCAATAAGTAAAAGAAAGCAGCATTTAAACGCATGGCAAGATGTCTTCTGCTAATGATTACTTTTTGTTTGATCCAGTCCAAATGATCTGGCACTACACAGTTTAAACATCCTATGTTTTAACAGTATTAAAACTGTTGTATGTTTCCTGTTGTTGTTGTTGTTGTTGTTGTTGTTGTGTGTTATTGAACCGCTGAATCCTTTGACCAAACCAGGAGCAGCACTAATGGCAGAGTGGAACGCCTACTACCGGAATGAAGATGATGAGGAAGAGCAAGAGGAAGGAGAGCAATCTGGAGGTGAGATTAAAGCCTCCTCATAACTTCTTACTAAATCTGAAGTGTAAATAATGCAATACTGTAAACTACCATCGAAAAGTCAGATTTGGTCATTATTCCTCTCTGCTAGATTTTTTTCCTCCACCTTTTTATGTTCACTTTGTATTTCACCAATAAAGGAACTATATATGACAACTTTGATTTGATCACACTTGCATGCCATGCAGTTAAGTGTTATGATCTATAGTTATTAATATGTAATTTACCACACAAGTTTAAACCTATCAGATAGCTTTTTATACCAACAAGTAAGACACTGTCTCAAATCTGTCTCTCTGTCTTTGTTAGGAGATTACAAGATCACAGGGAGAGACAGTTTGGTCTTCTTGGTTGATGCCTCAAAGGAAATGTTCGTAAAAGGAGAAGACGGACAGCCCTCAAACTTTGACATGACCATGCAGGTAAAATGGACAGCTATCTATTTTTTATTTATTTTTGCTTTATCTTTGTTGGAATTGACGTAAATGTGCTGGAATTATCTTGATTAGTATGTAAAGGTTGAGACTGTGTAGTTGGAATTGTATATATACAATTATTTTTGACTGAAAACGTAAGAACAACTACTGAATATCAGTATAATAGGCCTCATTAGCTCAGATTTGCCTTCTGTCGCATGATAGCAAGTGTCTGTGTTCTGTCCTTTTGTAGGTCGTACGCAGTGTGTACGCCAGTAAGATCATCAGCAGTCACAGGGATCTGATGGCGTTGGTTTTCTACGGCACAGAGCAGAGCAAAAATCCCAGGAACTCATTCAAGCATGTTTACGTGTACCACGACCTTGATGAACCCGGTGAGACGCTGCACTTTTTGAACTAACACCTGATTACACTTAATTTGAATTGCTGTGTTTTGGCTGCAAACGCATACGTGGACACAGTTCTTGTGCACATGTTTCATTCCTCGCATGTATTCAGATAAAACATTCAACTTTGTAACTTGTTACTGTTATCACATGTTATTTCACGCAAAAACACAAGAGCACTAAAGAATACCGGTGTGGCGTTGCTGTTGCTATTATCAATACATGCAAAAATATAAGCACTGTAAGAAATTCCTCTTAATCAGGCCCTGGATCAGAAAACGGTATCGGTGACTCCACAAATTGCTTAACAAATCTTTCTTACATCCTTATTCATTCTGTTGTTCCTTATCTTTCTGTTCCCTTATTTTCCACAGGTGCAAAGCGAGTGCAGGACGTGGACGCTCTGCGGGGGGGGAAAGGAGCCCAACTAGCGGCAGAGACCATGGGCAGCGGAGAGACGTCGTTAGGCGATGCCCTGTGGTGCTGCGCCAACCTCTACAGTGACATCAAGCTGCGCCTCTCACACAAGCGGCTCATGATCTTCACCTGCAGGGATGAACCACACGGGGGCGACAGTGGGAAAGACCGGCAGGCTCGCACAAAGGCTGGTGACCTCAGAGAGACCGGTATGTCTTCAGCATACCGCTGCTCTTCTTTCATGAAATCTGTGGTAATGCTGTTTTGGATTCAAGCTCAAAGCTGTCCTTAGGAACTTTGCTGTTTTCCTGCGAATCCTCTTTTTAATGCGTTTAGCCTGTATGTCATGGACTCGTGAGACTTATCCCGTCTCTCATAGGTGTCATCATTGATTTAATGCATCTGATGAAACCGGGCGGCTTCAATGTGGCGCCCTTCTTTCGTGACATTATAAGTCCACCTGAGGATGAGAGCGAGTTGGGGCTGCAGCTGGAGCCTTGTGACAAACTGGAGGACCTCCAGAAGAGGGTGCGGGCCAAAGAGCAGAAGAAGAGAACCATGGCCAGGTATAGATAAGTTAAACATTTCCATTTCCAGACAGTGTAGTCTAGTCAGCTCTTTTTGCTTTTGTATTTATGACCCTGCGTATTTGCTTTCTTGGTTCTTCGTGGTTCATCTTTGTGTCTTTTCAATCACTAAACGACTCCTCTCTCCTATTCCTCGCTCCATCCATCCCTCCCTGCCATCTTTAGGTTAAGCCTGTGTCTTGGTGAGGGCATAAATGTAGCTGTGGGAATATATTCAACTGCTGTGACAGCTCGGAAACCAGCTCCCATCAGACTTTACAGGGAAACCAACGAGCCAGTCCGCAGCAAAACCCGGACCTTCCACACTCAGACTGGCAGCCTGCTGTTGCCCAGTGAGATGAAGAAATCCCAGGTAGGAGCACACTTAATGTATGCTCATTGTGGTTTGGTTGTTTCATAAAACTATGCTTAGATTGTCATATATACCGTACACTTTAAGTCAGGTTTTATAGTAGCTAACCGGTAATACACCCGAAATTAAAACATCTGAACAGAAGAGTGTATCAGCTCCAACTAAAATGTAGCTGAATTTATCTGCTGATCACCATACATTTCAGTGATTCTATTCAGTGATTTTGTTGTTGCTCTTTTTTTACTCGTCTGTAGGTGTATGGTAAGAAACAGATAGTGATGGAGAGGGACGAGGTGGACGCCATCAAGAAGTTTGAAGATCCTGGAATGTTTCTGATCGGATTCAAACCGATGGAGAGGCTCAAACGCCACCACCACATCCGCCCTGCCACCTTCCTCTATCCTGAGGAGGACGAAGTGAAAGGTACCACTGTTCACCTCTGTGTCCGATTTACTTCAAAACTAATATGAAGCAATATTAACACCTTTAGTATTGAGTGTCTTACAGCATCCTAACCCTATCCTGTGTTTTCCACCTCAGGCAGCGCGTGTCTGTTCTCTGCCTTGTTGACAAAGTGTAACGAGAGGAACGTGTTCGCATTGTGCCGCTGCATCTCTCGCCGTAACTACCCGCCTCGATTTGTTGCCCTGGTGCCTCAGAAAGAGGAGGTCGACGAGGGGAAAGTACAGATTTCACCTCCAGGTGATACACTGCTGGGCTCAACAAAGGAGGCTAACAAACCGTAGCTCCTTTTGCCATTTCTACCACTGTATTTGGCATTTCTTTCTCTAAAAGAAAAGCTGATCAGCTAACCGTGAAATCAAGGTAGCCAACTATGTTACAGGTCATTGTAGCGAACAGAAGCCTGATGGCAACATGTCGTGTCTCGTGCCTCTATCAGGTTTCCACGTCATCTATCTGCCATACGCTGACGACATACGGACTCTGGATCCTCCCCAGTGCCCAACAGCCTCACAAAGACAGGTGGACAAGATGAAGGAGATCGTCTCCAAGCTCCGCTTCAAATACAGGTAGCTGCACACGTTCAGTACTTTACAGAGTTTGGAAACACCTCAAAATGGTTTGGAAGAAATAAACACGGGTGTTTTATCAAATTCTTAAGGAAAAGAAAATGTGCGTATTGTTGTTTTGCTGCATCAAAAAGGATATTTTTCTGGGAGAAATACATTTAATCAACAAAAGTAGACTAATTTATAGAATGGCCGCTGCTCATAACGAGGTCATTTTTAATTGGTCTCTTTCGACTACATGTTTTCATTCTTTGTCGTGGAATGCAGGAGCGATGCTTTTGAGAATCCAGTCATCCAGCAGCAGTACAGGAACCTGGAGGCCTTGGCTCTGGATATGATGGCTCCAGAGGACATCGAGGACCTCATCAGTAAGATGCAGACAAATCCCTTGTGGCTGTTACAACGACTTCTTCTTCTTCTTCTTCTTCTTCTTCCTCCTTCGACTAACACTTCCTGTACCTGTCTGTCTCTCTTTCTTGCTCGGTCTCAGTGCCAAAGGTAGACCAGATGAACCACCGCCTGGGTCCCTTGGTTCAGGAGTTTAAAGACCTGGTCTACCCTGCCGACTACAACCCTGAGAGCAAACCAGCTGCCAAACGCAAAACAGGTCCGAGCTCGAATTATAACAGAAACTCGCTGAGCAAAATAGTTTTTTACTGCATCTTAGTTGTTTTTCTTGTTAGTATCACAAGTTTGAATTGTTCTGCCCTTACACTCAGTATAACCTTTGGTCAAGTTCATTGATCAGCGATGAGGATTTTTGAAATACGTCACTGGCTGCTGTGGTCATTTTGTGTTATGGTACAGTCAAAATCCGATCATTCCTTCATCTGAATGCTTTCTCCATAAATGAACCGGCAGCTGATAACGGAGGCGGAGCTGAGAAGAAGCCCAAAGTGGAGGTGACAGAAGACGAGCTGCGGGCCCACGTGCAGAACGGCACCCTGGGAAAGTTGACCGTGCCCGTGTTGAAGGAGGCCTGTAAGCAGTTTGGGGTTCGAACCACCGGGACCAAGAAGCAGGAGCTGATAGATGCTCTGGTTGCCCAGCTGGGCTAATGAGGAGTTAGATATACAACTCACCGTGCCTTCATGAGCAGGCAAGCTTGTTCAGATCACTGTGTCTGTTGTTGCACTTGATTCCAGATGTAGAAATGTCTTCAGTCACTTTGAAGCACCAAATGTAGTGATCTCCTTAAAAGCAGGAAACACTTTTTAAATTAACTGTGGCTTGTGAATTTTGGGTAAAACCGGGATACTGTGTCCAAAAAAAAAGAAATGCTGCAAGGCAGCATGGTTCGGTGCATCTCAGTGCTATTGTTTGCCAGTCCCACATTACATGAATAATGTTTGAATGTAAAAAAATAAAATAATTTTCTTATGATCGAGACCTCTCAAACTGGTTGATGTGCATTACATTATAAAAAAAAGTATTGCGTGCATTGGAATTCACTGAACAGTAAACATAGTCATAAGAATACTGTTTGTAAGAGCCATTTTTGTTATTGTATTGTACAACCTCCCACCACTTGGGGGCGTAGGGCCGCTGTCAATTAGGCAGAAGGTGAATATAATCAGGAGGATCACTCGGAACAGGTGTTGCTGGATTGGCAGGAGCACACAGTTTTTGACCGTATGGTTACGTGTGACAACGTGTGGAAACCTATGATAATGAACTTTATGATTTATTTTAGTCTATGGTTTACAAAAGTGGATTATGACAGAGAACGTGACTGTCTTCTGTTCAAGATGCTGGGAAAATATACAATTGTAAATAATAAATTACCTTTATGTTGGAAACTGGACATTGCATCGTTAATCGCACGCGTCTAAACTAGCTAAGCAACCAGCAACCGTAGTGGCCTTTTTGTGATAGGAAACGGGGTCATGACAACGAGGGATTGGTGCCGTCGTTTGATTGCGTTCCGGGACCAGCCGGTGTGGGCTCCTCATCCGCGGCGGTTGGAGCGGCGCGGCGGTTGGAGCGGCGCGGCGGTTGGAGCGGCGCGGCGGTTGGAGCGGCGCGGCGGTTGGAGCGGCGCGGCGGTTGGAGCGGCGCGGCGGTTGGAGCGGCGCGGCGGTTGGAGCGGCGCGGCGGTTGGAGCGGCGCGGCGGTTGGAGCGGTTCACTCACGGAGGAAGCAGAACATCGGAGAACCTGTAGGCCGGCCAATGCCAAGGTATGTGTAGCACTACCTCCAACAAAAAGATGACAATTGTTGTAATTGTGTGCACACATGACCTTACGCGTAAAAATCCAATGCATTGGTAGAGACTATAAATTAACTGAGCGACTATTTACACAACTGAAGTTGCGTCACGGGCAACGGAAGAAGTTCATGCTGCTGATTCTGAACTCTTAACTGAGAGCCTCAGGTTGATTCAGGTCAAATGGACTACTCCTGTAAAGAAGCGGACTGTAAAATTGACAGAAAAAGCGCTTATGGAAAAAATGATCAGCCTGCAAAAGGAAAGAAAGGTGAAGTTTCAAAAAGCACACAATCTCAAAGAGATAATTGTGGATTTGATGGGTGATAAAAGCTATGTCCAAGAGGTAAACGGTACTTTTGACAAATGTAATGTTCTCTATGCTGAAGCGAAAGAAAAACATGAAGTTGTTGTTGAAGTTGTTGCCTAAAGATGAGGTGGAAAAGCACGAAATGCTCAGTGTCAACGTCTTAATTATTGATGTAAACAAATGTGGTTGCTTTGCAATGAAGGTTGCCCCAATACTGAAATTAGCGATGCTCATAATGATGGGGCTAATGTGGAGCCTCAGGACAGCGTTTCAAATGTTGAGTCCAATGCTTCCAGCAAACGCTGAGGTCATGATGTAAATGTCAAGTAATGTCTCAAAAGGCAGCAGGTCTACAACAGCAGCCACGCGGCTTCAAACGGAGGCAGAACAGGCTGCACTCATGGCACGTGCTGCTGCGCTACTGAAGAAACATGTTTTGGAGGAGAAAGAGGAGCAACTAAGGAGGCAAGAGGAGCAACTTGAAATTTACACTGAAATGGCAGCATCTACAGCTGAATTAGCAGTGTTGTATGCCTCAAATCATGACAATGTTTCAAATGCACATTCGGATTGGAATAGAAATCCTATTTCATAAAAGGAGCAGCACTCAATCCTCATGCTGAACGATACAAACCTCAGCAGAAATATGCATTGTCTGCAAACGCTCAATCGACAGTGGTAAAACCAATGCAAGCGGACAAATACAAAAATGAAAAGGCAGGTATTCAGAAAAAATACGAGTGGAAAACATCTGATCACGTAAAATCGCAGAGGAGACTTTGTTTGTTTGTTTGTTTGTTTGTATTATCTGGAGCAATTCACTAGGGGGCAGTCTAGCGATCTGGTGCGTAGTTGCCAGCGTATGGCTCCAGAAATAGGTTATTCTGTGGCCAAAGACCTTGGAAAACATTTTGGAAATGAATTAAAGGTCACGGCTGCCTAAGTGGACAAAATCATTGGATGGCCTGCCGTTAAGGCAGAAGATGTTAAAGGGCTACAGGCACATGCATTGTGTTTACGAGAGTGTTGCAACGCTATGGACGAACTGCAATATTTAGATGCACTCAATATGCCAGCCAACATGAAAACAATCATGCAGAAACGTCCTTACAAGCTCAGAGAGGAATGGAGAGGAACTGCATGTGACATCTCTGAAACCCAAGGTCGCAGATCTGGCTTTAGAGACATTATCAAGTGAAAATTGTTTCTGATCCTATCTTTGGCGACATCCAGGACACTCAAGGTGGTGTAAATAAAGGAGGCAACAAGGCAAAGTTGCAGCAAAAATCGCAGTTCAAAAGAGATAGCTTTGCAACTGCTGTCTTTATGTCTACTGAACCAGCTGTGAGTGCAACCAAGAAAAGCATTCAGACTCAAACGCAAAGTATGTCACCTACAGTTTCAAATGTTTCCTGTTTTGTATTGTACGCATGGACATGCATTGTTCACAATTGAGAAAAAGAACGCGTCGGGAAAAATTTGATTTTTTTTTTTTTTTTTTTAAAAAGAGAAATGCATTTGCTTTGGTTTCCTGCACATAGGACACATGAGTAAGAATTGCAATAAACACATGTCTTGCAAAGTTTGCAACCAAAATCATCCGAGCATTCTTCACATTGAGAAAAAGGAAAGAAGCAATGGCAAAGATCAGCCAAAGGAACTCTGAGGCACGGCTGTCTCTACTTGCGGTCATACAGGGGCCGGGGGCAGTAACGGCATTCTTTCAATCTTACCTGTCAATGTCAAGTGTACAAAGGGAAACAAAATCATACAAACTTATGCATTTCTGGATCCAGGAAATACTGACACTTTCTGTTCTGAAGGTCTAATGGAAAGGCTAAACATCAAAGGAAGAAAGACAAAGATTCATCTACGTACAATGGTACTACTGTTCCAAGTTGTATGGTCAAAGGCTTGGAAATTTCTGAATTTGCTGACAATTAGTTTTTTGAGCTTCCTAGTCTGTTCACTCAGAAGAAAATGCCAGTGTCGACAAACAATATCATTTCTGAAGAAGAGTTGTCAAAGTGGACTTACCTGAAAGATGTAGATATTCCCCGTATTCACGCTGAGGGTTGATTTGGTGATTGGCACAAACGCCTCAAAGTTAATGGAACCATGGGAAGTGATCAGCAGTCGAGAAGAGGGACCATATGCAGTAAGAACTCTATTGGGCCGGGTGATTAATGGACCTCTTCATGGAAGCAGTGCAAATCAGTGGGAGTGGCTACCCTGCTGTTACTGTGTATTGGATTAGTGTTGACAAGTTGGAAGAACTGTTGATGAGACGGAACAATCGAGATTTCAGTGAGAATTTCTCTGACAGATGTCAGAAGGAAGAAAGTTCATGGAAATAGTGACAGGTTCAGTACCGCTTAAAGATGGCCTATACAAGATTAAGTTGCCTTTCAGGACACCCCACGTAATCACGCCAAACAACTTTTCTGTCGCTAAACAGCCCGTCAGTTCACTGAAAAGGAGACTTCTGAAGGATGAAAGTTTCCACAAAGAATATTCAAAACTTCCTTACTGATGTCATTGACAACGGATATGCTGAGAAGGTGCCAGAGCATCAGTTGGAACGCACTGATGGGAACATTTGGTGTCTACCTCACCATGGAGTATACCATCCACAGGAAAGAAGCTTACGTGTCGTGTTTGACTGTGGAGCAGAATTTAAAGGAGTCTCATTGAACAGCCAGCTTTTGCAAGGACCAAACCTGACAAGCTCCTTGTTAGGAGTTTTGACGCGGTTTAGGCAGGAACCTGTGGCAATCATGGCGGATGTTCAATCAATGTTCCATCAAGTAAAGGTTGCAGAAGAACATTCAGACTTTTTGAGGTTTTTGTGGTGGCCAGAAGGGAACCTGGAGCAAGATCTTGTACAGTACCGCATGACTGTCCATTTATTTGGGGCAGTATCTTCTCCTAGTTGTGCCGAGAGCAACCACACACAAGACATGGGATGTTATCTATGATCAGTTCCGTCTACGATCCTTTGGGTTTCTTAGCTCCGTTCACTATCCCAGCAAAGATGGTTCTGCAAGACCGGTGTCGGTTGAAATGTGGTATTGGATAACAAGCGCCAATTCAGCAGTGAGAAAGGTAGTAACAAAATGTCACTTCTGTAAGCGTCACAAAGTAATGGTGTATGGATTATAGGGAATTCTTATGAAATTGACTGTTTCAAACAGTATATGTTTTGTTTCTAATGTAATGGCTCCTTATTTAAAAATTGTAAAGAATTGTTTCGTCTACTGCCAGAAACAATTAGGGGCTGGTGTGTAAGACCCATTTTTGTTTTGTATTGTTCAACCTCCCACCACTTGGGGGCGTAGGGCCGCTGTCAATTAGGCAGAAGGTGAATATAATCAAGAAGATCACTCGGAACAGGTGTTGCTGGATTGGCAGGAGCACACAGTTTTTGACCGTATGGTTGCGTGTGACAACGTGTGGAAACCTATGATAATGAACGTTATGATTTATTTTAGTCTATGGTTTACAAAAGTGAATTATGACCGAGAACGTGGCTGTCTTCTGTTAAAGAATGTTGGAAAACATACAATTGTAAAGAATAAATTACCTTTATGTTGGAAACTGGACATTACATCGTTAATCGCACCCGTCTAAACTAGCTAAGCAACCAGCAACCGTAGTGGCCTTTTTTTGAGGCAACGGGGTCACTACACTGTTACTCGTGTTGATAATCTTGCAGTTTCGTTAAAACAAAAACCTTTTCCAGCCCTGCTTCTAGTTTTGTTTTATTTCATTAAGTACGTGAGTCAGTACACTGTACATGTTAAGCAGCACTTCCAGTTCTTCTTGTTGAAAGAAAAAAAAAGGTGTGTCCATCCAAAGTAAGACCTCAACATACCTGAACACAGCTCAATAAAATGAGAGCAGTGTTCCCCTTGAGGGCGGGCCTAGGCAGGCCAATGATTCTGCACAACAGCAGGAAGAAGGGATCACATACAACTTTGACCTCGTGAGTTGCGTCATGGTTTTGACAGACTGAATATTTTTAGCATTCCTGGGGAGGATTATCCGACTGCACCGCATGTAATGGAGCTTTAGGAACATTTTGCTGTTGCTGTGGGTTTAAATAGACATTTAAACTACATTATATTGTTTGTCGACTTTTCCTGTGTAGGTTTTCTGTTTTGGTTTACCCCGTCTTGAAACTTTGCTACATGTTAACATATAACCGACTATGGAGCTTTTCCTAAGTTGAATTGACGAACGTGAGTGATATTGGGGCACTTTACTTTTGCGATAGTAATAGATTTAATCCTGATATTGTTCCTGGTCTTATTTTGAGTTATTGTATAATTGCATTTGTTAACCTGGGTGAGTTAATCGTTTATTTCTGACAGTTCTGAGCAGAAGAGCTATTACATATTCTCACTACCTTGACGCGGGCTGAAAGTCTGTCAACTGCAGAGAAATGGAGTGTCAATGTGAAAAGGACAACTCTGATGCTGTTACAGGTGAGATGGAAATTTTAGAAAATCATCAAACATGCTTTAAAAGACATTATAGATGTCTGAGCTACTTCAGAAAGTAAATAGTGTAATTTGTACTTTACCTTACATTGTGTTAAAGTACATTTTGTATAGACACTTAATTAGCTGTCCATTACTCACTTAATGGTCATATTTTAATCTCAAATCTCATTGTAATATTGTGTCTTCATGGTAGTATGTAATCTATAACAAGTTGGCAGCAAAATCTTTTTGACTTCCGGGTTAGTCTTTCAAAATAAATATAAGAAATCAAAAGCGCCTAACTTTCCAGTTCTGACAATTTGAGGAAATTAAAACTGTGCTAAAGTTTCCCGCTTTCAGCGGTCATGTCAGTAAAGATTAAAATGACAGACAGACAGAGCCCTGAATTCAACAATATGGTTTTCCTGGGATTTAAAGTATTTCATTCTGGATTTCCCATTTGGGTGAAAGGTAAACCCCATGATAAATTGTGTGCATCATTGCAATACTAATGTCATTCCTTCCTCCCTCCCCATCTTTGTTTAGGCTGGTGGGTGAGCAGCAGCAGTACCCAGATGGGAGCCTTTACTGTGGTGGGGTATCTCCTCTACAGATTCTCGCAGAGTCAGTCACTCACCGACACACACGATCATATTCATTTCACAAGGTTCCCCTGACATATAAGACATCAGGTTTCTCCGATTGATTGAGAGATAGTGAGTCTGGAAACAAGAAAGCACAAATGGTTTTGATGTGAACTGACATCCCTGATGGGTTTATCAGGGGTTCAGCCAGGAATTCTGGAGGGAGCTAAGGGTCACCCTCTGTGAGGAGGACCCTAACCTCCCTCCATTTTATTGACAAATATCAACAGAGTACCGATTTGCATCAGGCCTGCTGGGCACATTCTTTAAATGATCAAAAACAGACATCTTTAAAGGATAAAGCAGGTGATACTTTATACTTGTCACATGATCAGCAAATCCTATCAGAAGACCAAAACCAACAATGAATCAAAGATGACCCCTGCTATAATACTGCTACTGATAGTCGTCTGTTTTCCCTGCAGCACTCCCGGCTCTGATCCGATGGCCAATTCGTCTGTTCTGTTCTCTAACTGGTGAGTTATATATCAGAGGTCACTTTGTCTTCCCCCTCACGGTCATGTTTGTGTACGATGTGACATAAAAACACCAGATAATTAATGTGCGTTCTGCCTCAGGTCTGTCAACTCTTTGGAGCTGGGTAGGCCGCCTAGTGGGAACCCTCCGTGGTACGAAATATACATCCCTCATTTCTGACCCACAGGTTATAAAACAAAAAAATGTGTCACATGTCACCTAAAGTCCTATGCTAACTTTTCTATTCATGTCTTGTGTCTCAGGAATCCAGAGCCTGTGTAAATGGCTGTCTCGGATTTGGGGGTTTGTCGGAGGTGAGTGTCTTTTTGATGTGACGTACTCTTTATTGAGTGCTTCAACTGGAGTTTTTAAGTGCAGGTAAACGCATCAGGGGAAATTTAAAATTTGAGTGGGTATGTTTGGGTAGTCTGAGGAAGAGACTCAGAAATTCAGCAGACACATGAGAGCAATCTAGTATCTGAATGGTTTAGGTATTTAAGTGATAGAGCTGCATAATAACTTTAGACCTATAATTAAGCAATTGCCTTACAATCAATTGAAAGCCTGTAATACTGGGTGCATGATTGGTAATACTCTAGTAAACCATATTATGTATGCAGATCTTGTGATTCTTAGTCCATGTAGTGCTGGTCTTCAGCAGCTCCTTACTACATGTACTGTATATGGTGTGGAACATGATATCAAATGCAATGCCAGTAAGAGTGCTATCTTGATCTGTAGAACCAAAGAGGATAAAGGTCTAAAATTCCCTGACTTCAACTTGTCTGAGAACTACTTTGGTGTCTGTGATGAGGTACAATATCTTGCACATTTTATTACAGAGCAGATGACCGATGATGATGACGATGATATTTATAGGCAATGTCGTAGGATGTAAGCACAAGCAAACACTCTCTCACGCAAGTTTGGTATGTGTACAGATGGAGTGAAGATGTCTCTGTTTTTAGAGCAAATTGTACACCACTCTACACTGCACACTTGTGGTCTAATTACAAAAAAGTAATGATAATGATGTCATGAGAATATTACTTAAGAGACCGAGATGGTGCAGTGCCACTGAAATGTTTGTGGCTGCAGGAGTTAATACTTTCCAAACTGGTTTAAGAAATCTTATGTATACATTTATTTGCCGGGTAAATTAAATCATCTTGGTTTTATCAAACATAACACGCTACCAGTCCCAGCTGTGGAGACATTGGTACAGCTGTCTCTTTATAAGGCATTGGTAGGTCTATGCATTTTAATTGTGCTTTTGTATGTATTTTATTCTATTTAATGTTATGTCTTATCTAAAATAAAGTTTGATTGATTGAATCTGCTCCTCCATTAGCATCTTCCTCCAAGTTTAAGTGGCTTGTTGCGGTCATCACAGGTCAGTTCGCCTTCATTTTACATTTCAGGGATTTTTCTACTGTTTGTTCTGTTAAATGTTAAAGATATTTAAAACATCAAATCTGCTCACTCAGACCCAGTTGGGCTGAGAATCTCAGCTTTTATCATTTGTCTAATGAAATCCTGTCACCTCTGCAGGGTCATCCGGAGATGGAGCACTGGAGTCAGAGATGGATCCGACCAGCAGCGCCAACAAACCAGGCCTGAGGCTGATCCTCCTGGGGCCCACAGGTGGAGGACGGACCTCCCTGGCTGATACTTTGTTGGGCAACAGCGAGAAAACGGCACCCATGGGTCCCCTAATGGAGAGCACCAAGAGAAGGACAGTCATGGGTGGTAGAGAGGTCATAGTGATCGACACCCCAGATCTTTTGGGGCCGTCATTAGGGAACAACAAAAGAGCCAGGGAAGCTCTGAGGAGCCTTCAGCTCTCCAGTCCTGGACCACAGGCCTTCCTGCTGGTTATACCAGCTGGGGGCTCCAGCACAGGGATTGATCAGGATATAGCTCAGGCGATCCGATCCACCCTTGAGCTGTTTGGAGACGGAGTCGCGGCGTACATCATACCCGTACTCACCCATGTAGACCGCCTGGGTCAAAGGCATACGGTAGATCAGATGCTGGATGCAGACTCTGGGGGTCTGGAGAAGGCTCTGTCTCTATGCGACCAGAGGCCAGAGCTGGTGGACAACGGGCCAGACTGCCCCCCAGAGGCAAAGACCGTGATGCGCAGGCAGCTGGTGGGGCGGGTGACGGAGATGAACAGGGGAGATTTCGTCCACGAGCTGCAGAGGAGGGAGGACCGCATCAGGGAGGAGCTGCTAACTGACATGGGCTCCGTACTGGCTGGAAAACTGGGACACATGTAAATGAGAAAGGGGGAGTGTGTGTGTGTGTGTGTGTGTGTGTGTGTGTGTGTGTGTGTGTGTGTGTGTGTGTGTGTGTGTGTGTGTGTGTGTGTGTGTGTGTGTGTGTGTGTGTGTGTGTGTGTGTGTGTGTGTGACACAATAAGGAGGCAGGACTCATTCAAGTATTAAACATGCAATTTTGACTTTAAGTGTAAAGGTGATTGTTTACTTGAAGTATATTCGTCCCTCTGCTGGTTTACCTCTGTCTAGATGAATTTACTACCTGTGGCCACCTTTTTGGTTTTCAACATGCCGCAGATGCTTTTGGTTAGACATCATGCCCATACACACTTCTCTTTCCCATTTTGGTGTGCTGTAATTCTTCGATGTCTGTATATTCTTTAGTAAAGGCCTGCGCCTCATGTTTTCTTACTCTGCTCCAGTGCTTGGCCCTCCCTTATCTTTAATAATTCATAGGAGATATCAAACTTTAAAGATGATCAGGGAAAATAAACTGAAGTCACATTGGGACTAGAGTTCAGCAGTACTGTTCAAATGTATACTGTGCTTTCTCCAGAGGTCTCTGAAACGGCAGTTAGGCCAGAAAATTAACAATTGCTTATATAAAATGCAGGCAAAGCTGTGATCAGAAAAAATATCTTTATCATTATGTAAACAGATGACGGTAACAAGTCGACGTATGATACAATGTCACTAAATCTATCATTTATCACTTTGATAACATATCAATATTATCTCTTTTTTGCAAGTATATGTTGTCAATGTAGTGCAGTGTAAACCCCTTTTATTTAATAACTTTTCATGTTCAGAATTGCAGTTGCCCACGTAGATTACACAAGTAAAGCAGATCGTTTCTCTGGTCAGAGAGCGTTCGACCAAACAGTAAAGACCTTCAACAGACCAATCGTGTTCCTCATACATGATGTATAAACATTGGCATTGGAAAAAATTAGACTTTGACAAGCCTGACCTCTGATTTGAGAAAGAGAGAAAACAGCATTCAAAGAAGAGTTTGCCCCAAAATGCGATTCGCAGTGCAGTGGATTTTCAAATCTGTCCACATTATTGTGGATGTTATAGGATTAAACGGCGCTGACTGGTGGTGGTGGTCCTAAAAATGTTGATGGAGTTTTAGTTGCCTTGATAGAAAGTGCCAAAAGTCTGTTACACTTGCATTAAGAAATATCTTTTCATATTGACACTGAATAAAATGACTCAGTGGCAAACACTCTGAGTATTAACACCAAACTGAAGCTTTGTTTTAGGTTTTCTGCCTGCGCAACATTATCAGGAGTTTGAGAACCAAAGCGGAGCTAAAATATAAAGTGAATCATATTTCGAGTGAATTCTGAGCCACTCTCTAAAAGTTAAAACATTCAACACAGGAGGAACAACTCCTGTACTAAACAAACCATCGGCTGAGGCAATTCCTTGTGTCGTATTGTTTGTATTCAGTAGACTAAAAAAGACCATTAACAATTTCGTGGTTATCTAAAGTATTCCCTTGTTGCATCTTTTGTGTTCCACATCATGTCCGGTGTGTAAATCTATTGTTTCCAGTGATTCCCTCGTGTATATACTATGCAATTTGAGACTCCACCAGTCACAATAAAAACTTCTAGGCGCTATCAAGAAACAATGAAAGAATGCAAATACATTGAGAGGCTATCCCCCAAAAGATTTTGCAAATCAAAAAACTTTTAAACTGTTGTTCTTAATGTCGTTGGTGGGACTTACGCTGAAAGATGTAAAACACGTCTCTATTGGCCAGTTGTGTTCGGAGTGCCATCTTAACATGTAAGGGATAATGTACATTATTGACCCCTCGGTTCACAATACTGACCCGCTCACTGTACATTATCGCGTCTTGTACAGGGCTACATGCTAAAGAAATCATCAATTTGACACAAAATATTGATCTGAAAAAGACTATTTGACACACGCGTGCTTATCCAGAGTCCATAATCATATTATGGTAGAATGCCAGAATTGACCAGAATCAGTTTTGAGAATTCAATACAGCTGTGTAATGACAGCGACTGTGCGTTCCAATCCCCAGACTACCAAACTATTTAGTGTGCCAGAAAAAGATTGTGTATGTCCCAATACAATGTTGAATGCAGTATGCTAAAAATACCAGGATGCCCTACTGCATCCAGTTGCATTTTGCAGTATGCAAGGGAGCATGAGCAAGAGGGTCAAAGTTCACGGTGTAATGTTTTGAGGAATAAATATGTCCTAATTGAATGCATACTGCACGCAACAGCTATACTTTGTAAGTGCAACTGCAGTATGTACTAAAAGTAAAAATAAAAAGTATGTAGTTATGAACGCAGAATGGATGTGGCCAGCTGTCATTCCAATCAAGACGGGCCAATAGAGACGGGTCTTACACTTTATAGCATCGGTCCCGCCTACGAGAATCAGCAAACAAAACTTTGGGATTTGAAAACGAAACTTTTTAACCACAAATCTATTTAACTTGGAATAAAACATTTCACGACACAACATTTTGATAGTTTTGCTGTCAAATCTATTTTTTTATTGCAGTGTGGAAAAGTTTTACTCTTAAACCTATTCTGTTTGATTGCAATATAAGAACACAGAATTAACCCCATAAACAGTTGCCTATTTAGATAAAAAAACAGCATTCATTTGGAGTCCTGTCTCTGGCCACCTGGTAAGTGCATTATTCACTCTCCTTCAAGCTCTGTTTTAGTCTGCAGCAGCTGACCAGCTCTGGCTGTTTAGCTGCTAAATGTTGTCACGTACACGTGGGAGTGATCAAAACAGAGAACCAAAACAATGAGCTAAAAGAGGACAAAAAAAAAAAAAACTCCACAAAGTGATCGTGTTAAAATCTCCTACCATTACTTGTACGTCACTGCTGCAAACAGAACTTATTAACCGTATTTATTTCAAACACGTCCACTCGCGGATGAGAGTAAAGTGGAAAATATGGGGCTTCGCACTCTCAGGGGAGGGACTGCTGCTCCACCGTCTTCTGACGCAGGCGGCGGTGATGGTGGTGACAGCAATATGGAGCCAGGGAGACGCCACTGCGCATGTCTGCGTCTGCACGGACGGAGACAGACTGTGAGAGGGAGAGAGGGAGCTATACTAGGGAAAAACTGGCAAAGACAAAGGACTGAACAGCCTTTAGGGAAACAGGTAAGAGTAGATGTAGTTTCTACAGCGGTTCGTAACAGTCCGGCCGTGACGTCACCGGCGGGGAGCGACCAGGTGAGTGGTCGGGCGGAGGAAATGAAGTTATAAGACGTAAAGGAAGCGTTGTGGTTGTGTTTCGCTGTGGACACAGCAGTCACGTAGAGCAGCCAGAAGATTATCGCCAGATATCTGTTACTATCGCGGACGAATTGCTTCCGTACGTGTGTAGTTTCAGAGTACAACAGCCGCTCTCACCATTACTGGACTGTAAGCTCTCTAATGTGTGTGTGTCCTTGTTTTGTTCGTAGCTCTTGCCATATTTCTGCTAGCTTACTGAACAGGCTGCTTCCTCTATCCAGTCCAGGCTCCTGAAAATGTTTACCTCCTTCTCATTCTGGTGTCTGCTGACCAAGAGGAGATGGTAGAAGCGTGTAATGCCCCCCAGCTATCTATCATCACCAATAACAAATTCAGCGTTGCTTTTAAGTGTTTTTTTTTTTGTTGTTTTTTTTTTCAAAGTTTTTCAGCTGCTGTTCAGACTAAGTAGGCTGTTTTTAAGATGTCATTCTGGGCTCTGCTGACTTGGGCTGGGATTTTTTTTTTTTTTGCTGAGTTATTTTGAAATATTGAATTATATATTCACGAAAGCAGATCATGAAAACACAGCTTTGCTCTCAGTCTTTCTTTCTGGTGTCTTTCAGCATCACATCCTTGTTGTATCCGTTCCAGTGGAAGTGACGCTTCATGGTCAGCAGCCTGGTGATGGAAAGAACTGCGAAGCTATAGTCTTGGTGACTGGATGGAAAGAGCTGTCAACACACACACACACAGGAAGATGGAGGAAGTGGAAACGCACAGAGAGCAGCGGCAGTTTGATTGACCACACCGCTGTCGTGGTGGTGGTGGTGTTGGAGGAGCAATCTTTCGTTTGGGAGCATCTGGAGTGTCTTTGTTTGCCGGCGATCCCATCTAGAGCTCCAATTTTGACCCCCCTCCCTCCTGTTGACCTTTCTGCACATCTATCCTTTTAGAGGAGCAGGTGTTAAAAAGCCACAGGTCTCATTTCCCTCACTACCCCCACCTCCCCCTCGGCCGTTCACAGAGACATCCAAGCTCCTCTCTTCCAAGTGGCTGAGAGGTTGCTACGGCAATGGTTGTCATGATGCTGATGTAGCATCCTGAAGGTAGTAGTTGTGGAGGTAGTGGTGGAGCTGGAGGAGGTGGAGGCGGTGGTGGCGGTGGCGGTGGTGGTGGTGATCGTCCAGGGATGGGAAGCGCTCCGTATCCAGCTGGTGAGTGGAAGGGTAAGGGCCGAGGCGGCCTGCAAGAGCTGGGCTGCATGCGCTGGAAGGTCAGCAAGCAGAAAGGAGGAGGAGGCGGAGGGGAGGTGGCGGTGGGAGCGGAGGAGAGGAGGTGCAGGGATCCCACGGATTCTCAGCAGCAGCAGCAGCAGCAGCAGCAGCAGGATCTCTCGTCCTCTTCTTCCTCCCTCTCCCCCCCACTGCCTCCTCAACCCTCTCTGACACCTCCAGCCATTTATCACGAGAAGCAGCGGAGGGAGCTGTGCGCCCTACACGCGCTCAATAACGTCTTCCAGGACGGGACAGCCTTCAGTAGGGACACCTTGCAGGAGATATACCAGAGGTGGGCAAGCTGTCTCGCCAATCTGCATCACTATTTAGCCGGTGTACATGAAATGTTGTGGATAATCTGTTCAATCTCTCCTGTCAACATGTTGCAGGCTTTCTCCCGGCACTCTGGTGACACCTCACAAGAAGAGCATGCTGGGAAACGGGAACTATGATGTAAACGTTATAATGGCAGCCCTGCAGACCCGAGGGTTTGAGGCAGTCTGGTGGGATAAAAGAAGGTACGTGGGGCTGGTGATGAAAACTTATTTTTTGTGGTCTTTATTCTCGAATTAGGAATCGTAAGGTAGCTGAAGGACAGTATTGTTATTGTGTGTGTGTGTGTGTGTGTGTGTGTGTGTGTGTGTGTGTGTGTGTGTGTGTGTGTGTGTGTGTGTGTGTGTGTGTGTGTGTGTGTGTGTGTGTGTGTGTGTGTCACACACTTAAATCCTACAATATTAACAAAAGGTGTCCTCTGCTCCCCCAGCCAGCTAATCAGCAGGGTCTGAATGATCTCTGTGATTAGTCAGCTATTCCGTGACAAAGTCTAAGAGACCGTTTTTATCAGCATTCCTGTTTCCCTCATTAACAGTCTTACGTGAACAACAGTCGCCACAGACTTGCTTTTATCAGTCAAACAATGATGTTATCGGAAAAGCCATATTCCTGTTTCTCGGTCTTGAACTAAACAGGAACAAAAATCCTTGATACTCCTTATTTAGTGACAAAACAGCAACGCTGATGCGGATTGATGCAGGCAGTGGGGATTCCACCTATAGCATGGAATTAGAGCTTTTACATTTTGGTCATTGTAAATATTCAGTAAGGATATGTTTTCTGGTCAAAGTTATGTTTGTAATGTGGCCGTGACCTGGGACCTCCTTGTGGTGCATTCAAGTGCTTATGGGACACTCTGGCAGTCACGATTTCAGAATCGGCTTCCAAACGACAACCTTGTGAATACATCAAGCTACCGAATTCATGTGATCCTTTTTTTACAACATTCATGTTTGCTTGTTACACCACACACACACACACACACACACACACATATATATATATATATATATATATATATATATATATATATATATATATATATATATATATATATATACATACACAATGTCATTTTGACAAAGAGCAAGAACGTAGGCCTACATGATGATTAAGGAAGGGAAAATAATCAATATAGCAACATATTATGAAACACCCTATTGCAATATATTTTCATTATACAGGGAACCTTATTGTGAAATATTGTCTTGATAAGCCTATCTGAAGCCTAGGCGTGTCAGTCCTTTACATCTTTAGGTTTGTGGCAGTTCAGCCATAAACTTGTCTGTTTAACATTTAATGGATTGAAAGCTTCTCCATGTTGCTGCGTTTGTTTTAAAAAAAGAAGCTCAATGCAGTTTGGTACATGCAGTTTCATGTCAGTAGAAATTGGTCAAATTTTAAAAGCACTTAAAAGTGCAATAAATACATATAGTGTATGATTAATTCTTCCTTTTTTGAAAATCAACCTGCTACTTTAGTTTTCATCTCCAGCTACATCAAGGTCATAATGTGTTGTAGTAATAATCTTTTGTTTAATATATTGCTACCATTGTGCTCCTCTTACTATCATCAGCAGTGTATCTTACACAGAGTGAACCTTTTTATGATAACTATCTCAAGCAGGTTCCCAGATTAAGGTTATCCTATGGAATTGAGAGTTGTCTGTAAAGTAGTGAATGTAATTCATCTGAAACCCATTGTGTGCCAGAGCAAATGGTCAACAGTAATGTAAGGATTACGACAATTTCTACACGATGGGATAAAGAATTGCAATTGCATGCTCAACACACTGCATTACATTGAGACAACATTTACTCCTACTATAAATTGCCCTTCTCCCTCCAGGGATGTGGGCAGCATCGAGCTGTCCAACGTGACGGGCTTCATTCTGAACGTGCCATCCAACCTGCGCTGGGGGCCTCTCCGGCTCCCGCTCAAACGCCAGCACTGGATAGGAGTCAGAGAGGTGGGGGGAGTCTACTACAACTTGGACTCCAAGCTGCGTAGCCCTCAACCCATCGGCAACCCGGATGAGCTCAGGTGAGGGATGCTGTGTGTTTTTACGTGCATGTGTTCCCTACTATGACAGCTATGGCTGTTATTAGGACTATCGTGTACCATAGTGGATTCATCTATCACATGCAGGAGCTGATGGTGCCGTGTTAGCGGCAGGGTGGTGGTGGTGATTGTGATAGGATAAGGATGTTGGCCTGTTTATTTAACAGTCCAGAGTTAGGTTTATTTACAACTGTAGTATTGGCCAGATTGCCATGAAACTGATATTGAGTTTGGTACTCCCCTCTGTGACTTAATTACCACTTTCTGTCGCCGTTTCACAATGAAAGCATTAGATTTATTCACAGATAGTGAATAATAGTTCACAGTTTTACTGTGAAGCAGCTGCAGGAAGGGTTGAGTTCGCTTTACAGTCGATAAATACTGTAGCAGAAATCGTTACAGCTCTGATAACACAGAAAAGGAGAATAGATCAGAAAATAGTTTGGCTCCTATTTGTTAGATATAATCCAGGGCCAGGTATGCTAAATGTTTACATACACGGGAGCTGCAGAACTGAACGTAGTTATTTAAAACAAAAAATAAAGCCAAATTATGTCTACTTGCCTGCGCGATCAAACAAGGATATTTGTACTATGTTTTCATTTATGTAGGTGTGTTTCCTAATGACTTTCTGTATCCCTACAGATTTGTCTTTTTAAAGGAATAGCTTTCTTTTAAAGCTGCATTGATCAATATTTTTATCTAAACAAGGGATGAAATGACTGTGTAATGTGAAAGGTGTCGCTCATAGTGACAAACCCACAGACAATTATCCCCAGACTGTACAGTTCCTCTCAGCTCTATGTAGCGTTTTAGCATCTTTTAGCTCGTTGCTTTGTGTTTTCGCTCTCGTTAGCCTTGTTTCTAGGAGCAGCAGGCAGCTGTTTTCAGCCATAGTGCTCCTAAACCCGCCGTATGCTACAGTACCTGCCTGACAAACAGACAAAGTTAGCGACTAGCTTGTGAACCTAGTGGAGGATTTAACAGCTTATGAGCAAGATATTTCCCCCAGGAGTCTGTGGAGACCAAAAGAGAGCTAAAAGTAGAGTAAATATTGGTCTTACATTTATCAGGTAGCCAACATGACTCTAAATGAGTGTCTGCTGGATATGTAAGTAGGCAACTGTTTGCAAACACGCTTGCCATAACAGCTTTGGAAAGTCACTTTTTGCTTCCCCTATTGGTCATAAAAGCAGGTCTACCCTTTAAAATCTTGACACTGTGTATTGTAGTGTTTGCCTTTTTTCTTTTTTTTTTTTTTTAAATAGAAATTGATTATAAAAGAGTCGCTATGATTCATCATCATAACTGTGCCTGTCCTATTTTACCACAATCCAGGAAGTTTCTACGCCAGCAGCTGCGAGGGAAGAACTGTGAACTCCTATTGGTGGTCTCGGAGGAAGTGGAGGCCCACCAGACATGGCGGTCGGATGGCTAAGGGTTTAACCAGCCGATCGCAGCGCCAACTGGGCCAAGGGGCCGATCACAGAATGAACAGGAGAGGAAGTAAAGTAGTACACAGCCAATCACATGGACGCACAGTTGCAGATATATCCCCCCCCCCCCCTTTTTTGGGTTTTGTTTACACAGCCATTGCTGGACTCTTATCTGAGAGGATGCAAAGCAATGAAGGAAGCAAACACTTTACAGGGAGAATCAGAGAATCACAGTCCTTTACTCACAACACAGTTAAGACTTATAAGAAGTTACTATTCTGTTTCTCCTGTTATGTTTTTATATATATATATATATATATTGACTATTTTTCAATGTCAGTTTTTATTTTTAATTTTTTTTTAATTTCTTTTTACTGTTGAAGTTTCCAAAGTCATGGGAGCTCAATGCTGTGTTTATCTGCTGTCTCCCTCAGTGATCCTCCCCGCTACAGTTAAGATGTTCACTGACGCGTCTCCGTGTTTCTGTCCCTCGCTTCACGTCCTGAGCGTCTCTGTCCGTTAACCCCCGTCCTTCACTTTCACCAAAGCGTGCCCTTTCTTGCCTCGGTGTGACTCCATCTCACTCCTCCTCTCGGCCCCCTTTTTCATATCACAGGTCAAAATCTGTGATTTTATCACGGTGCCAACTTTGTATTTCATCCACTTACCAAACACTTCTGGCACAGTCTGAGCCGACGCTGTACCGAGGCTGTGCAGACATAACAGTTTTTATATGCAACAAAGCAATGCAACGCCCGGGCCAAGCACTCCATCTAGTGGATGCTAGCCTGTTTCCTTTCAAGGGAAAAGAAACGGCATCGTTCATCTAGCTTTTTTTTTGTAATTGTTAAAATAATTACTTTGTAGTAAGGAAGAGTGCTTGTCATCGAGGAAATAATGCAATACTAACGTCTGTCATCACTGAGTAGGATAATACTGTCTCATTATCTGATACATAAATCAAATTAGGGTGATAAGAAAACCTGTTGTCTAAATTGTTGCTAAAATTAAACATTACAAATTTACAGAAATTGGCCATACTTATTATGGCCACGTTCAGCTCCAGCATGACAGTACATTTTTGACTTTCGAAAAAACCGACAAAACCATCCCAACTCAAAGTATACTTACAAGATTGTTCCGGAGCGTTCGACCGCGTCACACGGTCCTCATCAGCAGACTAAGTTGGCTCAGTTGCCATAGAAATGTAAACTTTCCTGTAGTGCTAAAACTGTAAGTGGATTAATTAAATCAAAAAATGAATTTGCAACAATTTAGAAAATCTATTAATCTTAAACGCAAGCAATTGTGCCAAAATTCTCCTCTATGATAGTAAACAGAATATCGTTTACAAAACAAACCATTTACATATGAAAACCGTGGCTCTGAGAAGTTGCTATGCACAATTGTCTGGTATTTTATGACTGACTACTTAATCGTGAAATGAATTGGCAGATTAATCGATAATGAAAACAACCGTTTGTTGCAACCTTACTTTCCAGCCTGTGGCTCTTTGGCACTTGAGTGTCTGCTGAGGACTTTATGATGAGGTCCAAAACTCCAGAAAAGGAGAACAAGTGATCTCTTGAGTTTTAGCTTGTCAATTATAATTTGTTTTTTTAATACTTAATATGAGTTAATGTTACAAAAATGTGTCATATCAATGTAAAGAAAGATTGTTTTATTTGTCCTCGTCACCCACAGATGACAGATGACAAAATAAGGATACACCACAGGGGATGATATTTATTCATTGTATTATTTCATGGCTTCACACTGGTCCAAAGGGCCACCACCACAGCAGCCCTCTGTAGCACAGGAGCGGAGCTGAAGCCGGCCTCCTCCTCCTCCTCCTCCTCCTCCTCCTCCTCCTCCTCCTCCTCCTGACAAACACAGCTCTGAGAGTATGTCACAGATTTCCCTGTCAAGTCGTAGACCGTCAGCGGGGGTCTATAATGTGTTACGGTTTCAGTCTGAGGAGAAGTTTTGATGGTTGGTTGCGCGAAGGGAAGTTGTCAGTTTGGGACAGAGTGGTGGGAGGGGAGACGGGGCGCAGTGTGCCTCGGGTAGAGAAGAAAATGTGGAAAGAAAAGTGAAAGTCGCTGGGCTGCCTAGTGAGCACATCTCCAGCCAGAGGTGTGGTGGTGTTGTTGATTCTTTTTAAAATAAGCCTTATGAGAGATTCCACTGTTTGTAGCTTTTCAAATCTATCAGCTTAAGAGAAACTGTTAATACTATATGTATTGTCTCTTCAAGACAATATTGGCCTTAACTTGTTTACATAATAATACAAAAAAAAATATTTGTTCCTCTGAAAGATTAAGAGGGGCTGTGCAGTTTGATGCCATTTCAAGAGATTTATTCCAAAGCACCAATTTATCGTATAGAAGAGAAACCGCTGAAGCTCATCAAGTATAATTTGTTCACCTTTGCAGCCAAGGGCTTTATGTTATTTACAGGTGTTTGAAATAGTATGATTTTTATAAAGAGGACATGTTTTTCAATGGTGCATGTTTTATTTAGGAATGAAGCACTTTGATTCCAGCCCAATCTGTCGACCGTTAATGTCATAATATATCCATGTGAACCTGCATCGAAACATCAGAGAGGCTGTCATTCATTTTTGGACCCAATCACATCACTACAAGTGTCTCACAATCGCATTCAATGTGTGCTTTTTCTGCCATGACAATCCATCCAGCCCTTCCTACTTAAGGAATCCTGATTGTCACTGTATTTTATTGTTTTTTTTTTTTTTGCATAGAAATAAAATGCTTTTATCGGCACTTTATGTATAAGCTACTGTGTGGGCGTATTAAATGGGTCATTACTTGCTTTGAAAGGGTTGCTTGAGTAAACAAAGCCGAATGTCCCTCTTTTCAACCTGTTTTGGTCAGTAGTGGAAAGTAATTCGGCACATTTACTCAAGTACACCAATACAATTGTGAGGTTCTTGCACTTTTCCTTAAGTATTTCATGCTTCTACCACAATACATTTCAGAGGAAAATAAAACTGAAAAGCATAAAAAATACAATGCATTGTTGAAAAATAAAGGTGTGTGTGTGTGTGTGTGTGTGTGTGTGTGTGTGTGTGTGTGTGTGTGTGTGTGTGTGTGTGTGTGTGTGTGTGTGTGTGTGTGTGTGTTTATACATACTATTTTTTGAACATGTATGGTTGGGGCCTCATGTCAGATGTTTATGAGTCATTTGCAGTTCCACCAAAAATCGATTTATTTTCTAAACCTGTCAGGTGGTTTCATTCCGGAAAAAGTGAAGCAGATGTATTTTATTTAATTGTTTTCATATCCTCTGAATCATCATCTCCCAACCCCTCGGCTTTATCTTGTGAAACACTGGAGGTAACTACTAACTGAATAGACTCAAATAGCAAGCACCACCTCCAACAACTACTACAGTGAAACTTTTTTTCATTTATCATATGTATCATTATTGCTACCACTCTAATCATGTCATTGTGTAATAACAGGCTTACATCATTCACAGGTGCCTTTCTGCTTTGATACTTTCTACTTGTACTTCTACTACTAGACTTTTACTTGTAACACAGTATTTTCACACCGCAGAACTTGAATCATTTCCCCCCCCCCAGTATCCATCCATAACGCTGTACGAATGATCAGGCAGCCGGTTAGCGAGCGCGGACTCGTCGAAAAAAAGAGGGGGAGCGCGCGCGCGGAGTCGGGTGCGCGCGAAGCGGTGTGCAGATGTGTCGCAGATTTTGTAAAGTCACTGGACGCACGGAAAGATCCAGCTGAAAGAAGTCGCTCCGGACAAATGGGCCGTTAAACTGCCGGGGAAAGCACCCGAGCGGCCGGGGGAGTACCGGGAGGAAGAGGGACGGAACCGACGGACCGAACCCGTCAGCCCAGTTTGCAGAGGAATACAAAAAAAAAAAAAAAAAAAAAAAACCGTTACTTTGACAGTTACGAGCCGGAGCACCGCGGCGCGCACGGAGATGGAGCTGTCAGCGATTGGAGAGCAAGTGTTTGCTGTGGAGTCAATCGTCAAGAAAAGAGTTAAAAAGGTAACCTTTCTAGATGTTGCCGACATGTCTCCGTCCTCCGGTTAGCGGCGGGACGTCGTCAGCATTTTGTAGGTGACACGTTTTTAGTTTTTTAAGGGAGGAAGGGATGCTAACGAAATCTTGAGAGATTAAATGAACAGAATTGCGCAACTAATCTGGTTATCTAATTGCAGGCTGTAAAAAAAGAAAAAAAAAAGGGGGGCGGGTCAGAGGAGGCTGTTCCTTCCATGTAGTGTTGTCATTGCACTACGCAAAATGTCATGTGTTTGGCTAAATCGGCAGACGGAGGGACGTCATTAACGAACCCCTTCGTTCTGGCCCTGCTTGCTGGCTGACTGGCTTCAGTCTAAGTTGCCGTATGGTGTTGACAGACGCAGGTGCGAAGCTAGAAATGATCGACGCCCCAGCGCGCACGGGCCCCCCCCCCTGAAACTCCTCAGTTTACTAGTAGTCCACTCCTATGAGTAATTTCACATTAACTTGTTTGAATTTACTGGGCCAGTCAAAGTACCGTGTGATACAAAAGGAACTCTAATTTTGGAAGCATATGCACAGATACAACGATTGGGCCATAATATATCAGAGTTTTCAAATTAGTACGAGACAGCTAAGAGATGCCCAAGTTGAAAACGGTCAAATAGCAGCTAATTCTAATAGAGAGAGCAAAAGTCTCAAAATGTCACATCTTAAAATATGCAGGCTGCAACTATAATGGTTACTCGGACTATTTGATTATTCTCTTTGTTTTTTTGTTTTTCATCTTGCCACCAATCCAAAACACAAAAGTATATCAAATCTTCACATCCAGCAAGCGTGTGGCATGTTTGCTTGATGAACGAGTTAATGCACCAGCCACGTGGCTAAGTACCCCGCATAAGGAGGAGAAGGCTAGGCCGGGCAATTGGTGTGCAGCCGAACTTAACCTTCCATTTCATTGCTGTTTGCGATTGAGATTTACTTGATATTCATTTGTCTGCATGAATGGTTTGAGGTTAAGCTTAAACGAGGCTTCATGGAATATAAAGTGAAAGTTTAGTCGAGACAGAATAGGCCACTGTTAAAACCACACGTAGTACACGGTGGACTATATCGGTCCAGCCACATCTCAAACACGTCTCCTCGTGTTGCTACTAACTGTAAAATGATCAGATGAGATTGGGTTATACCCTAATATTTCTGTGATAGGTGCCGTATGGCCACTATTTGCCACTATTTACCCCAAAACAGCGTGATATTTACATGCTTTTGCAGGTAACACTGCATTGCTTATGGAAGATATGGGCACTTCATTTTAAGTCTCACCCAATACACAGCCCTTTTACTGTAAAAGGGGAACTGGGTGAGTAAAATGAAGTCGGGAAATGTGGTGACTTCACCCGCCGAGAATACCTTTGAGATCTTGGAAGTCATTATCGGATGATGTCACCGCAGATGACTAACTCTGAGTGGCTTAGCTTGTATATGGAAAACGTTCGGGACATTTCAAATGATCTGTTAAGTCTGGATATTGTCTGACGGCGTGGGAACTTCCTCCTACACATACTACACTCCAATCAACAGCAAACCTTTTTATTTTTTATTTACCCAGCGCGGAGATCTGATTTTGACTTGCACAACTCTATTTTCATATATATCTTCATTACTCGTATGATACTATAAATGTATTTGTATCTGCCTCAGGGAACTCTATTTTGATAATGGGCAACTTGGTGAAATGTGATCAGGTGTTTTTAACACTGTGCTGAAAGAAAAAGAAGCAGACATGCATGATGGAAACTTTCACAGAGGTGAGAGCTGTAACCTTCTCTGGTTTGGGTTTAATAAGGGGCGTCACAGGAAACAAGCAAACATGTCCCCCTCCCCCAGAATGATGATGGCACCGTGGGGCTAGTGGTCAACACGACGCTTCACCCTGCGAGTCTCAATGAAATCCAAATCAATGCTGGAGCAGTTGCAGCCTGAATACCCCAAACAAACTGTAATCCGCAGTGTCTGAGATATCACACGTGGTCTTATAGGCGTGTCTGTTGATTGAAGCAGCTCCAGTAGGTGATTTTCATTTTTTGGATCAAAGTCAGACATGTAGCGTCTCAGACATCTGCAAAGGAATCCCATTTGATTGATGTCTTTGGGAGAATGACACATCATGCATGCATTGAGGTAGCGATAAAAGCTCCAGTATATATTCTGTGGTGTCATTTATTAAATGCAATTATTGGCTGATACCGCTCACAAACGTTGTGTCTTCACAGGGGAATGTGGAGTATCTGTTGAAGTGGAAAGGGTGGCCTCCGAAGTAAGTATGCAGACTTCATCCGTATTAACCCACTGCACGTCATGTGAATATGATGCGTCGTATTCACATGACGTGCAGTGGGTTATACACAAATCATGTGCTCCTTAACAAACACAACCCAGATTCTGAAAAGCATGGACAATTGATTCACGATGAGTGTCATAACATGTTCAGGTTGTGACCAAAATGTGAACCAAACCATGCTGCAATAATGGACCACGCACATTTGTGTAACCTCTCGCAGGTACAGCACATGGGAGCCCGAGGAACACATCCTGGACCAGCGCCTGGTGCAGGCCTATGAAGAGAAGTAAGGCTCCAGTCCACACGTAACACACTTGTGATGAAAAGGCTTTGCTTGAATCCAGGTTGTTTTGAATTGTTTGACAAAAAAAAAAAAAAAAAAACGTTTGAATTCATAAACCTGCGTTGTTGACGTCAACGTCTACCTGCCGGCGGTCTTCTTCTCTGCCGGTTGCCGGTTGCATTGTTGTGGCGTTTGACCTCTGTGGACCCCCGTTAGTAAAACACTGCTCCGTGGTGCTCCTAGTGGACAAAAACATATCCAGGGAAGTGCTCGTTCCCTGGATATGTTTTTTTTTCTCTTCTTTTATCATGTGAAGAAGGAATCCTAAGAACGGCTCTTAATATTGCTCCGCCGTTGTTCTCACGGGAGACATTTTTCTGTCAGCCTCTTTTTTTTTTTTAACAGTGTGCTGGTCTTTTTAGGGAGCAGAGAGAGAGAACTCTGGGGAACAGGAGAAAGGGACCCAAAGCCAAAAGACTCATTCTGCAGGTAAAGTTTAAAGTTCAACATTAAAAAAAAAAAAAAGTTGAAGAGTGAAAGTTTTTGTCCAATCTACGTTACTCATACATTACTTTATACTTGTTGATACAGCTAGGTTTCCCCTTCCCGTTACTTTGTTGGCCCCTGATTACTCTGAATATGTAGTTAATCCAACTTTTTTTTTCCCTTATTCACCAACTCATCACTCCTCTAACCAGCGCGGCGTGTTACTGAACTCCTTCTGTTTGTTTTAATGTTCATGTATCCTCTCTTTGATCTTTATTCAGGATACTGTCTACACCATGGATCTCCGCAGCACTCACAAGACTCCGGAGCAACCTCCGCCTCGCCTGCATCTCTCCCTCACGCGCTCTCTGCTCCCCGAGGACGAGGACGAGGACGAAGATGAGGATGAGGATGAGGACGAGGACGAGGACGAAGACGAGGATGAGGATGAGGATGAGGACGAGGACGAGGATGAGGACGAGGACGAGGACGAGGATGAGGACGAGGACGAGGATCAGCCGTACAGCGCCTGCAGGCAGGACCCACAACTGTCACATCGAGAAAGCAAACCCAGGAGGTCGCAGTACACGGGCCTTGACTCAAACCCTCCAAGTCCCACGCAGGAGGACTGGGAAGGCCGGGGGGAGGAGGAGGAGGAGGAGGAGGAGGACAACAATGTAGAAAGTGGAGAGGATGGAGTCGAGGAGGAGAAAGAGGAGGCTCTAAAGGAGACGACGGAGAAGAGCGAAGGCACTTTAAATGGTAAGTGTGTCAGTCGGTCAGCCAGTAGACTCTAATCATCATCGCGACCCAGTTTACTTGACTCTGCGTGAGCCTCCTCGTAGGCACGGCCGTACACAGGCTTTTTTCACCAGGCATGCAACCAGAATCACGGAACGTCCTCCATCCCGAGCTGATTAAAGAGATATCGTAGACTCATTAAAGGCTGATATTTGAAGTTTTTGTTGCACATGTAAATGTAAAGCCTGTCCCGTAATGTAACGTCCCTTTGCTTGGACGTTTGACACCACAGCAGATGTAAATCTTTGATAAATGACACGAGACAGACGTAAAATACATTTTAATGATTTTAAAAGTGAGACGTCACGAAATCATCCCAAAAGGACGCCGTGTTGTGCAGAATGTGACTCTCCTGTTCTCCCCATCGCCTCAGAAGCACTTAGAGCCATCTGTTCCTGCAAGGCAAATATCAGCCTCGGTCAGTTCATAACATGTTTCACAGCAGAGAGAGCCCATCCAGTCCAGGTTAACTCAGTCAGAGTACACACCAGATAGGCTTGATGCAATCACTGTCCCACTGCGACTCTACCTTCTTCTCTACCCTCCGTCTTCCTCTCTCCGTGTTCCTGTCTCACCCAGGACAGGAGAGGGCAGACGAGTGGAGCTCCGCTGTCGGACCAGACGAGGTCACCGCGTCAGAGAAGAGGCCGGCCGACGTCTGGAGGCCCGCCCTCGGCCCGGGGGAGGTGACAGTCACAGACGTCACCCTCAACTCCCTCACAGTGACTTTCCGAGAGTCGAGGGTGCCCAAGGGCTTCTTCAGAGACTGGGGCCAGTAGGTCTGATGGGCGATGTCTGAATGGGTTGGTGGGGAGGGCGCCGCGAGAGGGAGTGGGAGGAACCGGTTTAATCACAGCGCGTGAAAGGTGGTTGGTGTCTGTATTCCCTCTCGCTCTATTCCTCCCCTCGCCTGCTACTTCCAGCCTGGCCGGCGGTACGTTTACATGCACACTTACCTGCCAGATTTAGGTTGATTTTTTTTAATTTTTTTTTTTAGGCTGCACACTTTGGCTGAGAATCCGTTCCAGTTAGCAGCACTCGGGCGCGCTGAGGGCCACCGTTGGATCGCCCACTGCCCAACTGTTGAAAAATGTGACAAAGTAGCTGAGTTTAAGTGATTTGTTAATGCTGGATCAAATGTGCCGTGACAGGTATATGAGCTTTCATCTGTCGTGGGTCTTAACTTTTCCACCTTAAAGGTCCCCCGTAGGGTTTGCTTCTTAACAAACTGTTATTTTTTTTCTTGAGGTCTAACAAACGTGTCTCGTGCATTTCCTCCCTCCATAAAACATTCGTAAAGCTTTTTTTTTTTTTTTTTTCTTCTTCTTTTTTTTCTTTTTTTTAATGAATCGTGCCCTGCATTGCATACATCCACGTTTGCGTCACAGTCTTCTTGCATCCTGCTGGTGCATTCGTACTTTTTGTGGTGCCTTTCTGCCACCTGTAGATCAGTGGAATAGTGTGAAACCAGCATCGCCCGACAACTAGCTAGGGAGCCACTCACCAAAACATTGCTCCATGGGGGTACTAGTGGTCAAAACCTCCACGGGGTACCTTCCTAACGCGGTTAACGGGATAGGCCTCATGCATGAAAAATGTTATGCGTTATTATCTCCGCTCATGCGATTGGCACAAATGACACAATTTGCCAAGTCAGATTGAGCGACGCTCTCCGTGGTGCATTTCAGCAGAAAAGTAGTAACTACATGCATCAGATAAGTGTAGTTGTTAAAGAGTATGAAGTAGCACAAATTCAGAGTACAGGTCAAGTCGCGCGAGGAATCGTGAAGAAGAAGAGGAGGAGGAAGAAAAAGAGGTCACGTAAACATGGCCGCTGTTTCCGCCTCTCTTGGCGCTAACCGCTCAGTACGCGTCGTACGGTGAGGTGGCCACAGCCCTCAGTCGTGACCTTTGACCTGTGAACACATAGACTGTTACTGCCGTACAACCCGTGGCTTAGGCGTGTATGCGTTTCAAAATCCCTCTGAGAGATGATTTGATCCGCCTGCAGGCCTTTCTCCTCCAGTGCAGTCGTCTCAATGCATAGACGGCCTGTGGTCGTCTCTGTGTGCCTCGTCATCTCACGACGTACAAGTAGGGACCGAAATCGAGGAACCAGATGAGACTTGATAGCGTAACGTACTATGGAGTCCATGTGCATCATGAGGGTTTGTGTGTCCGTTTGTGGAGTTTGACCGACACGGTAAATCACACACACGTTTGATAAAAGATATCAATACATGTCAATATCATTGGACCTTTCGGTTCCGTCGCATTCTTGAAACGTGTTTGAGACCCCGTTGGCAACGCATCACAGCTAGCAATGTGTCAACTTAATACACTTATTAAACTGTAATACAGTAACGTAATAATGCAGTTGGTAGCAGTAAGAGCATCTTACTTTTAAGTCAGACCTCTGAAACGGATCACACGATGACACTAGAGCGTCGAGGGAGGATTCAGGAGAAAACACTGAACTCCGATACACAAACTTCAGACTCCTCTCCAATCGTTGCTTGTATCTCGTGATGCACTTTAGTACAACCGTTCAAGCCTTTACAAATAATTCAAGATAAAAATAATCAGCTCACAACTGGTAGACATGGAACCTATGACGAGGGGTTGCGACGAGACATTCCCCGATAAAGGATAGGTTCGCAATTTTTCAAGCCTGCCCTAAATCAAGGTGCCCGTATGGATGAGGGAAACTGATTTTGCTGTGATCATTCTTCCTGTTCATACTGGCAATGAAGAGATCCTGAGATCCGTAGAGATTATGTTACATGTGAACCTATCCACACAATAAAATAGTCAAGAACCACTGCTCTAAGCACGGGATTGGGACATTCCCACAGACACTTGAATGCACCAACGAGGACGGCCAAACAGTCCCCTCATAGCGTTGCTTTACCTTCTGATCAAGTACGGAAGGCTAAAAGAGGGAATGTTGCATATCTCAAGCAATATCAAGTTACTATCAAATATATCTAAAGATTATATAAGAACACATCAATTGAAAGTGAAACATTTTCAGCTTTACAGACTTACCTCATGTAACCTCATGCTAAAGTCTGTAGAGACCGATTACCACAAATGAAAAAAATAGAAGCCCAACTCTAAAGCCAGTGTATCGGGTTAACCCTGCTGGTTTCCTGCCCGGTGGACACAGGAGCTGAAGTGATGTGTCATGTCCGTTGAATCTCCTGAACGGTGGCGTCCCATTGGTCCGCAAGTTGATTACTCCGCACTGAGGATGACGGGTCAGCGTCTCGTGATCTCGAAACTGTCTCTGTGTGACAATGAAGCTGCAGGGAATGGAAGTGCCTGATGTTGCATCATGTTGTTGTTCTGTCTGTGGAGCTTTTAGGGCTGATGTGTGTCTCTCTCTCTCTCTCTCTCTCTCCCTCTCTCTCTCTCCCTCTATCTCTCCCTCTCTCCCTCTCTCTCTCTCTCTCCCTCCCCTCCACTGACGCTATTAAGACTTGAAATACGAGGTGACTTTAATGGGGGAAGAGGACGGAGGGCACCGCAGGGGGGGGAGAGACATGTATTTTTTTAGTCGTTACTTTTCTACATTGACCTGAATGTATATTTATTCTTTAAAGATACCTGTGTATTTGTCACGCAGATGACTGAACAGAATAGTTTTTATACGGTTTGTGATGACCACTGAGCTGACGAAACAAGCACCGGGATTTTGACGTCGCCTGATGTGGTCGCTTGTGCTGCTGTGTGGTCCACCACCGAGCGAAGAACCTTGCACTTTACTGTGATGTAAACCTGAACATTACCTGCTCCAGTCTACCAAGTGTCATTGTGTATAGAATATTTCTATGGTAATACTAAAATAAATGTTGCTCATGTTTAATATTATTTTAATCACTCGTTCGGCTGCTTATTCACATACCACAGAGCCTTGTTTCTAGTCTCTGATGCAGATGGACGTGTCAGAATTGTGTATAGTAATATATTTGGAGATATCAGGGAAAGGGTGATGCATTTTTTTTTTTTTTTTATTTTTTTAATCAAGTCAAGGGAAGGGGGCCAAAGAAAATATAGTGCGGGGCAAACACAGGTGTAATTAATAACATTAATTGCGACCCCGTTTCATTTAGGTGTTTCAGGGCCCTGATATTGTGAATGCTGCCTTACTGACCTCATGACTGTGACTCACTAAATAGAATAGGGACCATAATTAATTTGAACAATTACTCCTGTTTCCCATGCTGACACGTCAAAACGGTGCTGGAAGGGGTCCGGCTTTTACAGAAACTGAAATATTATGAAGCTCAAATGTGTGTTATATATTCATTTATTCGCCTGCAGAAAATATCTTACTAAAAAGTGAAAAACAAAGCAACAGTTGAATATTTTTCCAATGGTACAAACATACTTTATTGTACAATTAATTTATTGGCAAAAAACAATCAGACCACCAAAATAACTTAAAAAAAAAAAAAAGAAACTAATGAAAATGGAGCAATAGTTATTTTTGCCTTCTCTCAGCAAGCACCAAAAATTGTTAACAAGAGGAACGAAAAAGTGGTCAAAGATTCCATTTGAATACTAAACAAATATTTAAATAGTCTTATTTCCAGTCTCTTTTTAGGAGAAATGATTAAAACAAAACTATTTGTTCAGTTGCCATCAGTTTGTACAGTGATTCAGTATGTTTACAACTATATTCATGTACATGAAACACTTCTGAAAAAGGATGGTATAATATACTCCACGGCCTCCCCCAGCGCAAACTGAATGACTGTCTGCAGTGTCTTTTTGCATCACCATAACGTCTTTAATACAAAACAAAACATGTTTTATCTAATAATTCCTGTAGCTTCAAGTTTTATTTCCAAAAAATAAAATTAAATAATATATCTATATATAAAAGACAGTTTTTCCTTGTTTTTTTTCTTATAAAATAAGTCTCAAGATATATTGCCACCTGGTTCTGATGCGTCCCCTCCCCATATCCACCAAGCCCAACCTTTTGAGAAAAATAGTGAGCATGTGAATATTGTGTCTTCAGTCCTCTCCATAAAAAGCTAAATGACCAAATTTAAACTCTTTCAGATCACACCTCTAAATCAACCCGTCTCGGCTTCAACATCGTGCAGGTTCACGTCTAAGTTTTGAGATTGTTCAGGTGTGACTTGTTGCAATAACCCCTCCCTCCCTAAAACCTTGTCAAAAATACACAGAAAAGGCGCATTGGTGCTTGTGACCTACTACACCCTACACTGTACCTTTTAGAAAAGAATCTCAATACTGTACAGTAGCTCAGGAGTACTTTTGTAGTTTTTTTTTTTTTTTTTTTTACAGATACAGCAAATATCCAATCAAACAAGAGGGGAAACAAGCAGCAGAAAATAATTTATCTGCTCATAAGGTTTTAAAGTATGTACAGTTTTTTTTTTTTTTTTTTTCTTTTTTTTTTACATATTTCACTTTCATTACAAAAACAGTATCTAAGTCCACCATTTCTTACTTTGTACAGTACTAACATTGAATTAAATCTTGTGGTTGAGGGGCAGTCATGAGGATGAGGAACAAAAGCGGAAGAGAAAAGTACTGAAACGTTGGGGGGGGGGGGTTCTTAAACCTCTGCAGCCCAAAACACAACTTTATCGACCTCTTCTCCACATCACAGTTCATAAACAAGGTTGTAATATATGTACACGTGCAACCTTTTAATATCGGCCAGCTTCAAACAGGGGCACAATATGCCTCTAACAGCCAGGCGATTGGACATCAACAGTTCATCCGGGAGGGGGAGGGGCAGGGGGCGGGGCAGGGGGAGGGGGGGAATCGGGATAAGGAAGGTGAGCACATTCATAGGACATGGAGGGTGGAGAGGTGGCCCATGGGTGCAAGGATTTGTTCTGCGGATCTGGCCATTTTTTGCAGAAAAAAAATACGACCAAACCCACTGTCGGTGTCACCCACTCCCCAAAACACTGTTGAGGTTTAATTCCAACCTATAAACCCGGTCAAAACAAAACAAACAAAAAAAAATATACAACTAGGAAAGCTGTCAAAATCAAACTGCATTTAACGCACCCTCCCACCCACCTATCATATAAAATAAATTCTATATATATGAATTGTTGCAGTCGCTGTAAAATGTACATTGCTGTGAAAACTGTCCAGAAAAAAGATTCCTGTAACAGAAGATATGTTGATGCTTGTATGATGATCCATTAAGGGAAGAAAAAAAAAAAAGAAATTCAGAAATAAAATATACTTACTCTCTGCAATATAGATACAATTATGACATGGTATTTGAGGAGGAAAACAAAACAATAAAAAAGGTACATCGTGTCAACTTTAATTTTTAGCCACATTTAAAATCTTAAAAATATTCATAAAAAGGCAAAATTCTCAGTCCCCAAAAATATTGTGTCATAGACCAAGGAAGAAATATCTTCAACCTGAAACACTGCCCTTCCAACTTTTTGTACACAATTGGCAAAAATATATAGATATATATTAACAGCAATAACTTACCATTGTTTTAATTTATTCATTTATTGACTTCTAAGATTTATGTTGCATCTCCCATAGGAAGGAAGCTTCAGTTCTTATTTATACATCACAAAAATATTTAAATAAAAAATAAAAACTTCTAAAACCCCAAAGCAGTAGTCCCGCCTCGCTCTCCTTTCATGGCAGTTTGTCATTTGGGGCAACTGATCAGAGCATCAAGACAGAGAGACAGTATGGAGTCAAGGCTACATATGGTCTAAACTGTTGTGGTTAATGTTCGTTCCAAGCTCCTGGTTGTTGTTGTTGCTGCTGTTGTTATTATTATTCCCACCCAACATGTCCGACTGTCCCCCCTGCCCACCATGCATCCCTGTCATCCCACTCAGCTGGGACATGATGGAGTTCTGGTCTGAGCTGAACTGACCAGGATCTACAGAACTACCCGGCTGCTGCTGAGATAACCCTTGCTGTTGGGGTTGTGGAGGCTGGGGTGGCGCCATACTGGGGTGATGTTGACTTAGATGGCCTGGATGGGGTGAGCCAGTCTGGGTCTGTGGGGAGATCCGGTGAGGCGAGGGCTGCGGTTGGGAGGAGGGCTGCATGCGTGGGGACGGGCTGGAGTGCGGAGGCTGCGACTGCGGCCGCGGCGAAGGTTGAGGCGACCTGACCTGACTGCTGAGCGACCCTGCTGGACCGAGTCCTCCTTGTCCTTGTAGGTGGGGGTGGGGGTGGGGGGACTGCGCCATCTGCTGTTGGGGACTCATGGGACTGCTGTGCTGGGCTGGAGAGCCCCCACCAAGATGCTGCTGCTGCTGCTGCAGGAGCCTCTGGTGGATGTTCTGGTGAAGCATGCTTTGGGACGTCTGTGCCAGCGGGGGCCCACCACCCCCTCCACCAACACCACCTTGCTGTTGCTGCCCCTGTCCTGGTCCGCCTTGTCCAGGCTGGAGCGGAGGCCCTCCTGGTCCTCCCGTGCCTCCACCGGGCCCTCCATCTTGTCCTTGAAGCCCACCCATAGAATTTTGCTGCTGCTGCTGTTGTTGTTGCTGTTGTTGTTGTTGTTGTTGTTGCTGTTGCTGCTGCTGCTGCATCTGCATCTGATGCTGTAGCCTTTGATGGAGCGCTGCAGCTACTTGTGACATGGAGTTGGAGTAACCTTGCTGCTGGATTAGCTGTCCTGGCCCACCCTGTGGTCCTCCCTGCTGCTGCTGGGGACCCCCTACGCCTCCACCCCCAGGCTGGGGTTGGGAAGAGGGGGGTATCCCTGGCTGTCCTTGGCCAGGCTGCATGAAACCTTGCTGGCCTTGCTGCTGGAGTCCTTGAGGTTGCTGGAACTGCCCGTGGTTTCCCATCTGTTGTTGTTGTTGTTGTTGTTGTTGTTGTTGTTGTTGTTGTTGTTGTTGTTGTTGTCGTTGCTGCTGCTGCTGCTGCAGGTGTCTTCTCATCAACAGTTCTCTGAACTGCGGAGTCATATTCGTAATGTTGCCTTGTTGTCCTGCTTGCATTGCTCCCTGTTGTTGTTGTTGTTGTTGTTGTTGTTGTTGTTGTTGTTGTTGCTGCTGCAATGCAGCCAGTTGCTGTTGCTGTTGCTGTAGATTGCCAGGCAACATTGGGCGCTGTTGTTGCTGTAGCTGCTGCTGTTGTTGTTGTTGCTGCTGCTGCTGCTGCTGCTGCTGCTGCTGTTGTTGTTGTTGTTGTTGTTGTAACTGCTGAAGCTGAGCCATAGTGGGCATATTCCCTCCCCCTGCTCCACCTTGAGCCATGTTCATCCCTGGCTGGCTCACATTAACCTGCTGTTGTCCATCCATGTTAGCAAGTTGGTTAGCCCCAGGCCCTCCTACACCGGGCAGTACTCCAGCAGCCCCTTGGAACCTCACACCTCCAGGACCCCCTTGTGGCGGCCCTCCTGCTCCTCCAGGTCCACCCTGACCCCCTTGATATCTGGCTGCTCTCTGCCTGATAAAAGCAGCCATAAGGGTTGGGTTGGAACGAAGGATGTTGAGGACTTGCTGCTGTTGAAGGGGTGAGCTTGGAGAGCGCAGTGTCCTCAGGAGGTCTTGTAGTGCCGCCTGGGGAAGATTTCCTGATGCAGCTGCAGCTGCTATTGAATTAGGTGCCCCCGCTGGCCCTCCTGATACACCCATTACTTGCATCAGCCCGCGGTTTCCTGGTTGCGGCTGCTGCTGATTCATTTGCTGCTGCTGAGCAACTGCTGGCTGCTGCTGTGGTGCCATGTGACTCATCATACCTGGCCTTTGTTGTGGGTTCATGGCTGGACCGCTAGCACCCCACTGCTGGTTTGCTTGCTGAAGTTGTCCACCACCTCCCTGCTGGACTTGCTGCAGCTGCTGCTGCACTTGAGGTGGCAACTGCGACTGAGGGCCGCCCTGCTGCATCCCTCCCATCATTCCCTGTTGCTGTGGGTCTAACATAGTCCTGCCAACAACTCCCTGAGCCTGGGGGGGCATGCCCTGGGCCCCAATGTGGGGCATGCCCATCTGGGCCTGGGTGTTCTGGTGGTGGGGATGTGGGGGTATCATGCCCCCCTGTCCCAAGCCACGTATCTGAGCTTGAGCCTGGACCTGAGCCATCTGTCTCTGGGTCTCTGCCAGGCGCTGGATTTTTAGGGCCGTCTCTACAGCAGCCAGAGGGGGCCCTTGCTGCTGGCCTTGAACAGGCATGGACCCCTGGCCCTGATTGGGTTGTTGCTGCTGCTGCGGTGGGGTGGCTGGACCAAGGCCATGTTTGCCCAGGGACTGATGGAGGGGGGAAGCCCCAGGCGGTCTGGGGTTGTACGGAGGCAGATTACCAGGGTGCTGCTGCTGCTGCTGCTGTTGCTGCTGCTGCTGCTGCTGGACATTAGGAGGCTGCTGCTGGAGCTGAGGCACCATCTGCTGCTGAGGAGAGTTCATCATCCCCCCTCCACCTGCTCCACCCACCGACTGAAACTGATGCAGATGGTGTTGAGGGGGCATGGTACCACCTTGCTGCTGAACTTGCTGTTGCTGGCCCGGTGTTCCCATTCCTCCCATTCCCATTCCGCCCATCCCAACTCCTTGCTGCTGAGGAAGGGCAGGCATGTTCACCTGGGTGGGTGTCTGTGGGGTAGGAGGCTGCGTGCCGACAGATGTAGGGGTACCAGGAGCAGTTGCTCCATTGTTGGCCCCTGGAGAAGGCAGGCCATTGCCCCCAGGAGCTCCTCCAGGAGCAGGCTGGCCCACTCTCTGCATGCTGGCCATCCTCCTTCGTAGCATCTGGGCTTGCTGGAGTCTGTGCTGCAGCTGCTGCTGGCGGAGTTTGTGCTTGATGTTCAGGCAGAACGGAACTGGGCACTTGTTCTCCTGACAGTGCTTAGCGTGGTAGCAACACAAGGCGATAAGCTGCTTGCAGATGGGGCAGCCACCGTTGGTTTTTCTCTTGCAGCTTTTTGTGTGCTGAACAACGCGCTTCATCTTCTGGCAGGACGGCAGAGAGCAGTTTGCGTTTCGACACTGGCAGGCGTGGACGAGGGACTGGATGCAGCGCTGGATGCTGAGACGGCGAGAGTCTCCAGGGCTCTGAGTGGTTGCGGCAGCCTGGTTGCTGCTCTCGTCATCTAAACCAAGGCCTAACTTCTCCATCTTGTGCACATGACCCTTAGTGTTGTAACATGTGATGCAGAGGTCGTAATCCTGGAAGGGATGGCATGAACGATAGTCGTTTAGACATGACACGTAGCAGATTCTATATTAACATAATAAGTCTAATAAAGCACACTTATTTTTGTCATTACTCATTACTACAAATCAAGCCACACGAACTACCTCCCCTTAACTCACCTCACAAACAGTACAGTGGAAACGAGTCTCCACGTGGTGCTTGCACTCATTACAAGTGTAGACGAAGCGGTCCTGGCTTTGGTTATGCAACTCCACCAACATGCACATGGAGCTCCACATGGACCTCCTCAGTGAGCTGAACTCCAGGTGTTTGTCACGGGCCAATGTCAGGAAAGCATCACGGCCGTCCATGAGGTCACATGCCATCAGGGGATCCGGGTCTGAAATAGGGGGCAATGCATTTGCCATGGGTGCTGCAGACAGCCGGATCACAAAGAACACCTAGAACAGGAAACAGAGGGGCGAACAGATGAGGGCCATGTGGTCTTTTAAAACCAATTCCACTTTGTGCCAGAATTCAGTAAAATCTTGAAAATGTAGTCAATAATTGAGCTTGTTTCCAGTCTACGCATTTAACTCCTTCTGTAAATTGCTTAACAGTGATGATATGCACGCATTTAAAAAGATTTATAAAAAATTTAAAAAAGTCATACCTCTTTGTGTTTTTCCATAGTGGCGTAGAGTTTCTGCGAAAGGTCATTGGAGACATTGGGCATCCCTGGCTTCTTCTTATTGGTTCGGCTCAGGCTGCTCTTGTTCTTACTCGTCTTCTTGTTGTTCTTCTTCTTTGCATTTTTACTGTCACCTTTTGTGTCCTGCACAAGAAAGGGGAATTTCTGTATCACCTGAAAACAAGCTCAGGTGATTTCATACTGCTGAAACCGTTCTTCATAGTGGCAAAACAAATGTCACCCCCTCTCCCACACAGCAAAAATAAATACAGAATATATTAACTCATTAATAGACCGTAGCATTCTTACATCAATACTCTCATTGGACGTGCTGTTCTCCTCCCTTTTCCTCTCCTCCTCCTCCTGCTCCAGCTCTTTGATGCTCTCCTCCAACACATTGGGCCAAAAGTCTCCTTCAAAGTAAGGTAACTCCTTGGCACTGGTCAAACGATCCTCTGTCGCCTGCTTGAAGACATCCTATTGGGGTAAATTGGAAAATTAAAGTTAGTGTTTTACAAGGATGCTATCCAAATCAGTCATTCCTATCAGCCCTACCGTTACATGATTGTACACTGGAGTTAATCTTCATTGTCGTGCTACACACACACACCTCAATCTAAAAAAAAAAGTACCATTCCTCCAACACATACAGGAATAAAGATGAATACTGCCTCTACCTTGAAATCGTGCACTATCCGCTCTGCCAGAGCTTTGTCGAGCATCTTCTTGTACCACTCTTGAAGGCGTTTGGGCTTTGGGATCTTCTGATCGGCAGGGTGACAGTGGAAGATGTAGTCGTCCCCTTCACTTGGTGGGCAGGCCCAGATGTGCCCAGTTGTGTAGCTGAGGAGGACATACGAGAGGCCATACACAATAAGCAAAATTAATTTGCAGATTTAAGTAAGCTTTGTGATGGGACAAGTCAGATATAGGGAATTAACATTAACATTCGCATGACCAAAAATAAATCATCTGTGAGCAGCAGCACTCACCCCAACTTCCTGACATATTCCAAGTAGCCAATGAGGACTTCATGGTAGACTGCTGTTCTTAGACCGCGAGGCCGGAAGAAGTGTACACTGTCCAGGTAGGAGATGTATACTCGCCTGAGTGGGTGAAAGAGGAAATATTCATATATCACAATGGAGAAATGTAATTCATAACTGATCTTTCCAAAAATCATTCCATATAGAAGAAGAAAAAATGACGGCACATATCCCGTTTCTATTATAGTGTTGTCCTTACCTCTGGTTGGGCTGAGGGCAGTCGGATCCGTACTCTTGAACATGCATACCAAAGAAGCAGACGTCTGCTCCGTCAATGTCCTCAAATGCAAAAAGGGCTTTTGTCCTGTATGGAAAAGACTCGGACATCTCTCCACTGTCCACAAATCTGGAGACAGAAACATAAAAAAAACCATCTAAAACTTACCGATCGTAAAATAGAGCAACAGAAAATATATCTGCATTAATAAAATATTAGCCAGTTACTACTGTACCGCATTCTCACTTTTAAGTCAAACGGAAAATATTTGATTTGATTCTGAATACTAAAAACACATTTCGTCCACATATTACATCAAATTCCGTTTAAAAAAAAACCCAACAACAATCATGTTTCATGATTAATGGTGACACAGGCGTAACCTTTTGCAAACGTCTGTTCATGTATTTGAAACACAGATGTGGTCGGAAGCAGCAAACTAGACCGGAATCTCAAACTCCATCGTGTCTTTTTCTTGTACCTGGACTTCATGCCTGGTTTGACCTCCACCACTTTGTCAGAGACGTGGACGACGCGAATGAAGACTTCTCCGGCGCCTGTGTGGGTCTGACGCTTCAGGAAGTCATTCACCCTCAACTCTAAATAACTGCCCAACTTTGTCTGGGGCAACCCTGAGTTGGGGAGAGCAAAACATTTAGTTAGCTGCTAAAAACAAAAAGGGAGAAAAATAAGCTGTGAGAAACCTGATTTGATATTCTGTTTAATCCAGATATGTATATAGGTTTACTTGTTACATTGAGTCGGTAATGGTGACATGGGATAAATGTGTGTCAGCAGTCTCGTATGATTAGGACAAATGAGGGATTAACACAAAGTTCAGAACATCAGTGTTCTGTATGAAAGGGATATCTAAGAAAGCAATCATCTGGATGAAATGGAACAGAACAAGATGTATTGCCACTTACTTTTGGCAGAATACTTGTTCTCTTTCCTGGTCTTGTTGGTCTTCTTTAAGCAGCCATCACATACAAAACTATAGAAAAAAAAAAAAAAGTTAGTCATTTTAATTACATAAAAAAAAAAAAAAAAAAAAATTGCAAATGACATCAGGACTTTCACATGAACCTTGAGAAAGACTAGAATTAAAAATTGCTGCTCACCCCGATGGCCAGATTGTTTCATGGTGCAAGACACAAATCTGATGCATCCTGCGCCCACAGTCCATACATTCAACAAGCCTGGAAGGAGGGACAGAGACGAAGATAAAAAAATAAATTCTTAAGTCCTTGAAAATAATTTTATTTCATCTTATTTCCCAAATACCAAAATGTTATAAATGGCAGACAGTTAACTTACAATTCAGGGTCCAGTGTGTCATTCTTCTTCTTCTCAAACTGTTCCTTGTTTATTGATCTGAAATCAATTAAGAGGGAATATGAAAATATGTAGAACAAGAGGAAATTGTCAATATGCACTAGGGCTGTGCCGAATAGTCTACAGCTTCATTCATAACAGTGACACTCAAATTCTAAATCAACATTTCAATGCTGCATGGCTTCTTTTTTTTTTCAAATTCAATTAATTCGGTTTAAATCTAGTATATCTGCCTAGTTGCAGATAAAGACTAATCTACAGTGTCAATATAGAATTTTTTTCAGGGCGCTAAAACATTTTTGTGCAGCCGCTCCGAGTGCTTCTAGTTGAAAACCTGTGACCTTTTCAGAGAGCCACTGGTGACTGTCGCACTGCCGAAATAAATAACACTATATGGACACTCAGCCTTAATATTACACTATTTGTAGAATTAGATTCAAGTTGTGTCTGCATACTCGTGATGCAAACATTTCCAAAAACTCCAGAGCGCCAACTCTTTAAATTCATTATAAAAAAAAGAAGGTTAGATGTAATAATTTCCAAAATTCACAAAATGTGTTTATCCAACGAAATATTCATCTTCAATCCGTATTTGTTGGTGTTAGTCAGAAAACGGTTTGCTCTCCCGGTTGCACACAAAGGGAGGCACACACCTGTATTAAACAGGGCAGTGTAGCAGCGATTAACTACACAGTAAATTACATCTATATTTATATTTGGGTGGGCAAAAAAAAACTCAATAGAAGCTTCCCTAAAATACAGCAGAGTAGGTAAAAAATATAAAAAACACGTAGCTATTACTATCAGGAATGTGGCTGAAAGATGGTCACTTTTCAAATAGATACAATCATTTTTAACTGGAGTTATCGTGCTTATTGAATAGACTAATACTCACGTCTGTGGCTGGGTGGGGTCGTCGCCCAAGGATACCGTCTCTCCCTGGATCTCGTTGAAACACTTCTCACAGAAGTGGTACCTGTCAGCAATAAGCCCAGATTTTGGTGAACTACACCATTCCCCGCAGCACAGTCAATCACAGACAGCGCACGGGAGGGCAGTCACCCATTGGTACAGGACATGGGCATGGCAGGGTGCCACAAGCGGTGCAAGCAGGAAGTGGGAGCGCAGGACAGCAGGAAGTCGTCATCGCAACAGCCAGTCATGATTTTGAGGGGTGAAGGGGGGGGGGGGAGGGGATAGGGGATGGGTTTGGAAGCGCATGGTTGTTAAAGACAAAAGCAAGCCAATGTTGATATCACAGCCATTGGAAGGGAGGACACACAGGTCAAATGGAACAAGGACAGGACCAGACGAACATCCAAGACAACACACAGCAGAGAGCTGAGGCAAAGCACAGACTAGCAATTTAGACATGAGGATGAGCAACAACAACCACCATCACAGCTAACAGAGCAGGGGCAGAATTAACAGGAGCTAAACGTGATGTGGCAACAAGACACTGAACAATAAGCAGACAACTGTTCATTCATACAGGCAGTTCATTTTAAAGTCGGTCCTTTCACATTCCAATAAGGTTTTCATGGGTGTGTGAAATCCGACAGGAAGAATTAAAAAAAAATCTGAAAGGAACGGACCACCATGTTGGAAAAAAAAAAAGTTAGGATTTTTGCATTATTGCTGCTTCTTCCTCAAAGAAAATGGCCATAAAATGTTATGCAAAAGCACAAATGGCAGAAGCAAAACAAGATATTTCCTTGAAAAACTTTTTCAAGCACTCTGCGCTGAGGTGTTATTTATAGATCAGTTTAATGACACCAAAAACAACTTAAAGAATGCGAGAAGATAGGACCGACTGTTAAAATGCCAGTGCTTTAGGCACCACATGAAGGTATAAAAACGGGGAACATGAAGTGAAGGGAAGCGTTTGAGGAAACAAAATTATTCAGATGAACACTAATCTGCCTCAGGACATTTCAGTTCAATGTACGCTTTTGTTATTGGTAGTCTCATTTCCCAAGTCATCTCAACTATAATCCCTTCCTTTTTTACTGAGCCATCCATCCATCAAGTCGTCCCTCCACCCTTTACTACATGGGCGTTTGACTCCCTCCATACCTGTTCTGGTAGCTGAAGTAAGCAGCATCTCTGGGAATAGTGCACAGCTGCTTTCCGTAGCAGCACAGTGTCTGAGGAGAGAACTCCAGCTGATGGACAGAAACAAAAATAAACAGGTTTAAGAACATCGTAATCATATGACCATCAACCATGCTGACTTCAGTCACACCCACCTCAGCTGATCAAGGGTAGTTTACGTTAACTGGTACCGCATATGATACAATTAAAGTGACCGTAACGTCAAACAAGAGTTGTAGTTTATAGACTTGAATGGAACTGTTTTGTTATAATAGGATTTTCATGTTACCATTCTACAAATTATTGATGTCTGAATAAATTATTGCAATGTTCACATCCCAAACAATATTTGTGACCACAGAAATATAACATTTTCTTTGCAAAGTATGTAATGAAATAAAATAAAAAGTGAGATGTTAATATATATATATATATATTTTTTTTTTTACATCTCACATTCAAGCTGTAAAAACGTCCCCAGTCAGTGGAGTTGAGCTAATTTCTGTTTGGCTTAGTTTTGTAAAAAGTTATTACAGCTACTGTAACGGCAAGGGCTACTTTGCTTTGCCCCTTTGAGGGAAGCAACCCTTCATCCAGCCTCTCATAATAAGGGCCAGTCACTTTTGTTATTTGCCTGCAAAACCCAAAAATAGCAAAATCTAATGAGGGCTGAAATGTGATATGGCGTTGGTATGCCCAAGCCAAATTTAGCTATGAACCCACTTCACTGCTTCCATTTTCAGATATGAATGATGGGAGTTAATTTCTACATCTGAAGCATATTCACAACATTTATGCACGTCACCTTATCCAGACAGATTCTTAAAGTCGTACTTTCTATATCTCATAGGAAGATACTGTTGCTGAGCATTACCAAAAACAACTGGTTTGTTTCAAAACTTTAAAAGTTTGAAACCGTTTGGTGGCATCACTGTGCTGCCTGCAACTTTATCTAGACTAAATATAGAAGGAACGGTCCCACAGAATAAAGAAAGAGTACTGACAAGTGTAATGGCATATATAAAAAAAGGAAAATCAGCCGATGTCAAATCATAAAAAAAAATATTTAAAATCAACAAGTCATCTTTCAAATTTCAGCCAACATTCCTTCTTACCCTTAAGCATCTTAAAATGAAGACGTTCTCCTTTATTTTTTTACAATAACATCGTCCCTCACCAACATACATTTCCAATTCAACCCATCTACCCATGAATCCAGCACTCTGTCTCACCTTCCTCCCACAACAGTAGCCAAGGCTCTGCATGACAGGATCAATCTCCTGCTCAAAGACCTCGGCCAGCTTGGAGCAGTACTTGTAGACTCTGGATGTTTTGCGGTTGTACAGCCAGGCGTTGTTGAACATCAGCCAGATGTCATCCACATACTGCCAGGGTTCCTGGAACTGACCTACAGCCAAAACACAAAGCACGGGATGATGGAATGGAACTTACACTTACACATTGGAGCATCTCTTAGAAACAGGCTAGAAATCTGCAAATCATGTTAAATGAAATAGAGACAGAATACTGTTCTTTGTGAGCAGTAGTAGTAGTAGTAGTAGTAGTAGTAGTAGTAGTAGTAGTAGTAGTAGTAGTAGTAGTAGTAGTAGTAGCAGTTCTTTCAGTATTACAAATGGTGCAATGCAATGGAAAAAAAAATGTTGTCTTTATATTTCTTACTTGAACATAAACACACATAACTTCTCCAAATCTAACAAAAAATTTGACTCATCTTTAATTGTGGTCCATTATATTTCCCAGAAATGACCAAAGCATGTCTTGTCTGTACCAACCTGTATCCAGCTTTCGTTTGATAGTAGACAAGTCCATGGGGCTCTTCACAATATCAAAGTAGTCCTGAAACAACACAACGGGCATGTTTTCAATTATCCAGTTAAAACTTTTGGCCCAGTTTTATGTGTGATGTACGCAAGTAAAGCAAGATGTATGGAAACTACATCCTGGGAAATATAGCACAAGCAACAGCAGTCAAGAGATTAAGAGATGTTGGATTTGCGCACAAATTCTCACAAAGTTAGGGAACTACACCAAAGACGGTAAAGACTAAGCCAGTGAGGGAAAGAACACGGTGACATGGTGAACACTGACAGGGACAGTGCAGTTCATACAAGGCACAGGAACAAATACATCTCAACCTCAGCGGGATACATACAGGTATGCACAGCAGTTGTGGGTCTACAGGCATTCTGAAGGGCAGAGACTCTGGATCTTGTCTGTAGAGAGATTCGAGAGTGGGCATCAAGGCCTGACGAAGCTCCTCTGGCTTGAAGACTGGGAAGAAACAGAGATCAGAGAGGTGAATGGGATGAAAGAGTGATCAGAAAAACTTCCATTTTACACCGCTTCTGTTACACCTTTGAATTCTACGACAAAAAAAAATGAGCACTAAATTTAGATCCACAATTATATACAAGTAGATGTTTAAAAAGTAAGCCTGACCCGAAACATATAAGATCAGAAGTAAAGTAAGAACTTAAGTCATCCTCACTCTTCTTTTTCACTGGGGCCTGTGTTGAAGCTGAGTCCGATGTCTCCTCTTCCTCCTTCACCTCCTTCTTTACCTCCGGTTTCCTGTCTTCCATCTTGATGCTCGCCGTCGGCATTGTCGTTGATGTATCCATGGAAGCCCCTTTACCTCCCTCTCCAGAACACTCCTCCTTTTTCACCTCCAATTTCACAGGCTTCTCCTCTGTTTTGATGTTACTGAGCTTTCCTCCTTTGGAGCAGCTGCCGGTGTCGCTCTCGTCCTCCTCATCCTGCTGCTTGATCTCCATCTTGGGGTCGAGGTTGGCGGTTGAAGCGTTCGACTGTGGCTGCTGGGAGGAAGTGTCCAGGCTGCTGACGGAGGCTGGAGTATGCGCCTGACTGTCTGCTGGAAATGAACCCTTTTGGGACAACTAGAGAGAGACATAGAAACAAACTCAGGTGCATGGAAATAGTGAATATGACACAGTGATACATGACAGTGACAAAGCAATTGAATGACTCGACTCTGACAAGATAAAAGGTCAATTTTAGAGAAGCTAAACAGGCAAAGCATGGGAGAAACCCAGACACCGACAACGGTAAAATGTTTGGTCTCATGATAAAGACCAAGCGATATATGGGGAAGATGCAGATTAAAATAAACCTGAAGGACATTGGTTACTGCTACATGATCAATGGAATATGTGGAATAAGGGGAACTAGTCTTAAAATGAAATGGCCTTAATGTTTAAGCGTTCAAGTATCTAAAAGGCTAAATCCCACTGACCGGAGTGCGTGGCAGCTGAGCACCATGCGGCGTTGAACTGGAAGCCAACCCAGGGTGAGATGGAGTGGTCGAACCAGCGGACCCCATGTGTTGCTGCTGGAGAGGCTTGTTCGAGCCGGGGCCCTGGCCAAGCTGGTTCTGCTGGGGCACTGAAGGTGGACCCAGCTGTGATGCATTAGGGGTGTGTGGCTGTGGGGTCTGGGACCCAGCTAGTCTGGGGGGTGTTTGGTGAGGAGTAGGAGATCGACTGTGAGCAGGGGAGGGTGAGCCACGCATGGCTGCCAAGTGGGGGATGGAGTTGGGTTGCTGGCTTGTGTTGGGTGGAGTCATCGAGGAAGCAGGGGCTCCAACAACTGAGTTGGGTCCTCCGCTACCCACGCTCTGAGGACCCATGGGCCCCACTGAGGGGACACCACTGTGTCCACCGGCTGAACCTGGCTGTGCTAGAGGACTAGCCACCGGAAGAGAGGGAGGAGTGCCCATCTGCGTCTTAGGGATAGAAGAGGATGAAGGTCAAGAGAGGGATTGCAGATGAGAATGGTGCACCAGAAGAGGGTCAATTAAAGATATAGTTCAGAAAGAACATAAAGCATGTTTTACATGAGAAGTTGTTTAACTCAGTCCTCAATTGTATAATTTTAGGCGTTTTTTAGTGCAGGTACTATTAACCCTGTTTTTATTTTGTTTCTAAATGCATTTCCTGAGCAAACAATCCTTTTCCAAAAAGTCCCTACTCTGAGTCCTTAGGTAGTGCTCTACAGGAACTATTGGGGTTTGTTACATTGTGTGTTCCTTGTTGGTCAAACACATTTTATACTAGCATCTACAATCCTCAAGTGTTAGGAAGTACTCTATCAAATACTCTGCTGCATTAAAAGATCAAATCTACTGAGTGTAACTTTAGCTGTATCCTTAGAATATTTATTCTTCTTCTTTAAGGCAGTATTGCAGAATCAAGAAAATAACTTGAGGCCACCTTACCTGTGCCATGCCTGTCTGTGTTCCAGGTTGGGCCATCCCAGGCTGAGGTGTCCCAACTCCTGGTCCTGAGCCAGGAAACTGTCCCTGGGACAGATACTGGTTCTGCAGCTGGTTGACATTAGGCTGCCCCATCCTGGGTCCAACCATTGCCATCTAGAGGTATCAAAGAGCAAGGGCAGGGGTTAAAAAAATGTCTATGCAACTTTTTCTGCCAAACCATTTGACTGGTTAAAGCAGCATTTTTGTAAGCTTGTTTATAACAATTCATTTTCCGTCTATTTAGAGTGGCAATGCTTAAGATTTCCGTCCTGGTGGATATAGAATTTCTATTTGAGTGGAAACAATGAAATTGTGCTTACGGGTTTCGTAGTCTGGAGTATTTTTGTTGACACATGAGCTTCAATTGTGTTTATGGGCACATTAAAAGCAAAACTATGTGATAAATTGGATGTGTTCAGTACTGACCTGGTTCCCAGATGGCCCAATGGGGAGAGGAGGCGTGGACCTCTGGCCCATAGACTGCATCCCCATCTGATTGAACTGATTCATACCTGACAGAGCACAGAGACCGTTAATGGTACAAATAACATTTCATTTGGAAACCACACTACATATTGAATTTTGTTCTTAAAATTGTTCCATGCAGGAGTGCCGTTTCTATGTTGTTGTGTGAATGAAAGCAGTGTCCTGAACACAATGCAGTGACAACTCCAGGACAAAGAATAGCACTAGTATACCATTCCTGTGAAAATCTTGCATTCCTGTTTCAGTCTCTTTGACTTAAAAATCAAACTTTTCTCTGGTACAACAAATAAAAGTAGCCTGGTTCCCAGTGATTCTTTACCTGGGCCTTGCATCCTGTTGACCATCTGATTTGGTCCAGCTGGTCGCACCATTGATGGGTCAGGGAGGGGACCGTCTGTAAAAACAGTAACAGCAGATTTAGAAAATCAAGCTGTCATCTAGACACATGAGCGCGGGAGAGGTGGAAATATGAGGCTGTGCTAACTCATTTTGTTGGTTTTGTTCAGAAAAGATCAGTGGCATTTGAACTCATGTCGCAACAAATGACTTAAGAGAGTCACCTTGAAATGCAGTCTGTTTAAAAAAATAACAATATGTGGGGCACTAAGTGTGTCTAAAATCTGAACCAACTCAAGAAACGGACCGACACAAGCTACTCTATTGAGAAGACCAAGTAGGACAAAATGAACTGTTAAAACACTGGACAAGGTGTAATGCATGGCAAAAGTAACAGAGAAAAAATGGGTTTCACGTTAACTCCCCTTCTCGTGTTCAACATTTTCCAATCAGGTAGGACTACTGTCCAATAAACAAGCCATGACAAGTCCATTCTGTCACTTTATAAAATCTGGTGGCGGCACCGTTGGTCCAACACACAACACAACCTATATCTTGAAAATTAACTTAAATCGAGTCCTTACGTTCTACCAAACGCTGTAAAAAGACGACATCGGGACATACAATGTGATACAAATAATCCTGCCGTGCCAGGCTGCAGTCTCTTGTCATGGTTTGTTTTAAACCTCAAAGCACGAGGTAGGAGATTCAAAACAATGCTAAAATGTTACATGTTTAACATTAGCGCATCAAAGTCTACAGACAGTATGTTGCATGTCCACTCACTTGGAGGCAGTCCAGTGGGGGGCTGGCCCATGCCGGCAGGACCGAGGCCCAGACCCTGCTTCTGTAGCCGGGTCCTCCTCTTCTCCTCCAACTCCTTCTGAATCTTATAGATCTTCTCCGCTAGCAGGTGATAGTACTCAGCCTGTCGAAAAGGGGTTAACGAAATCAGGAAAATATGCCGAGGGGATGAACTTCTCCAACATGGAGGAGCTCTTTGAAAATGTTGAAATAAAAACTACAGAAATTGTTTTTGAGGACCTCCGACAGCAACAGTATAACAAACAGGAGATGCTTTTGCTGCTGCGGTAAAACACAAGTCAGGCTCATACGCTATAGGTTTCTCACCTAGGTCTAATAACTGTGAATTTCTTTACTTTTGAGTGGCTGGCTTCAGCTGCAAAATGACAGGAAAACTTCCCAGCAGTCTCTCCCTTCTTTTCTGTAACACACTGAGCTAAAGAGGAGAGAGCGACTTACTCTACTGTTGGCCGACTCATACATGTCTCCCTCAACCTTTCTGGCATAGGCCACCAGGTTCTCCATTCGACGGTCCTTGAGAGCAGCAGGATCTGGAGTCGGAAAGATGGCCTGAACACTGTGGGTGTGAGAAGGAAAGCAAAAAGAGGAGAAAAGGAAGGGAAAAATGTAACGGTTAACTCCGGTCTCAGTAAAAAAAAAGTATTGCCCAAACACAAATAAGACCATTTTAGTCTAATTTCTGTGTGGTGACCTGTGTTGGTAGCCGGGCTGGCAGCTCTACTACATGAGGTATTACCCGGTGAGTGTGCATGTATCTTTAGGAAAGTTCCAGTGCATAGTTCTAGCCCTGGTGTTTATTGTGGTCAACGTTACTGTTGGTCAGCAATAAATATCCTTATTTCACAGTTCTATTAATTAAATTTCACCATTAACATGAATTGTAAAATGAACAACAATTCCAACCCACAACGAGCATCTCATACACCCTGCTGTCACTCGAAATAAAATGGATCTACTTTAGAGTTTACAACATGGTATGCAGGTATATCAAAGTGTGATGGAAGACTGTAGTTAATACAAGACACATAGCAATGCAAAGTGAGATTCAGAAATGAAAGGCCTTCATCATAAGGACAGGTGAAGCAGAAGCAGCAAATCCAGGCCCGCAATGTTCAAGACCCACAATAAATATCTTGTCACGCTCCAAATATAGTACAGGGTCTATGAGTTGCGTTTACTGCCGCTGAAGAGGAATAAAAATGTTTATGTACAACATTGCCTCTCTGCCAGCGTTTATGAAGGCTTGCTAACGTTACTAGCAGTTATGTGTGAGAGGCTCAAACTGGGGCTACAATCAGCCAGTTTAACTGAACTTTTTAAAAATCCAAGCGTTTATTGCTGGATACACTCACACAACTTGCGTATTGTTTGAAAAATACAGAAAAATACGACAACAGGAATGTGATTACATGTACAGTGCAAATAAATAGCGTGGAGCTCCTCTTTAATACTTACAGTTTGTGTACCAAGTGGTTTCGTAGGTCCTGCGTGATATCCTCATGCCAGCTTTTCCTCATGCCCGAGGAAGAGGGAGGGCCTGCTGTGGGCATGGACCCGACCCCACTGGCATCATTCAACAGACTGGGAGCAACAGAAGGGCATCATTTTAATGATTAACTTCTTCAAAAATAGAAATAAAACACATAGATGTGTGTGCTTGGTCAGTTATAGCAGTGATAGGTACTTCTAATTAAGGTATCCACCAGATGGGATGTTTGTGTTCCCTCTTACCTTTGGCTGTTCACATTGAGGTGCATCATGGTATCCTGCAGCAGGCTGGACTGCTGGCTCTGAGGGGAAGTTCCCACACCTCCATTGACTCCCATAGGATTCGCACCTACACAGGAAAGGACGGGACTTCATAAGGGACTGCATTCCTTTCGTTTCCCTACTAATAATAACACGGTTATATACTGCTATATATTGCTCTTGGACATGTACCCCATAATGTCTTCAAGCTACATGGCATTAAAAGCATATTCTTGAGGTGCTAATCAGACTGCATGTATGGGGCTATGCTATGTTTTTACCTGGAGCCCTTTGAAAGATACTTTTGGCAGGCGCTTTTAAGCGTTCCTTCTGGCTATACCTGACTACTATCAAGTCTTTTTGAAAATTATTGTCTGGACTCTGGAAAAATGCTAAACCATCCGTGCTATCAGAAACAGAGTGAAGCAAGTAAACTGACCCATTGGGTTCAGAGGCCTCATGCCAGCCGGGCCTTGCAAACCTTGGTTGGACATATTGGGCTGGGCAGTCGGAGTCTGGATCTGGTTGCCCTGATAGGTGAGGCCCAGGGCTGCGTAGGCTCTTTCTATGGAGCTGGGGTCAATCTGGCTCGGCGGGTTGGGAGTACTTGGTTGGCCACCGGGTACTGCCCCAAGAGAGCTGCCCAGGCCTGCAGCGGCTGCACCGAGTAGAGCTGTGAGGACATTAGAGGAGAGGAGAGTGTTAATAATACATCTGATCTGCTCAAGAATATGAAAAAGAAACAAGCATAAGAAAACCCTGGTACTGAATATGTATGCAAAAACTCAGCCAATCATATCATTTGGTTCACTATGGATTATGTTTAGCTCCAATCCTGCACACAGTGAGGCTAGGCAATATCGTCATCACAATATTAGTGGAATTGTCTTTCTACATCAACATATTTGCAAAATCACATGAATAAAAATGATGATGATATAGCAATAACACAATATGACGACAACATTTTAGCGTACAGTGTAGTGTGAAGAAAGGAATTTATTACATTATTTGGTCAGATACAGACACTCACACTGCGGGTTCCTCTTGTCTCCAGCATTCTTCAGTGGCAGGCAGACAGGACAATCATGTCGCGTGCAGTTCTTCCAATGGGAGATGATCTGCCTTGATGATGCACAGTGAGGAACTGAGGATGATAAAGGGCAGAAAGACAGGCGGAGTTGTGAAAAACAGAGGTAAACGAGGGAGGGGAAAAGAGGCAGGAGAACAAAAATGAAACACAGTGAGGTCATGGAAAAAGAGATTAAAAGAACCTAGAGATGCCTGCCTGTAACCTCAAAACAGCTGCTGACACAGAAAACTGTTAGAAAGTTAACCTAATGCTGGTGTTATTGTATCTTTTTAGTGTTGGCTAAAACAAACTATAAACATACTCGTATGTATTGTCTGTGTAGCCAGAACCGTATATATGTATTATGCCTCCTGCCTTGTTTGCCTTTGCTTTGGGTGACATATTCCTTCATTATGAGGAGCACAGCCAGTGTAGTTCATTTCTCTCGTCAACTTCAGATATCAAATCAGTGTCAACACTGAACCTCATCTCTGGGCATGCACGGTGGCATCTGCCCAAGACAGAGATACTCAAAACAATCAGTGCCATTTCACAATAAACTATGCTGGCCATGTCAATCTTAAGGAAAGGAATGTCAGCCGATAAAAGATGGCTTCCTTAAGTGTGAATGGTTTTTTTTGTTGTTGGACACAGTCAATGTTTCTTAACTGGATGAATAAAAGACAATTGTAATCTCATTGGGTTTGTTGATTATAAACGATAAATATATAACTCGTAACATAAATGTCTCCGTTACAAGCGTGCTTGTCAAACACAGGGACATATAACTATCCACTGAGTGCAGGAGCATGCAGCATCCCTTCAACTCACCCTGACAGGACTTGCCAGCCTGGCAGTGAGTCATGTGGTTGAGGACGTTCTTCATAGTGCGGCAGTGGGGCAGATTGCACTGCCGGACTTCACCGTTGGCCTGCTCCCGCCGCTGGCACTTGTGTGCATGAAGCAGGAGTACCAGTTGCTGCTGGATTAGCTTGCGCTTCTCAGGGTCAGCCGTGGGTGGTGCTCCGGCAGCAGCGGATGCTGCCGAAACCTGGGCGCCGGGACCAACCAGACCTGCCTGAGCGTTGGGCAGCATCCCTGGGGCTCCTCCCACAGGTGCACCAGAGGGACCGCCCACACCTGTTTGTGATTGCTGGGAGCCCTGGTGAGTGAGGGAATAAGAAGGGGTGATGTGGATGAGACAAGGGCAGTAAATAGATAACACATAAGGAGAGGCATGGTAGAAGGTACCATTGAGTAGGGAGGGGAGAGAAAGAACAGTATAAGAACAGCAGCGGCGGTGTTTAAATTTAAATAAGTGAGTAAGTTAGGTGAAAAGAAACAAGGAACTCAGAGCAGCACAGTGGAAGAAAGTTAGGATGGAAGATATGAAAGACAAGTGAATAATTTGAGCCGATACTTAAATCTGCCAACTTAAAAAAGTAAAAGAATTATAGTAAAACTCATACTTTCATCTGACACAAACGTTTCTTCAGAGTTTATATTTGTTGCCTACCATGGCAGCCATTCCTTGCATTGGCTGGTTCTTCTTGTCCACATTGAACTGGGCCAGGTTGTTGCCCAGATGACCTTTGTTCTGGAGCTGAGGGCCCAGCCCTGCGCCTCCCAGACCTTGATTCCCCTGCCCTGTATATGGACCTCCAAAAGGGCTCCCTGGGTTCCCCATCATCCCCATCTAGGAATAAAAGTGAAAAACATGGAGGCAGGGAATTAGTGAGAATGATGAAGAGTAGAAGAGAGTGATGTAGGATCCATCAGGCATTAACTTTGTTGCAACCACATTTCGCATATCTTATTAGTGACTGCATTTTAACTGTACATGCAACAGTATTTTCGCGTTCTGGAGGTTTGCAACATAATCTTCCAGTGTTTCCCAAAGATCTCAAATCTGAGCTGTTGAATGAGCAGGACCTGTGGACATGTCTTCACACCACGACACTTTCAAAGCCAAAGTTTGCATCTCCCTAAAGAACATGTGTTTTCCACTTGAGCTTTCTACTGCTAAAGTGCAATTTAGTTACCCTCTACTGAAAAGTGAAAATTAACTTCTAAATCAGTTAACCAGGTTACCGCATTAAGTAATGTGTAATTAAATGCAAACCAAAACTTAACATCCACACAAGTAACGGTAGCAGTGAGCAGTGTGTAAAAGCAATCCGACATGAATAGTTCCTCTTTTCTCCCTGCACATTGAATGAGTTATTTGAACTTTAGTTTAATAACTGATTCCTCATCCGTACCCCAGTCTCTTTCCCCTTGTTCCTCCTTTAGAGGGTCCACAGCATTTTTATTTTAATTTTGTATACCTAACCTGGAAACCCTCTCACTGCTTTTGATCTCTATGGCTAACGTCCGTGTCTTCACCACATTTATTCAGCAGCAGCAGCAGCAGCAGGAGCAGCAGCAGCAGCAGCAGCAGCCTTCCACTGCAAATGTTTTACTGTCACTCCTGTGGGACTGTCAATCAAGGAGTGCAGTTTTCTTCCACTTTAACTCCAAGCATAAGCCTGAATTAATCCATGTTTCTGTTTCAAAAGTAAGGTTTTGGGCAAGAATAAAAGGTTTTGAGCATGAACTGGAAGATAATGCGAGTTCTACAAATTACTATTATGGAGAACAACAGTGGTCTTGAGTGTATACTTGAAATACAGGATTCTATTTTCACCCAATATGGCATTTACAACCTTCTTATTTTCTATAAATTCCGTCAAAATTTGAAAAGTGAATGAAACGGTTCATATGCAGTGTTAAGCTATCTAAATCCTAATTGAAGGAGTTCCCTACCTTGTTCATTGCTCCCGGTTGCTGGCCTCTCATCCCGGCCTGGCCCCCAGCTCCCTGCTGCTGTAGGGTCTCAGCCAACAGGTTGCTGTTGCCACCCATCCCCTGATTCCCAAAGCCCATCCTGGGGGAGCCATTCATCACCTGGCTCCCAATCATGCCTGGCTGCTGCTGTCCATTATTGCCTTTCTGCTGCGCTCCCATCATGGCCCTGTTCATGCCACCCATCAATCCAGCTGCAGCATTCTGTTGCTGCTGCATCATGTTGGCCTGCTGCTGAGGGGAGAGGTGCTGCTGCTGCCCCTGGCCCATCATCTGCGGAGGCCCCTGGCCAGGAGATGCCTTCATGTTCGCCAAGTGTTGCCCCATGGCGCTGGGGCCTCCTGGGCTGCCCATGGCTCCTTGGTGCCCTTGTTGGGTCGAGGTGGGTGCCCCTGAACGCAAAAGCTCTGAAAGTTGTTTGTGCTTGGCCACCGCATCCTGGCCTCCGCCAAGTCCAAGTCCCATTCCTCCTGCCCCTCCAGAACCCAGCCCAGCAGGTCCCCCTCCCAGAGTAGTGTGCAACTGGCTGAGGTCCCCACCATTGACCAGGCCTGTTTCATTAGAGCTGATGAGCTCGTCTGGGAGATCATGCTCCAAGTCAAACAGTGAGCCGAAATCTAAAATGGAGAAGAAATGCAAAGTTTAGGTGGGGAGAGTCAATGAGATGGGAAACAAAGCAGGGAAAGATGAAAGGCATGTTAAACTGGTGTAATCCTTCATTTTTCAGCATGACAGCGCATGGTTGACATGTAAAAAACGATAAAAGCCGCTTAGAGATATTTCGATAAATACCATCAAGCGTAACACAACTGAGCACAAAACTTCGATTGAGGTCCAGAAGAACTTGTGCATGTAAAGCTGCATGCACAAACATATATGCAAACACACATGTCCACATGGCCTGCTCGCACAGAGAATCCCTTACCAGTAAAGTGATTCAGCATGTTGCAAAGACAGGTTTGTACAGACAAGGTGACGAATGGATGTAGAAGTAACGACACAAAATGGAGCCAGGTTGGTAGAGACGCACACTCACTGTGTCAGTCTGTATCCAGAGTTCAACAGCAAACAGCTCAGGCAATCAAACAAGATACATGATGTTGACCCCCCCACCCACCCTTTTTTTCTCTTTCTTAAAAAGGACAAAATCTAATTTAGTCTTAATAGTCACTTTTGATGGTCAGTTGCCATTGTTTTATTGTAATGAATTGTGACTAGGCTAACATATGATTGATCTACAATGACACTATAACAATAATCTGCAGTTGCAGCCTTAACGATTAATTAGCTAAATTTGAAAATCGACAAATCAGTTATCATCAATAAACTATTTACAAACTACTTTTTGGAGGTACAAGCACTGAGTAATACTATGCAAGTAACAATTCCTCACATCAATCTTCTGAAATTGTCACATGCTTTTATTTCTCAACTTAACTATAAACACTACATGGCAGTGTCACAAATAATCTTAGAAGACAATCAATTTAAGTGCAATAAATTGCACCCCTTATAAACAGATCCCTTACTTGACAGCACACAAAGTACATCATGCAAGGTAACGTAAATGTTAGCACCGCCTGCATGATATAACCGTAAATGTCCCTTTCCACAGATGCTGACTGCCTGGAAAGACAACTTTAGCTTAGTGGACAACCCAAGAAGCAGCTGTTCCTTTCCAAAATAAATGATAAGTGTTTAAATTGATTATTGTACGTTTGAAGCAGTATTTGCTTGCTAACTTGACTCGCTGGTTAATATCGCAGTAGCAAGACATGGCGCTGTCCATGCTCCACAGTTTGGCTCTCGGGCCACTATTCCAGCTGCTGTCACACGCCATCCACAGAAAACAAACCAACAATGGCAATCTGAGCTCAACAATCAGTCGGACCTTTGGGCCTAAACGTGTCTCTCACACAAGGCAAGCCTCCCCACCATCGGCCCCCTCTGCTTTGACCAACAGTATCAGCGGTAACTGACGTTAGTTGGGGAAAGGTCCGAGTTATGATGGGGCAACACAACAGATCGCTTCAGACGCGTGAAGCCTTGAAAACTAAAATAACAGAATAGGGGGAAGCTGGAGCTGACTGTCAATGTGGCACAACTATGAGACACCAACAACTTTATCACAAGTTGTCTTGACAGTGAGTTTATGATCCCCCCGGCTACAGTAGCCATTAGACCCGGACCGTCAGTCGAGGACCCGCATTCAGCCAGCTAGCATAATGCTAACGCAGCTACCTCCAGCTAAAATGGCTGTTAGCATGTAAGCTAGCTGCTCTTCACGTCCGACACACACACTACCAGGAGCTAACGTTAGCGAGCTACGACAAAAACAGAAGAGTAATCCCGCGTCTTCCTCCTCTCTCAAGTTAACCCAAGCCACCAAAAACCAACTAATTTACCGAATAACACCGTAACAGATGATATATTGTCACAATACTCACCATTTCCATCGCTGGCGGAGGCGGAAAGTGCCGGAGACGAGAGTTTAGGCCTCTTGGCTGAAGGCGGGCCAGCGTCCAGAACGTTCTCGGCCATATTTTTTCGAAATAAAAATATATAAAGTATCCACAATTGCAGACGTTTTCACGCCCTTAGAAGCTCGTTCCGTTTCGTTTCCAATATTGCGACTTTTCCCCCTCCTTTTGGGGGACTAAGAGGGGGAAAGTCCCGTGTACAAATTACTCCTCTTTCCCTGGGTTCGCCTCTCGATTTCAGCCTCGGCGTATATCAACCCCCCTCCCTCCCTCGTCGGATTTTTTGTTCTTTATAAATTTCTGCCAGTGGAGTAGGAGGGGGTCGGTGAAAGTAAAGAGGGAGACACACGCAGCGGCTTCCCTCTTAACTTACACAGCCGCTTTTAATGTAAATAAACTGTCCCCGGTCCTATCTCCCATGGTTGCATCCGTCATTTCGACCTCCTTTCCAGCGGAGTCTGGATGGAGACAATGTCGGGCAGTAAAGGCTTGTTTGCCTGCGAAGTGATGGCTATGCTGCTGGTGGCAGCGGGTAAGGATGAAGAGATGCAAATAAAAAAATTAAGCTGACAAATGTGCAACTGCAATGGTGGATAAAAGTATAATGCTTATTCGCTGGGCTATGCGTGTAAAAAAAAAAGAAGTTTTTATTATGAAATTCATCCATGCAGCAACCTGAAGTTGCATCTGCTTTTTTGGTAAGGTTTAGAAAAGATTAAAGTTGGATTACATTCAACAGTTATTTTAAATGCAAGTAATCTAATTGCTTATCAGCTTTGCAGCCAGTAAAGTTAACTTTTAGAAAGAGCAAAAACAACAAGAATTGGAGCAGTAGAGCATGGTGGATTCACAAACACTGAAAACTGTATGCATAACTTGAAAGACTTGTTGGAACTCCATTCCTCAATAACTGACTCAATCACTTATTAAAAAGAACCAAGTCTGCCTTATTTTGATTTGTTTTCTTTCTCTTAGGTAAAATGGTGACTCCATGCATATATTTACAACTCCATAATATCATACAATTTTCTCAGCCTGTTGACTCTACTTGTAAGTTGGCTCCCTCAGTCAAAAAAGAAAGCTCTCCCTGTGTTGTTCTTGCACCAAAACAGCTATCAGCCTTTAATCGGCCACTTGTCGAGTATTTGCGCTGCATGAAAAAGTACATTTGCTGCTCCAGTCTCAACTTCATTATTTCTCTTATGTTCAAAATCATCCCATAGTCTTTTAGGTTTCCTACTGGAAAACAATAGCCTGAAAAGCCAACATTGTCTTCTAAAACTTTCCTTACATCAGCTTACATATACTGTAGATGTAACCGCTCCACAGCCATTCATTCATTGTGTCATTCACAAAACAATAATGGGATACGTATATTACCACACCATTGCATCAACTGAAACATGTACATGTCCTGAGAATGTCTGTGCTTTCTAACCTTTTTTTCAGCAATAGAGAAATATTCAATGTTTCAAAACTTCCTCTGTATTACAATTTAGAATAAAGTTGTTTTTTTTATGTGTTTGGCCACTTAGTATTCCTAATGACTGTCCAGCGGGGCAAAAATCGTTTGTAAAAGAATAAAAACAAATGTGTTTGCTGTTAGCAGTGGGAGAGATTGGGATTTTACAGCTAGAGATTCATGAAGAGGAGTAAAGGACTTACACACACTATGTCAACTGTCTTTCTAAACCTGTTGGATTCAGGCCTTTTGGGGATACATGTAAGTTATCAAATGCCCTATTAGGAATGTGGTCAGAAAACATGGGCTTTTTTCTCCCCAGTTCTGGCTACCACAACAAATCCATCATCTTTAATAAGTGCACTCAATGGACATGATTTACAGTAAGAATGCAAATCTTTCCAACAGATAAATGTTCTTCTAATTGAACAGGTTGCAGGTTTCATGAACAAGAAAAAAACTTCTTCAAATCCATAAATTGTCGATAGGAATATGGCCACAAGGCCCCCACAGGTCGTAAGTCCTTCTTGGTGAAGATGAAAACGTTGGTTGCTAACAGATCTCATGTATCTTCTAGATCCTTTTTAGCACTGGTAGGTTGGTTTTAACATTTTACAAGTTGTCACATCCAATGATCTGCTTTCAAAAGTGGGATTCCACCTACATGAAAAAAACTGATATGAAGGCTTCACCAAACCTGCATCATTGCACATCCGTGAATCATGCCACTTGGCGACAGGACCATATAGGTGCATACCTTATACTCAGACTCAAACTCAAGTAGTGTGGGTATCATGCCCAGTCACAGGACCATGGCTAGATTAACCCACTAGGGGGCCCCAGGGTAAAATACGACTGCCTCCAACTGCCAGCAATCATCATTACTTTATACATTCATGCAATGATGAAGAAAAGTAATCAGAGCCTGTTTGTACAGGGCCTAAAAATATGATGATATTTAATATTGAGTCATGCCTGGCCCTTGTTAAGGTCCCTACCATTGCAGTTGTCATTGTGCTTACATTAAAAAGAATGGGGAAAAAAGACTTCCAATGCGACGCAGAAAGAAACATGACAAAGACAACTGAAATCGCCATGAATGCAAAGGATTGAAACAATTATTGAAGCTTCAGATGCTTATAAATCACATAAAAAATTATAATATGCATTCACACTGTGAACCTGAGCCCTTCAATGTCTTGTAGTAGTTGCCACCTCTACCAGGTCAGTAAACTAGCCATAACCAGCAACCACACATACACATTTTTGGTTGATGTACAAACATAAAGACTTATTATAATTAAGTGGCCCATGCCTACCACGGTAAGCCAACAATGGGTCACTGTCAAATAACAAAAATGAAGACTGAAGACATTTTGACAGGCCACAGGAAAAGCACAGGTGTAAATAACTTAAGTTAATGATGTCTGAATTCCATTTAGCTGCTTCAGTTTCAGGGTCCTTGTATTGTGCATGCTGGCTCACTGTCACACTGCCATGGATTATTAGGACACTGGTGCTTTTTTTTTACAATAACAAGTCAAACATATTGTGTGGAAAAAAAGGCCTTTACTAGCTGTGATAAAGGCCCAGTCAGTTTTTCTCAGCTGATCTTAATTGAGAACACAGTTTAGCTCCTATTTTGACAAACATTACTGATGTTAACATGCATTGAACAACATAAGTGTGCATCGTTGTATTAAATTCAGCTGTTGCCTAGTGTTGATCTCTGTATTGATAGGCCTGTCAAAGCATCTTTGGATGGCAGTTTCCAATTCTGTGTTTTGGATTTCAATTTAGACCACATATTGTGCTTGTAATCAGAAACTGGCTCCGAGGACAACGAGACTAAACTTCTAAATCCTTAAACCAGCTGCTAAAAGTTGCAGTGTTTGTTAAACACTGTAGTTTGAAAGTATTGGATGGAACAAACAACATGTTTTTGATTTTGCTCTTGCTTTTCTTATAACCCAATAGTGACGCAAAACATGTAAAGTTTGTCCTCAGGGTTGCCTGAGTAAAAGTCTTTGGATTATTTACTGTAAGTATAAAAGGTTCATCTTCTGGTGAGCACGAGTTTTGAGATTTGATTTTGGCTACTGCATGTTAGATTTTGCGAGATGGGGAAATGTTGGACTAAGGTGCAATAAGAGGAAAGGTCAGGGGGTCACCAAAAATATTAGGATGCATCTTCTGAGGATCATTACCATCCACAGTAGATTGATTTGAATAAAAATCCAGTCATTACATTATAGGGATGGTTTGGTATGGATAAACATGTTGTTCAAGGGTATGTTTTGACCATATGCGAATGGAAAGATCACAAGATCACCAAAATCACAGAGTGTAATCATAACCATGCAATTTTACACATAGCTGTCAAAATATCTTGCTCCACACTAATGTTGTGGACAGAGCCACGGACTAACGTTGCTTTCCTCAGGGGTTGCCACCAGCACGGTCATTTCAGCACAAAGTCCATAATCATCAAACAGCATGAAAGAAATCCTCTGAGAGAAAGCTGCTGTGATGTTGGCACAGACACGAGGATGCTGGGCAGCAGGTGAAGGAAACCATGGAGAGGTCGCTAACTGAATACTTACATACTTAAAGGAGACAAGTATGCTTTGTAACTAATGTTCCATTGTAATTTATTATTGATTGTGATGTTAGTATTGAAAGTTATTACTGGATATCAATGATATCTATATATTTTATGCCCAAATTCTGAGTTTGCTCACAAATATAGTCCCAAAATGAACTATGAGTACATTTTTACTTAGAGTTATACTGCTTTTTAATCAGTAAAGTGTTTCAATTTACGATGACTGTTGGATTATCCAATTTTTTCTCATTATTTTTGTATTGAAAAAGCAAACATCATACGTAAAATTGCATAGTTTTAAATCAAAACCTTCACATTTTATTGTGAGAAGACCCCCAAACCCAACATCTCCTAGTATCTTTTATTCACTGTAGGAATTCATAATGTATTCCTTTATCCTGCTGCATAATATGTTCAAGCATCCTGACTGGGACACAGCTCCTAAAACCTGAATGATGAGCTCACATCCTGTCTGGCTGGTGTTGATTCCAGGCTTTAGGCATTCCTATACTATATTACATAGTATACTATAGGCTTAATCACACAGGAAAGAACTTTAAGTATTAACACTAACACAACATCTTAACCCTATAATTTGTCAGCAGGAACATTATTGGAGTACTACAGGCCTACCACTCATAACCCAAGTATAATTATATAACAGTAAAATCCCAACTGATACAGTATTACATGCTTAAATAAATAATAAATAAATATGAATAAAAAGCAAAGATTGCTGATACCGGCTGATACACATGCCAACATGTGAATAAGGGGAGTATTGGCACTTTAGCTGTCAGAAAAGTGTAGTGAAGTAAATGTCCTGCAACATTTCCCTGAGATGTAGTGGATGGAAGTAGAACGTGGCATGTGAAGACAATACTGAAAGTACAAGTAGAACATTGTACTTCAATACAGTTCTTTCGTAAATGTTCATAGTAAGTTTCCACCACAGTTTATTTGAGATTAGGAGAATTGACTACTGTTCGCTTCCAATCTGCTAAAACCTCAACTCCCATAATGCTTTCTCCTTGCGCGAGAAGTAAGATGACGATGACGTCAAAGGTCTGCGCCCATGATGCAGGTGGGGCTAACCAAAGAGCCTACCTACCGTTACCAAGAAGATACAACTTAACAACTTATATCCAATAGTTTAGCAGTTGTATTAAACATTTACATGAGGGCCGAGATTATTATTCTACATTTAAGTAGCCACTCAAAGTAATAACAAGTTTCATATGAGCACAAACGTGCTATTAGCACTATTAGCAGTTATCGTTAGCTTGCATGTAGAGTAGCATCTTGACCAGCTTGTTTATAAACCTGTTGGCTGTGACAATTTGCTCCAAACAGTGAGTTTGACAGCATCCTTCCTGTTAACGTGATATTTCGCATGTTACGCGTAGTAATGTTACTTTGTGTGCACTTATTTAACAAATGTTTCGTAGTTCTGGTTTGTAGAAGTTTGACCTAAGAAATAAATGAACGTTTCAATGTCTAATGTAGATATTTCGATTTGTTAGACTGTGATTCTTAACCAGTTATTTAGATATAAATAATCAAACACAGTTTTCATATTGTTTATGGCCGACAATGTTAACAGATGAGAAGATGTAGAGCATTTAAAGACTTTCTAATGTAGATTTAATAGCCAGGCAGCGGCTTTATTCATCAATCATTTCAGCAGGGATCCCTGTATCACTTAATGCAGCATGTAAGACCATGACATATTAGATCAAGAGCCAGCATAGATATCGAAACTGTCTTCCAGCTCTGCCTGTGCTCCTTGTGACTCGCGTTTATAATTGTTTTTTACCTGAAAGCCAATGTTACAGAATGTATTTTCGGTGGTCGAATTTGAAAATTGCCTGCTACTTGTAACATTCAGTCATCGCTTTCCTCTGCAGAGCTCAGAGAACACCACCCGACGGCTCAAAAGAAGAAAGGATGCATCGGTTGTAGATCCTGCTTTGTACTCTGAGATATTGGTGGTCCACCTGTGAGCGGACCACGGGATGCCGTACCACTGTGTGGCTTATGGATGCGGCAAAACCTCAGAAGATGGGTTGAGGCTGTTTAGATTCCCCAAGGACCCTGAAGAGTTTCGCAAGTGGGAGAAGCAGGTCCAGCGCACCCGCACCCAGTGGGTCGCCACACCTAACTCTCACCTCTGCAGCGAGCATTTTGGCAAGGAGTACTTTGAGCCCAGATCACCCACAGCAGCTCTGTCTCTGAAGCTGGGAGCTGTTCCTACTGTGTTCGTCCGTCCGCACTGTTTGTCCTGCAATGGAGTGGGCTGCAGTAACTGCCTGCCCGCCATCCAACGTCGAGGCATTACTGCTGAACCAAGAGAGCGTACCACAAGTGTGAGTAGTTATTACCTTGGTTCACTGCAGAGAGAGGGAGTATCTGAGAGCTTTAAACAAGCCTCCTTGTTGTTTACATTTACGATGTAAAGTAACATTCACACATTCTATTTGCCACTCTTGTTTTTCTTTTTCTTTTCACAGGCAGAAAATAATGAAACGGCGTCCATGCAGTTAGATGATACTGATGGAGGAGGTGACAAGGAACATCTGACAGGAGAAGGGAAGAAGCGGGGGGAAAAAAACAAAGAAGAACGACCAGGTGAGATGCAAATGAGGAACAAGAGAGAACAAGAGTTGAGAGACTAAATCTAAATGTTCTGTCTGTTCATTTGAATGTCATTTCAACAATCTTAAAGAGAGTGAAAAGAAGTGATGGAAGTTCTCCACAAAACACTTGAATGAATACAGATCCTATCTGTCCATGCTCAAGGGACTGATAATAAGATTTGATGATGTTTTATACTAACTGCGTGTATTTATTTATCTTTACAGTGGTTTGTGAGATGTGTGGCACCACCGGCAGTTTTAGCTCCTTCTTTTCGAAGACCAAGCGTTTCTGCAGTATATCCTGTTCACGTTCCTATTCGTCAAACTCCAAGAAGTCCTCCATACTGGCACGACTGCAGGTGACAAAATCTTTTAGTTCACCTGTTTTCAAGCAGAGCTCTATTTATTTATTTTTTTTTACCAAAGAGCAAAAGGTTGTACTTGTTTGCAGCTACCCACAGCTCCATTATTATTTCTGCCAGTAGAATCATGCGAACGCTCACATGTGTGACTGTGCACCTCTTTCTCTGTCCATGGCGAATCTTGCATTTGGTAGACACAAACTGCATAATATTTATCGGTGGCCAGTTATGGCTGCATGCTCAAGGACCTCTCGTGGTTGCGGTGATTCACACATTTTATTGCCTGTTTCATACATCCATTGACTACCTGCTGACTCCTCACCCACTACTCTTGTCCGGCCTTTGGCCGGTATGGGCCACGAGTGATAACGCAGCTGAGTGCATCGTCACCAATAAGCTGCTGCTACGCAGACAGCTTGGTGAGTTTAACTTTGTTTCTGGATTGGATTGTATGACGAGTCTTATGCGACGACTTCGAAGCCGATTGCCTGCAATCATCGTTGCTTAGTTTTGGTTGTTGCATACACATCTGGCAGAGATCTGCACTCTACCGAGTGCACCTTTCTAGTTGTTCATTTGTTGAGTTTTACGCACAGAGCTGGAAAGTAAAATCACTTGTACAGTTGACCACTAGGTGACACCAATGGAGCAGTTGTAGTTAATTGCTTTAAATAATTACACTAACTTTTCTGAAGTTTGGCATTATGGTCACCTTACACATTTTGCGGAGAGAAGTATTCCTCAAAAAATCTTCTTTGTGTTGGTGGTTGTCTGCTGTGCGCACTAATGCTGTATCTGACAGTAAGTTAGTCATAGGGGGCAACGTTTGTATCCAGAGTGAGTGTTGTTTTCCAATTCCATTGCTTTAAAAATCATTCGTAATACAGAAAGTTGGTAGATTTTTAACATAATCTTTATTTTCCCAAGTCTTTTCACTGTCGTCTTTACTAGTAGCAGTACTGGCCCTGTTGTTACCGTTCCTGTCAGAGGGTAAACCGTAGGCTCTCACAAAGCCTCTGTGTCCCGGCTTTTGTAAGCAGCCTCCATCAGAAAATCTACAGGATAAGCAACTGTGCATTTTGGAATTATTTCAATACTATTTTTTTCACCACCGTCGTAACGATGATTGATGATTGTTTTTAGCGGTGCAAAGTGTCCGCAGCACTGACTTAAAGGAGAGTTGGAGACTTGAGTTTTACATGCAGTCCGTGTGGTCTGCTACTTCTTGTTTCAGTACTAAAAAAGCATCCGGATTAAACCATGTTTGGGTTTTTTTGTGATTGCTATTGCTTCCTTAGTCGTTAAAGAGGACACTCAGACAAAAAGCTACTCTTTAATTAGCTTTATCGTTGGAAAAATCATTTTATTCCATTCTTCGACTATCACATAAGACAAAGAAAAGCTGTAGTTGAAGCTATGTTTTGTTTCACTGAGAGACACTTTCAGATCCAAGACTGGATGTTTTTATGGCTGCACCAATCCAATCCATCAAATGGACATTTAAAAAAACAAAATACCCAAAATTCAACGTCAGATAACTAATATCTTCGGAAGTACACCAAGAGATGTTCAGTACACCAAATGTATGTATTTGTTGGTGTATATTTATGTTTTCATAATTTATAGTTACGAACACATGGTGGCAGTATTTCGCAAAAAAAAAGTCCTTTTTGACAGCAAACTAAAGTTGTTGTTGTTGTTGTGAAGCATTTTTAAACATCAACTTTGGCTCTGGAAAAATTGCTACGCTTGTTTTTATTTGCTAATTCTGACCAATCAGTGAATGTATTTATTTATTATCATTGGCTGATTACTTGATAATGAAAACCATTCTTAGTTGCAGCCCTATGCCAAACCTTCTCATTATGTAATTATATGTAACTGTAGAAGTAATTTGTTGTGTGTGTTTTGTATGTCTCTTGCATTTTAAGACTGGAAATGCATCATTGTACACATTTCTGATATTCTTGGATGTTATTTAGTTTATTCTGCAATAAAGGGAAAAAATGTTGCCTTGTCTTGAAGTTTTGTAGGAAGACAGGTTGTCTGTCAACGAATTTTACCCCAAGGAGTTTTATTTTTGACTCATTTTGGCATTTTAAAGCTACTAGTAGTTCTCATTTTCACTTTCAGAACATTGCTGTTCACCTCTGAATACAGAACCAACTTACTAGAGAAACAGGTGTTTCTTTGCCAGTGTTCTCTTTGCTTATCACCAATTTCCTTATCAATCATATGACTAAATGTGGTACAACTTGCTTCAGGTGGTGAAGTGGCCACGAAACAACGAGGACGATGAGACGACTTTGCTCAAACCTTCTTTGTGCTTCTCTCTTCAGGGAAGGCCCCCCTCAAAAAAAGCCACAGTGCTGAACAAGGTGAACAAACCCCCTCCAGCCACAACAGCACTGAATGGTGAGGACACTGAACACACACAAGGAATCAAAATGACTTAATTGCCGTACAAAGTCAGATTTCAAGGAGTAACTACATTTGAGACGCATGAAGTCAGGTGTGTACTCGAACACGTCTTCACACAAGATACTCGGTCTGAACAGGGCCAATACGATTTTATGGTTGACCATTTATTTATCCTGCAAAGACCAACGTTACCAGTATTTAGTGTTTGTTCAGGAATATTACAAGCTGCATACAGAGTACATGTCCACAAACATCTCACAAAATCTGACTTCTGCTGTATGATTCCTCTGTTCTCTCTCCATCCTGTAGCATTGGCTGCAGGCTTTGAATGGGGCGCCTACCTGGAGAAGGAAACCTCTCTGGCTGCATCAGTGTCCTGCTTCAGACATGTGAGTCTTATTTGCGAAGTGTAATTAGAAAACATGTTTCTGGGATTTGCCTCCAGTGTTATTGCAGGGAAAATCATGCCAACTTATGTAAAAACCTAGACTTGCATACAAACAGCCTTTCAAACCGCATTTCCACCAGCATGAGAAAAAAAAAACAGTCCAACATATAAAGAAAAGAATATGCTAAATAATCCGTTAAACATAAGAAGTAAACTCTGGGCAGTCTTGAGAATAAATCTTGAGATTCCCGGGGAATGTTTGGGATGATGTGTAAGGAAACATCTGACCTCCCACCTGCAGGCTCCCCTGTGTGCCCAGTGGGATGACGTCACTCTGGGGATGAAGGTGGAGGTCCTGAACACAAACGCAGTGCTGCCGAGTAAAGTCTACTGGATTGCTACCGTCATCCAGATTGCAGGTGTGTACATCTGTCTGCCAGGGTTTATTTTGACAGGCCTTTCCACCATGGAATCATCTGTTTGATGATTGTGAATTTGAGCAGTTGTTGCATTTGTTTTCTTATTTGTTACCGATCTTAAAGCTTCTCCATGGAGTTTTTGTCCCCTAGTAAGCGCTACGGATCTGTTTTCCCACGAGTGGGCCCCCAATTTCTTGATCTCGTATATGCATGTGTGTGCGTACGGGTGACGCGATGCACATTCCTGCCAACGGTTTCGCACTATTCCACTAATCTACAGCATCTATAGTTCCACGACACGCTGCATTGCACCAGCAAAGGCATTGAAGGAGAAGAAGACTACTCGCAAGTACCCATAGATGTAAATCATCCTGGATTTAAAATATCTAAAAACTCAGTGTTGCAAATGTTTTATGAGGAAGGAAATGCATTCAACACATTTGCTAGACCTCAAGGATCGACACGATGATGAGTAACGCTGAATGTAAAAACATAACCGTTGTTTGTTTTCAAGACACCTTAAACATCAGCTCAAACAAAGCCAAAGCGATAAAGCAGGCTCTTAAAGGCTCCAGTAATTATTACATGATACAGAAATGGCGGGCCGAGAACCGGACACATGACTTTGTTCTGTCATCCTCTGATGTGAATATCCACAGCAAATTTTTAGTGTAGTGCGCCAAGTTCTCAGGAGGTAGAGCTTCTGCACCAAGGTGTTGGACAGACATAATGGCCAACCAACAGTGTCACCCTCGGGTCATGGTGGCCGGGAGCGAAACATTCATGGAGCTCACCAAACTCCAAACTGCGTGTTGATTTGCAATTCTTCGTTTGTCCGAAAACTGACCCTTGTCTTCCTTCCACCCCGTACCTCCAGGATACAAAGCCCTGTTGAGATATGAAGGCTTTGAACACGACAGCAGCCAAGACTTTTGGTGCAGCCTCGTATCGGGGGAGGTGAACCCGATTGGATGGTGCGCCATGACAAGCAAACTGCTGGTGCCACCACAAGGTGAGGGTCCGCACCGACGGATTGGAAGAAATAAAACATGGAGAGATTTATTCAAATTTGATCAGGATTTAGCAACAGCACATGTTCTACCTTGACAAACTGTGTGTCCATAGATGTGAAGCAGAACATCCCAGATTGGAAAGAGTATCTGATGTTGAAGCTTGTGGGGGCCCACACTCTACCTGTTGACTTCTACCTGAAGGTAAAACTTAATGCTGAATAATTTGACTCATAAATGGTGACCCATCTGTCACCATGAATTAACATAACATGAGCGTGTTTTCATTATACTGAACCAATTCTGTCCCCTTGCCGTCCTCGGCCTGTCCTCTCCGTAGTTGGCAGAGAGCATGAGGAACTCTTTCAAAACGGGTATGCGCGTGGAGGTGGTGGACCCCAAGCATGTGAGTCGGACCCGCCTGGCCATCGTAGAATCCATTACTGGCGGCCGACTGCGGCTGGTGTACGAAGACCAAAGTGACGCCGCCGAAAATACGCTCTCAGATTTCTGGTGCCACATGTGGAGTCCCCTCTTGCACCCAATAGGCTGGTCCAAAAAAGTGGGTCATGTTATTAAAGCACCTGGTAGGTCAAGGATTTAGTTTTTTTTTTTCCATACATATGATTGATGGCATGCAATATAGACAGAAAACACTGAAGAAATGACATAAGTAAAAGAACAAAAACGGCAACGTGCTTTAATAAGTTGCAAGAGAAACAAAAGAAATGGAAATCTGGGGAAAGAGAGAGGTGCAAACCAGCTGAGCCGTCAGCATTTAAAACCTCGGGAATGCAGGGAGACGAGACCTCCAAACACACACATTTCACGCTTGTTTTGAACTAAAGCTTTTAACTTTAAGATGTGTGTTTACATGGCAATAAAAATATATATTTTTTTGTATTATAGCAAACAGTGTGGAAGCTGCTGCCAGCGTCTGGAAGGGTAACTGCGATAGCTCATTCCTGCTATTTAAGAAGGTAAGGATAGTGTCATTGCTCCAGAAATAATTCATCAAAAATAATTCTACGCTGGATAACAACGCAGCATTAATATAACATGTTAAGTAGAATAAGTAAGAAGAGTAATTGCTTTTCATCACTTATTACTAATGGAATATGTAATAAAAACCACTCAACTCTGTATTTTGGTCCCATTTCATAATCACAACTCATTATTTCATGACTGTAGAAAGTGAAATGAGTGATATTGCATTTTTGGCCATAGTTGATGTGACAATAATCTGCACTCACTGTGGAAAGTCGCACTCTACATGGCGCCCGCTGCTTTAGCACAACTCTTGACGACCCCTGTGTGATATGCAGCCCAGGTTTGTTTACATGGAAGGAGGTTTCTTTGAGGAAGAGATGAAGCTGGAGGCCATCGACCCTCTTAACCTGGGAAGCATCTCCGTGGCCACTGTACACAAGGTAAGGTTTGTTTTTGTGTGTTGTGTTTGTCTAATCTTGTTTAAACGTCATCAGACAGACCAGACTGAATATTGAATTAGGTGGTTATTAATTATGTGACATTGTCACACTAACTCCTTTATTGTTGGCTCTTTCTTTATTATGTGTCTCCGCTGCCCTCTACTCCTCCCAGGTGCTGTGGGACGGCTACCTGATGGTGGGTATCGACGGCACCATATCGAACAACGGCTCCGATTGGTTTTGTTACCACGCCTCATCTCATGCCATCCTTCCCGTCGACTTCTGTAAAAAGAACAACATTCCTCTCACGGTACCTCAAGGTAAATACGAACATGCCTCTCCATTCCGTCTCTGCTTCCGTTCACACTTGTGCACTTTTTGCTGGAACTAGTTTGCTTCATCATCCGTTTTCTAGAAAGGTGTTGTCGATTTAAGAAGGGGTAAAAACTCAATACGCTGTTAATGAAGATACGTCCTGGTTTCTCTGTGTCTTGGCAGGCTATGACTCTCAGACCTTCACCTGGGACAAATACCTGAAGGAGACCAACGCTAAAGCTGCTCCGGCACGACTGTTTAACGCCGTAAGACAGGAAGTCCAAACCTTGTGTCGCATTTGTGCCCTCTGTTTAGCAACATACTAATGTGATCACATCCACAGTTTGTTTGCCTCAGTCAGGACGTTGTATTTGATCCAAAAATAAACTTCCTCAAACAGCATCTGAACCCACAGTTTGTCTATTTCTTCAGGACTACCCGGGCCACAGCTTCTCCCCCAACATGAAGCTGGAGGCGGTGGACTTGATGGAGCCGCGCCTGGTGTGCGTGGCCACCGTGAAGCGCTACGTGGGCCGTTTGCTGCTTATCCACTTCGACGGCTGGGAGGATGAGTTTGACCAGTGGATCGACCACCAGTCCCCAGACATCTACCCCGTCGGCTGGTGTGACCTCATGCGCTACCAGCTCCAGCCTCCTCCAGGACTCGGTAAAAGCCCCATTCGATCAAAAAATACCCTCAGCTGGAAATCTGAGCCAGTTTATTGTGATCGGGGTGGTAACATGAGGCGGTGGAATCAAAGACCAAATGGGACAGAAACCTCTTTGCCTCTCTAACCTGTAGTCTACCACTGTCACAGCGAAGTAACTGGTGGTTAGCGCTGTGTGGATGATTTTTGACCCTGTATGAAAGTGACCGGTGTTTTCATTCTGTTTTCCAGTTGATTTGGAAAACCAGACGGCACAGAATAAGAAATACAAGGCCCTTACGCATGGGAAAAGGAGTAAGTTTTGACTCGGAAATGTATGTGGAGTCTTGCCACAGAAAGAAGATTCACATTAAGTACTTTCTTACATCTGATAGTTTTACAACTATCTATATAACTATATAACATTCATCTCCTTTTGTTTTCAATAGGAAAGAAAAATGCAAAGAAGAAGCTCTCCCAGCACCAGGTTAAAGATGATGTTGGTCAGCAGCCTGAGGCCAGTGGCACTGACGGTCCTCCAGTGCCAGAAGACCACATTCTTCCTCCAAAGGTGCCTCTCATACAGCCCAAGACTGAGCCAGAGGAGCAGGAAAGTAAGTGGACAGACTTGTACAACATGATGATCACTTTTTCTCATTTTTGTGAGACAGTTTTGGTAATTTGGTGACATAATTCTGTCTCCGTAGTCTTTGCAGTGCAGGTGAAAGTGGAGGAGGTGGAGATGGAGACCCCCATTGGACCTCCAGACAACCCTCAAATCAAACAGGAGAAGGGAGGGCAGCCGAGGAAATCAGGACGACACCGGTCACCAGAGCAGAGCAGCAAAGAAAACGTAGCGCATGAAAAGACGAAGCCAAGTGAACCGGCAGCAGACAAAAGTGAAGAGTGTGAATCATTTGAAGAGAGCTTCAGTGGTGACAGCAACATGGAGCAGAGCGAAAACAAGCTGAGCCAAGGAGATGACAGTGCCATGGATGAAATTTCAGAGAGCAACACGGAGCAGGACACAACAGGGGAGGCTGCAGGAATGGAGACATGAGACGAGTATGTCTGCTTCAGGGATGAAGAAGACAACTGCGGGAAATGTGGATGAGTGAAGAGATTGGGCTTAGACTGTAAATCCCTTGAATAGCTATTGATGAAAATACACTGGCCATGAATAGTATTAGAAACAGGGTTTGCGTTTAAATAATTTACCTTGAAATCATGACAATGTGTAGTTCACAAGGACCAGCTTAGCCTCTTATACAACTACTTTGTTTTCTCCATGTTGACAAGTTCTCACATCAAACCTGTAAATATGAATTCTGGGTTGGCATAGCAGACAAATGTTTGTTGTAATGTTTTATTTTTTCCTGTTTTATATCCAGATGTCTTCTTTTTTTTGTTAATATGATAACTGATAAAAAAAAACACTGTTCCTCAACTTGCTGATTTGAATGTATCGAAGGTATCTAAATCAGTACATTCTGCAGTTGTGGTGTAGTGGTTAAGGGTAACTAGCATAAAGCTAAAGGCTGCATCATTATTGAGCAAGTAACTAAATTTAGTGAAACTTCCAACAGAGCTTGATGAACTGGTAATGTTTATCTATTGCTGTGAACAGGAGAGTGCTTAGTATAGGTTCCCTTGATTAGAATTTCTTTTTTTTTTGCTTTTTTAACTATTGATTAGACAGCAAAGAGGAAATACTGTACTGCAAAAAAACAAAAACACTTGCTGATGGAAAACGGTCTGTCAGGAGATGTGAAACGGCCTCAGCAGGTCACAGTTTTAGAGAGTTGAATCCATGGTTGAACCTCAGCAGGTTTGATCAAAGCATCAGCAGGTTCAGGCCGTGCTGAGGTGGCTCTTGGTGGTTTTCTTGGCTACCGGCGGTTTCGTGTTCAGACTTTTGCGAAGTTTGGATTTGGCTTTGAGCATTTTGACCTGCCGAAGGCTGTTGAGGTGCATTGGTTTGGGTTTGGTGGCCTTGGGCGCCTTGGCGGGCTTCGGGGTGGCGGTAGGGGGGTCGGGCAGGCTCTCGCCCCCGGGACAGGCCTTGAAGACGTGGACGTCCTTGACCCTGCGACCGCGCAGCTCAGGGGGATTGGCACAGGTGGCTCGTACCTTCAGGTTGACTTTTTCAATCCACCTAGATGAAGAGGTAAAATCAAGTCATTCTATTCAAAATACCCAAACACTAAATAATCCATCTCAACTAGTGGTACTAGAAGCTAAATCAAGAGTTCTAACTACATTTTCTATTTATTTAGTGGGTCATTGGGAGTAGACTAATAATATATAGATAAAGAACCATCCCCTATAAAAAAAAAATTGCAGGCTTTAAAAACTAATTTCTGACTCCACTCATTCTGTTGCAATCCACTTACATGCGTAGTGGCAGCAGAGGACAGTCACACATCAGAGGGTTGTCGGCCAGGTTGATGACCTCCAAAGTAGTGAGAGGGTGAAGGTTAGGCACCTCCTCCAGGTGGTTGCCTTCCAGGAAGAGACTCCTCAACCCTGGACCCAGACCTGCCAGGGAGGTCTGTGACATCTGAGTACGAGAGATCAGGTCAGACAAATCGTGGAATAACCTCTGTGAAATAATTTGCGGCTGATCCTAAAGCTGTGCAGGTCGAAGAAAAAAGAAGAGGAAGGTCTAGGCTGCTGTTGGAAAGTGTAGCAGCACATCAAGAGCCCACTCACCTTCTCCAGTCCCATGTTATCCAGATACAGCTCCTTCAGTGACCCCTCCAGTGGTCGAAAAGCATTCGACCCCACCCAGCGAATTGGATTCCCAGACAGCCTCAGGTCTCTGAGGTTTTCCATCTTGCTCAGCGCTTCTGTGGGCACCTCCTTCAGCCTGTTTCCTCCCAGGTGGAGTGTATCAAGGTCACCGGCCTGGTCCAGAGCCCTGGGTGACACGTGATTGATGACGTTCCCGGTGAGGTAGAGGGCTCTGAGGCCCTCGGCTCCGGTCAAACTGTCTGGCTCCAGCTTGGGGATGGAGTTGTTCTCCAGGTGAAGCGCCAGCAGGCTGGGAACCAGTTTGAAGGCTCCTTTGGGGAAACCAGTGAAGCGGTTCTTCTCCAGGTGGAGGTAAGTCAGCTGAGGGAGGCCTGCAGATTTAGATTATAGAAATTAAACTTGAGTACTGAGAGATGAATCAGAATAATTGCTACAAAGGCGTTTTTTTTTACAAAACTTAATTTGGCATTGAAAAGACCTTTGAAGGCGTCAGGGCTGAGGGACGTGAGGTCATTCTCCGACAGGTACAGGTAGATCAGTCCCTTCATTCCACTGAAAGCCCCGCCCTCCACCTCTGTGATCTTGCAGCGCTGCAAATGTAGGGACACGACCTGGGCAACACCGGGGAAGCTGTTGCTGGGGATGTAGTGGAAGTGGTTGCCACGCAGGTCGAGGAGACGCGTGTTGGGAGAGAAACCCCGAGGGATTTTGGTGTGTGCGCGGTTCTCACACGAGGAGTGGTGTGTTTCAACCTGAAGACAGGGAGGTGATGGGGTGGGGGGGCAAAAACACAAATTTGACATTATGTTAAAAGTGTTTCCATCAGCTACCAACGTGTGTTTTAGCAGAAAACCGATGGTTAAAGGAATATTTAAGACATTTCAAGAAATGTGCTTACAGAACTCCCTTTTCTACCAAGAGTTGGATGACAAAATCAATACCACTCCAATGTCTATACGCTGCATATGAAGCTACAGCCAGGAGGCTGGAAGCTAAACTTTTTTATGTTTGTTCAAAGAATGAGATTAAAAATGCTATGCAGCCACAAGACAAATCACAAAACATCAAACAGCCCACTCACCTCGCAGACGCAGTTGGCAGGACACTTGACCTTGTTCTCTGGCTTTTGCGTGGGCGGCGGCGTGATCCTGGTTGCCTCCTCATACTCAGCCTTCAACATGGCCTCCTGGCTCTGACAACGCAGCTCGGGAGGGTGAACGGCCTCCAGGTTCTCTCCTGACATATGGTCCGGTCCTCCACATGTCCCCATCAGCTTTACCTTTCTCCAGATCGACCACTCCCTGTAGTGAGGTGAAGAAATACAAAGAGGGTCAGGACCTTTTTTCGGCTGACGGACTTAAAGCTCTGAGGCCTAGTCAGTCAGCCATCAGTTTGAAATCCACAACGGTCCGCTGCACCTGAGTGGACGCAGGTAGCAGTTGCAGTAGATGGGGTTCCCAGCCAGGTTGAGGCGTGCCAGCTTGGGTGAACCTTCAGAGAAGGGCTGGACGACACGCAGCTGGTTGTAGCTGATGTCCAGGTGGATGAGGCTGGGGGACTTCGATACAGCTGTGTTGGCCATGTCTTGCAGGGACATGTGGTCCAGGAAGAGGTGGGTCAGTTTGGCCATGGACACGACCTCCTCTCCCAGGTAAGTCATTGAATTGTAGCTCATATCGAGGCGAGTCAACTCTGGCAGTCTGGATGGCGAGGCGGAGACGTGTGGAAAATTAGGATGGAAATTTCAGCTTTATCAGTCCAATCGAATGTTACAATATTAGAGCGATCAGATCTATTTTTCCTCCAAGAAACCAAACAACTGTGTTGTTAACCTATGTCTTTTTGCCCTTCATTAGATCTTTTGCATTTCTCATTAAAAATAGTGTCCTTAAGTAGATTTACTGTCCACATTAGAGTTCTGTGGCAGATCACAGATGCCAAGCAGCCCACCTGGTCATGGTCTCAGTGGGGAAGAACTGGATCTCGTTGTGGTCCAGACTGAGACGCGTGAGCGTGAACAGACCGGCGAAGGCCTCGGTGTCCATGTAGTTCAGAGAGTTGTGGCTGAGACGAAGCCATTTGATGTTCTGCAAGCCCTGGAGGGAGAAAATGTCGGCGTTTTTTATTGACACTCCAGCAACAGGAGACATTTCTGCATGTCCTCAAAACCGCCTTTTCAGTTTGCCATTTTGAGGCATTTTGCTACCTGGAAGGCCATGTTGGGGATGTAGACCAGCTGGTTGTGCGTAAGGGAGAGCAGGTTGAGGAAGCCGAGCTGAGAGAAAGCTCCAGGCTGGATCTCTTCCACGCGATTACGGTCGATCATGAGCTGCTTCAGCGACGACAGGCCGTCGAATGACTCCTGGACTCGCAAAGCACAAAGGAAGACAAATAGTCTAATATTCCTGAACTGAAAAAAAGCTTATGGGTGTGGTGGGGTTAGAGTTTGTTATAATAAGGCGGAGAATAATATCCAGAATACATTTTTTTTTTAAAAAAAACAACAAACTGAAAGAAACCGTGGAATAAATGATGGTTGTGACAACTGTGAGACCTGGTAGAGGATGTCAACGTTGTTGTTGGCCAGGTTGAGGAAGACGAGGCGACCGAGGCCGCGGAAAGCGCCCTCCTTCACCCTGCGGATGTTACAGCGCTGCAGCGACAGGTGAGTCAGATAGGGAGTGTGTTTGAAAGCCCCGGTGGCGAGCTCCTGGATGTCGTTGCCTCGAAGATCTAATTTCACTGTGATCTGTAAAGAAAGGGGATCCCACGTTTAGATAGAATCAGATCGGAACTAAACTATAGTAATGTGTGTGTGTGGGGGGGGGGGGACCTCGTCAACAGCAGGAGGAACTTGGGTCAGGTTCCTGTTGACGCAGGTCACAGTGAGCTGGATCTGGTCACAGACGCACTGCTGAGGACATTTTGCAGAGAGTGCCGCAGGGATGCAGAGGAGCAGCAGGACCCAGAGGGCGTCGGGACAGAGCTGGGAGAACATCTAAGGGGGGAAATAACAGCTTTTACTTCATTCACACTATTGCATGTGGTTTTTACAGAGGCTCCTCTTGGCCAGTGACATAGTTGATTTTTCCGTTCCCCCTCCTCCCCCCCAGTGACAAGTCACCACCAACTGACTGCTGTTTTGACTTTTTAGATGTGAGGTACCGCCACTTACCCATTAATTAATTCACTCACTGTTCACTTATTTGGCCATGTGAAAACAGAAAGAAAACACTGAATCAATATCATTCACTCTTCTTCTCTCTTCCCACTGCTGAACTGTGTTCAGTGCTTCACACCTATGACCCTGCATAGTTTGTTTGAAATGAACTGATTCATCATCAAACGTCCTTTAATATCGTCCCCATAATGATCAATGTAAAAACCTGCTGCTAGACCTTCAGAACCTGCTGGCCTGTCTAATATTTATCAAACCTAATTATTTAACGTAGTTAGTCTATATAAAAATTAGTTTGATGCTGTGAGGCGGGTGGACCAGGACCACAGACCTTCTCTGGCTCAGAGCCTCTGTTTGGCAAATAGTCAATTGGAAACAAATCTAGTACATTTGCTCAAGTACTGAGGTCACGTATCATTTTGAAGAACTTGCTAGTTATTTCCAGTTCATGCTACTTTATACCGTTTAATATTTGACGGTTAGATGGATACTTTTCAGATTAATATTTTGCATTAAAAAAAACAAAAACATGATAAGCTTTTGAAATGAAAGGCAACCATGTTGGCTTGTGACTCCTCAATAAAGCAGTGTCTGGTTGGGGCCACTTGTCAAGTTTCAGATATCAAGAGTTGTTCCTTCAAAGAGACATTGCACTCTAAAGTCCCAAAAAAAAATCAACACAGATTTGGGAAACAGAACTTTGCTTTTTCTTGTCTCCAACTCCTTCGATTTATCAGGTGATGCTTCGAAGGGGGCCCGACCTCAAGGATGGAACCAGTGGACTAAGCAAGCAACAGTAACTGTCTAATGTAGAAAGTAAAAGTAAAATGCTCCTTATACATTAATGCAACGGTATAAACAATCTAGTCAGTTACAGAGGGACATTTTTCTGCAGAACGAGTAGTTTTACTTGAGTTACTTTCAGTACATTTGTACCTAATAATACTGAATTAGAATCATAAACACTGGGACGTGCTATTGAGTATTTATTGGTATTTTTACTGCAGGATCTGAGTACTTGTTAACAGCAGGAAGACCCATGAACGTGAAATATAAATGTAAAGATGATGCCAAGCTCAGAAACAATCAGGGGCCCCTACAGGATACACAGCATATTCTATACATTTACCACCGCCTGAAAAACTCCATATCAGAGAAACGCGTGTGTCCCATTGTTTGACATTCCCTCACTAAAGCTCAATTTAATGAACAATATCCCCATCATTCTGTACTTTTGGGGATTAGATTTATTTTTGCTCAGATTCCGCTGCCCCAGTCCTCACTGGAATGCCTTAAAACTACATTCCCATGTCGGATCAACAGTCTTGATCCGCAGGAATGGACATGAAAAGCTCCACACTCTGAAATTTGGGGTCTCAAAATGTTGGCACGGTGAAATGGTGCCATGCTGAAACCTTTCCGTCAAAATCCCGTCAGAGATGGACCTGGCGGAGTGGACTGAGTGAATTACAGCGTAGAGGTTATTATTTCATTTGTAATGTACATTTGAAGTCAACTTTAAGGTTGCACGGAAATCACGCTGACTGTACTGTCGGCCTTTATGATATTTTAGCGGCACACCACGCTTTGTTTTTCAAGACCCCCATAGCAGAGAGGGGCCAAGAAACTAGAGACGGAGGAATTTTCTACGGCCGAGCTGTTTGTCCGCGTCCCTCCGGGGATCAACAGTCCAGACCGCAGAGCATGTTGTTCTGTGCGTAATGCTGGTTTATTTTTATTTTTTTTACCAAAACCTGCAATATTATCTAATCTGTAAAGAAAAAAAAGAAAGCCTTGTATTTTTGTAATTTCTACAATCAGGTTATTACAACCAAGAAAACATGAAGACTTCGATTCAGTGTGATACAATTTGAAAATATTAATAATAATTTATTTTGAGGCGAAAAAAAAAAAATGCAAAAATAAGACGCAGCTTATCCAAGTGTTCCTCAGTTCCAAACATCTGAACTACAGTAAGTATAGGAATCCTCTCTACGCACTCACCGTGCTCTGGTCGTGGTTCCGTCCGGCTGTTGGTCGTCTACTGGCCGCTGACTCTCACGGTCTCTGCTCCCTGCGCTGCTCTCTTCCCCCGGCTGTCCCCCATCCAAAACAAACTCCGTTTATCCCTTCATTCACTGACACTCCCCCCTCCGACACCAACGCACACCTTTTACCTCCCTCCTCTGGAGTCCGCACATCGCTCCGCTGAGCCCGTTAAAGGAATAGTTCGCCTCAAAAATAATAGTTATTTAGCCATTTCAACTCACAGCAATGCCTGTTCTACCCCGTCTGGAGTTGGAAGATTCATCTCAGCTATTTTTATTTAAATCTAAAATTGTACTCAGCAAATCACACACAGACAAAGAGTTAAGGCTTGTTAGATTAGTTATATTTCTGACAGGGCTTTCAGTACATTACCAACATATCCGGAAAAGAAACATTACCCTCACAATATAAATGCAGTCCACAAGGTCTAATGTTAACCACGTTAAATGCCATGAAAGTGTATTTTTTTTCCCTTAAATGCTCCATCATATCGCCAACACAAACGCTATATGAGGTAATACCAGCAGCTGAACTTCATCAAGTCATTTATAACAGCATATTTTTCAATAGGAATGAATATGGATCCCAAAAAAAAAAAAAAAAAAAAAAAAGAGAAAAGAAACATCAGGTTTAAGTGATTCTGGTCCCCTGAGCTGTGCAGTGTTAAGTCTCAGTGCACTGCGGCGCACACGCACGCGCGCGCGCACGCAGCCCATTCCTGCTCACGGTCCGATGCACACAGCAGAGCCCCGAGCGGACTGGACCTGAGGGCCAGCGGTGTGATGATTGCGATCGAACAGGCTGGACTGAAAAGGTCGTCAAAGAAAACAGCATGCGATGCGTCCTATCAGAACAATAAAGTCAGCCCTTCATTTTTCACTAATTTATTTGGATTAATAGATTCTGTTCAGTATGATCTACATGAATAACTGGCCTTCCCATTTCTGTCTCAACACTCCATAACAGCAGTGTGTTCACAGCAACAAATCTGTTGAGTATCTGAGATATGGACGTCTAAAAATACAGACAATCTCTAGCAACGTTATCACCATCTGAATATCTGCCACTTTTACAAAATTGACAGTACAATTTCCAAACTCATCAAGACCTGGAAATAACCTGTAATAATCTGTAAACCCGGACATTTCCGTTAGCTATGTAGGGAACCTGTCTGAAATTGATGTTTTGTTTAAAAGAGAAAATGTTGCCTTATGTTAGCGCCACTCCAGGTTACTAGCAGCTCCATTTTTACACATTCACCCAAACTTTACCTTTTGTGTATTATTTCTATTTTTATTTTCTATAAAAAAATATAAATCACAAGCATACGTAGAAAAATAAAAACTAAGACTTTCTGCACAGTGATTGCCTTCATAAAATATACAAATCAAGAGTGGAGATACATTAAGTGGCTGTCTGAGTCCCTTCTTCAAGTGAAAAGCTTCCCTGTTGGTTGTTAGTGAAGACGGTACAGTCAGTACAGTGTGTGTCTGTGTCCCAGTGATGTATCAGTGTTGGTCGTGGCACTTCTTCTCCAGCGTGGAGCTCAGCCGCTCACTAGCACTGCTGCAGGACTCCAGAGCTCCACTGTTCCTGCGGATTCAAAAAGACAAAACGTACACAATGCTAAGACTTGATGATGTAATGGGACTTTTTTTTTTTTTTTTTTAAAAACAGGTTACAAACTGCTTTTGTTTACATTTGACTGACAGGTAAATGTGGAGCTAAAAAGGAAGCTATACTTGGACATGAAGGTGTGCAGCAGCGCGGCGTGGTGCTGAGGGAAGTATTCCTGCTGGATAGCGTGCTCCAAACACAACAGCTGACCTGGGACCAGTGACACCTTTTTCATCTTCCCCTCTCCCTGAAACACAGACAAGTAAAAACCTAAATTAACAGATTTTCAATCAATAATAGTATTTCATATCGAACAGTGATGAGACCGTCTGATCCAGCTGCAGTTAAATGAGAGCTTTTCTGAAGGGAATCTGGTGCTTGGAAACGCGACCACTTTTATCCACAGGGAGTGCAAAAATCAAAGTTCCTTGTAGCTTTAAAGTTACCGCGTGTAGAACTTTCACGTGATTTGAGCCTTTCCTATTAAAAAAAACAAAACAAAAAACAAAACAATCCCGGTGCCCGTAAGTTCTGTTTTCAGATTCTCTGGAGAGACGGGGTCGGGGGTGCTGCAGCAGCACCGTACCTTGAGGAGTCCCATCATGACCAGCAGCGAGGAGAGGAAGCAGTATGACTGGAAAGCTGAGCCGGAGAGGAGCTTCTTCAACACAGCATCTGTGAGACACGGCGACGCAGGTCATTTAATGAGAAGGCAGGGCTACACAAAGGGGCGAGATCCATCAACAACGCCATTTGAGCCACTAGTGGAGCACTTCATGAGAAGCAGCATTTTATTCACCAAAGGTTTCGAGGACAGCCGTCTTGGTCTCTGGTTCCTCGCTGTACAGAGAGGCGATTTTCAGAAGGACATCAGCGGCCTTGTGTGGGTCAGATGCATCCACCTGGTGAGAAAGGGAAAGAGTTTTAGGAGCAGATTATATTCATTCTGTGAATAGAAATTCTGTTTGCAGACTAAACATCCATAAAGGACAACAAAAACGATCTGCTGTGATATTCCATAATCACGTATTTTTAGAATCCTACCTGCTGTTGCAGGCTCGTCCTCATCTCTCCCAGCTGAAGGAGCCTCTCTGCCGAGGGGCAGCTGAGGAAAGACACGATCTCTGCCTGAGGGTGGGACGCAAAGTCACAATCCGAAACACAACAACTTCATTTGTTTAGAAATGAACGATATGCAGCATGTATTTTGTGGCGTCTTACTGGGCTCTGAGGTTTTGCAGGACTGTCGTCTTTTCTTGTCATTCCATTTTCCTTCACAATTTCACTTTCCTCTTCGTTGTCTTCACTACAGTCGTCACTGGCATCGTCATCGTCGTCGTCGTCATCATCATCGCCCTCCTCCTCCTCCTCAGGTTCTCCCTCATCATCACTACAGTGAAGTCAAGATGACAACATTTGTTTTGATTAACAAGCTGATCAGAGAGAAGTTGTTTTTTTTTTGTACTGAAGGAACTGGACACCAGCCTTGGAAAGAGATTCAGTGGATCACTTGATGTCACACAAGCGTGTTTATTACCTGAGTGATGCCAGCATGCCTCCTTTGTCCATGTTTTCCATAGCTTCCCTCAAAGCCTCACAGCCCTCCTCCCCCAAACTGTTACCTGTAAGAGTCACATACAACAGTAACTTTCACCTGGTGTATTATCATTTTCTTATCCTTTTTTTTCAGGGTTAGAAAAGATATACATCTTAAATTTAACTGAAATTTGATATAACTTTTAGAACATTTTCATTATATTTAACCATTTTCAAAGAAAATGCTTTGGAAACTAATTCCATAACGTTTCCAGGAGTTTGACTGCCTTGAGAACCCATCGTGTGTGTGATAGTGGGAGTCGCTCCACAGTCAGCCTACCGTTCAGATCCACTTTTTCCATGTCAGGTTTGTCCACGACAGCCTGCGCAACCACCAGAGCGGCCGCCTCTGTGATCTCACCAAAAGACAGATTGAGCTCCTGAAAACCAGGAACACCGCAATCAGCCTGGTGACGAGGCAGACAGACCGACAAAGGCTGAACTTTGAGGGTCAACTGACCTTGAGGATCGGCAGTCCCTCTCTGAGGACAGCAGCGAGGGCGATGGCTCCTTCCGAGCGGACCAGACAGTCTCCAAAGTTGATCACCTGGACGTTCCTCAGGTGCCTCAGAGCCTGCACGGCCGACAGGAGAAAAACGTGTGCAGAAACGGTTTGACTCAAACACACGGCTACATATCTCCTCTACTTAGAGGGAACGTGAGAATAGGCCTCACCTGTGCCATGGCCAGCGTGCCCCTCTTGGTGAAGGTGTTGTCGTTGAAGTTGAGGACGCGGAGCTCTGGGTTGTGTCGCATGGCTGAAGCTAAGGCCATCACACCTGCGTAGTTGATACCATTCTGGGGCATGTGGACTTCTTCCAGGCTGCCCATCAGCTTACATGGAGAAAAAAGGGAGGAGCCTAAGATTTTAAATACAGTGACACCAAAGTGCAAATCCTTCAGATGCTTGAACTTGGAAATTGATAAAAATAACTATTAACAATTAACTGATTGTCAAATAGCTCTTGAAAAGTTTTCCCCAAATTATCCCATTTGGGGGTGATTATTTTCTACCTGGAAGGCCTTAGCCAGGGCGCTGGCTCCTTCATTTTCCAGGCGGTTCCTGCCTGCGATGAACACTCTCAGTTTCAGTGGAGCTCCGTGCGCCGACGACTGTCTGTGGCCCTCAATCAGAGCTTCAGCCAGGATCTACACAAAGCATACAGCACTGTAACGATCTGCACTGGGATGCCAACATAGTAAAACCTGATCTGTGTGGAACATTTAAAAGTGGTTTACTGAAAAGCCTCCCTCTCTATTTGCGGTTTGTGTGGGGAGAGGTTAAAAGTACCATTTGAAATAGTCTTCTTGGAGGTGGCTGAGAGATTGACAGTGCTAGATCACAACAAACTCACCTTTCCTCCTCCGATCCCCATGCCACAATTGTTGAGCCTCAGCTCCTGCAAAGTGTGGCAGGAAGGGCTCTTCAGCAGCTGTTCGATTCCCTTCACACCATCTGGCCCGAAGGCATTATCGCTCAGGTCCAACTCGGTCAGCCTGGCCCCTGCACTCATTAATGCACTGCCCAGAGACCTCTGATGAACGCACAGAAAGACGACATGTGTGACGCAGAGTGGCTATCAAAGAAGTATCTTACTAAACTTGATCACAACTCAAATCCTGAAAACCCAACGGCATAAATCAGTGTCTGAACTTCTCACCAGGGCTGTTGGGATTTCAGAGCGCAACCTTCCGGTGAACATGTCACTCCAATAGCATCTCTGAAAGACACGAAGAGCGTTTTAAAGAGAAAGAAAACAGCAGAGTGAGCCTTCTTTGCTATGACAATGGGGCGGGAGGGGAATCCAGAGCGAGTACCTGGAGCAGGTCTTTGCTCTCCAGAGCCTTGGCAATGGCCCGGGCTGCATCCACTCCCACTGTGTTGCCCTCCAGGCGCAGAGCTCTCAGACCCGGGTACTGCTCCATCTCACGGACCAGCTCCTCCACTGAGAACGCAGAGAACCGGAAGTCAGGTCTGACACAGTAGTGAACTAAAGGAGAGAACTGAACCCTCTCGTCTGTCCTGCTCAACAGCTCACCTGACTCTGCGTTGTCGAGCTTCAGACCCAAGCCCTTATAGCTCAACTCTCCATCCCCGACGTGGGTCTTGGAAAGCGCATCAGCCAGCTGAGCAATGTCATCCGAGGCCATAGTGACTCTGTGGAAACATCCAGAAGTCAGACATTAGAGAGAAGGGTCGGATTTTAGTCACTTTATCGACATACAGCTAACTGAGCATAAGTACAGGAATGTATAGTATATTCCATGACAGTGGATACGGTTACATTATAGACAGATACTTTTCTAACGAGACGACAACAACAGCACTCATGGTAACGTTAGCTGTTTAGCCCCGTCGGTGCTAGCCTGCCAGTAGAAGTGCGCAACATGAGAAAAGTTAACGTCAACTAAAACTAACGCGCCCGTGAGTCCAGACTTTAAACGCTGTGTCCTCGTGTCTCTCGCTCATTGCGCCATTAGCCATACAGCTCTCACTGGGGCACTAAACCTTACCACAAAGAGCAGCTAATTGGTAATTTCCAGGGAATCGATGGCGAACACGCGCCGCTCTTCCGTGCAGCGCGCCGGTTGCTCAACCACGTGACGTCATGTTGACCGGGTTTCTTTTTCGTCGATTCCGTTTACGTCAGTTAAAATTGATCTGCACGGTTTTACCGCCATCTGCTGTTACAATCACGAACTACTTTTGAGTAATTTCACTCCACTCTAATATTGTTAACTAATTAATATTTTAATTAATTAACGAATGGAATGTGTTTATATATATATATATATATATATATATATATATATATATATATATATATATATAGTGTAACGTTATTTGTACTCAATTTGCAATGCATTGTCTCTGTAAAGATAGAAAAAAAGTTATTTTAATTTATTTTATTTCTAATTTTATTAATAAAATATAGTTAGTAATTATGTATTCTTTATTTCATTTTTTTTTTTAAATGTTGTCAGTTCTATACTACTTCCGTGTTTGTTTGTTTTAACTGAGTTCATACTCTCTTACCCAACTCAAAAACGTTATTAAACTAACAAACTTTTGTTCCCGATCAGCAGCAACACGAGCATCAATGCTTAAACTAGCGCAATATCCTACCTGAAAGCTTACATGAGCTTACATTTGTACACATTTGTCCTTCAACACGGCCCAGTTTCATTGTGCCGAGGGAAAGTACCACAGAGACAAAGACTACATTCACAAAGTAGAGAGGAGGAGAGAGTTTATGGACCACCAGGTACAACACCAGGTTGGTGCCCTCACTCAGCATGGTTATCGCTCAACTAGCCCAGTAAAAGTTGCTCGAGGAGCTTTGGATGCCTCTGCTAGGTTTGGGTCGCTCCTCAAAGTGACATTTGCTGGCTTCTTTGGTTTCCTTACTGGGAAGATGTTGTGGCTGAAGTTCAACAGGTCAAAGAGCTCCTTAAACATGGAGAGGCCCTCACACAGAGGACAGGAGTCCAGGAAAGACCCCACTCTGTGGGAGGTTGAGGCTCAACAGCGGAGCAACCAGCGAAGTCCTCCTCCCGCTGAAGGATCCAGCAGAAGAAGACACATTTTATCCTCAACGTTTAACCCATTACTACATTGAACATGAAAGCTGCTGAGGACCAGGTTGTTGAAGAGGATACTAGTTTTCAGGATGAAGAGGTAAGACAATATTATAGTTAAGCGTTTCAATTTATCTGTGCGAACTTACATTGGCCTTCCCTGACTAGAAAAATCCCCCACAGCTGTAAAACATTTAGCCTGTCAGACATTTGAAATCACCAAGCTGACCAGAATTCATTTATATATAAAATATTCCATAATTGTAACAACAACAATTTAAAAGAAAAATATTTTTTTATTCACAATAATTTAGGTAAAAACACTGTATGATACAGTGTGACAACCTAATTATATATATATATATATATATTTTATGGATGTACCTTTTGCCAGCTGGATGACATTCATGCCATAGTTTTCTTTTGTTTTTTTTACAATACTTTGGTGGCACAGCACAGCATTGTCTAGTGTACTTCCCAATATGTTTCAATATACCCTTTGATACTTTGGATTACTTAAGGGGCACATTTTAATAGTTTATAAACATACATTATTCAGGAGAGAGCAGGGTAATAGTTTATAATGTATTTGTGTTCAATTTCATTCAATTCATTTCAAATTGTATTCATATCGCACAATTAAAAAAAACGCAGTTCAACGTGATAATTAAATTATATGATCATGTCAATAACAAAACAAAGACGCAATGTTTGTTCACATTATTGTATTATTTTACAATTAAATCTAAGCAAGGTGTGTGTGGGAGATGTTTGAAATTTAAAGAGGATTAGAAATTAACAGAATATAATTACTCTAGTACTTTACTTTACATCATACATCAAATACTGAACTTTTTACTCTACACTACACCTACTAGTTACTTTGCAAATTAAGATTTTATGTACAAAAACATTTTTTATATCAAGTGGGCAAAATTAGCTCCATCAACTACGACATCAAAATGCTGTTCACACATGAGTGCATCTGTAATAATAATAATAATAATAATAATAATAATAATAATAATAATAATAATCCAGTATGCACCACTGATAAAGGTCATTCTGGTCATTTATTTAAGCAACATTTACATTTTGATTACAGGGTAGTTGTAGTAGAGTACATTACTGCTTTAATAGTTAATAGTTATTCGGTCTGTATATATAATATTTCAGTTATTGTGGATTTCTTCCTGTTTTTCATTACTTTTTTATTGCTTATTTGCTTATTTATAATACTTGTTTTGATCTTGTTTCTTTTTACTCTTGCTCTTGTTTGCACTATACCCTATGTTGCTGTAAATCCTGTAAATGTCCCTGCTGCGGGACTAATAAAGGATTATTTTATTTTATTTAATCTTAATTGCTCCACATCCCCACACTAACCCCAACCAGAGCAGTGACGCGGTCCCTGCTGCCCCCTCGCGGACAAACGTCTCCAGAAAACTTGTTGCAGTGCTGCACTCGCCGATCAGCAGCTAGCAACTAGCAGCTAGCAGTTAGCTCATATTGATCCAGTGTCCAGCAACCGTCGTAGCGCTGAGACACTCGTGCTCCGTCCACACACCGATGACAGGGACACCACACGGACGGACATGCGCCTGGACTTTGACTGATATCTGGTTCGGTCGTCCTGTCTCCGTCTCTGTGTGAAGATACCTCTGTGACTCGCGGTGAGGGTTTGGGCTCCATTAGTAAGTTAAGTTAGCAGCTGGTTAACACGGGTTGATAAGCAGTGGAGACACATAATCAGCTCCACAAACATGAATAGAAAACAACGCACGTGACTAAGAAAATAATCAACATTTATTTTAATAATATTTAGCATTTTTCAACGTTAGCTAAACTAAGTGTCAGTGATTAGCATATCTGGCTGAGTGTGAGGCGTTAACGTCAAGTTAGCGTGTGCTCGTTAATCCCAACTACCGGTGACTGAACCACGGGAACGGTAACTACACTGACGTCATTAGCAGAGAACCCGACGCAGATTATGTATATATTTGTACATTTATGGCTGTCGGTGAATCGTCTATAAGCCTGCATGTCACACGATAGCGGCTAACGTCTCCCTCTCCCCAACACTGTCATGGCTAACGGTTACACTGTGCAGCTAATGTTCAGACGTCCTCTCCCCAACATGTCCAAAGTTAATACGCGGAGCACTGGCGACCTGTGTCATCCACAGATTTATAAGATGCCAACGATAACGACAACCACCAGCCGTCTCCCCCGTGAGCTCTGCCCGCTGTTTGTTTACGCGAGTCCGATGATTGCTTAGCGTGTTTTCGTGGCAGGCCTTGGCTCGTCACGTTGGGGAGTTAGCAGGGTTTTTATATTTTAACCTTTTCAGAATAAATCCTCAGCCATCACATGTGTGAATATATTGACCGTATATTTAGCTGTTGTGCAAAAAAAGTGGAGTTTTTAAACAGTTGCAAGTGAACCTTGTCTCCTCCACCCTCAGGCTATGGATCCTGACCGTCAGAAACGCAGAGAGGAAATTCAGAAAGCCATGAGCTTTATCCAGTAAGTACACCTTTAGCCTTTGACTGCCTCCTTTACAACTTAATTAGCGGAATCATGAGCAAAGTTCACACCTTTGGGAGAGCAATGACGGCCCTCTTATGCTCTCTGTCCACAGGTCATCCTTGCCTTTCCCAGAGCCAGAGAGCTATGAGGTTTGCATTGATGCTTTTCATCCCATCATCAACAACTTGTTCCTACGCTACCTACTCTCAGATTTCATCATGACCATACTCACGTTTTGTTCAGTTATCTAGATGTAGATTTGAGCTCAGACCTTGTGATTTGTTAACCTCTCTCTCTCTCTCTCTCTCTCTCTCGCTTTCTTTCTTTCTTTCTTTCTTTCTTTCTTTTTGTGTTTCCCATTTTTCCTCTCTTTGTGTGTCTTTCTGACCATCACCTTTCACCTTTTTAATTTGTTTATGCCACCCCGTCCCTCCCTCTCTCACCCTCCTCTTTATTATCTCCCTTTGACCTCTCTCTAAACTTCCCTTCAGGCATTTGTGAACCAGTTGGTATGTAACTTGCTGGACGAGGGCAATTCTTGCTTTCGAGATGGGGACTGTCGTCAAGCGACCCAGCAGTATGGAGAGGGGATCAGTGTTGCCCGCTACGCTCAGGCCGAGGCCCTCGTCATCCCCCACGAGCTGCTGGAGAGCCTATATGTCAACAGGGCTGCTGCCTGCTACCAGACGGTGAGGGAGAAGGGGAAAGAGGGGAATGTGTCACTGGCAGATGCTCATGTGGACAAATATAAAATGCAGTAGTATGTATATCAGTTTGACTTATAGATCAAATACTGGCTATAAACCAACAAAGTAAACTGTTTTTATAATGTTTGTGTCACACATGGAACGATTTCTCTACATTTGATCTGGGGGGGGGGGGGTTTCTTTTTCGGTCTGGTAATGAAAGGACTCAAGTTGGGAAATCATTTTCAGTTTTTTTTTACATTAATAGTTTAACAGTGCAGTTTCCGTTGCACAGCCCCACAACTTATAAGAACGATAGAATTGCTTCTCTTCATTTTTGTATTTGTGTGCACTATAGTAATCTGCCTGGGAAGCAAGGAGCCAAAACCTGTTTTTGACAGCAAACAGTGGGGTTGATGGGAAATGTTGAGAATAATTTTGCGACACACCGTATCTGTGTTAATGCTGTGGTGAAATCCAGGCTTTAAGTCTGTGACTGTGTTCTTCTTTGTGGCTATTATATCAAGGTATTATTGCCAGTTCGACAATTCTTAATTGATGTTTTTAAAAACCACACCTAGCTTTTCACTAGGAATGCCCCAGTCATGACGTGCACACTCAAGAGTACTAATTTACATTCTACAGTCGGGGAATATTTTTGCATTAACGGGATCTTTTCTTGTAGGAACGATTTAACTCTTGTGCAAGTCTCTTTATGTTCTCTGTAAAATGACTCCTAAATGTCAATGCCTTTCCAGCTCTTACTGTGTATCTTTGTGTGTCTGTCGGCTTCAGAGGGAGTATGAGCGCGGCGTCCAGGACTGTGACAGTGCACTGTGTGTGTCAGAAGGCAGTCGCAGGGCTTTGTACCGCAAAGCGATCTGTCTGAGGGAGTTGGGACGAATCCGGGAGGCCTACGAGTGTGGAACTAAATGTCTACTCACAGCACCACTCGTACGTCATCAACACTGAAATATTACAACAAATTACCCTTTTCCCCAAATCGTTTAAGGGATCTAGTTTAAAGCGAAAGATTACCTCTCAGAAAATGAGCTAGCGGAGCTGATGAGCGCTGAAGTTAATGCAGATTTGGAATAGAGTCGTGAAATTCAGTGTCGGTATACGTATTGAGTCATGAATTATGACTTCATGGACGACATTGTGTTCCTCGTAATAGTTTACCTGAAAGTGAATGAAACTTATTCTTGGTAAGTGGGACCTCTTTTTGTGATTCGTCTTGCAGGACAGGCAGGTGAATGACCTGGCTCAGGATCTGGCCAGTAAACTGGGCCTGAAGGGCCGCAAGGCTTACGTCAGCTCTCAAACGGAGTCCACAGCCACAGAAGGGGAGGGTCATGGGGAGACTTCCCCACCCACAGGAGAGGTGGGTGCTGTTGGCGCAGTATAGAGTTACTTACTTGGCGACTGAATGAGAGACTAATCCTATCTGTTATTTCTCTCTCTTTTTCTCAGATGTCCTCCAATGGGCTGGAATCTCTGGGTGACATGGGACCAGGTAGGACCAACTTGCCCACCGTGAACATGTCTGCTCCGACCCAGGCTCCCATCTATCTACCATATTCATTTTCTTAACACCATCACTGTTTTTGTCCCCCCCTCAGCGGACCTGTCTAACGCGCAGTGCATCCCTGCTCCTTTGGCCACGCCCATCCCAGTCAGTGATGACCCGGCGACCCCTGAGGTGACCTCGTGCACTGACCAGTCGGAGAGCCCCAGCAGCCAAGGTCTGCCCCCCATGCCGTACTCCGTCCCTGTGTCGGATGAATGCAGCAGCAGCGTCATCAACGACGAGCTGGACAGTCTGCTGGAGTGCATCCCCAAGAAAGTCAGTGAGGTGAGTGAAGGACAGAACAGCGAAGACATCTACCAATCATGTGTGGGGCCAGAATTTGTATTCACTTTTTTATTTTCACATGTATTCAAGCACATACAATTATGTTTTGTTTGGTAATATTTGCTTGATTAAATTTAGAAATGCCTCTTTTTTTTTTTTCTTTTTTTTTTAAACAAAGTGATGGCAGAGAGGTAAATATCACAGGATAAAATTAATTTAAAGGTGGATTTGGATCCTCAGCCTGCAGGGTCACTTGTGTTTTTAGTAGGGGGTGGGGGGACTTCACTTGGTAGGTCCTCTACATACGGTAATGCTGGTCTCTGTTTGTCTCCCGGGACAGAGTCCGGTCCAGGGTGCCATCCCCACCAACCTCCCCAATACGGCAGTGGGTCTCCGGCCGCCCTACTCCCCAAACCTTCCAGCCCCGTCACCCCAGCTTGCCCCAACCTTCTTTAGCTCCTCTATCAGTGACATGACCCCACTGGAGCCCTACTCGGCGCGGGACCAGGGCTCCACCCAGGCGCAGGACGCACTGGGAGGCTTCCCCACAGGGGCCACGGACGCAGAAGGGAAGGCAGGGATCGCTGCTGGCGGACTGGACTCGTTGTCCGAGTATACTCTCCCTGGTGAGCAAAGAGTCTATACGTTAATGTGTTTTTATCTTGTTTAGGGAAAACAGTTTTTTAAAAATGTGTTGGTTGAACAAGATGAGAAGGGAGAGATAATGTTGGACATTTTTATACTTTCTATACTTTAATCACCAGAAATCTTGTAAAGTGAAAGTAAGTTACATATACACATGCTCATGTTTACCACGATGGTTCACATCAAATGGGAAAAGTTACATTGTTTGTGAGTCAACACCAGAATTACATTGACAATAGGACTTGCTACCTTTTTGCACATATTTTTAAATGGCGTTGCGCACCTTCAACTCAAGATTTCTGCTCATTTAAGCATGCAGACTTTGCTAACAGCACTGTTTATTAAAAAAAAAATATTGTGAGGAATGATAAGCGTGCCAGCTATAATGTGCGTTAAGCTTGCTCTTACGTAGTTACCAGCGCACAGGTCCTAGGCCTGAGATGTGCATGCAGCCGACCATTACAACCATTACATTATGGTGTCTGACATCAGTGTCCTTGTGTCTGTGGTCTTCAGGGGGACGAATGTGTCACAGCTTCATCCCTGGAATGCGTAACCACAGTGCTGCACATGCAGTGAGTAACACACACACGCACACACACACACACACACACATTTGCATTATCTCTTGCGGGGCAAACTGCTTTTACATGGTACTGTTGATGGTGTTGTTTTTTTTCATTATTAGTTAGCAGCCATTTGTAACTATGCTGCTAAGTGGCCTTTGTGTTTTCGTTTTCAGAACGGTCCAGCAGGAACCAACCTGTCTCTGCTCTCCAGGAATCCTCTGGCAGTCACACATGAGTTTCGGCAGGCTTGTCATGCCTGTTACAGCCGAATAGGTTGGTTCAAGCTGACTCTCTTATCAACCTTTGACCGGCTACTCCCCCCGCCCCACCTTTTTTTTTTTTCTTTTTTTTTTTTCTTTACAGTGGAATGTTTAGTTTTGCCGTCTCCGTTAGCCCACCGCCTGTGTTTATTTTCTGTGAAATATCAAGACACTGTTGGCTCAGCCTCTATCACTGACCAGTAGGAATTGCAACATCATTTATAGAATGTAGCTCACCATAACGAGTAATTACTCTTTTTACAGGATAAATAACCAACTCTTTCCTCCTCTTGCTCATAGGTCCTCGAGTGATGGACTACAAGTATCAGCCGGAGGCAGCACACCGCTGCAAAAGGGATGTGCTTCTGTGCCGCCTCAAAAACACAGATGACCCAACCTGGAAGAGGATCCGGCCAAGGCCGGCACGGAACAACTTCCTGGGGGCATTTGTACTCTGTAAAGGTATGTATTTATTATGATTAAGATACTTGAATGGATGTTGAAGATGGGGGGGAATCTATTTTAGAAGTAAACAAAGGCCCCAACAACCAAATGGAGTTGAACATTTTCCTCCCGTTGGGTCCCACAGAGGTGCAAGAGCGCCAGGAGTGCCAGTATGGGGAGAACTGTACGTTTGCTTACTGCCAGGAGGAGATTGACGTGTGGACCCAGGAGAGGAAGGGCGCGCTGAGCCGAGAGCTGCTGTTCGATCCGCTGGGCAGCACAGAGAGGCGGGCGCTCAGCGTCACCAGACTGCTGCAGCTCCACATGGGCATGTTCATGTTCCTCTGTGAGGTGAGACCACAGCGGTTGGTGGTTTTGGTCTCTTAAGACCTGCGCTGTTGGAGCCTTTGAACAAGACTTGGACTTAAATGCATCATGTTCCTCTTTTCCAACAGGAATGTTTTGACAGTAAGCCTCGCATCATTAGCAAGCGCAGCAAAGAAAACTTGGCGGTCTGCTCAAACCTCACAGCTCGACACCCGTTCGACGACAACAAGTGAGTGAAATGGAGTTTCTCTCTTCGTTTTGCTAGAAAAAAAACGTCTTAGTTAGGTTTAATAATAATGTGATGAATTATAGTGTGTGTGTGTGTGTGTGAACACATTTTATTTTGTCTGTTCGCCCTTAAAAATTCAATGAGTGCTCTCGTGTATCTGCTGCAGGTGCCTGGTGCACGTGGTGAGGTCAGCCAACGTGCGCTACAGTAAGGTGCGACCCCTGCACCCGCTCTGCCAGTTCGACGTGTGTCGCCACGAGGTTCGCTACGGCTGCCAGCGTGAGGACAGCTGCTCCTTTGCTCACTCCGTCATAGAGCTCAAATGCTGGGTCCTGCAGCAGGATACAGGTGGGCAGAACACACGCACACGCACACGCACACACACACACACATATATCTGTTGTCTTTTCAGTTTTTTTAAAAGATAATGTGACTGGAATAACTGTAACAAATTGTATTCGGCCACATAGCGTAGCTTTCCGTGATTATTAACAATAGAGGTCTGCCATATTGACAATACTGAAATAATGTCTTGCCAAATGTGTGCTTTATTTAACTATGAACACCGTATCTAGTAAAGTAAGTGAAGGATTCTTTTCCCAGAGCTGCTCCCTAATTTTTCCTTCAGGTATCACCCACGAAGAGATGGTGCAGGAGTCCAAGAGACATTGGCAAAGGCTGGAGCAGAATGCACAGAAGCAGCAGAAGGTGAGACAGTTGGACATCTTGGTTTTCTTCTTACCAAATAAGTATGACGGTTCCCCCGTACTGTTAGCCCTGGTAGGGTGAGGGCAGCCACATACATCCTCTGATACACATGGCAACCAGCCAGTTCTTTTCACCTGAGAAGGAGCATCACCTGTAGAGCACAATGTGCACGGAGGTTCATGCTATCCCCCCCCAAAGATCCTGCTTTACCCATCCTATAGTTATGTATGAAAGAAGCTAAAACGTTGTCTGTATTTTTTTTATAGAATTCTGGCAAAACATGGAGAAAGAAAAATTTGATTGGTCTGCTTCATCAATGTAAACTTCTCATTTCTCTTGCAGCCCATCCACATCCCACATTCAAGCAGCAGCATGACAGCAGGAGGAGTGGGGGGAATGGGAGGTGGAGGCGGAGGAGTCGGGGGAGATGGCATTGGTGGGGGTGGTGTGGGCCCAGTGGGGGGGTTGGGGATGGGAGGACTGGGCGCAGGGATGGGAAGAGGGCGCCCCCTCAACCTGAAAATGAAGTTTGTGTGCGGCCAGTGCTGGAGAGAAGGACAGGTCAATGAGCCCGACAAGAACCTCAAGTACTGCACTGCCAAAGCACGGCACAGGTGAGGCCTGTCTCCAACAGATACATGCAAGCACCACCCTTCACGTCCCATGAAGCACAGCAACACGACAGGGTTTTCCAATCCTTAAGGCTGACTGTCCATTTTGCGTTTTGTCACAGACTTTGATTTGTGTGTGTGTTTTTTTTTTTTTTTTAGGACGTATAATCATTGCTGCCATTACAACACTGGTTGTTACCGTACACCAAAGGACAGACTGAAACTCTTGGCTGTTGTTTAGTTGCTGCTGCTCTTTTTAAGGCTTTAGGTCTGTTAACCGTGGTTTGTTTTTGGAAGTCATGGCGGCTCTTTGTCTCCTTAGCTGGACGAAGGAGCGCCGGGTCCTGCTGGTGAAATCCTTTGAGAAGAAGAAGTGGGTTGTTGTTCGGCCTCTGCCCTTCTCCCGCACCTATCCACAGCAATATGACGTGAGTACTTCTGCGCTCCTTTCTCTTCAACGCCCCTCCACCTCTCTCATGCTGAGTACAGCTGACTCTGGCTTTTCCCCCTGGGGATGTTGTTGTAAATCTCCTTACCCCTGTGTCTTGTTTTTCTCTTGCTGCCAGTGTGTCTTTGACAATGTTTTCATGTTGACATGGTCAACTGATGACACCGTAATTGTACGATTACCATATTCAGGTTACGAGAGCAAGTTATTGCGACTCTTACTCGCAACCATAAGAATTGCAACACTAGTTGTCCAACCGTGGCCTATAACTGGCTAAATTAATAAAATAGGAAACTCTGTTGCAAAGCTGTTGGGCTCCGTCTGTAAAACTTTACTTTTGCCTGTGTCTCATCCAGATGTGCGTGCATGTGATGAAGCAGAAGAAGTGCCACTATATCGGGAACTGCTCATTTGCTCACAGTCTGGAGGAGAGGGACGTCTGGACGTACATGAAGAACAACAGCTGTAAGCTCCTGGGTCCATCTTCAGCCGCACTGAGAGCGGCTGGATATAGTACACAAAAGAGCGGTGGTGTATTTAGATCTAGATTTAATCATCACGTTACTCTTTCAATTTTCTCCTCTTAAATCCTTTTGCACACCACCACTACAGTAACCTATTTTTTTTTTTTTTTTTTAAATGACCTCCCCCACACTGATTGTTGTTCTGCATAGCACTCGGTGTTAAAGGTTACTGAGGCGGCTTCGCGTTCTCTCCTTTTTCCTCCCCTCACTCCTCTGCAGTGAGAGACATGCAGCAGATGTACGAACTGTGGCTGCAGCTCACCAATCAGAGTAGGCGCACAGAAAGCTCGGTTGTGAGCCCACCCTCAGAGGACAAGCAGGTCACCATAACGGCGGATTACGCAGAAAGCATGGTGAGAGGTTCTAACATTATCATTGGCAATTAAACCTGCCACCCCTCTTTTTTTTCAGTGGCGTATCACGTGAATATGGCACATTGATTTCCAACTGGGATGTAGATTAATACGCGTTTTTTTTAAATATAGTAATGTTCAGGATTCTGCCTGGAAACAAAAAAAAAAAGCTTTTTTTTTTTTCTTTGCATTATAACAGAGAAAATCACAGGGAAATTTAGAAGGAGCGCAATAAATTGTGTGTCCACAGAAGCTTATGTATAAAAGGCTTGCTGACTTGTTGCATGTTTATAGTAACTTGACTGCCTTCCTGTTTGCTCAGTTGACACGATTGTTGGTTCGTGGGAGAGATGAGCCGTGTTGATGCTTATCGTTTCAGGGAGGCCGGCGGTTGTCAGACGGGGACGATCTCTGAGAGTTGCTGTGTGGACTAGAGGCAGCTGATCGCCGCTGAGCTGCAGACACAGACAGAGAGACGGGCCGGCCACACCAGCTGCAACTAAACAGTCTGCCATCTCGCCAGTCTGACCTCCTGTAACATCTAGCCAGCAATGTCAGAGAAGATGGACGCGCAACTAAATGGTTGAGCCCCACACACACACACACGCACACGCACACACACACACTCACACTCAAACACTTCCACACAGCATATGACTCTCAAATCACAGGCACCGCTTAAAACAAAGAGAAAGCTTTGTGAGGGAAAATAAAGGACTTTTTGTTTTAGTATGAAGCTTCAGTTACTCTCAGCACCTTTAGGTCCCCCCCAGCAGATTATACTGCAGAAATTCCACAGACACCTAGTTTTGCTCTGACTAAAAATAATAAACTAGTATTCCCTAGTGCTCTTTGGACTGAGTATCTGTGTCCACCAGGCGCCACTTTTTTTTGTTAAAATCCTCGCAGCACTGAAACAATTCTTGAGTGGGTGCGCTGGTCGCAGCCCTTAAATTTAGCTTGGTGATAATTTAAAACTGAATTGCGCTCAGTACTCATACGTTAAAAGTTGAAGAAATGTTTTTACTTTGGAGTGCTAAGCCCACAATGCTGTCAATGGCAACAGAGACTTAAAAAAAACTATGAAGAATTGTGAAAAATAGATTCTAAGTGGACACTCGTCGATAAGCTGCCCAACAACCAAATCCCACTCTTCTTCCTTCATGGGAATATTACGAGAGGGTCAAAATAGCTTTCTGGAGATTACTGATTTTGAGTAATTTTTTTTCCAAGGGGAGTTGCACTTCCTTGTTATATTGTCTGCCATATTGGTAGAACGCTATGAATGTAATGCCTGCATGGGCCTTTAAAACTAGGAAATTAGTCATTTAAAACGTTGCTGTGGTTGTGGAATGTATGCAAGTATACTTTCATGCCCCAAAACAAACTTGTGTCACATGACCGCCCCGCTCCCTGCCCTCTATAGATATACGATGGCCTCTTAATAGCTGGTTATGTAATCAAACCAACTTTCCCTGGCTGGGACGGGCACAGACACACACACACACTCATCACATAATAACCTTGTAGTGGGAGTCAGCCGGTCTCCAGGTGAATCAAAGCAGAACTGAATAGCGGCCGTCTCCGGTTCACAAAAGGGAGGTGGGTGTTAATTAACTAACCACCGGTGGCTAATGTACTGATGGGGCTTTTCACCATCATGTACTGGCAGCCGACAGAGATGTGAAGCGGGTGTAGGCGGGCGAGAGAGAAGTGACTGCAGCACACGTACAGTCCTGGCTCGAGCTGCTCCGCATTAGATCAGTTCAGACCGCAGATGCCCATTAAGAAATAATGACCTCACTTGGACTGAAGCGTAGTTAAAAGTACTAGCCGAAGACTTCAGTTGTTAAAAAAAAAAAAAAAAAAAAAAGGTTTTGTAATAGTTAATAAAAGATAATTTAAAGATTGAAAAGCTGGGAGAAAATGAAAGAAATGAAGGATTATTAAGTGTGCGTTTCTCCAGTTGATTGTGAGAATATTAAAGATAATTTGAAAGTAAGGGCGTGTTGCCGCTTCTTCAGTTGAACTGGGGGGTCATTATTTCACAGAAGGAAGAAAAAAAAAAAACGGTTGTGCCCCAACGGCCTTCAGATGGAAACCTGTGTTCCTCATGTGCATCCATTTGTTATGTTCCTGATGGCTATCCGTAGCTCCTAATATTAACCCTTTCATTATGGGAAACCTGTTAGCCTGAGACAGAGAAACCATTCTCACCACATGTTGTGCCTATAAACAACACACACACACACACACACACACACACACACACACACACACACACACACACACACACAGGCAGGATATCTGTTGCCATCTTATTCTAGCCTTTAACGTGGACGGAGACACGATGGAGATATGTCTATATTCAGATACATATACACGCATATTATACATATTTACAAATAATGGTATACTACTAATAATAATTGATAACTTAGCGGTTAAGCTTAATAAATATATAACCTGAAAACCTGTATTGATTACATAGAAGAACTTCTTGTTATTGAAGTATTGCTATATGACATGTATCACTGAACTAGATGACTATAGTGTTTTTTTGTTTTATATGATTATTTTTATTTTGTCATTTTTTCCTTCTGTGTGGGTTGTTCCAGACGGGGTTTGTTTGTTTGGTAAATCTTTACACTGAGAGCAGAAGGGAAGAGATCAAGTGAGTCGCCCAACTTGAGAGTGTTTTTTTGTTTTGTTTTGTTCAGCAGCTTAACTGGATCTCCAGAATGTGACAGTGTTCCTGTTCTTCATTGTGTGGGTCAAAAGCTGCACTTTATATTTCAAGTATTCATCTAATTTTCCTGTCCACAGTGACCTCGGCTCAGTGCAAAAGCAAATAATAAACGGCTTCAATTCCCCAAATACTGACATTACACTCGAGCAGAACATTCACGTCAATTGGAGCAGAATGTTAAAAGTGTGAAGATGGGATATTTTAACTGTAGAAGAGACCATTAAACCACAATGTGAGAGTGTTTTGTTTTTTTTTTGTTTTTTTTTTGTGATATTCCATTTGTTTGGAATCAATATCGTCAGTGTATAAATAGAAAACGGATAAATAGTTTTGACGCCATGGCCTGCAGTGTCTTAATTATCCAGCTCTTAGAAGCTAACTTAATGCCCAGTCAGAATTTAGACTGCCCAGCCTGGGCTGAAACCTACAAAGCAGATCTACGGTCAGTTTTGCTGGACACTTTTTTTTGAGAGGGGGGGGGGGGGGGGATTGTTGATAATGAGCCCTTGTCTGGGACAGCCCAGGTATTAACTTCTTTGAGGGATCATATTACTACTACTCCTAGTATTATGATGAATATGATGATAATGATTGCTATCTATTGACTATTTCTATTTCTTCTCTATATGCTATTGATATATGTATGTTTATTGCAATGTATAACTCTCTTTATATATGTATCCATGTATGAATATAATAATTAACAGTAAATATGCGTCTGTGTATGCAGCGGGGCACAGCTCTTTCTGGGAGGCAGTGAGCAGGAAACGTCCAGCTTCTGATCTTTAATGTAAGGCGTTTTGAGGTTTAATCCTACAGGTGGTGACGTAAGTTATCCGCTCACCTGTGGGTTGTCAGTAGTAGAAGACATTTCACACAGTACAGTAGACCTGCTATATATTAATGTTGTCTGAGCTCTGTTTGTAAAGCCTTAGGATTATTTGGGCACTGGCCAAAAAGAAAAAGATAGTTGATGACTCAAGTTTACTATATATATATATATATATATATATATATATATATATATATATATATATATATATATATATATATATATATATATATATATATAATATATATATATATATATATATATATATATATATATATATATATATATATATATATATATATATATTTTGTTTCCCCTTCGCGGTGTCCTCAGTGTTGATCCTACCAACGGAGCTCGCTGCTCACTGCCTGTGCTATGCGCTTTTGTCTAAATTGATTCACCAAGCAAAGACGGATATGGAAACAAAAGCATACATAGTAGCCTATATACTCCCGTGTAGCGCCTTATTCAATATACTACACCTATAAGATGATACATACCCCTATTGTATATTCCTGCTTACTATATACAGTATATGATACCTGATACCTATTATAATACTTAGACACCCTTATAAGGTAATTTAGATAAGAGATGGTGGAGCTTTCTTTCTTTTTTTTTTTTTTTTTCTGTGGCTGTGTGAGGGTTTTTCTGTGGTCAGTAATGTGTTCTCATCTTGTTTCTCGGGGTGTTTATAAAGGTTGTTGGGAGAGGGCCGCACACTCAAATGCTCTTTGTCATTCAATAGTAGTCTGTTCAGGATGTTATGCAAAGCAGCTGTGATGGAAAGATAACACCAGCCACGTGCCAAAACTTGGTAAATCTTAATTTTGTCTGAAAAAGATGTCTTTGGTTAAATAACCACAAGGTGGAATTTTATTTTATACTTATAATTGGCTTCATTAAATAGAGACTGGCTTCTATTATATATATTGGACACTGTGACAAGTGGGTGAGCAAAACAGTCCATTCAGGTTTGACTTCCTGTCTATAAAGACATGTTGGAGTAAACTGTTATAGTGAAGGAGGGAAAAAAAAAAAGCAGAGCATTTGAGGGGGGGGGGGGGGACTCCTTCTATTGTTGGAGAAAGGTACTAATGATGTAACTGAATTTCACAGCGGAACCTGTGTTGCATGTTCTGTTTGTGTGTTGGTTGAAGGCATGCAAATCATGACACAAACTAAAGGTGAGGCAGGGTCCTGCTACGTTATGCGTGCACACAACAGTCGGCTTTGTAGTACTCACAACTACGATATGTACAGTGGCTACAGTACAAGAAACCAGCAACACACACAGGCCCTTCCACTGCTGTTGGTTCTACTATTACAATAAAGTGATTATTTCCCCGTGTGTGTGTGTGTGTGGGGGGGGGGCGGGGGGGGAGGGGGCCTTAGCATGCAGGTAATAGTCCTGCCCTCTGATAAAGTTTGTGTCACTTGATTCCCAGCGCCAACACACACCTACACAGCCACTCAAAAAAAAAATCTTAATTTGTCGGTTTTCAGTCAATTAGAAAATATCGGTTATTTTGAATTGTTTTCAACGACTCTGATGATGAAACCAGGGTTGTAAGAAGTGGAAAAAACAAGGCCTCTTTTTGTACTGTATTTTTACATTTTGTTTTATGTTTTATCTTCTTGACTTTGTTTTCTCTTTTCTCCTCCCTGGTTGGAAGTTCATGATCTCATAAGTGGACCAAATCTCTTGAAAGCATTTAATAAACAGACTGTTTTAGAAAAGAAGTGTTTTTTTTGTTGTTTTTTTTCCATTTATCAAAGATCACAATTCACAACTTAGTCAAATTGTAATAAACAATTAACTAATGAACTATAAAGGGGTTGGTTTAAGGGTCAAGTCAAAGAATAAAATGAACACATCTCATTTCAAAACCATGGACATAAAAATGCTGCGATAACAGCCGTCACTCTTCTCGACTTTCTCCAGGATTTTGGAGCCTGGCTGCAGAGAGTCTAGCGGAGGCAGCCGGTTGGGTGATGAGGTGTTATTTGGTTGTGGTTGGGGCCCAGTGCAGAAGTACACAGAAACACCAGGCTGTCTAAGGGGCAGGGGTAAAAATAAAAAAAAAGATTACCAGTTGCATGCGGTGGAGCACCAGCCCGCAGAAGGTTTTCTAGCATGCCAGGCAGCCTCTATGGCACTGCATCATCAGGCCACCTAAGGGTGCTCCTGCTCTTATTAAATCCAGTGAAAGGGAAGTAAACGCAATGAATTGTTTGTGGGGATCAAAGCGTATGCACGTAAACATTCTGCAGTGCTGGATAGGGAATCGATATTCCACTCTTCAATGCAAAGTTCCTATTATTAAAATAACACCTCTAAATATAATGCAATACAACAATAATGATAGCTACTTCCTCTGACAGGAATTATTAGGGTCCGGGAGGACCCTTTTGAAATTTGAAGGACGCAATTGGGCGCATATTGGGGGTACTTTTGCATGTTGATGCAACTATTTATGTTATTAACATTCAAAACAAAGTCAAAAATGACAAAGACCTTGACAACTTATTTTTAGGTTCGTGCATAGGCTGCTTCATGGTTTGGCGTGTTTATTTTTGAAAAACATATTTTTTAAAATTATATTTTTATTCTAAATTGGCTTCAGTAGCGATTACCGCGGAAACCAGCATTGCAACTCTTGAGCGCAGAGAGGAGAATACAGACAACACCTGCAGGTTAAACGTCAAGCAACACAGAAAGAAACGCTACGAACAGGTGAGTTTTTAATGCAGCCGGTGAGCACTTGAGTCATTAGTGTTACTCTGATAGAACATTTAGGATAACTATAGAAATCAGATGATTCATACGTTTGTTCTGTAAGTTTTAGCAGGACTAGCCTAGCTGGTGTTACTTATTCTATATATAAAGATTGGCTTTATCTAGTTTACTGCTTTAATGATAGAAACCTTAAACAAACATGTATATCCCGCTTGCTTTGTACAGACATTATACATTTACAGTAAACTTTCTTTTACTTTTTATGATAAAATAAATGTCAAAAACACTTGTCAAATATATAACGTTACATTTTTAAAATAATTTTCACAAATATTTCTCAGACCTTGCTTATTAATTCTTAGACTGCAGTTATTTGAAAGATGCACAACCTAAACAGGCAGGGGAACGAGGCCTGTGTGATATATTTCAGAGTTGTAAGACTGGATTATCTTGCTTACGTCCACTTGTTTATTCATGTTTTCTCCGTCCTACTGTCTTTATTTCATGATGACACAGTTGACTCGCAGATGGAGGGACATCTAGAAGAAAAGACATCCAGCGCCATGACCTCATCAGAGGTAAACTTTAACTAATAGATATCCCCATGAAATGTCCCCAGTTGATTTCTCACATTAAGATAATCATTTTTTTGTATTACAAGTTTTCTGAAATGTTATGTTTAAATATGCAAATGAGGCATCATCTCAAATCAGAAAATACTGTCAACAGTCATTTAAAAAAATCTATTTCCTCCATGTTTTTAGTACTAAAATATTGTATAAATGAGGCTGTGAATGATATGTGAATAAACTTTAGAAACCTTCAGAATATATTTATTTAAAAAACTAATTGAGAGAAAACGGCCTTTAAAGAGATATTTGGTTAAATTACAGACATTTTGAAGACTCTCCAGGTGAATAGGGTAAAAAAATTTACTCATAGATATCAACATGAAACTTCACTAGTTGATTACTGACATTAAGATTATTCTTTTCTGTATTACAAGTTTTTGGAAATGTTATGTTTAAATATGCAAATGAGGTTAGTAGAAATCTACAGACGCAAACAGACAAAGTACTTGTATCTTTGGGTTTCTACTAGAACATGTTTACATGCTTTATTTTTCACATACCGTCTGTCTGAATCTACCTGTTTTCAACCTCTGTCTGTTTTGGCACATTTCAACAGAATTACATTGCTAGGCAACAGCTTGGGTCCATGTTTACTTCCTGACAAACTGGGACACATTTAGAATGTTTAAAACTGTGAAATGGTCTACATAATATATATATATATGTATGTATGATCCTGTCTTGAAAGGCAGTTTTTGAATACATGAATAATATCTGTATTTCATGAACAGTATGTATATAGCACTTAGACATACTTAAAAACAAAAAAGATCTCACTTTTTACAATATGGAACCATTAAATCAATTGATTTAACTGTGTTTTGCTCCAAACTCTTACGACACAGTGTTTTGAATTAGCCACCACTCTGATTGACTCCTCTTTTCCCCCGGTAAATGCAGCAGAGGCTCATGGGTATTGTAGTAGATAGACGGATCATTTCACAGCTTTAAATGTAAACATTCTAAATGTGTCCCAGTTGTATTTCCGGTGGCATTGCATTAGCATTGTAATAGCATCACGCTAGCATCTCGTTAACATATCGTTGGCGTTAGCAACTCGTTAGCATCGCATTAGCATTGTGTTAGCATCACATTAGCATCACGCTAGCATTGCAATATTATCACGTTAGCATCGTGCTAACAACTCGTTAGCATCTTGTTAGCATGTCGTTAGCATCATGTTAGCATTGCAATAGCATCGCGTTAGCATCGTGCTAAACAGGTGGAGGTCTTACAATGCCTTTGACTGAATATCTCCAAGTCATTTATGTATGTGTGTCAATGTCTTTGTGTCTGTGTCTGTGTGTCAGGGTCTGTCTGTGTCTGTATGTCAGTATGTGTGTGTCAGGGTCTGTCTGTGTCTGTATGTCAGTATGTGTGTGTCAGGGTCTGTCTGTGTCTGTATGTCAGTATGTGTGTGTGTCTAACTGCAGTAATTAGCTCAAACACGTGTGCTCCCACATCAAAGGTTTCCATGGTGATTACTTCAGAGACTAGAGTTCCATCCGCTTAACATGGAGTTAAAACCTGTGCAATTATCTCAAAATCTCATATAACCGTAGCTCCTATTGCTTCGATAGCCGAGGTTGAGAGGAAGGATGACTTGATGAACAAATAGTGTGGAATTTGGGTCTGTAGTGTAAAAAAAAGTGACCTCACGTGCTCTGACCTGCGCACCCATTATAAAGTCAGAAAAGGTTCCCAAATCTTCCTGAACTTGAACAAGGATGAGAGGAGAATCGTGCTACCTATCAAAATGCCCTTTTGGCCAAATAAACTCAAGACGTTTGTCAACGTTTGAAGCTATAAATCTTTTTCCTACGTTAAAGTATGGCGAGTCACTGTGGTTCCAATGTTGGGAGTTTTTTTGTGCTATTTTGCTCTCTTCACGGCGAAAACCCATTCAAGTGAATGGGACAATTTCTCGCCGTTTTTCGGGGTTAAAGGTCGGGCGAATCTCTTAGAAAAGTCATTCCTCACGATTCCCGATCAGGCCACACGTTTTGATGTATTTCTTTTTTATGTGGTTCCAATGCTGTGGGACTAGTTCCCTGCCAAAGTTTTGTACGGAAGAAGGAGAAAGGGAAGATGATGATGATTATTAAGCCCGCAGGAGTTTAGTCTGTGTGCTGTGGCACCAAGGCTTTAGAGCCTTGTTGCCTTCAGCCACACAGAATAAAGAGTTTTTTTAAACATTAAAGCATGTAAACATTTTCCAGTAGAAACCCAAAATATGAGTATGAACCTGAACATGAGCACGATATGTGTCATTTAATACGGGAAGCTATTTATTGACAGCGTACGATTACTGAGATCCACCAGTTAATATCCTCTTACACTCTTTCTATCTTTTCTCTCCCTAAAATATTTTTGCTTCATAACAACAACAAAAAAACAGACATCCACAAATCCAGCCGGACCTCGTGGGGAAGGTGAGGAGAGTATCCGGGGGGAACAAGTGGATCCACGTCAAAGTGCCGACACTGAAGAGGAACCAGACCACTGTGCCCGGTCTTCCTCAGAGCACCCGGAGTGTAGTCGGCCTGTGCGCCTCGGAGAAAGACCTCACACCTGTGAGCAGTGTGGGAGGAGTTTCACTAATCGAAGCAGTTTGAAGACTCATCAGTACATTCATACTGGAGAGAAACCCTTCTCCTGTGAGCAGTGTGGGAGAAGTTTCAGGCAAAGTAGCAATTTGAAGACTCATCAGTACGTTCATACTGGAGAGAAACCCTTCTCCTGTGAGCAGTGTGGGAGAAGTTTCAGGCAAAGTAGCAGTTTGAAGACTCATCAGTACGTTCATACTGGAGAGAAACGCTTCCTCTGTGAGCAATGTGGGAGGAGTTTCAGTCACCGAAGCAGTTTGAAGACTCATCAGTACATTCATACTGGAGAGAAACCCTTCTCATGTGAGCAGTGTGGGAAGAGTTTCACTCAACGAAGCAGTTTGAAGAATCATCAGTACCTTCATACTGGAGAGAAACCCTTCTCATGTGAGCAGTGTGGGAAGAGTTTCACTAGCCGAAGCAATTTAAACACTCATCAGTACATTCATACTGGAGAGAAACGCTTCCCCTGTGAGCAGTGTGGGAGGAGTTTCACTAGCCGAAGCAATTTAAATAGTCATCAGTACCTTCATACTGGAGAGTAACCCTTCACCTGTGAGCAGTGTGGGAGGAGTTTCAGTTTTAAAATGACTTGATTTGTAAAATAAAAAATATCTAGACTGCATCCAACTTGAGTTGTCAAGGGTAATTATCGTTCTTCCTCCAACTTCCTCCATTTAAGCTACAGCAGCTAATACACAACACACAAATTACTCTCATACAAGTAAAAGACCTGAATTAAAAATTTGACTGAAAGTTACGAGAATTCACTTGTTGTGTTAATTCTGGCGCCCCCTGTGGACTAAAGTGGTAGTGTTTCTGAGCACCAGATTCCCTTTGGAAAACCTCTAATTTTACTGGAGCAGGGTCAGACAGTCTGCCCCTCTCAGTCCTGGTTCTGGTTCTCCCGTGCCCCCCTTCCCACCGTAGATGCTGCAATATCAGTGATATCAGAACTGGTGAGCATTTCTTCACTGTAAGGAGAGCAAAGAACGGCACTGAAGGCTTTTTTTAATGGAAAAGCTGTGTGTAAAGGACAGATACCACAGGTCCTTCCTTCCTGCCGTCATCTGCACAAAGTAGACTGCACTTATCAAAACTGACTAATTCTTCATATTTACTGATTCATATGTGCAATAATATGAACCCAACCATTCAGTCCGATTATATCATATTTGAGTTGTTGTTATTGTTTAGCTCTTTCACTTATTTATTATACATTTACGGTGTGATTCCATAACGGTACTATTCCTATGTTTTTGTCTGGTGCTACTTTTTTAATAAGTAGATTCAAGATCAAATGTTTTAAAGTCACATCAACAGCTCTTCTCATTGCTATCTAATAAGTCTCTTAAATCTCTCCAGTTGATCCAGAATGCTGCAGCTCGTGTACTAACAAAAACTAAGAGAAGAGATAAACATAAAACAAAACATACAAAAGAAAAAAGACATTACAGGTTTTCATTAAAAGAGCTCAGCTAAATCCTTACCTGATGCAGAATGCAAACGAGATTCTGGGCACTAGCGTCATGTTTAGATACAATTTTCTGTCCATACTTCTGAGTTTTATTCTATTATTATTATTATTTTATCAATGACTTTAAGGTGAAAAAAGTCTCTCGTGATCCAAGATGGAGATCACGTTGTCCATTTCAGAGAAGAGGAGATGGTGTAAACCTGCTCCACCCCAGGTATAGTTTACAGTCCTTAAACTAAAATATAACTAAATGTCTGGGATTAATGGATATTTGTCATGGGGTTTGTTTGTTTTTAATGTGTATTTCAACTGTCTCAATTAAAGAAAATATGGAAGAGCGACCCAGCCAGTAGTCATGTTGATTCAGCCAATACATCAGTGGGTTCTCGTAATCATCCATGTGAATCATCATCGGCGTGGAAAGAAATCCAACACATTTTCAATGCTTCTCTAGTTTTTATATATTATAATGGACCTAGTCTCTCCTCCTCTTGTGGTTTCACACTTCAATATTACAATCCTGAGAATGCAAAGCACACACGATATATCAGACCTAGAAGTTGTGTCCTATGTGATCCACCTGTCAGCGTATCAGCAACATAAATATATTCTCTAATTTTACTGTTTTATCTCTGTGTTTGTCTGACCAGGAAGTACAACCGGATTTATTCGAGACGTGACACATTTTTCAAAACAAAACGAAACCTATGAAAGGAAGACACGTAATAAAAGTGCATGTTTACATTGTTCCAATGTACATTCAAGTAATGTCGTAATGTGCAAAGGGCAAAGCTGGATTACCAACTGTGCAAAGCAGGGCACTTGTTTCCCAGGAGTCCCAAAACCCACGGTTCACTATGTGAAAATAGATTTGAGGTCATTTGAATAACTGTAACTTTGTTTGGGAGTTTGGGAATATACACTACTTCTAAGTGAGTCCTGCTTCACCATCTGGTTCCTGAAGTTCAAACATAGCCTTGTTTTTATGTCCTGTGTTTTCTAAGTGGAGTTTGCGCCACACAAACTACTTCTCATGTACTCTTGAAAATGTAAAAAAACTACACCTCCCAACACATCTGAAGCTCAACAGGAGATAATACATGTTACAAATGGTTTCCACGTAAAAAAACAGGTTCAAAGAAAACAAACAGAGACAAAAGAAACAAAGGCAGGCTGTTTTTTGTTGCTTTAATTTATTTCATAAAAGGTGACATAATAGTCATCTGCTGGCAGTAGAGAACAAGTAAAAGTTCAGAATTAGAAATTAAAATCTTCATTTCAGTCAAAAAACAAATCTGCAACAGCTTTACAAAACAAAACATGATTCAAACAAATACAAAAGTAAAAAATTCTTACAAACTCATATATAGGCCAAAATCTGCAACATTATTGTCACTGTAGGTTAAATGCAACACAAATATACATATTATTATTATTATGATACAGGTGAGGTTGGTGTGTTTTATTCTCAGTGAACAGACTGTATTTCATCGGTGTTTCTAAGTACAGCTGTGACTGGGTGTGTGATGCAGCTTTGTCATGGCTGTTGTATTCCTGAGGACCCAAAGAAGTGCAGGGTCGAGTATGAAGTTGTTTGTATGAGCTTTTCTCAAGAAAGCTGAGAGAGCACAGGCCAAGCATTCGGCCCGTTCCGAACAGGCATCGTTTGCACGGTTCCTGCCCGAGTAAGAAGAAGAGAACATACAGGCAGAGGACAGAGTCAGCCACACACTTCCAGTGGGTCATAAGTGATGATTGAGAGGGATCACTTTTTATCAGTCTATATATTCGTGCAGAGAATACCTTTAATAATATAAGTAACACCTTTGCTTTTCCCACTATAAAACGGCAAAATGTCTGCCGTGAATCGTTTTCGATCAAATCTTTTTTCCCGCTCAGTTGCCAGAATTTTAAGTTTGATAATAGGATGTTTCTTACCAGAATGCACTTTGAGAGTCATAGTTTGCGTCTCACCTCAAGTTCATCAGATCCACTTCAAATTTGGTCAGTAAAGACTAAAGACCTTTGTGAATAAAACTTATCAAAAGCTTTACGTTCCACGGAACGGCGTGACCGCGCCGTTACGACAAAATTACCTGAATCCTCATCAAACAAGCGCATGTAACTCCACTGGACTTCCTCGAATCTGCCCCAAACTTGTCATGCTTGATAAAAGTGAGGGCCTGAGGATATCGACAAGCCTATTTTCACTCATCAAAGCGCCACCTACTGGCGAAAGGAAATCAGCGTTACATGACAAATGGCATCGGATTTACATGACATTTACATGACGTGGTCTACACGTCACATAGAGAAACATGATGCATGTTGTTGAACGTGTTGTCTAGCGCCACACAGCGGATACAGGAACTGGTGAAGTATTTGCAAAGCGGAATTTCCTGCGTCACGCACTCCATGTGGGAAAAAAATGTCTGGCGGGTGGGAGAACGTTCTCGGCCGAGCAAGCAGCCATCCTGCCAGCGCCCCCGATTGCTTAGGAAGGTTCTTAACTGAGTGAAATGACCCGAAAGTATCTAATAAGTCTCTTAAATCTCTCCAGTTGATCCAGAATGCTGCAGCTCGTGTACTAACAAAAACTAAGAGAAGAGATCCATATTACTCCTGTATTAGTTTCTCTGCACTGGCTCCCTGTAAAATCCAGAATCCAATTTAAAATCCTTCTCCTCACCTACAAAGCCTTAATTGGTGAGGCACCATCATATCTTAAGGATCTCATAGTACCATGTTACCCCACTAGAGAGCTGCGCTCACTGAATGCGGGGCTGCTTGTGGTTCCTAGAGTCTTAAAAAGTAGGATGGGAGCCAGAGCCTTCAGCTACCAAGCTCCTCTTCTGTGGAACCAGCTTCCACTTTCAGTACGGGCGGGGCAGACACAGTGACCACATTTAAGAGTAGACTTAAGACTTTCCTCTTTGATAGCGCTTATAGTTAGGGCTGGCTCAGGTTTGCCTTGGTCCATTCTTTCCAGCCCCTTGATATACTGCTATAGGCCTAGACTGCCGGGGGACATTTTAGGATACACTGAGCTCCTCTATCCTTTTCTCTCTCTCCTTCAGTATGAATTCATGTTCTATCAATGCACATTACTAACTCTACTTCTTCCCCCGGAGTCTTTGTGCTTTCTCGTCTTGCAGGTTTCCACAGATCGTGGTTGCATCTGGACCCTGGTCCTGCCTCCTGGTTCCTGGCTTCTGGTTCCTGCCGTGACCCTGCTGACGCACATTCTTTTCTATTTTCCTTCTGTATGAATTCATTCAATTCAATTCAATTCAATTTATTTCTGTATAGCCCAAAATCACAAATTACAAATTTGCCTCAGAGGGCTTTACAATCTGTACACACTGACATCCTCTGTCCCAGAACCTCTCATCGACTCAGGAAAAACTCCCCCAAAAAACCCTAATCATGCACCATTAATGCACATTACTAACTCTGCTCCATCCCCGAAGTCTTTGTGCCTTCTCGCTTCGCAGGTTTCTATGGATTGTGGTTAAATCTGGACCCTGGTCCTGCGTCCTGCTGTGGTCCTCCCCGTCACCTACTGCTACTATTACACGAATCCTTTCTGTCATGTGAATTGAACGTGTTGTAACTCTGTTATGCTGTTCATTCTGTACACATGACATCTATTTTTTGTACTCTGTCCATCCTGGGAGAGGGATCCTCCTCTGTTGCTCTCCTGAAGGTTTCTTCCATTTTTCTCCCTGTTGAAAGGGTTTTTTTTGGGGGAGTTTTTCCTGAGTCGATGAGAGCTTCTGGGACAGAGGATGTCGTGGTGTACAGATTGTAAAGCCCTCTGAGGCAAATTTGTAATTTGTGATTTTGGGCTATACAAAAATAAATTGAATTGAATTGAAGTGGCCACCATGATAAGAGCTGTTTGAATTCTCTAAATGCAAAGGAAAGAAGCTTCAATGCTTCCTTACTTAGCTCCTTTAGCATAGGAACCACTGGATCTTCCTTTACGAAAGGAAAGGAGATAATTCTGACCCACAATTCCTTGCGGCGGCAACATTTAAAGTGACGCTCCATTCGGCCGTTCACGAGAACAAACGATCATGAAGACAAACACAGATCATGTAAATAACCGTTGTCATAACTCGGAAATTAACTTTCAATAATCTGTTAAACCTGCTCGAAAACTACGAGCGTTACATTACTGTTGCAATAAACTGCTGTAAACTGATCAAAGTGACGTATTGATCTGCTCTCGCTGGTGTTTACTGCAGCCTCAGCCCTCATTCTTTTATTTCACTTCAGTTACAGTAGGCTTGATAAAAGGTTAAACTGGACGACCTATGCAGTCTGAGTCATGTTTTTAATTATCATCTTTTGAATCAACATTAGAATAAAACACTATCAAGTCAACACTTCTCACAATGAGTTTCATAAACTATTGTCTGCATATTCCTATGATCAGATTATAATCTGCATATAAACCATAACAACAAAGAGGGATATGAGACATTGTTAGTGGGAGAACTTATTTAATTCAGTATGTTTGAAACTGAAGAATGAGACAGTTTAGTAGCTTTGTACTCTCTGTGACAATCCCTTGGTTTCACTTTTATATTCCTTATTTCACTTATATTCCAACCTTGTTAATAAAGTAATACTATAAACCGGCTTGTTTATGTCGTTATGACGCAACACTAACAACACACGGATGAATAGTGTTGCACGTGTCCTAACTCCACTCAATGACCCGCCTGAGAACACTAAAAGGGTTATTTTAAGGGGTTTTGTGCATTTTGTTTGTCCTCTTAAGACATGATTTATCAAGTTATCGAACTTTTTAAAAAAGATAATCCTCGCAGGTGTGTCAGTGTGCTAACTCACGAGCCATTATTAATTCACCTGTGCTCTCCCTGACCCAAGTCAGAAGGACTGCTGTGCGAAGTGCACATGTGTTATCTTCATATACACGTGTATTATACAGTCTATACTAAAATGCCCATGGTGCACTATGACATTTCAGGAAGTTAGCATATTCTAGCATATATGTTATGTTTTCCTAGAGCCTATGACTTTAATAAAATATGTGTAATAATTCTCACCCCGGTCAGTGCAGTTTCTTTTCGTACACACGGACGAATCGGGAGGAGCTACAGGTGGTGTCTATATGCTAATCATTTAGTATTCTGTGTTTTATCAATAACTACCAGTCTGCTATGTCCAGGATCTACATGTTCTGTTTGTTCTTTTTTATCTTCGGCAATCCAAACGAGGCTCACGATTGGTTGTCCCCGCTGTGATGGACGCACTTACTGACCAATCGGCGCTCTCACCGTCTTTTGCTGGGGGAACGCACGCTGCTGATTGGCTGCGAGGGAGCCGAGTGGGCGGACTGCGTTGCGTAACTTTATTTCAGAGTTCATAGTGTATGACCTGGTAAGGGTTTTAGTAGTTCCACCATTCCATGGGAGCTGTCAGGCCTCTGCCAGCCTCAGTCGACCTCATTTCACTTTATTGTAACATAGCTTCTCTGTGAGCTGCTGACCAGCTCTGACATATCGGTTTACAGTAATTTAAAGAAAAAACAAACATGACTTCGGATACTACAGAGATGCCGGAGATTTTCAGGGCTCTTCTTGAGCATCCGTTTACTCTCCCGTACTTTGACGATAATGGTAAGTGGCTGTCAAATCAAACACGCAGGTGTGTTTCGTTGAAGTTTTCTTTTCAAGTTGCATGCAGTGAAACTGAAATGTCTGCAAACGACTGCGTGCTTGTTGCGTAATCCCCGCGGCTCAGCTGGGTGGGAATCTGTGTCAGCTGATGGACCGCGAGGATCTTGGCTTTAGGTCGCGTCCAGAGGCTGACAGATAGGGATTCATTTAAAAAAAAAAAGACAAAAGAAACTGTGCCCGTTGAGCGTTGCCTCACAGCTCCGACCGAAAGACCTACTTTAACCGAAACAGCGCATGTAGTTGCAGTGTTTAGTGTGTGATTTTGGCGATCACCATTTTGTTAGCCTATTTAAAATATTATCTTTATTGACCGTAACCGATATATTAACAGTATTTATCGCTTGTGATATGAACAGTGTCTTACTTGCTTAACCGTTTTAAGTTATTTTTAAAAAGATTTTTTTAGATTGTCACCACAAACTCTGCTAAATAACTGTATTAAAGTTGCGAAAGTCATCCCATAATTATCTCTACATTATTACCATGAAATACCTAATGGGAGACAAATGTCAGTTCTAAAGAAAAAAAAAATTGTCCACGTCCACATACAGTATAGTTTGTCTGCATAGTCAAACATAACACCAGCTGAATTACAACTTTATCAGAAGCACACGTCTGTTGGGTGATAGTACTGTTTCTGGGATGTGTTGATGAAATAAGATGATGGTGGATCCTATTCTTCTTCTGTTTGATGTTGCTGGCAATTCTGTGCGTGTGTCTGCGCGCGTGTGTTTGTAACGGGGCTGGTGGGCTTTGTAGATTCATGATTAAATCACTAGATGGCCCTGTTTGCCTTCTCTGGATCATGTTTAGTTCGATCAGATTAAAGTCCAGTAATTTCATTGGGAGGTGTGCTGTTGCTAAGAATTTGCTATGTAGGCTTCAAAGTCGTGGCTTCTTTATTTTTAGATTGTGTTGTTGCCTGGAGCACCTGTGGAGGAGAACTCAACATATGACCTGTGTGCATCACATTGCTTTATGCACATACTGTGTGATAATGAACAATAACTTATCTCATCAACGCCACACAAAATCTACAAAGATGTCAAAAAGCTAAATACGCTGCAAAGTCCCCAATGTACATTAATGAATGTCCGTGAGAACTTAGGAATCTTGGTGACGTGTCCCTTTCATGTCTTCACAGAATAGTCCTTTTGTGCAAAGCTGCACAGTAATACTGTCAATATAGCGCTTGTTTTCAGAAAAATGTATTCACTTTTTATTAACTTTGTGAGACAGGGGAATGGCAGTGTGGACTGAGTGTGCGCTGCCTATGTCCAGCCACACATGAACTATACCTTGAACGTCATATGATCACACCTAATGATCACAAGTTTGCCTTTTAGGGCTTTCTCCCAGAAAGTGATATTTTGAACCCAAACCATGACCGTCTCCTAAACCAAGTATGTTTGTTAAACCAAGTATGTTTGTTGCCTCAACTAAATTAGATTTCTGGCAACAGAAAATAAGAAGCCAGTATTCTGTGATATCAGGTAGTTTAATGGAAGGTTATTAAGGTCAAGTCAGGGTATTTTGAAATATAATGCATGCTTATTGCTGTAGAAGCTTGTGTAGTGTGGACGTGTCCTTGAGCGAGACACTGAGCCCCAAGTTGCGCTTTCCCACAGCCCACTGCTCCTCATGCTTAGGATGGGTTAAATGCAGAGCTCAAATTTCATGTATGTAATTTATGTGACAAAAAGAAATAGCTTTTTTGTTTTTTTTTATAATGCCATAGGTTTTAAATGAGGCAGTGTGGTGCTTCACATTCAAAATTCACTTAGCGTATGTGCTGTAGCAACTGACCTTGTTGACTTTGAATCTGTGAGATACATACAAGCGACATTGGAGAGAAAAACACCCCCTCCCACTACCACTAAAACCCTAGTGTGCACGATGGTGTGCCGAGCTGCCTTTTGCAGTAAATGATACAGATGTAGGCATAGAAATGGACTGAACAATCCATTTGGTGACAAAGAAACACATTGGAGAATGTCTTATTGCACCATGCTTTTAAATATACTTATTTGTCAAAGAAAACAGGATGTATTATAATTAGAACAATATGTTCTTTGAAAACCAGTGTACATCCTCTTTTTTTTTTCTTCTTTTTTTTAATGTCCTTGATAAAATAAAAAAAAAATGGAGGTTGTTTTGAGACTGATCGAGTTCTGCACTTTCTGTTCTAATCTTTGCCCTTGACATGTCTGCTCAGCTGCAGCAATGCACCCATAAGGACTGCAACTTAAACCTCAAGGTGTGGCGTCTGTAGGGCTACTTTTGCACTGCTGCGCCGCCCTTCCTGCCTGCACGTGAGTGACATAAACAGAGAGCCGCTCCATTGGACAGAGCCTGTACATATGGAAGGGCGGCAGCTGCACGTTTTTGCATGCGAGGAGGGGGGGGGGCAACATATGCGGCAGCAACATATGGACATAGATTGTGTATGCTCCTTGGGCAATGTTCTGTGTGAACGAGGTTGCAGTGGGAACACGCGTTTAATGTACTGTGTATTTCTGAAGATGGTGTGATGACACTGCAGAGAAATTAAGTGACTCTTCACTAATCACACCTCGATGGAAGTTGTAAACGCCTTTCAAACGTCACATAGTTTAAAACGTTGATAAGAAAACATCAGGTGGAGGACATCCATCAGGACCTAATTCATTCAGGGTCCAGGTCATGCTGAAATAAATAGCTACACCTACGACGTCGTCGTTCTCGGCTCGTGACACGTTTTTCTGTTAATGTATTCTGTGTAACATCGATATATAACTCGGTCAGCCAATGAGATCTCAGCCAGTTGCGACGTAACCACTGCTATTGGCTCCTCGCTATAGTCCACGCCCCCTTTTTATGCACCTAATTAATATTCATAAAACGAGGGCCCGGCCCGCCTATCAACACAAGGCTGGGTGGACGTGTTCGTGTAGCAGGTGCGGTTTGTCCCGAACAGCAAACGTCCAAACGACCTAATTTTCCGAAGGAAGACGCCGTGAACCAGAGACGAGCTGCTGGGGAAGCAAAGACCGTCGTTGTCGGACTTGAACACATTTTGAAATCGCCCTGAGACGGCGGTGAAACCGGCTGAATAGCTTGTGTTCTCGAGCAAACGGACAGCTTGTTTGGTGTGCTTTTTTTTTTTTTCCGCCGGTGTACTTCGCGGATAACTAAGCCGGGAGGAAAATGTCAGGAGAGCCAATTATCATCACATTGGAAGCGGCCGCGGGGCCGCCGAGTTCATTCCCCGGGGTTTTGAAGAAGATCATGGAAATGCCCCCGCCGAACATTCTGGACGGCGACGACGGTGAGTGAGGAAGGAGCTCACAGACACGAGTTCAGCTGAACAAAGAGACATAAAGGCAACGCGACAATGTAACGGACAAGTATCCAAGTATAAAGGCAACGCAACAATGTAGCGGACAAGTATCCAAGTATAAAGGCAACGCAACAATGTAGCGTACAAGTATCCAAGTGTGTCTAACTTGTGCTCCGTTACACTTCATATACACACAATGACAGATATACACAGGGCTCCTCGAGTCTATTATGAGGCATTTGAGACCGTAAAAACAAGTCTACTTCTGCTGTCAGGCCCTTGGATGGATTCAATCTGAGTCCACTATCAAAGAGTTAACGTTATTCGAATGTCATTGTTCGTCTGGCCGCGATGCTTCTGCTTTGATGGCTCGGTTCTGTGTGGACTCGTCTCCCTGACGTTGGGCTCCCCTCACCAGCGAGGCTTTTCTAGACACCTCGCTGAATTCAAACGCACGTCTGTTCGTATATAAAGTAGTCCTTTGCCAGTTGCAATGTTTTTTTTTTTTTATTATTATTTATTTGTCGACAGAAATATGCAAGTTTAAAAATCTATCATGGGAAGTGCCTGACATGTCGAAGCTTGTGCTTAAAAAAGGGGTCAGTTGCCGTAGTTAAAGACATTTACAGCAACGTTAATGCTCTAATCTGAGCTTTTTAATATCTACTGTTTTCACTGTGGCAATGGCCTAGGAGTCTCAACTGTGTTGAGCAGAAACATTTCCGTATTTCCTGTGGGGTTTCAATTGTTGTACAATATACACTGTACATGGGTCTCAGGAGGACTCCACTGAGCTGCTAGGAGGACATGGAGGACTTATTGGTCCAATTAAAAGTTTTCCATAAATAATAACAACCCTGACTCTGAATGTGATCAACAACGCAACACTGATATTCAGGCCCACTGATGAACCTCAGCAAAATTTGGCTTGTGGCAAAATTGGGTTGTTTTGTAGTAGATTGCCATCGATAATTGCATTTGCCATCGGTAGCGGTTGTGGAAAGTTCCAACTAGTCCCTACTGTCGACGTGTGCAACAAAAACTTGGTGGTTGGGTTTGGGGCCCGAGGGACCGTTCTGTATAGAGTTTCTCTGGAGAGGAAAAACAAACAAGGGGATGAACTCTCAATTGTGCTTATCTTAAGCAGGCAACTGGTTGACTTCCCTAAGATTAGACACAACTGCCTTCTGGGTCATGACAAACAAGTTGACGAATTTCTGTGAACACTAACTTTCACTGTGCATCTTTCTTGTGTTTCAGACACCGACAAGGAAAAGCTGTGTCTGGGAGATAATGTTGACCTCGGCGGAGGAGGCAGCGATATGGGTCCGTCAGCTGCCCTGACCCCTGCTATCTGGGAGAAAACCATTCCTTACGATGGTGAAAACTTCCACCTGGAGTACATGGACCTTGAGGAGTTCCTCACAGAGAATGGCATCCCCACCATGCCCGACGTGGGCTTTCTAAAGAGCAACCCAGAAGGAAACTCCATGAAGATGGAGAAACTAAAGGCACAGGTGAAGGTTGCCAAGCCAGCCAGCGTGTCCCCACTGGGCCTGCTACCCATTCAGGAATTGGACAAGTGTGAGGGCGAAGTGGTGATCATCACCAAGAGTGACTCGGATATCATCTGCGACGTTACTGCAGGTGAGTGGTGGAGGTTGGTGGATCAGAGACAAGAGGGAAACAGGGTTTCACTAAAACCCTGTCAATTGTGTGTTTTACAAGACATAAAACCAGATATTCAGATTATTTTGATATCCGGTGGCATTGGAGTGATTTGCATAGCAAAAATAGTACAGTTTATTACAGGACTATTAGCAGTCGGTACATGTTGGAATGTCTGTGTTTGTTATGGCGGAACGAAATCATATATTGAAAATGTTTTTTAAATAAATGCATGCTTTCATGGTGCTGACCTATATTTTAATTTGCAGCCGTCCAATATTTCAGTTCTTGTGCTCCTCTTCTGTCTGCTCAGAGGTGACCACTGAAAGTGACGGAGAGACCTCCGAGACCTCCGAGCCCATTGACCCCGATGAGATTGAGGTCGATATCAACTATGAGCCAGATCCCACTGACCTGGTCCTGTCAAGTGTGCCCGGAGGCGAGCTGTTTAATCCTCGCAAGCACAAGTTCTCTGAAGATGAGCTCAAGCCACAACCGATGATCAAGAAGGCCAAGAAAGTGTATGTGCCCGAGGAACAGAAGGTATGTTGGGGAGGATCCCGCTACACACGGGCCCGCAGTTTGTTTCACTGTGTTTGTGCATAGCTGGGTTTATGGAAAACACCACAATAGATTGGCAAATGTAAACACAACGTTTTTATCAGAATTCATTAAATATTAATTATATTATTATATGACGGTGAGCGAGAACAGAGTTAACCTCTGAAGATATATATCTATCTATCTATCTATCTATCTATCTATCTATATATATATATATATAGAACACACTCTCTCCCTATTTGAAGCTCATACATACAGCGGGGACAGTGGTTGTGTTGTTCAACACATGCACAGTCGAAGAAACAGGAAGTGACAAGTCAATGCTTCTTCCTTGTCTTCACAAAACGCTCTCTTAAATATTTCCACGGCTGCTGACACTTTTTCCCCAAGCTCTTGGCAATTTCCCACCACACATTTGAGCACATTTTCTTTCCTTCATTTTCTTTTTAAAGATGAATTGTAGACTGTCTCTAATTAATGCTTTAAATTGTGTCACTACACAGTGACTGTTTTTAAGACATGCTGAAAAAAAATCTTGGACATTGGATTTCATTAAATAATGTTTATTTTCAGAAATGGAATGCAACCGTTTTATTGGCTTCAAATTTCATCCGCCGTTTTCTAAATACACAAGTGGTACGAGAGCAATGGACACCGTGGCAATGGCCACGTCACAGTGACTCGCCAGTCTTGACCATTTTTAAGTTCCCTTCCTTCCCAGTCTGCCTGAGAACACAGGTTTTATTCACGCACACAAAAGAGCCTGGCTGCGGGTCATATTACGCACTTGGCAGTGGTCAGATTTGTGCTGACGGGTTGACAATCGGATCCATAAGGTCAAACCAGGTCATCCTAGTAACCGAGCTCAGAAGGCATGGTAGGGTCTGGTGTTGTTTCTTTAACTCGGTCCAACCTGCTGCTTCTTTCTTCTCCTCCCCAAACTCTACAGGATGACCGGTACTGGAACAGAAGGAAGAAGAACAACGTGGCTGCCAAACGGTCCCGTGATGCCCGCAGGTTAAAGGAGAACCAGATCACTGTCCGAGCAGCTTTCCTGGAGCGCGAGAACGCAGCGCTGCGGACGGAAGTCGGCGATCTGCGGAAGGAGTGCGGCCGCTACAAGAACACAGCGGGTCGCTATGAAGCCCGATTTGGACCACTGTAAGGGAACATGGAAAGCAAATACACAATTCTCAACGTACATCTAGATAGACGGAACAGTATCGGCCCCTTTTGTTGTCACTCAGGTTAGAAACATTATTTGGGCACTGTTCTCATAAAGCAGATGGCAAATCCTCCGTAGCGCTGAGAGTGCTGGTGTGTGACTGTTGTGTTCAGGTGGAGTTAGCCGCAGGTAAAAAGGAAGGGGGGCGGAGGGGAGCGATACCCTTTTGAGACCAACAGTCACGTGGGTTGACTCTGAGTTGGCAGTCAAACCCAAAAAGTAGACCCTCCTCCTGACCAGAGCTGGGTCAGAGTGGGCATTCGTTTTAGAAAGAAGGTATACGCGATGTGAACAAGTCAGACAGGTGTTACCAAACTGGTGTTACACATCAGAAGTTATCTACCAGGTACAAAAACAAAACCATGTGACCGTGTGAATAATGTTGCCGCTGTTTTAATACTCTCCTTCTCTCCCCCCCCTTTCCCCCTCTCCCCCTCTCTCTCCCCCTTCCTTTGTCATCCTTGTTCTCTTTCTAGTGCGGTGCTGGAAGAAGACTAATAGAAAGCAGTTGATTTATTGATTTATTTTTGGAATGAATGAATAAATCAACGCAACGTAGTTGATGCGTGCAAACACTAGAATCGATCAGATTAAGAAGAGGAGGGCTTTGACTGGTGTTGCCATGGAGATGCAATAGCGTGTAAAGACCTGACATCTATTTTTCATTTCTGGAGTTTTTTTTTTTTTTTTTGAAGAATTGGATTTACTATCCATGTGAATGAGAGTGTGAGAGGATATTCAAATGTTTCTTCAGTACACAACTTTTGAAGTGTACTTTTATCATGTTTTGTATGCCTTTGGCCGAAAGAGATCATTTGTGATGTTTATTTTGAAGAAACTGTGGCTTTTTCATTTTTTAAATGATAGATGATACTCGGGTAGCAATTGCAATAGTTTAGAATAGTAACTACGGTATTGTAGAAACAATGGTTTGCAGGTTGCTTCCAATTCTTTCCACATTTGAATGAGTTCTGAAAACCTGCCTGACCGCTTTTATTTTCAAATTTATATTATATGGTAGATTATGTGAAGAGCTGGGCTTTTTTCTTTGCCCACAAAACACTTTTTAACTGCAACATTTCCAATAATTTAAGCTTTTTCAGGTGATTAGCCGTGTTCACTCTTCTCTTGGCTCCAGCAGAAGCTCAGAGACACACAAACACTGCTCACTGTCGCTCTTGTGCCGTTTTTGTCACAGAGGAGGACGCCTGCCCCCCGACCCCCCCACCCCATACAGGTTGTCAATGCTGACTCGACCATTTACGTCAGTAACCTTTCATACGTGCTGTGTGTAAAATCTACTGATGCATGTACTGTAAATAGTTGTCGCCTGAGATTATACTTCCTAGACTTCACCCCCCCCCCCCCCTCCAACATGTTACATTGCATTCAGTGTCATTGGACATTTAAAAACTCAGTTACAGTGCAAGTCAAGTTTTTGAAAAACTTAAGTTTTGGATAGATTTCAAGTAAATGCATCTGTCCCCAATGAGCTGAACTTTGCATTAATAATGGACCAGTGTTTAATGAGTGAAAGTGAGTGTTTAAGGCGAGCTGTCTGACTCCAACAGGACTTTTATTAGTGCCTTATTAACGGCAGCCGGAGGGAAAATGTTTGACTTGTTAAGCCTAAAAACAGTGCTCACGTTGTCTGTAGATTAAAGGAATCGAGCTCGTGCTTTCCTATCGTTCACAATGGGTTGCTTGAAATTATGAAAAAACTAGGTACTCAAAACCTTTCGATTTGGGGTGAATGTGCATTTAGATTGTAGCAATAGTTTTTTAGTTAGTGTTGTTGAACACATTTATCAGCCTTTATCACCCAAGGTTTCTTATTTTGGTGTTATTTTCCTGTCTGAGGCAGAGGCCTCGGCTGTACTGTATTGTTTCTGGCATCAAAAACTCTTCAAGCCGTTTGAACTCCGTGCACAGTTAGCTCGTTTACAGGGGGGGGCATGTTATGTCACGGTAATAACATCCGTACTTCAAATTGATTTTACTCTCATATTCTGACAAAAACCGAAATCTATTTTGTTCTTCTGTTGCTGTGCTTTCAACCATGAATAAATACAATATTATGGTTTTTTTTTTGGGAAGGTGTTCCCAGGTGTGAAACGTAATTCAAGGTGTCATAAAATCTAAACCAATATAGTTTCTTTTTTTTTACATTACAACCTGCATTAAAGGCATCTTTATCTATTAGTACATTATGGTTTTTTTTTTGGTAACGTTAACGACGAAGGGCAACATTATGGAGTGTCAGGACAGTCATATTTGTCCAGGGATTTTTGTGGAAATAAATTTACTTCCTGCATCAATGTTCAAATAAGTCACATTCTCCATTAATGCAATTTTTACGTTAATAAATTTTTTTATGCTTTCTGCTATAATAAATATTGCATCTGCCTTCCATCTGGAACAGGCTGATTTATTAACTTTCAGCGGGGTTTAACCTTCTGGGTTCTGTCTTTTTATTTCTTGTGAAGAAATGTCATGGCATTTTAAGTGCGGTTACGTTTTCTGTCTTGTATATACAGTATGTATAAATAAAGCCTTGAGAAAGTCTGGAAGTGTTTAGAAGTTATTTTCTTGCGGAGATGTTTCTTTAGCAGTGAGCAATTTATTTAGAAGACCTAAGTCTGATCTAAATGAATCATAGCTCAGGTCCACAGTGAAGTCCAATATAAACTGAAGAGGTACTATGCTTTGCTGAGCCAATCAGGACAATAAATAAAATATGAATATTGACTTCTTTCTGATTGTATATAATTTAATGTCCACAGCAATTGTGTTCTAGCACCTATATTTTCACCATATTGTCTTCTGAATTGAGTCGGTGTGAATACATTTGTGTCACATACGGGGGGCAAAACGAGCTGTGTAGCCCCCCCCCCCCCCCCACCTTATTCATTCATCTATTCATGTGTTCTGGTCATGATCTTTTAGGGGTTTTTCCAGGCATTAGATTTTTCATGTCTAACTAAACACGGTCTTCAGACATTTATGTAATCTGAAACAAAGAGATACTGAGAGGAGAATCACAGATTCTGTTCGTGTGTGTGTACTGTCAAGTGAGCCGAAGACAGAGCAAAAACGGTGAAACATTGCCACCTGGTGGAGGGAGTTCATGGAGACGATGTGTAAAAAGAAGCTGGATAAAGCGGAGGATCCTCAGGACATTAAACTGAAACAAGCTCATTCAGCATCCCTGAAGAAATTGATATTACCGTATTTGTTCAAGCGACCTATTAAGTCTCCACTCTTATATTTGTTTTCCTATTTTTATTCCACAGCTGTGCCAAAATGTGTTATTGTATGTTTGTCAACATAATTTAAAAGAATTTTGGCAGCTTAATCTTTCACCTATAAAATGTTCGTTGATGATTCTTAGCAATGAGAAAATACAAAGCAATGTAAGTAAATCAATAATTCAGTTATTTGACGTTACAAGCCTTGCCGCGAATATTCGGAGTATTTCAACATTCAAAACAGGAACGAGAACAAGAGAGAAATACAAAACAGAGTTTTATTGACAAGTCAAAAAATGTTTCCTCAGGTTTTAAAGAAAATCTGCAAAAGCTGAAAAACTAAAACAAGAACCGGGCCGTGGTGTCTTCACCTCTTCTTGAAGCCATACTTCTTCCTTTCATAAAACAGATCCGTTTTAGAGCTGCCCAAATTCACAATCTTAGGACAGCCATCTCGCTGTAAAGGGAAACAGAAAGAGCCCGTTTAAGTAACATTTTCATCTCAAAGAAATCCAAACAAAATATTCGTACACAAACTGGTTAAATCCTTATACAGTCTCTGGTCAGTGACGGATAATACTGGGAAGTGGGCCTCAGGCCACTCACATCTTTCTCCTGGATGGTGCACTCTTTACAGTAGTAAGCATCAGACACTCCTGGCCCTCCACAGATGACACAACGTCCCTGGTAGGAGCCGTAGTTACACTCGTCACAGATGCGCACCAGCGTGCACGGCCTCACGTAGGAATCACAGATGACACATTTTCCATCACCTGAGAGGACGGGGAGAGAATTGAGTGAGAAAATGGGTATATCACGGCAACTAAATTAACTTTGAAACAATGTTGGGGATAAATTTAGTTCGCTAAAAAGGTTCCAACCATAGAAGGTTTACCATAATGTCACATAGTGTGTGTCAATTTACAGCAGCCACATACTTCTTCAACACCGGATTGATTCTTTTTAAATATTTGATGAATCATTTGTCTATAAAATAACAAGTCCTTGTTGAAACCATCGACAACGCAAGGATATATCTTTAAACAGTTTGCTGCAGACAGGTAACAAAGTACACTATAATATGTGCACACTTTGTATTTCAACTTGAAATATTATCACCATGAAATTGGCCATCAATCCCTGTTGCACAATCTAAACATTGTAACCAGATGCTTGCATGAATGCAACGGTTTAATAACAGTGAACGTAATTAGTATGACGAATATAAGTCATTAATTGTACAGGCCGAACGTAACTGTTGCAGATGCAAAAGAGAGGAAAAATGAACAAGATAGCAGACTTTAATAATTACGAGCTCAAAGTAAAACACATGACGCTCAATTTGTGGTATTAATCACAGAAGGAAACACTTACATTTCTCGCAAAGTCTCCCGATAGCTGAGGAACAAAAACAAAAGCAGACAGTGAGTAACGTCAGGCTCGCTAACAGTTGGTTCATATCGCTTTTATACAATAGAGTTAAAAGCCTGTGACTTCCTCATATTTAGAGTAAAACCCATTATTAAATACACTGAAGTAATTTCCTGTGGAACTGTAACATTACAAATGTTGGCGACATAACCGTGTGGACGTTCCCAAGCTAACACCACGGCTAACATTCGTTCAATGAATCCATGCTCTTACCGTTAGCATGGCAGCTAACGTGAGCTCACGCAAAACGTAAAAAACACACCCGGCTGAGGAGAAATAATAATAATAACAGTGTTAACAAACGCGTGAACCTAAATAGGGTTAGACATACCAACACCGGCTTGTTTTCTGCAGAAGATCAAATCTGGGTGATGTTTAGCCATTGTCGGCTAACGTAAGGAAAGCGCTGCTGACTAGATTCAGCAGTGACCTCTGACCTGTAAACTCGGACGAGGAGTCGCGCTACCGCCATCTGGCGTCTCCAAAAGAAAGGAAAACGGAAACGATATAGATTATTTGGTCTTGCTCCATACGCTCCATATTCATCTATTTGTGTTTGAATACAAATATACATTATAATAATTTATTATCATGAAAACTGTGGCAGTGCAGGAATTAACGCTATATCTTTACAAATAAAAAGTAATACAAATGGTCCTCATCCTTTCAGCTTGATAAAGGTCAATCATATATTAACGCTCAAATTATATATTGCAAGAGTAACAATTAATTTTATTTATATTTTTGTCAAATGTAAAAATAATACATGAAATGGAGACGGATAAATTTAAGTTTAGATTAAATGTATTCAACAATCTAGATTAAAGTAAAACTATCGTAAATATTTGTCCTTCAAGGACCTGCGAGACCGAGGTTTAAAATGCTGTGACGTCACCACTGTCCGACACATCTTTGTCAGTGAACAAAATGGCAACCTACTGTCTCACTGTCTCCCGGCTCCAGGTAAGAGACGAGAATGGGCTAATTTTACAGTATTTAAAACCCAGTGAAGGATGTCACTTACTATGTCGCATTTAATAAGTCTATTGTAATGTTAAACTGACATTTTAAAGTTGTAAGAGCGGTTGCTGAGGATAGATAAGCTGTGAAACGGTCGGTGGCTCAGTGGACAGGTCATCGTGTCCTGACTGCACTGGAGGCATCCAGTGAGAGACAACCAGTTTGGCACTGGCTTAATAAAACACTGCTAATGTCTCCGTTTACCAGGAACTCATTGCCGATGTTGTCAGTCCTTAAATGAACATAGCTAGCTAGGTTATCTCTAGAAGTGGAGGTTTGTGTCTTAACAGCAAGGTTAACCACAAGGTGAGAGCTCCCAGCATGCACACACTGGAGCAGCAATAGATTTGTTAAAAGTGATACAGCACACAGTCTTGCACTTTTTCTTTTTAAAGCTATTGCTCCAAGAGAAACTAGTTAATTCAGTCTATTGTAAAGTTAACAAGGTGTGTTTCTCTAATGTGTCCAATAACAACAGTGTGCTGTCAAGATATTTACATCTGACCTAATACTAACGGACTCCCAGGGGTCTAAACCCAAAGTGAGGTCAAATTCAGATTTATTCGAGCTCACTTTGATGGCTATATCGAGCTGGGTGATGTAGAAGAAAAACATCAGATAACCAGAAAACCTTGTTCTGATACAGACATTAACAATAGTGTACATGCAGGCTTGGTAAAGTGGAAAATCAAATGTAGTCTTTTAGTTCATGACATGAACAAATGTCATTTTATTTCTTTAGTTCATGACATGAACAGATGTCATTTTCTGCTGGCATTGTTACGGTTTGGAGAAACTTGAGCCAGTAAACGCTCCGCAGTATCACGTTAATGGTCATAAATAATCATAATCATAATAATACCTCATTAGGTATACACCACTAATAAGTAATAGATTGCCCATCTTACGTTTGATTGTGATCGATGTCTGAAGCCTCGAATAGAATTCCAATTGAAGTATTAACTCTTGAATTAGCTTCTTAATTGATTGACAGCAACTCTTTGTGACTAGCTACTTGACACCAAAAGTCAACTGCTCACCGTCAGTTCCTTTACTGAGTGACAGCTAATCTTTAGCACACGTTGTCAGTCTGATCATTAAAGACCTTCAGTTGTTTGACAGTTTGTTCTCTTGTGTGTCTTCTTTGATAACTTCTTTATATAAGATGTTTAAGGTTATTGAAGAACTGTTTCTTCCTACAGGCTGTTACTTTGAACAGTTAAATCATTCATACACTGTCAAACATCCACTGCTCCCACCGTGTATTGTATATGATCATTTTATTGTTTTTAATGCCAAGTGGCCTACATATCAGGTCACTTTCAATAAATCAGACATGCTCTATATACAATATATAGACATCTTTATATGTACATAATCATCCGGTCCATGTATATCTATTCGGTGCTCATGTCTTTGCACTATTTTTGTTTACGACTTACATCATCACGTTCACCTGGTATCACCCTGACACTTGAGAGTGGACTAGACAACAGCGTTGCATTCAAACTCCCAAGTTCCCATCATTAAAGTCATTTTTCCATATCAATATGATTCTAGGCGCACTATTTTCTTGTTCTGCTCAATCGGCCCTATTCTACGTAACTGGGGAAACGGTGCAGAAGTTACAGCAGTGCGTCTGTTTGTCTGCAGCTTTGTGATCACTTGTATGTTTTGCTTCTTGTCGTCTCCAGCTGGCTCTGGGTCATGGTGCACGGCGGCTACATGTATCAGCAGCCTACAGAGCCAAAGCCCACGTGTCCATGAGCCGCTTTGAGCCCACTTCCTTCGTCAACTATGAGAGGCTCCAGTCCAATATTGACATTGTGCGAAAAAGGTCAGCGTTCTCTCCTAATCTACTCTGTTTGCTGTGGCTCACATGCCTGTTTCTCCCAAACGCTCCCTTATCTGTGTGAGTGAGTGTTTGTTTTTTTTCCCCACAGTTTTTCCATCATATTTGTAGCCTTTACCAACTCTAGCCGCTCAGCCTGACCTTCAGTTTATCTTCTCACTTGTTTTCTTCTTTAGTTTATTTTTTATTTTTATGTTGTAGCTGTATTCTCCTCGTCTGACCTGTTCTTTACTGAATCTTCCTCTAGTGTCGCAGCATCCTACCACAAATAAAATGTTTTCATTTTTATGTCCAGGCTCAACCGGCCGCTCACCCTGTCTGAGAAGATCGTGTACGGCCACCTCGACGACCCCCACAAGCAGGAGATTGACCGCGGTCGCACTTACCTGCGGCTACGCCCCGACCGCGTGGCCATGCAGGACGCCACAGCCCAGATGGCGATGCTGCAGTTCATCAGCAGCGGCCTGCCGAAGGTGGCCGTGCCCTCCACTATTCACTGTGACCATCTGATTGAGGCCAAGGCCGGAGGGGTGAAGGATCTGGCCAGAGCAAAGGTGAGGGATCTTATTTGTTTACCGTAATTCTACTAATGTCTCAAAAGGGATCGCTTGTTGACGTGCGTTTTCGTCATGGTTCTCATCTTAGGAGGTCAACCATGAGGTCTACAACTTCCTGTCCAGTGCTGGGGCCAAATATGGAGTCGGCTTCTGGAAACCAGGCTCTGGAATCATCCATCAGGTATCACTGCTGAAGTTTGGATACGGTGCCTGGAATTGACAAGATACTATCATTTTAGCATGCTAACGTTCAGATTTCGCACAAAAACAGATCATCCTAGAGAATTACGCCTACCCAGGAGTGATGCTTATTGGCACAGATTCCCACACACCAAACGGCGGTGGGCTTGGTTCCATCTGCATTGGCGTTGGAGGAGCGGACGCTGTAGATGTCATGGCAGGAATCGCCTGGGAGCTCAAGTGCCCCGAGGTTAGCTGAATACAATATCTTGCACACATTCTGTTGACTGTGTCGCCTTTTGACTTTTGTTTACAGTCACACCTTTCCTGTATTTTCTATCTCAACCGTAGTTGTGTTTCTTTCTACCGCTGAACTTTCTTACCACAATTAATTCCCCGTTGTCTTCCTTCAAGGTGATTGGTGTGAAGTTGACCGGTACCCTCTCAGGCTGGACGTCTCCCAAGGATGTCATCTTGAAGGTGGCTGGCATCCTGACGGTGAAGGGCGGTACTGGAGCCATTGTAGAATACCACGGACCCGGAGTTGACTCCATTTCCTGCACTGGTCAGTTAAAAAAAAAAGAAAAAAGAAGCTTTTTTTCAACCTGATATATTAAAGTTTTTTCCTCACAGCTGTTTGTATATGTAATACGCGTTTATTTTAATTTGTACAGGTATGGCCACCATTTGCAACATGGGAGCAGAGATTGGAGCCACGACCTCAGTGTTTCCCTACAACCACCGCATGAAGACGTACCTGGAGAAGACGGGACGTGGACGTACGTTTAGGCTTTTGTTCAGACAATATTAATTAAAGGGAAGACAAAACGATGATATAATCCATAGACGACAAACACAAAAAGGTTTTGCATCTGGGCCAGGATCACTATCACTTCTCATCTCCCGCCACTATCTGTTCCATCTGTCCTATGCCAACTGTCGGAGAGAGCAAAGCTGCACAAAATAAATCCGGAAGAATTTAAACCCAGAAAAATAACAAAGTTATAGATGTTTGCATGAGATTTGCACCGATAAAGAAATTAAATAAACTAATGAAAGAAGGATGCAAGTAATCAAGCAATATCTGTACTGGCATTCTAAACGTTATGTTTAGTATGTCAATGCCTACATCTTCATGGAAAACCTGCCTGGTATAAATGAAAGCTTGGTGTCTTGTTAGTGTCTCAACGCTCCTCTTGTCTCCTCCCAGAGATCGCTGCCCTGGCCGATGAATTCTCAGACTTGTTGGTACCAGATGAAGGCTGCGAGTATGACCAGCTGATCGAGGTCAATCTGGACGAGGTCTGCACTTTTTCTTTGAGCCTTTGTTGGTACTTCAAAGTGTAGAGCGTCAGGAAATACATGTAGAGAGTGACAGGAAATAAAGGTTTCTTCGCTGGTGATTTATGAGCAAACCTAAATATTGGTTTGCATTACAAAGTCATTTTTATAGCCCGCTAGAAACCATACGGTTTGTTTTATTATTTCACTCTTGTCAGAATATAAGGAAAATGGTATGAACATTTGGACGGAGTTCTGTAAAGTCAGGGAAGTTGTGGGATCTTAGATCCAGGTCTGGGTGGGAATAGTGCGAATATGACTCCTCTGAGTGTCTGTTACCAAAGCTGGAAGAATGTGACGTATCAGAATGCTGTCAGAATTTTCTTCTCCAAATACACATTGCACCATTATAATTAAACACGACTGACATCAATTGCTGCAAAATGTATGCACAAGTGAGCGGTTCACTTGACTGCTTCAATTACAGCGAGAGGTTTTATGTGAGAATGACTTGAGTAACGTCAACGTCGTGTTCTTCTTTGTCTAGCTGAAGCCTCACATTAACGGGCCCTTCACCCCCGACCTCGCTCACCCAGTGTCTGAAATAGGTGCTGTTGCTGAGAAGAACGGCTGGCCGCTGGAGGTTAAAGTTGGTAAGCATTGACATGGCTGCACAGCTTTGGTCTTACTCCTGCTGTAAACCTCGCTACATTTCAGAATGTGCATGAAAATGTTCTCAGCAAGATGCTCTCTGACATATAATCTGGCTCCTTTTCCCCTTTTTTTTTTTTTTAGGTCTGATCGGCAGCTGTACCAACTCCAGCTACGAGGACATGGGCCGCGCTGCCTCTGTGGCCAAGCAGGCTTTGGATAAAGGCCTGACATGCAAAGCTCAGTTCACGGTCACCCCCGGCTCCGAGCAGATCCGTGCCACCATTGAGAGAGATGGATACGTGAGTGTTTGAGCACAAAGAGAGCAGGGAGTGGCACCTCCCCATCACTGATAATACATCCCCGGGTGACGTGAGGAGAGCTCAAATGTGTTTGTGTCTTCCTGTAGTCAAAGATCCTCGGTGATGTAGGAGGGGTGGTCCTGTCCAACGCATGTGGACCATGCATCGGACAGTGGGACAGGTAAGAGTTTGTAACATGACTTAGTGTCCAGAGAGTTCAATTCCACTTGTGTTTTCTTTGAAGTGTGTGTGTGTGTGTGTGTGTGTGTGTGTGTGTGTGTGTGTTGCATTCAGGCAGGATGTGAAAAAGGGAGAGAAGAACACAATCGTCACGTCCTTTAACAGAAACTTCACTGCCAGGAATGATGCTAACCCTGCGACACACGCCTTCGTCACCTCCCCTGAGGTAAACTCTCACTAAATCCACACTTAGCTAGTTCATGTACGCACAACTTGCATTTTGACGCTAAATTCCTTTCCATCTCCTTTTCTCCCTCAGATTGTCACTGCCCTTTCAATCGCCGGCACATTGAACTTCAACCCGGAGACGGATTACCTTACAGCTGCCAACGGTGAGAAGTTCAAGCTGGACCCCCCCTACGGGGATGAGCTGCCTGCCAAGGACTTTGACCCAGGCCAGGACACGTACCAGCACCCGCCCACCGACGGCAGCAGCCTCAGGGTGGACGTCAGCCCCGAGAGCAACCGGCTACAGCTGCTCGAGCCCTTTGACAAATGGAGCGGAAGTGATCTCGAGGAACTGAACGTCCTAATCAAGGTCGGGTCTTTTGAAATGGCGTCCGCCCCTGTAGCAGTTAGTCTTTAAACCTTCTCACTGCAGCTGTGATGAGAATGGAAATGTTTTTTTTTTAACTTTCTCTTTTCTGTCTCAACAGGTGAAGGGCAAATGCACCACAGACCACATCAGCGCTGCTGGACCTTGGCTGAAGTTCCGCGGTCACCTGGATAACATCTCCAACAACATGCTGATCGGTGCAGTCAACAGCGAGAATGATGCCATCAACAAGCTCAAGAACTACCTGACTGGGGAGTACGGAGGAGTCCCCGATGTGGCCCGTCACTACAAGGTGAGGACCCCAGAGGGGAAAGGGTACAAGGTACTGGATCATTGGGCCAAAGCTGCTCTTTGGCAGCACACCAATACATTCCTCAGTACATTGTATTGGTTTTAAATTTGGATTCACAAACTTGGAGTGGGCCTCCATCAAATTCTTCCCTTTTTTTCTCTTCTACTAAAATGTATTCATACTCTAAAAAAAATACTCAGGGTTCCCAAGCACCAGGAAAACAAACAAAAAACAAAAACTTCAACGATGAGGGAATCTGAGGATTTGCTACTCTTTGCTGTTTGCTCATTCTCGTCATCATTGTCAATATAATATGTTTGTTTAAACCAACAGTTCACAAAGTAAATGAAAGACTGCGAACACAGTTGCTGTGGGGAATAAAATGAAATCCAGATCTAGCCTGATCACATGCCGGTGAACCACACTGTAAACACTGAACAGCAAAACCTACAGTGGGACTCCCGTTAACCCTTTGCAACAAGTATTAATCTGGCTTAATACCTTTTCATTCCTGTTGGTTGTAGGCCAACGGTGTGTCCTGGGTTGTGGTCGGAGATGACAACTACGGTGAGGGCTCCAGCAGAGAGCATGCGGCCCTGGAGCCCAGGCACCTGGGAGGAAGAGCCATCATTGTCAAGAGTTTCGCCAGAATTCATGGTACTGCACAACATCTGCTGAAGACGGTTACTGTCCTCAGACTCAATATGTGAAGAGAAGTCTTAGATGGCCTATTCGGACAATGTCCAGTCATTTTATTAGTTTTTCCTGTATTCATGTAAAGTAATGGTTGTTTTTATCTGAAGTTAGGACTGTGTGAAATCTTACACTTCACCAGTCATTATTCAATTAATAAACATGTCTCCCTCCCGTCCTCAGAAACCAACTTGAAGAAGCAGGGTCTGCTGCCACTGACCTTTAGCAACCCATCAGACTATGACAAGATCTGCCCCGATGACAAGATCTCCATCAGAGGACTCAAAACCTTCGCTCCAGGAAAGGTAAGAGGGCATGACAGCCGCAAAATGGCTCGCTTGCGGTAACTTTTCTCCAGCTGTTCACGAGTAGCGTCTGTAATGAGAACCTCCCGTTGTCCCCAGCCTCTTTCCGCAGTCGTGAAGCACAGCGACGGCACTGAGGACACCTTGGAGATGATCCACAGCTTCAACGAGACACAGATCGAATGGTTCCAGGCAGGCTCCGCCCTCAACAGGATGAAGGCGATGCAGTGAGGCGGTGGAACGAGGAACGCACACGTGAAGGAGGAGGATTTTCAGAGGGAAAACGGGGCAGTCAGGATTGTGTGGAAGAAGAATGTAGATGCTGTTAATGTCTGTTCCGTCCTCTGCATTAGCGCACAGTTTGGACTGAGGAAATGTGACTCTATACCTCAAAGAGTTAAATGTTGTCCGTTGATTGAAGTGCAGGCTAATGTCGATGATGCAACGATAGGAGCTGGTCTTCGGTAACATATTTCTAATACCGTCATTTTGTCAGTCCATAGCGTTCTTGAAGGTGTGCTGCAAGTCAAACGCTGGGAATTGGAATCTGTTGTGAAAACAAACACTGAACACACCAAGCTTGACCCAAGCTTTGACGTGATGAGGCAGCTGAGGTGCTACCGTTGTTTTTGCAGCCGTTCAAACCGGTCTGTAGAGCATGAAGCCACGGCACTCTGGAGCTCAGCCAGCTGGTCACACACTTGCTTGAGGATTGTGTTGCACACTGCATGGCAATAATCAGCTGCATTCAACCGTTGTCATTCATTCAACCTGCCCCCCATGTTATTTACACTCCACCTTGGAACTGGCAAATACTGCCGTTTGCTGCATCTCCGGGTCCGTTTGTTGTTTAGCATACGTGTAGTTGCAATGACCATATGGATCCAAAGGAAACACACATGTTGATTTAGTTAATTTACTCATTCGCTTGTGGTCAACCTGTTTGCCCCCCAGTGGCCACGAGGAGTTACCGTGGCGTCTACGAGGTACAGCGGCTGCATCATTTCATCTAGTTTACAGTTTTGAAAGCAGCTGTTTTTTTTTTTTAGGGATTGTTGAAAGGCATTATTGGAACCTAAATCACATAAGTGCATTGGCCAGTTTGAGTGCAAGTGGATCCAACATCACGGTAAATTAAACTAACGTTGTGTAACTTGAACGTCACAGATGGATTACTGTACATCTAACGGGAGCATTTAGGGGTCCGTTTTGTATCCGTGTTCTTTCAGCCAAGTATGTTTTTGTCCATCACACTACATGTTGTCAATGTTCCAGAAGGTTGACGCTTCCTAATCTACAGAGACTATGCTTTAATGCTGTGTGAGAATACGGTTAACGCCCCTCTTCTTCCCTCACGCCATCACGTCCTTAAACTGCCCTCCCGATCAGTCCTTAACCTCTTTACAAGGTCAAATAATATGGTTTCCTGCGTGATTTTTTTTCCATAGGCTTCCTTTTAATCCAAGCACAGGTTAAACATGGACCACTGTCCTTGTCCGTCCTGGTTTTTCAGTCTCCTTTTTTGTAGTGTAACGTGTCACTTTTTTTGTGTTACTTTTACCTCAACAGAAATCCAACTGTATTGAAGAAAATGAAAGTAACCGTCTGTTACTGGAAAAATGTGAAACTGATATTAGACTGTAAATGATCACTTGCTTTTATTCAGCGACGTGGCGGCTCATGAAAACCCCAGGTTGGTTTTTGGTACTCCGTGGATGTATTTAACCGAAACCTCGACATGGTGATCATTACGACGGATAAGAAACCGGATGTGTTTTTGTATTTATGACTATTTTATTTCCCTGCTGACTAAATGCGTCAAGAGGTTATTCAGATGAAGGTTTAAACCACTGTCTTCCTCTCACTGACAGTATGTGAAGTGTTTGGTTACATGTACATACATGTACAAGTGTTGTTATTTTTCTCTCCCAGATTATTTTTTTCTGTATAACAGAAATGCCAATCGGTTTTAAAAATAAAAAAAAAAAACCCACAGATCTGATTTATTTGTGTTTGCTCCAGTGATGTGACTACAGTCTGTCTGCGGGTATTTGTAGAGATATACAGTTATGGGGGAGAACTGATCCATTCATTCATATTAAATAATGCACGATGCCGCTCAGATAATCCTGAACAAATGAACAACGCATTGCAACTAAATTCTGGTGGTGATTTAAGGTTCATTAAGGATCAAGGTTTTGAAATTATCAAGTGTTTATCATGTCTATAAACGTAGGAATATGAATCGGTTTGAAGTGACAGGTTCACACTTTGGGGGGTGGGGGGGAAGGAAAAATGAAATAATTAAGGTCGGTCTTGCCCCTACAGAGGAGGAAGTTTGCATTTGACATCTTCTGATTTATATAATCCGGTACAGAGAGAATGATGCGTCGAATGAGTCGATGCTCTTTTTGATCTTTATCTTTGTAGTGGTTTGACTTGTGTCTATACAGGCCTAGATTTGCTTTGAATATAGTCCACAACCTGGACACATCTGTCAAAAGGTAAGGCCTGACAGGCGGAATACATAAAGTAATGCATGTGTGTGCCTTGATTGCACTGAGATGTTAGACGGACTGGAAGGAAACCAGTCTGAGCCTCTCTCTCTTCGTTCTCCTGCTCCAAAGGGCCTGTGTAAGAATGATGTTCTACCTCCATCGTGAGACACTTGTGAGTGACGTACCACGGCTTGGCAAATATACTCTGCCGGAACAGTAAACATTAGTTTATAGACATCGTTTGTTTAAAGAAAAAAAAAAAAAAACTCCAGACATGTTTTGAAATATAAAGAAAAAAACTCTTGGAATCATAAGTTGTGTCCCTACAAAAAAAGTTGAAGTTTTAGAGTTTGTGTGCTTTGCTCGTAAGAAATGGACCAACCACACTCAGTGGTCACTGTATTAGGTACACCTGTTTATCTAATAATTGCACAATGCAATTTAAAATAACAGTTCTGTCTACTTTTTTTTTTTTTTTTGACAGTCATTGAGGTGCATTGCACAACAACACTGATGTGTTGTGCTGGACTGCTTTGTATTCAGGCGTGTTCTGACCCCCTCATGTATGTCAGGACAGCTAATAGAACGCATTCCTGCGTATCTTTGTCATTTAATTCATGAACATTATACAATCCTCCACTTCCCATGGCTGCCGATATAATTATAAATTCTACGAAAGTGCATTATTGTTGTATGTTTTTACTTTAACTGTCAGTTGTGTTGCATGTGAAGACAGGTGGTTTTATTTGTCACAGATGTGAAGCCTCAATGGATGACATCTGGGAGGGAGAGGAGCGTTATACCGATCAACTGAGAGAGCATCTTCTCTCTCTTTTTTTTCTCATAACCAGCTGCGTTGTGTTTAATGCTGTTGAATATTGAAAGCGTTCACAATATAAAAAAAATTCAGTGGCCTCTTTAATTTCGTTATGGACTGCTTGAAATTGAAAATTCATGTAATTATCATAAACTTTGATGTCCAGAATGCCTGAAGTAGTGAATAGACGACGCGAATCCCCAACTCGTCAAATACCGCCCGCTTGGTCAGCGGCCTCGAGCTTCAAACTGTGACGCTCTAGGTTCCCCTCTAGCGTTATCTTTAGCCGTGGCAGGGACGGCATGTCAGTTTCTACTCGTCGCATTCACGGTGGCTTTTCAAAATAAACTTCCATCTTCACAGAAAGTTAGGATTAGGCAACAAAACCACTTGGCCAAGGTTTAGAAGAAGAGCCTGGTTGGCGTCACTACAGAGAGACTATCGACTCACATGGGTGACAAACAAGTCACGTGACTAGTCGTTAGTGTCTAATGCCTCGCATAGCTAATGACTGACGTGAAAAAATGTGAACTTTTGCTTTTACTGACGGCTCTCTGGGACACTTGAACACAACACAGCCATGTCGATGTTCTCAGTAACACCTGTGCTTTTCCTACTAAGATAAGACGCTATGACCACTCAACATGTCTGCTGTGAAAAAAGCTCTTTGGCTCATTAGAAAGTGCATTAAGTAGGTCATTAAAAATAATCACGAGTCTCTAGTTTCACAAGGAGCCATCAGGTCTGCAGATATGAATGTTAGTAGGTCACTAGAGGGTTCTTCCACTGAAATCCTTCCTCAAGGTAGGTATGCATCTGCTCTCCATCCTCTTATGTTATGATTTTGCTTCAACTCCTCCCCCCCTGACGTGTCTTGTACTGCAGCGCCCTCGGGTGGTGGAGGTCTGCTACGACGTCCTGAAGGAGCCCAGCTTCTCCAAATAGGGACCATAAAGAAGGAAACAAGGGAAGGTGACCTTTCTTCACTGACTGAAAAGTCATTAATGAAATCAAAGACTTCAGCAGGGTTTCCACTTAGCTCTATTTCTCTAAGATATCCAATTTACAGATGATCTCTGTCATAACATCTACATAAAGCACATGCAGTCAGATTAACCAGTTGAGAGCAGAAGTTTACATGACCCCCCTCTTCCCACCCTCTCTGCATGATTATGAACCTGCTACCAAAGTGAAGTACAGAGCACACAGCCCACTAGACATGGTAGCTTTATTAGTTGATTACACACAACTTTATTTAGAATATACCAGGAGGCCAATAGAAACTAAATTAATAGACATCATAAAACAGGGCAAGTCCACAATATTAGGTATCAGTGGAGTGCCCACTCAGCTGTTTTGCTCAATGGTAATCCACCATCACATGCACGACATGAGACTTTAAATCCATCATTAACGTGATAAGAATAAAATGCAAAGACTTCAAGTTGAGTTGATGTGGGTAACTTGTTTTGTATATGATTCATGAATATAAATGAATATCTCACTCCTGCATGATTACAGAGTGCTATGGGACTCATACAAGCTCCTGGATTTAACTGGGAGAATGACTGAATTAGAGTAATAAAGATTTCAGTCTGCATGCCACGTGCAATGCGAAGAATTGGAGACGCATTCATGGACTCTGCTGCTGTGTGATGGCTAACAGTAATTAACGAACTCCTAATTAAAATAAATAATATTAGGCTACATATGAACAGGGAACAAATAGAGCATCAGTAGAAATCCAGTGATGTGAATTTATTCTGACATGTTTTCTGACATGTTACGCACTCTGATGAGTATTTTAATCTGTAATAGACTTACATTACAATTAAAGCTACAATTGAGCGTCTGTAATAAAGGAGCTAGTGATTTCTTCATAGTCAGACGTGGACTTGATCTCAGGCCTTTTGCAGGCTTTCAGCATTTACTGAAGTTCATCATTTGAATAAAAACAAAGCCTCAAACCGTCCAGAAAGGTTTTTTCACGAGTTTCACTCGACGTTTTCTTAAAAATGATCGCCTCTACTGACGACTTTTTGTACCCCGACAAGGACTAAAGACCCACAACTGACTTCCATCATGGAAAATGTGAGATTGAACACTTTGAAAGTCGTACATTGTTTTCTATGTGGCTTACCGCTGAGACGTTCAGGGCCTCATAGTTCTCTGGTACTTTATTAACAGACTTTGTTAAGAACACTGTCCCCACCCCGGAGTCACATTGTGCAAATATTTATATTGATATTGAAGCGTAAATCAGGATTAGTTCATTGTTATAATGTAGAAAATCATTAGTTTACTGTCAGAACTGGACTGAACGGGATAAATTCATCTAATCACTAAAAAAGACCAAACTAATCATTATAATGGCTGCCTTACTAATAATAACATCCTCTTATATATATCAAATAAAATAATTTATATCACAAATGTATATCAGCAGCTCCCAGCAGGAATACAACTGTTCTTCAACTATAAAGGCCTTTAATTCCCAGCAGATATGTGACGTTTTATTTCAATACACAACTTAGCGTTTTGTGTTTGTTGATTTGATTAGTTTATATGTATATGCAGCATTAAAACATAACACCCACTGGTGGGTTCTGCTTTATTACATGACTTTGTCCTGAAGACGAGCCCTGTGTCACTTTTTATTTTACCGACGTTTATATTCCTACATGAATGTGTTTAATCAGCAAATCTGGGTCCAGGTGATATTTCATAACAAATAAAGTGAACACACTGACAGAGTGTGTGAGGGTCAGAGGTCAATAGAGGCCCAGTTGCACGTTTTTGTCTCCGGGCCCCCTGGCAGGTTGATCTGACCCTTTTATGGGGACATTTTAGGGGAGAACATAACTCTGTGTGTAAACAGGACTAACAGGCTACATGACTGTGAAAACTAAACTAAAATGCCTATTTTACTGCAGAAAATTGTGACATGAAATTCATATCCTTCCGTGGTGTTCGTTGCGTTTCATGTACTTGTGAAGCCTCATTCTAACGTGTGAGTGTCTTGTCGCCGAGGGGAGTCGGTGCGCGCCGGTTAGAGAGAGAAGGAGGACACTGTCCATGCTGCAGGCACTACCAGGTCAGACATTTGACTTTCATATTCTGGATTTAACAAAGTTCACATCCCAGATTGTTCACAATGGGATCATCAAGAACCAGAGAGTTACAAAGTAAACAACACATGGCGGAATATATTGAATATTTTGGGACACAGTCCACTGTTAACTGTTGGTTAGCTGGAGCCTGACGTCCTCTCGTTTGCTGCTCACCTTCCCCATGTGCTGAATTTAACCCCAAAGCAGCAGCACTCTGCTCCCACTGCCGACCGTCCCCAGAAGAGGAAGCGAACCTCTGCGGCTCGTCCTTCCAAACCGTCTGCTCAAATTCCCGAGGTGGTAAAATGTGTCCCTCCTCAGTCCTCCTCTCCAGCTGCTGACATGCCGTTGTTCTACAATTCGTCCCCGAGGCCTCTGTCCACCAGCCGACCTGCTGAGCTGCTGGTGGTCTCCAGCGTGGCCCCCGGACCTAGACCCTCCACTGCTCCGCTGCACCACGACGGCCCTCTGAGGATCCACAATCTCTCCCACAGCAGCTGTGGGAGAGATTGTGGATCCTCAGAGGGCCGTCCTGCTGCCTCCACCTTCTGCCATCAGCTTTAACCACCCAACTGCTGCCCCATGCTCCAAATCCCCACCTATACAGCCACAACTCTGCTCTCAAACAGCCTCCATCTGCTGTCCAGGCTCCACCTGCAGACAGTTGCAGACACATGCTCTATGTAAAACCTTCTCTGGTCACAATCTACAGCCTCTAAAACCTGTTCCATCTGCAACCTCAGTCAACATCCACCTACAGCGTCTGCCAGCAACCTGGCAGTTGCCGGCTCCACCTGCAGATTCTGGCAGACAGTTGTATCCTAAACCTCCAACTCTAGCCTCCGCCAGCAAACTGAAGCCTCCGTCTCCACCCAAGTATCAGGTTGTAGCCTTCTGTCAGAATCTGCAGCCGCCGCCTCCACCTGCACATTCTGGTAGAAAACTTGAACCAGAACCTCCACCTACAGCCTCTGCCATCAACCTGCAGTTTCAACCTCCACATGCAGATTATGGCAGATAGTTGAAACCTAAACCTCCACCGACCGCCTCCTCCATCAACCTGAAGCCTCCGCTTCAGCCTACAGCATCTGCCAGACACCTGCAGTTGTATCCTGAACCTCAGACAGCTCTAACCTAAATCTCCACCTACAGCCGCCGCCAGCAACCTGAAGCCTCCGCCTCCAACTACAGTTCAGGTGTCAGCCTTCTGTCAGAAAGGGGAGGCAGCCGCCTCCCCCTGCACATTATGGCAGACAGCTGCAGCTCGAACCTCCACCTACAGACTCCTCCAGCTCCACCTCCAGACTTTCCCAGCAGTCTTCAGCCCTGGCTCCCACCTGTTGATACTGGTAGTAGACATATCCAGACTCCTGCTCCACCTCCAGCCTATTCCAGTTCCAGCCTGCAGCCTTCGCGACCAGCAGCCGCCATCAAATACTACCAGACAGGTACTGCCTGCACCTCCACCTATAGCGTCTATTCACCTGCGCCTACATCTCCACATGAAGATATTCACTTACCTAAACCTCCATCTACAGCCTTTTCCAGAAACCTACATCATGGCCTCTACCTGAAGATTCTGACGACTGCAACCCAAACCTCCACCTACAGCCACCGCCACCTCCACCAGCATGTTGTGAGCGACAGCTGCACCTACAACCTGTTCCAGATCCTTACTGCAGGCTTCGCCCGTAACCTGCAGTCTTCATCTCCACCTTCAGATACCAGCAGAAAGGTGCAGCTTGTACCTCTACCTCCAGATGTTTCCAGCTACCTGCACCTCCGCCTCCATGTTAAATGAAGGAAGAGCGCATAGCCATCAACATGAACCTTCAGCATGGACTTCATCTACCAGAAGGAGCTCTTCTTCCTCCCACAATGCTTTGCAGTTAAGGTACTGTTTTCAGTGTGATGCACATCTACTGTGTCTGTGGTGTCTCAGTGTCTTTACATGTATTTTCAGTTCATCAGATGTTTTAATGCATGTTAGAAAGGATCAAGTCTGTAGAAGTCATGAAGTCAAAACAGGGATGTGTTATATGTTTGTGATAGAACATCTTAGAATAATATCTGTGGTGTGTACTGTTTGAAGCTCTGATTCTCTTCTGAATGTAAACATCTTTAATGGAGGTTTGGTGCTGTATGATATATTCATATAAGACATTTTTTATGTGGTTTTCTCCAGGCCCTGGTGGACTCCACAGACTTCCAGGTCCACCAGGAGCTGATCAAGAACCAACAGATAATTCCTTCTGCAAGATCTGAGCATCAGAGATGCTCCTCCCTCCTCCTCATCCTCCACGTTCACCAAATCCTGCTCTTCTCAAAGCTAAATAAAGTCCATCAATCTATGCTGTCATCAGATCAGATCATTTGAGTCCACAAGAATTAGCATAAAACAGATTCCTTAATATTTGAGATCTCAGTGGATTTTGGGAATTTTTAACACAATTTTCTCATCAAACACTTTTCTCATTTACCAGCAGCTCTATGTTCTTATAAGTGTAAATGACAAATGCTAATAGTACTTCTAAATGTCTCAACGACGTACTCATAATCTTTAACATAAGATTCAATTCAATTCAATTCAATCCAATTTATTTTTGTATAGCCCAAAATCACAAATTACAAATTTGCCTCAGAGGGCTTTACAATCTGTACACACTGACATCCTCTGTCCCAGAACCTCTCATCGACTCAGGAAAAACTCCCCCAAAAAACTCTATCAACAGGGAGAAAAATGGAAGAAACCTTCAGGAGAGCAGCAGAGGAGGATCCCTCTCCCAGGATGGACAGAATACGAAAATAGATGTCATGTGTACAGAATGAACAGCATAACAGAGTTACAACACGTTGAATTCACATAAAATAGAAAAGAATGTGCATCAGCAGTTCCACGGAAGGAACCAGGAGGCAGGACCAGGGTCCAGATGCAACCACGATTCGTGGAAACCTGCGAGGCGAGAAAGCACAAAGACTCCGAGGGAAGAAGTACAGTTAGTAATGTGCATTTATAGAACATGAGTTCATACAGAAGGAGAGAGAGAAAAGGATAGAGGAGCTCAGTGTATCCTAAGTTGTCCCCCAGCAGTCTAGGCCTATAGCAGCATATCAAGGGGCTGGAAAGAATGGACCAGGGCAAACCTGAGCCAGCCCTAACTATAAGCGCTATCAAAGAGGGAAAGTCTTAAGTATACTCTTAAATGTGGTCACTGTGTCTGCCCCCCGGACTGAAAGTGGAAGCTGGTTCCATAGAAGAGGAGCTTGATAACTGAAGGCTCTGGCTCCCATCCTACTTTTTAAGACTATAGGAACCACAAGCAGCCCCGCATTTAGTGAGCGCAGCTCTCTAGTGGGGAAATATGGTACGATGAGATCCTTAAGATATGATGGTGCCTCACCAATTAAGGCTTTGTAGGTGAGGAGAAGGATTTTAAATTTGACTCTGGATTTTACAGGGAGCCAGTGAAGAGAAGCTAATACAGGAGTAATATGATCTCTTCTCTTGGTTTTTGTTAGTACACGAGCTGCAGCATTCTGGATCAACTGGAGAGATTTAAGAGACTTATTAGAGCAGCCTGATAATAAGGAGTTACAGTAGTCCAGTCTAGAAGTAACAAATGCGTGAACAAATTTTTCTGCATCGCTTTGAGACAGGATGTGTCTAATTTTTGAAATGTTACGTAGGTGAAAAAATGCAGTCCTTGAGATTTGTTTTACGTGAGAGTTAAAGGAAAAGTCCTGATCAAAGACAACTCCGAGATTCTTTATGGTGGTGCTGGATGCCAGGGCAATGCCATCTAGAGAAACCACATCATTAGATAGTTGATTCCGGAGGTGTTCTGGGCCTAATAAAATAACTTCAGTTTTGTCTGAGTTTAACATCAGGAAGTTGCAGGTCATCCATCTTTTTATATCTTTGAGACATGCTTGAAGTTTACCAAGCTGGTTGCTTTCGTCTGGCTTGATCGATATATATAATTGAGTATCATCAGCATAACAATGAAAGTCTATGGAGTGTCTTCTGATAATATTGCCCAAAGGAAGCATATATAAGGTGAATAAGATTGGTCCAAGCACAGAACCTAGTGGAACTCCATGACTGACGTTGGTGGTCATCGAGGATTCATCGTTTACATATACAAATTGAGATCGATCCGATAAATAGGACTCAAACCAGCCTAGTGCGGTGCCTTTAATGCCAATCAAAAAGACAGGTAGAAGATTTAGAAGAGGAAATTGTTGAAGACAATTTTTTAAAGTCGATGAGAGAGAAGCCGTCCATACATATATCAGGGCTTATAGCTGCCTCCAAGGACAGATCGGCACTGGTTGAGGGCAAGAGACCATTAATCTTGTCTCTAATAGTTAGAATCTTATCATTGAAGAAGCTCATGAAGTCATTACTACTGAGGTCTATATGAATACACGGCTCAACAGAGCTGTGACTCTGTGTCAGCCTGGCTACAGTGCTGAAGAGAAACCTGGGGTTGTTCTTATTTTTCTTTATTATTGATGAGTAATAGGCTGCTCTGGCATTACGGAGGGCCTTCTTATATGTTTTCAGACTATCTCGCCAAACTAACGAGATTCTTCTAAATTGGTGGAACGCCATATCCTTTCAAGCTTTCGCAATGTTTGTTTTATTTTGCGGGTTTCAGGGTTATACCATGGAGCAACCTAAAATATGTTGATCAAAATTGATCAGCATTTAAAGTAAAAACTTCAGTTCTAACAACAAACCAAGCCAATCCTCAGACTTCACCAACAGTAATTATTCATAATATCAAATGTCTGGTTTTGATTCAGCACAAAGTGAGAAATGTAATTTTTGCTTTGGAGCCATTTCATAGTATAGTATGTCAAAAAAGTCATGAAAAAGTCATAGTATAGCATGTCAAAAAAAGTAATTGTATAGTATGGTGAGAGAAGTCATCAAAAGTGTTGTATGAAGAAAAAAGGCATAAAAATGTCAAAGTATAATTTGTTGAAAGTCATAATATAGCATGTCTAAAGAGTCATGAAAAAGTCATAGTATAGAATGGTGAAAGTAGTCATCAAAAAGTCATAGTATAGTATGGCGAAGAATTCATTGGATATTATGTTGAAACAAGTCATAAAAAATTCATAGTATAATATGTCAAAAAAGTCATACAAATTGAATAGTATTGTATGTTGGATGTCACAGTCACACACACACATACTATGACTTTTTTCAGATTTGTAATGATGTGCTACATCATATACTACATTATTGTTTTTTATGAGATTTTAGGAGATACCATATTATAACTTGTTTTAATGTCATACAATACTTAAGACTTTTTTATGTCACATTATACTTTAGACTTTTTTTATGTCATAATATACATACTGAACATATTCTTACTTTGAAACGTACTCTTACTTTGAACAGTTGTGTTTGGTTCAGTATTTTACAAAATATTACTGTAAACCAAACCGCCCTTCATTGTTTTTCTATTTACATTTTTAATTTGTAATTATTTCTGACAGTAAATTGAGCGTGAGACTAATAATAATAATAATAATAATAGTTTGGTTTAAGAAAAAAAAAAACACAATATGTATAAGCCCAACAGTAAAAAGAAAGAAAAAAAAAAATCATAAATGGCACTAGACATTGAGCATGCAGCACAAAATAAGTAAATCCCAAAAAGTCCATGCAAAATTCATTTAAATGTCCCTAGTCTGCGAAAAGAAGACATTAGGAAACGTTCCCATCCACGAGGAGAACAAAGAGTTGACTGTAGTGTGAAGCCCGCTGTTGTTGATAGCGTAGTAACCCCCGCCCCATCTCTACTGCCTTCTTTTCATTTGCTGCTTTCTCATCCCGCCCGTGTCGCGCCGCATCCATACCAAGATCCTCTGACTTATTCTCCACATGATCCTCGCAGACCTTCACCGGATGTAATAACATAACTGCGCTGGTACCCCCTCACAAACACGGGGCCATACATCGTCTGGCTGACAGCTGATCGGCGCCTTTAAGGTGAGTCCTCGCTCAGTCGATCGGGTTTGTGTGTGATTTGTAGCGTGGCTCACATCCAAGCCTTTTCTCCTCCCTGTCGGGCAGACGGTGTCGGTCCGCGGCAGTATTGTGATTAAATGCCGGGGTGGTGGTCTTTAACTCAGAGCACGGACCAACCACCTCATCCGTCTCCCCTCAGAATGCGTCTCGACGTAAATGTAGGCTAGACTACATTTATGTCGAGACGCATTTTGGTGTCACCTTTTTTGGCATCAGTTGATCATCTCCTCGCCTTCTTGTCTCAAGCTGCCACAGTGTGAGAATGTTCTGGAAACAACCCGCCTGAAGGGCTTTTATTTTGTAGTGAATTATTTAGGATCTGCCAGCCTCACTTTCACTTTCAAACTAATAATACCATAAAGCAAGCAATACGGCTAATATAAAGTTTAAGGACAGGCTGTGTGTGTGTGTCTGTGTGTGTGTGTGTCTCTCTCTCTCTCTCGCTCTCTGTGTGTGTGTGTGTGTGTGTGTGTGTGTGTGTGTGTGTGGAGGAGTTGACGTGCCTCCCATGCTGATGCAGAGAGGAGTACAGACAGCCACAGTGCCCTGGTTTCACAGGGAGGTGCTTTTGGCCTTTTGTCTGTCTTTTCAAAGCTCCTCTCGCTCTCTTCCGTTCCCCAGTCCAGTCTGACCTCTTTTTTTTTTTTTCTCCCACCCTCCCGATTCAATGTTTAAAAAACTCATCTGACACAGAAGCACTGCAGACTCACTAAATAGGTCCGTTTGCTGGCCTACTCTGGGCCCTAGTGAATGGGCCACTGAAATAGGAGCTCAACCAGTCAGGTTGCTGAATTATTCAGGCTACATATTTATGCCTTGTCATCCATCAGTCATGTTGTCAGTCCCTTTCCCCTGTGCCACCAAGATGACAGATGCGTGTGTGTTCATCATTACTGCATCAACACTAGCCAACATGATACCAGGAGGATAAAAGCCCTACTCATCAGCCATTTGCAGAATCATTCCACTAAATGATCTTCTTTAAACTGGAGAGAATAAAGCCACTCCTGTGGTAATGCTTGGGGACCTTTGAACACTTGTACTATTTGGACGTGCCTGAAGCCAAACTAAATCTCGACAGCTCCCCCATGGTACGCTGAAGTACTGTTTGCCCTCCTCTGATCTTCTGTTTTGATCCGTTTGATAGGGAAAATATGTTTTTCCAAAAGAATAGAAATAGAGTCATGTGATCTTTTCAAGTAGACGATGTTTCATTAAAGTTAATACTTAATAATAAGTTAGTACAATTACTCTATATTGAAATGGCAGAACATTAACAAAGAATAGAAGAATATATGAACGCTACCTCACAGTTACTTATTCAGAAACAATCTTGTATAACCTATAAATGGTAACTGCAGTATAAGGACTATGTATGAATGTAACCTGTTACATGAAACCCATTCATTATCAATCATATTCCCAATACTTGAGTCTCTATATGACCATCATTTTAGTTTAGAAGTAGCAAGTGACTAGGTGACAGTGAATCTACCCTCAAAATAAAACAATAAAAAAAACGAAGACAATAAAGAGCCTACTTATATCATCAGCAGTAAAATGTTAAACATTAAAGTACACTGGGGTCCAAGCACCTGATGCAACTTGGAACCAAAGGTGACCAGGAGAAATGTAAACATGCTAAAGTATATCTTATTCATTTTTCAGTTGTTTTTGTTGCCTGCTTAAAAAAAGAGTGGGGGAAGAAAAATCTGAACATTCACATTCAACGAGAATCCTCTCAGCAGTTGGAGGCTGAACCAACGAGGAGACGGATGAGGGTTAGACGATGACAACGAGCAGTGCTGGATTCTGAAAACAACACAGGGAGAAAGTGAAGGATCGCACTGATGATAGGAAGTGTGTACATCAGGGGCCTCAGGAAGCTTTAAAGCCTCCAGCTAGGGACCCCGCGGTCCAGCATGAAAGACAGCTCCCACCTCGCACACACACACACACACACACACACACACGCACACACACACACACACACACACTGCTATATTTAGACTGACGGAGTGTGATATTGAATGGGAGCCTGTGGGATTCAGTCCGACACACACTGAATTCATCAGTCTCTGTCAAACATTCAGCCTGCAGATGTGACATCAATACTAACGTTCATGGGGCAATAACTAACGTTCACCCCAATAACACATCCACCCACGTCTGTGTTGCAGGTTTCAGTGTAACGTCTGTAGAACAATGCCCCGGAGGCTTTTGTTGCGCTTGTGAGTGTCAAAATGACGAGCCACCTAATGATGCACGCATCACAACTCCACAGTTACAATATGATAATTGGGTTTGTGTCACGGCCCAGTGATGGAGCTCATTCGTCCTGAAATGAATCGCTTCAGAGAGCAGCTTGTTGTTTGAATACACACAATCCACTAAAGGGTGTCAGTCTTGCGCGAGTGGGGATTTTCAAATAATAAAGTGCGATGAGCCGAGCTGAGCCGAGGGCCTCCGGGGCAGGATTGTTATTTACATCATCTTGGGACCTTTTCAAAGCCAGCAAGATCACAGCCTGGCGCTCGGAAATCAAGTTGCTTTGAGTCTCATTTCTCTCACAGCAGCTTCTAGCTGTTGTACGGCTTGATTTTATTGAATAAAAACACCCTGAAACACTTCTACACTGGTGTAAATCAGCTATTAGTTATCTTCAGAGCCAATGTCAGGGTCTGTTTGTGATTCATTGATCTTATAGTACTATTGTGAGAACTTAAACATTTTATTTCCCTGTACAGAAAAAAATCAAAGACCACAGGCGTCTTTCCAGACTCGCTATTTAGCACCAACATTCACACAGTGATCAAATCAATTGTACGAGATGCACTGAGGACAAGTGTCTCAAAGGAGCTGAGTGCAACACAGTCAGATGACATGCCGTATTTTAAATTAGACCCTCAATTAGGGGTCCACAATATGTATCGGTCACCTTATCGGTACTGGGCAATACTTGTGTCATCCTTACGAACAATATCATTAATATATATTATTTGTCAATTAAAGGTGCACATGTGGGCTACTTCAGCTTTATGAAAATGCTTTTTTTTAATGGCATATTTGTCTTCTGAAGTAAGAGATGTGTCTGAACTCATGAAGGCGCATTTAATCCTTCGGTTTATCTGAAATGTTCAAAGTCACCATATTTGGAGATTGCAGTGGACAGCAACTATAAACGTGCTTGTGTGTGTTGGCAAAAAACCTGACCCGAGGTGCATTCCTAAATCCTCTCGTGATGATTGAAGGGAGCCGGTTTCCCTTTTTGTATTCACTAAACGTTCAGTCGAACCAAAAGTTGGCAAGTTAGAGAAAGCTTTCATGACTAAATTGTTAGATTGTTCTATGTTTACGGTATATTCATTTACTTATCTCTTTGAGTTACGACAGGCATTTGGAAAGAAGGTAGTGTGTGATAGTAAGACAGGACAGGTTATGAATTAGACAAGCGACATCAACTCGACTGGCCACAGAAATTACACCAGCAGTTTTTGTCACCTTTAATGATTAATAAAACCCTTATTTCCTTTCCTCCCTTGCTACTTCCTTGCAGGGTATCAGAACGTCTCCTCACCCTCTCACACACTCTTGCCATGCAGGAGGTGTAACCCTCTTTTCTCTTCTTCCTTGTGCTCCATCGGAGGAGACCTAAAAAAATAAAAAATAAGATCCCAACCTGTAACCAGTCAAGATGTCAGACCCTGATGCCTCCTCGACGGCAGACCACCCACTGCCCCTCCCCTCCCCCCGGACCCCCCTGCAGTTCTCCTTCCCCTTCCTGAGGGAGGGCAGCCGGGTTTGGGAGAGGGAGAGGAAACCGCCGCAGCCCGGAGAGCTGCCCAGCCCACTGCCCACCAAGCGCACCCGCACATACTCAGCGTGAGTAGAGATGCAAGCCATTATATACTTTTTTAAATTTTTTATTGTGTTAAATTATATTTACTTTTAATAGTTAATAAATGCCCATAACCAGAACCCAGAGATTGTCATGCCCTCGTTCCATTTAGGAGATTCAAGAGCTTAAAACTAATCCTGGTAATGATGACGTTCCTCTCTCGCCCTCTGATTCCATCTATGTCTCTCCTTCTCTGCAGGACAGTGCGAGCCAAATCAGGTCCGGTATTTAAAGGGATGTGTAAAAACTTCTCAAGGTCTCAGGGTCATGGATTCATACGCCCCACCCACGGAGGAGAGGACATTTTCGTCCACATCTCTGAGTGAGTGAATTTGTTTTGTTCATGACGTCGAATGTCTTTGTGGAAGTTGACCTGCTGTGTAGGTTCTTTGTATAAATATAAATATAAGAATTGAACCTTTTACTCATAAAACAGCGTGTTTAACATGATATGACATATACATAATCTGAATTGACAGTAGGAAAGAAACAGGCTTTTTTACCAGACAAGGAGGTTCTCTGTAATCAAGTTGCATTATGGGAGGTGTAGCATCCAGTGTTTTCTGAAGCTTGACCTATAGTAGGATATATTTGCTGCATCATTTTTGATCATATGTCTCTAGCAAGTCCCCTAACGTTATGGAAGCTGAGACAGTGCCAACTCAGACATCCAATCTTAAAACATTGTCCATGAATGAGTTCATTTTGTGTATATGTTTCCTGGACAGCATTGATGGAGAGTACGTGCCTATGGAAGGAGACGAGGTCACGTACAAGGTGTGCCCCATCCCTCCCAAGAACCAGAAGATCCAGGCTGTCGAGGTGGTGCTCACTCACCTGAATCCAGTCACCAAGCACGAGACCTGGTCAGGTCAGATCATCAGCTCCTAGACCACCGCTCCAGGCTGCAAGGCTGCGAAGGACAAGGAGGATTTGGATTTAGTTTTATGTTTTATGTTTTTCAGGGTGTGAGGTTTGGGAGAAGATTTTGGGAAGCGGGATCGGAGCTTGGTGTGCTGCGGAGTTCGGCCTGCGGTGGCTGGGTTATGGAAGTATGATGGTGAAACGTTTGTTTGAGGTTTGGGCTGGAAGTCAAGCTTTGAATGTATTTGTTTGAATGTTTTCCTTTGACGGTCAACGTGTTTTAATACAGGGTTTGAAAGTTAGGGTTCAGGGCTTGTTGGTAATTTTTTTACTTTGACCTGAGGAATATAGTTTAGCTGAGATCAGGGGTTGTTAGGGAAGCAATGTCGTCAATGAGCTGGGATGCTGGAGAGGCCGAATCACATTTTGAGCAAATCTGACTCAGTTCTGCTTCTGCTTCTCCCGTTTGCACACTACAGACAGGAGAGTTTATGTTTCACAGGACCAGCTCAATGGAGCTCTGAATTTCATTCCCGCTTTTAACGTCCTTCTTTCTATAAGCCACCGACTGATGTAAATTACATGGCAGCCCTGCTAGAAGTCATGTGACAAACATCCGATTGAAAAAAATGCACAATTTAGCCATATTATGTTGTGTTTACAAAGGCTAACGGAGATGGTTGCCTCGCAGCAGAACATTGAATCAAGAGGAAATTGCATTGACAAAATATTTTTTTTGTCTCCTCTGTTTATTATCTGGCTTAAGGGACAGCTGCTCGGATCTGCCTTCATCTCACTGCCTTCAGAAAACAGAAACATTTTAAGGTGGCTTGAGGTACCACAAAAGCCTGCTGGTACATGGCTGCCAAACGGAAACAATCAATGCACTTACAGTGTGGAGAAACTCTGACACAAATGGCTCTTAATGCGTTTCGGCCTTGAGAGCTGTGATAAGCTCTATAAATAAGGAATTATTTTCCTTCTTAGTATTGTAGCACTACTCTATTTTGTCTACTTGGCAAGTGTAGAAATCCAGTATTATTGTAGCCATCTCCTATGACGGTCTTAAGTTCTGGTGGTAGAGACAGCAGCTGGATGAAGTGTGGGCCTGCCACTGAGAAACCAGGCCAGAGGGTTTTTGGTTGGGGAAGTAAAAGAGAGAGAAAGAGAGGACGGTCGGGGAACGGGAAGAGGATGGAGTGATTATCTGTAGACGTACTTGAACGCTGATGCAGCTTGATTTGAAGTGATACAAAGCACGTGCAATCGGGTTGGCCATGATTAAAGTCAAATAAGCCCATGAAGGAAATAAGAAGGACCACATATTTGAAAGAGGAGAACATTTGAAAGAGGAAGGTCAAGCTGAGGAAGATGAACTGCTGATTTTTAGGTGGTAAGTTGAACAAGGGAAAGTCCAGTAAGTTTCATACGTCACGGCAAACGACTGTGAAAAAAAAGCGAAGGCTTCCTGATGTAAGTTTAAAAATACTTTATTTATTGACTTATTTATTTTCATTTGTAACTATGAGACCATCAGGGGTTTGGTAATTAAAAGCTGCATTTATAAGTACTTGTGCAAAGTTAAGCCTATTTCAATACACTGCACACCTCACTCTAATGATACTACCCTGTTAATATCTCTTTGCTACTGTCATGTCATCATTTACAAAAGAAACTAAAAAAACTTTCCGAACACAAGTTTCTAATTTCTACATCATTTTTGTCTAATTTTTAATAACTATGTGGGGTTCGAAATAACAAGCGTTTTTGTTGTTTTGGAAATCGGCATGTTCTGTACCATTTGTCGTGATTTCTTTTTTTTCTTTTTTGTTACGTAGAATGTGTTGATTCTGTGTCATTATGCGGGAACACAGCTGGAGCCTTCAGAGAGGCGTCGTCAGGTCTCCCATGCATCTTTGATGTGTCGCCATGCGTGTGAATTAACATATTAGTAACACACAGCATCTGTTTGGTTTCCTTACGGTGAGACAAACACGTTTGATTGTGTTCACAAGCACTTTTATTTTTGTCAAATCACTGTAACATCGTCTTTTTGTCATTAAGTTGAAGTTTGAATAAAACTACTGTACTCACCGACCTGTGTGGAAACATTATTTTGGTAATATAGTGCAAAGAATGTTCTGTTCTCTTTTTGAGTTTAGCCTGTCTAGTCCTCACTGGTGTCGGTACAAAGTGGATATAATGTATAATAACTAGGGCGGTTATTTTGAGAGCACTCTGTGACAAAGTTTTTGCGTTTGGGATCCTAGAAAAAGATCATCAGGATTTTTGCTTTGTCACATAGGTCTCGTTTTGTCTCACTGGAATCCATTAGAGGGCACACCAGCGCAAATAATTTACTACTTCACTACATAACTCCTAAACACATGAAAAGATGTAACAACACACCACATACCTACTGTATGTACAATAGTTCCAGTTTTAACTCCATGGGAAGAAACAGGTAGCCACTGACCTGACCTGGCAAATCACACACAGCAGACTGGATTTATACTTATATCAAATACAATGGTGTCAGGTCATAAGTAAAATGTGACAATTACAAAGTCCATTGAAAAATTATATTTTAGTTTAAGTATGTAAGTATGAGGAGCAAAATGTGACTGAGATTATAAAAATAAAAGTACTCATAATACAGTCAAATGGACCCTGGTGTGTTTTAATATTGCTATATACTATAATATTGGATTATTATTACTGATGAATTAATGTGAAATTATGTTTCGAGTGATTGGCAAAGTTCGTCCTCTAGGTTTGAGACAGGTAGAGTGCTTTGCCACATTTGTTGTATTTTAAAGATAGGACATCCCCTTTTATTTCTAGTTGGAGATATAGGCAGGCAGTTCTTTATTTCCCAGGTTTATTTAGTATTTATAGAGTATTAATGTGGAAAAGTACAAATTAACACCTAGCAAAAGTCACTTTTTTTGCTGTTGATCCCAGGCCTTCAGCAGACATGACACACACACGCGAATGCTCTGAGTTCTCTTCGATGAGACCAGGATCTGAAGTTAGAGGTAGTCAGTTCTTTAAAAAGCTTGATTTTAATGCCCTGTTTTGATTTTGTATGAACTCAGACACTCACATGTTGACAGACAGCGAAACAAACCGTGACTGAATGCTTGAAAATTGAATAAGCTTATTGAATACACTAGAAAAATAAGAATACACTGAATAGAAGTGAAAGCTTTACAAGGGGAAAAAAAAGAATTAGCGTGACAAAAAAACTGAGCATGTGTCAGGTGTAATGACAAATCAATACAACAGGCAAGGACAAGGGAACTAACCAAGAGAGCAAACACAATGATAAGCATAATGAGGCAGAAAAGATAGGACTTTGGTCAGATTCATACAGACTGTTTAGTTGTAGGACATTTTTTTATCGACTCATATCTTTAAAACCTAAAGACGGCAGCCATGTTTCACAGGGGCTAAGCGTCCGAAGTGTTTTAATACGTTTGGTTCGTATTGAACCAGAAAAGGAAGAACCCGGCTGGGCCTCTTTACTGTGTTGGTATTACCTGAGCCACGGTATATTCAGCTCTGACCTCATCATATCACATACCAAATGAGATCTATGAGACAAAATGTATACATTGTATTGGTAGATCCTAATATGAAAGATGATCAGAGCCCAGGCTCAGCAGATCTGGTTAAATACAAAGGCACAGTTATTGTACAGAATTATTGGCTCGATGTTTCCATGATGAAATAATAAAAAACATAGGATCGGACATCCCTTGTTCAACTGGCGAAGCAGCAGTAAGAAACATGGGATCTTTAAGCATTTACACCCCGTTTGGGTCTGTAATGAAGACCCTCCATTACAAGCACTGGTAGCCAGCTTCAAGGAATAAGACACACTCAAAAGGTTTAAAAAGCTTTATTGAAATGTCAGGTATATTGTTTGAAGGCAAACCTGTAAGACAAATGCATTATTAGTTTGGCTGTCTTTACTCAAATGATTGGGAGTATAAACTGTTTCTTGGTGCAGCCAAATATGTAATGTGTACTGTGTTCACTTACCTCTTGTGTCTCCTCTCCAGGGTGTTCCACCTAAAAGAGCACATTTTTATTGTTTTGTTTTACTTTTGTTTATTATATTATTTTCTATCACAGAGCATAAATTACAATAACAATGCAGACATTCTGAATATGAAGCAAAGCACACACACACATACACACACACACACACACACACACACACACACACACACACACGCACGCAAAAATATGTTATTGCCAGGTTCAGGTTGTTTCCCTCGATGTCACAGTGATAGATGAGTAACGTTTGTGTCATTAAGGAAGCATGGGAAATCTGGTCACACTGATAGTTTTGACTGTGTGTGTGTGTGATAGAGACACACACACGCACACACGCACACACGCACACACCTACGCACACAGACAGAAGGTGCCTTGAGATATCCTCTGTGAGGTGATTGTTCCAAGTAATGAGCTGATAATGAATTCCTGTCATTAAAGTATGTGTAGGTGTGTGTGTTTGTGTGTGTGTGTGGTCTTTATGTGATTCTCACACCAAAGAGGTAGTACTAATTGAATGAGGACATTGGTAATTTATATCATCCAGTCTTTCCCGGTAACATAGGGTGTGTTTGTGTGTTTGGTACAGATAAACTGTATAAAAAGCCTCTGAACAGAACCACAGACGTGTGCTGTTTTACAGCACGTTATCTGGGATGAGTTTTATGGCCCGGCCAACCTTTGCTCTTCCCTTTTCTCTCCTTGCTTTCCTTTCCCCAGGCTGTCTTTCAGAAATTTACAATCTGTGTGTCTGTGTTTTCTGTCTGCCTGTTTCTAACACATATAGTGAGACACCCCGATTGCTTAAGTCTGTACAGCCTTTCAAAATGAAAGCTCTACCTGTGCTCAGAATAAAGACAGCTTTTGCTGTTGGATTCTGCTGGGAGAGCCGTGGTCCACAAAGAGTTACCAAAGAAACAGCAAGATCTAATTGTTGAAAAGTGCCAATCAGAGAGGGACATAAAAAGAATATTGAATGCATCAGATGTACCATGAAGCACTGTCAAAACCATTACCAGTAAGTGGAGACAATATGGCACCACAGATAAATTGCAAAGATTAGGACAACACTATGAAGTTAATGAGAGGAAGAGGAGGAAACTTTTCAGGGAGGCTCCCAAGAAGCCAAAAGCAACATTGAGAGAAGTGCAGGAATTTGTGGTCCTGGTCACTCCAAGCATGTGACCAACATCTCCCATATTCTGCACATGTCGGGGCTATGTGGCAGGGAGGCGAAACAGAAGCCTTTTCTCACAAGAAAGGAGCATCTAATCCCATCTGAATTATGCCAAAAGACACATTCAGTCACCCCGAACCATGTGGAAAAATGTGTTACGGTCTGACGAGACAAAGGTTGAACTTTCTTTTCAGGCAAAGCTAAAAAAATGATTGATATATAAATTGATACAGAGCTTCACTGAATCCGGGTTTGAAACAACAAGTGTATTTAGATAAAATGTCAGTGTTGTGAATTCCCTCTGTGCTCACCAAGGAGCAACATGACTCTCCTGATGAGCTTGAGAGACTCCAGGTGTGTAGACTGACCACCTCAGCTCAGAGATAACAAGCTTGGCAATCATGCGTTCTACATGTGTTGCTGCCAATGTGAGTTTCAGGTCCCAACAAGCATATAGTGTACCACAGGACTACGTCCAGATACATTTACCGTAGGTGACATGAGTGCATGGCCTCACCATCAGTGCAACTTATTTTACATCACACTGATGTCAAATATCCAGTTATCGTATCTTTCGCTAGCTAAACTGTTCTGAAGCATCATTATTGGTAAAATGCCCATCCTGATTACCAACAACCAGCTACAATCTGTGCTCTGTGTGTTTGTGCGTTTGAAGCTTGCAATTCATGCAGACCTTGGCACAACACCAGTGAAAAGCTTATATGGCCCGCCTCTGTGCCTTTAAAGGTTGTATATTAACAACTTGATGTGGAAAGGACAGGTGAGCCGCTACAGAGAGATCGTGAATGGGAACGACTCCGAGAAGAACACAGACAAGGACTCAGCTACTGGATGTCACTCTAGTAAAGTAAAGTTTCTGTTGTGGATCAGACGGCAACAAACAAAACTTAAGAGGAAGTTCTTGGAGCGTTTGGTGACTTAACTGCACTGAACTCTGGAAGAGAAGCAGAGAAAAAGACATTCGCAAAAGTGTTTAGCAGATCATGGACTCTCTTTAACAGCTCAAAAACTTCAGAGCTGAAAATGGGAACAGGGTGGTGGTGGTTGTGTGTCTTGGGGATTGTTGCTGCTCCGTGTCAGGGTGTTAAACCTTGTCTGGATGGGATTACAATCAATGTGGTCCTGCTGGAAGATGACGAGTCTCCCTGGAGTCTGAGGTTTGTGAAGGACAAAATACTGGCGGCCATTGAGACGGACTCAACCATTAATGCTGCAGAAGGTAATAAAGTATAAAAAATACTAAGGAAAACAACATTAAGACATCTGCATGTGTTTACAAAATTATATTGCATTATGGTTTCAAATTATATTAAACTGCATTACTGTGGATTCTGCAGTACAAATTTGGGACTATACTGAAAACCTTTGCAGAATACATTAGTATTTTATTCTATGAAACATAAGGTAGTGTCCTAAAATGATGTGTCTGGGTGCAGTGTTGTTGCTACTGTTCAGGTTGCTGGAGTGTAAACTCAAATCCAACAGAGCAAGGTAGCGCCGCTAACATTGGCCTAGCCTACACTATGACAAAGGTCGCATCCAGGACTGGTTCCTGCACTCTTGGAAAATACTACAGTACTCAGCAGATGTGCTTGACATGAACAGGATTTTTCTATGTAACACCACAAAATGATAAAGTATTAACTGTCGCTGGTCTTGGAAATAACTGAGCTAAACTATTTCGTGGTAAGCTAGTTAGCTTGAAATGCTAACATTTACTGCTCATTTTAGAGAAGACAAGTTAATGTACTGCATGTTTGCTCTTGTTTTTTAGTTTTAAAAATCATAAAAAAAAGAAAAAAGAAAAGGGAAACCACCATCTCTCTTTATATCTCTTTACACATTATTGCGCTCACTGCAACAACACAGTCCCATCCACACAGCTTCAACATGCAAGTCATCCAAAGCTTGAAATACCTGCTGTGTGTGTCTATTTATGGTTTATAAACTATGACAATTGCTGTTTGGAGAAGAGATTTAACGACCAAAGGACACCCATCATTTGTTTTATATATTTTTTTTAGGGACAGGGTTTAATCTAACAGCTAAATTTGGCGGAATCAGACCAACCTTTTATCGACATACAGGCTGCCGAAGCAGCGCGTGTGAGGGAGTGGACGAGCTAAAGAGCCTGATGGTAAGTAAATATTTCCATCCAATTTAGACTCATGATAACGATATACTTGCTTTCTAACATAGGCATAGACTTGTTTGTGTGCTTAGTGTGTACCTTGAGGATTAAAAGCTACATCTACTAGGGGTCAGATCAGAGGGTGCATCATCCTGATTTTGCACAACGTAAACAGCTAATCACATGTAGTTAAAAGCACACAAATGTGAAACAAATAGCCACACTGGCAGACAAAAACTCGAGCTCATTTGCATTCTCTTGCAGAACGCGGGCTCCCTGGGATGTGCCGTGCTTGGTCCCACCTGCACCTATGCTACTTTCCAAATGTTTGAGTAAGTGCATTTTGTTTTCCAAGCTCAACTCCACATCAGTGCGGATATATTTAAAAAGCATTGTTTACATATTTAAACAGTGTTTGACTTGTATAAATGTGGTAAAGGACATTGCATTGTGGGCTCTACTCTTAAAATGGATGTCTCTACGATCCAGCTTACCATTGTATGCCTCCATGTATATGCAATTCTCCATCTTTCTCTCTCTTTCCACCCTTTTCCTCTCCTTGTTTGTCTCTCTGTCAGTCTGGAAAAAGGTCTGAAGCTCAGCACGCCCATCATGTCGGCGGGAAGCTTTGGTCTCTCCTGCGACTACACGCTCAACCTGCAGCGCCTCCTGCCGCCGGCACGCAAGATCGCTGACTTTTTCGTCAACTTCTGGAAAGACGAAAACACGATCAAACCTGAGTGGGAGACGGCCTATGTTTACAAGAAACAGAGCAACACTGAGGATTGCTTTTGGTGAGTCACCAAGAGATGTCCTTAAAGAGTACAGTGGAGGTGGGAATGACATTGACAGCTGCCGTTTGTGATGACCTTGCACCTACATTTTACGGTGTGTGTGGCCAACACTGTCTACGAGGAAGACGCATAGGTATGGCTTGTGTATTGAAATGATATAATATACATCTGTTCTATTAAGTGATGCTATTCCCCAGGTATATTAATGCACTGGATGCAGACTCAAGCAAGTTTGCCAAAAATATTCAAAGAAAGGTGCTGCGCAAACCAGATGACCTGAAAAAAGCACTGTCGTCAACCAGAAACAGGACAAGCAACCGTAAGACTTTTCTTTAAAAATGTACAATACATCCTCATGTCGGATTTAACTGCAGTATCTAAGTAGTACTGATACAAGAGTGTAGTCAGGGTTGCCAACTCTCATGCTTTTGGCTTGAGAGACCAATTTTCTGAAATGTCCTTCCCCTTCCCAATGCAATGGAGGTGTATTGGATTTAATTTGTGCAGCTTGCAGCAATAAATACTTTATATACTTATATAATAGTACAATAAAGGATAATCTCATTCCAGTATAAACTGACAATATAATGGAGATAAATGGATAATCCACAGGTCACACTGGCAAAAATGTTCACAGTGACACTGCCCTCCATATTGTATTGGGTTGAAGCAGAAACCTCAGAGAGGTGTATCTCAAAACCTGAACAAATACACTGCAGCATTTACTAGTGGAGGGGACAAATTGGACACAGGACAAATTATGTCTCAACGACTCTTGAGACCTGTGATATAGCCCGGGAGGGTTACTGTTAGATAGAAATGTTGACTTGTGCACACACCATAGCTTTTTGTCCCTCGTTGATGACCGATGTAAAAAAATAAGGGCATTTGGGGTTTCGGTATTTTGGTGTTAATTTAAGTTTCATGGTTCAAGCCAGAGGGTTGAACAGAGCGTTTGCCTTGCTCCAAAGCTACTATGTTAAAAAAATGCATACACTACTGGTCTGTGGTGTTACATACAGCTTCTTTGTTTGCAGTGTTTATCATGTGTGGATCACCAGGGGATGTAGCGGAGGTGAAAAGATGCTCCAAAGAGGCCGACGGCAGCGATATTCTCTTTATCCTTATTGATCTTTACAAGTCAGTGCTCTTGATTCATTCATTCAATCTCTTTTTCCATCTCTAAATTTGCTGTCGCTCTCATTTTTCTCATCTTGGTTGTTTCTGCAGGTGTTTGACCTGTAAACATGTTTGCACTTATTATACTGTTTGGTTCCAAATGGCTCTTTTAATTCCCACACCGTTCTTTGAGATATAGTACACATACTATATGACAAATAAGTATCGTCACACAAATTTCATCGACCATTCTGTTTATATTGATGTGTATCCTCTATTAATGTTTTCGTTATCTCTTCGCGTTTGGCTGTGCACATAGAGCACTTTAAATAATGCCTCCCCTGCCTCCTCTCCACAGTGACCAATACTACACCAACACATCGTCAATGCCATCCATGAGGAACGTGTTGGTACTGACTATGCCAGACACCAGAAACTACACTATCAACACAGACCTGAAAAACAACAACACGGTGGGGGCACATTTCCAAATTACTCAACTCCCTTCTTCCTTTTACTGCTGTTAAAAGGAATAGTTTGACATTTTGGGAAATACACCTTCATTGCCTCTTTGCATCTACTGTAACTCTCAGCAATCAAATAGGAATTTACAGTCAGGAGATGGTTAGCTTAGCTTAGCATTAAGGAAACAGCTAAAGAAGTCTGCCGACCAGCTCACTGACTAACATGATATATCTTGTTAGTTTAATCTGTTTAATATTTAAACCCAAATGTTTGAAAAGTGTCCTTTTTCAGGGGTTAAGTGTGGGACCTGCCGAGTGACTTCCTGGAGTCTTGTTGTCACAGAGGAGTTGCTATAGTTGCACTTTATCTCACTCTTGGAATGTCATAGGTACTGGTCATAGGTGGCAACATCTCTTTCCAGCATCAGTGTTCCTGTTCCTCTGAATAGTCTACAGAGCAATTGTTCTTATAGGGACTATTATCTAGAAAGTGGTTCCAATCATCAATTTATTTTTCTCTCTTTTTCTCTGCAGATGAATGATTACATGGCCGCGTACCATGATTCAGTGCTGCTGATAGGCGAGGTGATGAGAGAAATTGCTAAAAAACCTCAGTCAGAGATTCAGCAGATGGAGTTTGTCAATGTGAATTACTTCAGAAACATCTCCTTTAATGGTAAGGAAGGAGGGAGAGATAGTGGGAGAGAGGGAATGAACCTCTAATGTACTTAACATTCTTGCCCGCAGTCAGTCTGGCTGTAATGTTGAATAAATAATTTTGGATCAATTTCTGGGATGAGACTAAACCACTTTGAGAAAAGAAATCAAAGAGGAAAAAGAGTGAAATAGATGTATTTGGTGGAGGGATAAGTGAAAATGCACTGAGTAACAGAGACCAGACAAGGCTGTCGAGATGATTTCTAAAATACTGAAGGCATCATTAATATTAAAAATGTTCCAACACTTTGGTTTAATACCAAATACCTTCTAAACTAATGACGATCCCATCAGCCTCAGTTCTACTTTGTGTTTAGTGCTAATTAGCAAACATTAGCATGCTGACACGCTAAACTGGTGAAAAGAAAACATACTTGCTAAACATCAGCATGTTAGCATTCTCATAATGCTGCAAGAATGACTCCTGAAACCAGGAAATAAGTCTGGTTCCTGCATTTCAAAGTAAAACATTTTTTATAGGTTTTCGTTAAATGCCTGAAATAAGGTCTGTGTTTAACAAAAGCTTAGGAGATTTACATTTTTTATTCTACGATATAAAATACTTTTATGTGTCTTAAAAAGGCTAAATGGGACAACGAAATGTCATCACGCTGATTGGTCCGCCTTTACAGCCTTGTTGTGAATACATGTGGACCATGGTGTAGTTTGTTTATAGCCTAACTTTAGGCTTTTTACTTCTGCCGATTGCATTCACGCTTCAAAAATCATAAAGTGTAAGTGGTGTTCATTTTTGAAGATTATCTTGCTGACCAAATTGTGTAAGTATCATAAACTTGTGTTTGCCACAGAATTTATTTTCTGCAATCATCCAAAATCAAATCAGTGGCTTTTCGTCGAGAGAACCAGTGAGATGCTAACTTCCTGGGTTGGCCTACAAAAATACATCATCCCTGCAGCACTCTGTGTGCATATTAGCACGTTAACGTTAGCATTCAACACGGCTTCACGGGGTAGCATGGCTGTGGACTCCTAGTGTGATTTAATTGGCCCAAAAGTTACAAACATATGGAGTCTATAAATACTGCAAACAGCTTATAAAGTACTCACAAGGTGTGAGGCTGTAGTGGCTAAAAAAAAAAAGATTCCACTGAAAATACTGATGACAGGACCTCAGTGCCAATGAAAGCTGTCATTGGTTATGGTCTTGTGTGAGGCCCAACAGATGGACGCTGCCAACTGCTGTCACTTATTTGTATTTCTCACTGACAAGATGAAGCGTTGAGGTGTTGTAGCTTACAGGCAGCAGCTGTAAGTAGCCTGTGTGTAATTGGGGGTGAGTGTGTGATTGAGAGACACACTCAAAGATAAGCTGTTCTTCCTGTCAGGCTCTTTTATCAGTGCGTTTTTTTTTCTCAAATGACTAAAATAAATATTATAAATCAAATGAGTCAACAGTACACAGGTTTACACTTGGCAGATTTCTGACAACGTGGTGGTGAACAGAGTGTCTGCCATATGTTTGTATATAAAGACGTTACCATTGTTCTTCTCAGGAAGTGCTGGAAACTACAAGCTGGACAAGCATGGAGACAGAGACGTGAATCTCTCAGTCATGTACACCACAACTGACAACAAGGTACATCGTTCTCCTGTGTTCATCGATATGCCATTCAGCAGTGAATATTAAAAGGAGCACAGAGCTCCTCTACTTTTTGTCAGCAATATCTCACAAAGATTTTTCATAATAAAACCTCTCTGTGCTGAATCTTTTGCTGCCATACCGTGTTAATACACGGTATGGCAGCAAAAGCACGGCATACCAATTTCAGAGTAATCTCTGAAATTAGTAAATTTCTCCTCACTTGTAATCCACAGTACAAACCCTTATTCACATTTGACACTGAGCTCAAAGAAACGAAAGTGGTTGAGACGGACCCTTCCTTCATCTGGGGAACGAAACTTCCTAATTTCAGACCAGACGAAGGTACGGGTGTAGATGATGGAGTTTAGTGACCATTAGCTGTTTTATTACTGTTACCCTTCAGGATAAACACAAGATAAAGGTTTTCAATATTAGAAATATTCTATATATAGTGGCTTTAAGTTTGTGTAAAGTCCTTCAAGCCATAACCCTATATGTACCTGTATATTGCTCTATGAGTCTGGGTTTGGTGCAGTAAACAATGTTTAAAAATGTTTTTTGTTTTTTTTTGCTCACTCCTTCAGACACAGCATTTTCTAACGTCATTGTCATTGTGTTGGCTGTTACTGTGGTTGTGGTGGCCACCATTGCCTTCATTTTCTACAGGTGAGTCGCAGACCAGACAGGCAGATGTGTGCAGTAAATTATTTATTGAGTGAAGAAGTTACAAATCCGAGAGTCCAAAAGCAGGCACGTAGCAAGCAAACAAAACTCCATGTCATAAAGTAGGATGAGCCGATAAACAGCAAAGGAACAGAGGAGGTAAAAAGGGACAAATGGAAGAGTGGGAACTGTAGACCAGGAGGTCTGGTGAGTGCAGGGCTGACAAGAGACAGGAGAAACTAATCAGGGCGGGGCAGACAATCAAAAAAGGCGGGAAAACGCACATTGGCAGGAAGTATAACCAAACACAGGACACATGAGGCCGGGACCGTCAAAATATAACAGACTAAACAAAACCCAAGACCATCACGAAAGTGAGCTGAACAGCTATGGCGGCTTCACGTTGACCACTGTTTCCGTGGCAATGCTTGCTGCATGCCTAAAATAAATGAAGAAAGTGAGCCTGGAAGTGAACACTGACCCATTTGTTGTTGTTTTTTTTTTTACCATTGTTGAACTACAAAGCTATTCAGCTTAGTATTTGAGATATGTATGGATGCTTTTTATCTCATGGAACATAATGTGAAATAGTTTTTGATTTTTTATTACTTTTACCTGTATAATGTCTTCTGTCTATTTTTAACAGCTCTTATAGATGGATGCAAATAAAATGCAGTTGCTATTGGGGGCGGGGGTAGAATTAAAAAAAATTCAAATGGCAGTTTTCTGGATCTCTTGAAAGACCTTTTTCTGACCAACCTGAAGGGTTTTATGTCCAAATAAAACAAGTGAGGTTTTTGTGTACAATTTTAAAAATTGGGAGTTAAACAAGGGTGAGCAGAGTTTGAAAGTGCGCGTCTTTGGTGCCCCTGGATGTGGATCCCTATGCTACGTTGTAGTTTGTATCTTATGAGGATGTGTTTTGCCTGTGTAGACAGAACAAGAGAGACCGCCAGGTCAGGAAGCGCTGGTTCCACATCTCTTCTGATCTCGTCACGCTGCTGGAGAACAACCAGCACAGCGTCATCTCTCTGAAGGTAAATGAAGCGTAAACCTCTCTCCGTCAGCATGGAGGCTCCTTTTCCACACACTTTTACTTTTTGACCCAAACAGGACAGTGAGGTTTGTCCTGCAGTCAGAAATCTGTGATCAAATGACCTTGGTCTTGTTTTTGAACATGAATGCACTACAGCACACAATTAAATAAAAATAAATAAAAAATAAAATAAAAAAAGCTTTGACATAGTTGCTCTGTTAACTTGTCCTCCATCTGCCCCCGTCAGATTGAAGATGAGAGGAAAATCATGAAATTCCAGATCCGCCGTGCACTCTACGATAAGAAGGTAGCTGGACACAACAGTAGTTTTCAAATCAATCAACATGCTATTTGCACGTGTTTGATTGCTGGTGTGACTGATGCTGCTGCGATCGTTTTCAGATTGTGATTCTGAAGGAGCTGGAATACTCAGATGAGGACTTTACCCAGATGATAGAACTTAACGCGGTAAGACACACACACACACACACACACACACAGCAGGTGGTTTGTGTGATGTCGCCATTTTATTGATTCATTGTCTTTATGCTTTCAGTCCTCTGTGTGTTTGTGTGTGTGTGTGTGTGTGTGTGTGTGTCCATCCTGTGTTAATGTTTGTCCAAGCAAGACCTCTGCACCACTTGTTTCGTCTTTTCTCTGCAGCTCAAGCAAATCGACTATAACAACCTCACAAAGTTTTATGGCACAGTGAAGATTGATCACAGTGTGTTTGGAGTGTTTGAGTATGGAGAGAGGGGGTCGCTCAGGGTACGTATGGCATGCTACAAGTCCATTCAGGTTTGAATGGAAGTTTAGTTTGCACATATCAAATCACTGCTTTGATTTACATGTCAATAATATGAGTAGTTCAGTACAGGACAAGCAAAAAAAGATCAAATAACCGTTCAGAATGCAATCATTTCACCAGATTTGCTGTCCCTTCCTTCTCCCAGTATGTGCTGAATGACAAGGTTTCATACCCAGAGGAGACCTTCATGGACTGGGAGTTCAAGATCTCCGTCATGTACGACATCGTCAAGGTAAGGCAGAAACTCTGGGCTCTGCTGTCGAATGACACATTGTGACTCTGAAGTGCTGTATTATATTTGGCGTTTATGAAGCTTTATGAATGACTGAAGAGAGGACGCCATATGTGCAGCTCCGCACAGACGCACTTCTAACACGCTGTGCCATCACTCAGAACTCCGACTCACAATATGCAAGACACTCAATTAAAGTAAACGTGTCAGAGATTATACTTTCCTCTGCCTCTCTGTATTATTAAAACCGTGACTCCAATTACGTTTTTTGCAATTACCAAGACACAAAAACTGGTATTTGTGGCACAATTATTGAAAGCACTAAACTTTGTGTTAAGCAGACATGTGCTTATGGTTTATCATAATGAGCAGGTATGATAAACCATAAGCACATGTCTGCTTAACACAAAGTTTTAAACCTCTAAAACACAGTTATCTACAATCGACACATCATTCAAAACTAAAAGCCTGTGTGCGTTGTTTGTTCAACACTTTCATTTAAATACCACACTCAAATATCAATTACCTGCAATCAGAATGCACCTGTGAAAATACCACAACCAATTAGATCACTTGAACACCACAAATAGGATTCAGGGCAGAGAGGGCGCTAGTTTCAGAAATTATGATCTCTCATTTGCACAAAATAATCTGTAATGGAAGCAGTTATTACCGGTTGTTACTCCCTAAATTGGAATTTTATTACTTTTGTATTTCCTTAATATCTACTTTGACATGAACATTGATGTATTAAGAAAAGTGTACCAAAAACGAAACTCTTCCAAAAAAAAAAGCAGTAGAGGCTTTGCCGAAATGAAATGGATTTAAAGACTTGATCTAAATTATAATAGGAATATTTAACTCATTCCTCTCCGATGAATTTATTACACCACGAGTTTTTTATTTATTAATCTGTATCAAAAAAAGAAAAGTACAACGGTTTTCCTTACCTGTATTATAAGAAGCATCATACAGTAGTACTCCTGAAACTGTATACAGAATGTAACACAAACTCTTCAGTAATTATATTATGATTATATCATATTTTGGAGGGCTTATAAGGTTCATATCAAGCTGAACGTTTTAGTTAAGACTTGATAACTTGTTGTTGCTGTTCCCCCTGAAAGCCAGCAGAGGTCAGCAGAGGTCACAGATGATGTACTGCTCTTAATCTAAACCCTCTGCTGTGTGAATCCTCCGTGCAGGGCATGTCCTATCTCCATGCCAGTCACATCCAGATGCACGGTCGCCTCAAGTCCACCAACTGTGTGGTGGACAATCGCATGGTGGTGAAGATCACAGACTTTGGCTGCAATAGCTTTCTCAGCCTCGGCAAAGGTAAAAACAACAGTGTGTCTGGTCCCTCGCTGAGTTTTTATGTTCATTCCGTCAATCTCATGACTTTCTCACATCCCCCCCCCCCACTTTCTGTGTCTTTCCTCTTCCTCCTCTCAGACTTGTGGACTGCTCCGGAGCATCTGAGGAGAAAGGGCACCTCTCAGAAAGGAGACGTGTACAGCTTTGCAATCATCGCTCACGAGATTGTTCTCAGAAAGTGCACCTTCTACACCGAGAGCTGCTCCGGCCGAGCAGGTGTGACACGCTCACACAGCCGCTGAGAACCAAAAGAATTAAGAAAGTTATTACTAATCTGAAGGGGCTGTACGAAAATGTTTGGGATGTTTGATGCGATACACACGCTCCGTAATATTGTAAGTAACTTTGTGGGGAATTCATTCATTTGTTCGCAAACAGAAAAGCTTGACAAGGTCATCATGTCCTACTTCAGACCTGATCTTAACTTTGAGACGGCTTCGGAGAAAGAATTAGAGGTGAGTCAATGCGAGTCGTGTGCCAACTGTATCTGCAATCTTGTGCGTCCGATGCGTCTTTAAAGCGTTGTGTCCTCCGTCTCGTAGGTGTACACGTTGATAAAAAGCTGTTGGGATGAGGATCCAGAAAAAAGACCTGACTTTAAGAGGGTAGAAAACTGCCTGGGGAAAATAATCAGGTAATCGCTGTCTTTATTTTAACGGGCTCTTGTTGCCGTTTTAGCCTCTAGAAGATCTGATGAATTGATTACATTTTTGTAGTTTGTTTTAATGAAAGTTAGTGTTTTTTCCCCCCCCCCCCTTCCCTCCCTTCATCCTCCTCTTCCATTTTCCTTCAGTAAAATTCACAACCAGGACAATGAGAGCTACATGGACAACATGATAAGAAGACTGCAGATGTACTCCAGAAACCTGGAGCACCTAGTGGAGGAGAGAACGGCGCTCTACAAGGCTGAGAGGGACAGAGCGGACTGCCTCAACTACATGCTGCTTCCTGGGTCTGTCAACACACCACATTTTAGACACGCTGGTCTGAGAACACAGATTATATAATAATAAATACATCCTACCTAAAAGATAGCCCCAAAAAAAACAGCAAGTCTAACAAGACCTTGTTGAAATAAGCCACGTTTAGCCGATTGAACTGGAATGAAAGCACAGGTGCATCATCGTGTTTCAGCTCTCGGTTTCTCTCTGTGTAGGCCGGTGGTGAAAAGCCTGAAGGAGACTGGTGTGGTGGAGCCAGAGCTCTACGAGGAAGTGACAATATACTTCAGTGACATCGTCGGTTTCACCACTCTGTGCCAGTACAGCACGCCGATGGAGGTTGTGGACATGCTCAACGACATCTACGGGGGCTTCGACAGCATCGTCGACCACCACGACGTGTACAAGGTATTGACATGGGCGCAGTTCAACGGACGGAGACATCTAGATAGACGACACAGACGCCGTCACTTTCTTCCGTCCACACTCAGGTGGAGACGATTGGCGACGCCTACATGGTGGCCTCCGGGCTCCCGAAGCGAAATGGGAACAGGCACGCGGTGGATATCTGCCGCATGGCGCTGGATATCTTGGCGTTTATCGGTAACTTCCAGCTCCGACACCTGCCTGGTATCCCGGTGTGGATACGCATTGGCGTTCACTCAGGTACAGGGCACTAAACTCTGGACTGTGCTTATTATTTTTCAAGTCTTCCAGTAAAATGGCAACACTGTTTGTAAATGGAACTGAACTGTTGTCCTAAATGCAGCGGGAGGCCTCAACCTTTAAATTGCTCCATTATGGCCAAGTGCAACCGTTGATCTGTCCACTCATTTTCTTTTATCTTGTAAACGGTTGAAATCTACGATGGGAAACTGATTTGTGTGTCCAGGTCCCTGTGCTGCAGGTGTCGTGGGGATAAAGATGCCCAGATATTGTTTATTTGGAGACACAGTCAACACGGCATCCCGTATGGAGTCTACAGGACACCGTGAGTGGAGAAATAAAAATACGCATGCCAAGACATTCATGCTGCTAGCTAGTGTGGTCCAGTTCCGTACTGCTCATTGCTCCCATGCATTTACAGAAGCTACCACTCAACCTAATAAAAATTAATTCACCACAGCCAAGCGTTTGGCAAAAAACAGATGCCTGTTGTTTTATCTATAATATGCTGCAGCCCTGCGGATCCACGTCAGTCAGCCTACTATAAATATCCTGCAGAGGACAGACTGCAAGTTTGAGTATGAGATCAGAGGAGAAACGTGTCCGAAGGTAAAGATGAGCCTCTTTACATTTACTAAACATGTCAGACAAATGAACCATTTTAAAATAGAACTTAGAAACACTCAATTCTGCAGAAAGCATCGACTGAAGCGTGGAGGAAAAATTGTGTGAATGTGTGTTTTCCAAGGGAAAAGGCACAGAGACAACCTACTGGTTGACCGGTGAGACTGGCAAAGACTACGACCTCCCAACTCCACCCACAACGTAAGTTGCTGAGAAGTTTTCACCCCAGATATTTATTGTAACCTGCTTCAGGCATGATCATTTTGCAAAAATCCAACCAGTAAAGTATTTTTTTTGCACATTCTGTAGCTTTTCCAGCTGTTTCACTGTTCATGTACTGGTTCCTGCTTTTCCAGCGAGAACTTCCATCGGCTCCAGCAGGACCTCGCCAACATGATCCTGACGTGCCTGGAGCGGCGCTCTCGAGGCTCCATCCGGAGGAAGAAGCCGCTCTCGAGTCAGAGCAAGGAGGACGACGAGGACCAAGAATCAGAGGTGGAGTCTGAGAGCGACCTTCCTGAGTACCTGCATCTGGCCACTGTGGATAACACCCTCAGTACATTCCTGTAGCACCAACATACTGTAGAGTACATCACTGTCTGTTATTACACTGCTCAGTGAGACTGGGAGAGGTGGAGGCGGACGAAAGGACCGTATGACTGGTTCTAAGTCCACCAAGCAGAGATTAAGTGATCAGTTCCATCCATCTCAGGCTAAACTGAGGCTGTGATGAGGGTTAATGTCCAGACTACGTCCAAGTAGTGTTAACGTACAAATGGACCTTTCTCCTGTATATTCTTCATCATATTCATATCAGGTTAATTGATACTTTAAATATGTATGCAATTGATTTTGGAATCTGCATCTTTGCATCTCATGAGCAGGCAATGGACATGAGAATAAAAAGCAAAAGGTGTAGCTTAAAATGTACCAGAAAGATGACAAGAAGAATTAGTGACTAAGATCATTTTTTTTCTTTATATTAATATTTTATTCTTGTAAAGCACTTTGTGAATAATATTCTACGAGAGGTACTATACTAAATAAAAGTAATTATTATTATTATTATTATAACAAGTATTAGATTTGGTTCAAATCTATAGATCCAGGACCTTATTTATCACACCTTTAATAATTTAAATAAAACATTTCTTTACTGAGTGAAAGGAACGAGACCTTTATCAAGTGACTTATTCCTTTACAAATAGCCAATCAAACACAAGGATCAAACCTCATCTGCTGTAATGTTCATTCTTAAAAACATCCTGACATTTTACCCAGCGATATGTTATATTATTTTTAACATTTAAAATGTAAAATGATTTTATTTGTGTGAAATCCCTAATTCGTCCAGTTTTTATTCTTTTACTGGTTACTTTATATTCATCTCTATTTCATAATCAAGTGACATGTCTGAAGACTTTGGACCACAGTTGCATCTCCGGAACATTTCAACCTTAATGATTAACGTGAGAGGATTTACTGCACCTCTGTAACGGTTGACTGTATAACCAGCTTTGTGATGTCAGACGCCTCACTAAACACCGGTGTACACCCACATGTGGGCTCGTCACGGTTAGGATGTCTGCCTCGGGGAAAAAAAACAAACGAGATTTTCAAATCTGTATTTTAAACCAAAGGGACAAAGATTTATTTTTGTTGAGAATGGTGACATCATTTACATAAAATAATAAAAAAAAAAAATCCCCTTCTTTCACATTGTTGAAAATTGTGTTTTTCATGTGACAAAAACGTTAAATGAAAATCAAAAACAGCGTTTCTTGAAGCCTGGTCGGGTTCATCTGAGGTGTTTACAATGCATGTGTCACATTGTTTCATGTATACAGACACTGAGGCTCTATGGACAGCAGAAGAAGAAGAAGAAAAAAAACCTCCAGCATCAGATTAAAATAGTTTTCTATCCACAGCTGCCTGAAAGAAGTTTTTTTTTTTTTTGCACAGAATAATGAAAGACTGCTAAGTAGACTTTTACACATCAAATACAAAGTGAAAACACACTATTGTACAGCAGAAACAACTCAACACAGAGTGTGCAAATAAGAAAATGAAGTGTGGATCCTGCTAAACAAACAAGGACACAACTGGACATGCAAATGGTTGTTTATAAAAAACTGACCTAATGGTAACACATTTTCATTTGAGAGGAAAACTCCATTTCTTGAAGAGTCTGTTCAGCTTTGTGAACTAAAACTCAAAACTAGCATATTTAGTAAACCTGATGATAATATAATTCTATATACCGTTGAAAATCAAGTTGGTCAAAATTAAAAGTGAGTCGTCAAGTAGAAAAAAAGTCACCCAAAGATCCACCCTCTTCCCCCCCCCCACACACCCACACACACACGCACGCACACACACACACACACACACGCACGCACACTTAAAAAATGTGAAAGACCAAATTCTTTTCTGTGTAACATTAAAAAAGAAACTGCGAGAATAAATTAGACAACTGAACGTACTAAAAAATAAATTTAAAAAGGCATGACTTTTTTTATAGAAAACAGCTTGAGCCTTGTGCATGAAAACAGCTTCCCCTCATACACGCAGCAGCATGTACTTTCTTTGTCTCTACTGGAACACTTTATGAAAAATGTAATTCTCAAAACAAAAACAAAAAATGTGCACTGGAAGAAATTTACACAAACACCAAACCTGGACTGCAAACTACCCATTCGTCGACTAAAATATTAAAACAGCTATTTAAAAAAAAAAAAAAAAAAAAAATGAAAAAATATGTAATAACACCTATGATCATTTAAATATGTTGGTGTTTTGACATGTCAGTGTTGCTGCTTAAACTCAAGGCACCGAATGACCCGTGTTAATAAGAGCCACAAGGAAAAGCTGAGGTGACAAAACAATAAACAGTCTTCTCCCTCCTGCTAGTATCACGGTTATGATTATCATAAGCTTGATGTGTAACATCACTATTCTAACATTTATTGTACTCTGCTCAGCTAATAAAGGTATTTATTGCAAGGAGCCTTACACGTCCGTTTCTAGACGACACTGTAAATGGACGAGACACTTTATCTTATGTACGCACACTCAAACACACAACGGTGGTATTTGCAGCCTGTTGTTTTCTTCAGATGTAATTATCAAAATGTTATCAAAAGAGTCGCCAACTATGATCTTAAATCTTGATTGTCTCAAGTTGAAACTCTAACTGCTTGATGTCTGTATAAAACAGCCCGAGTGTGTTTTGCTGGTCAGTCAGTGTTACACAGCAGCTAAGCAGCAATGGGGGGTGGTGGGGGGGGGGAGAGGAGGAGGGGGGTCCAGACATAAGCTGCTGACAGCCAACGCTCAATATGGCTGCGGAAATCTTCAGAGGCAGAAATAATCTCTCTGCTTGAGGTTAACCTCAGCAGGCAGAGCCAATGAACTGCAGTTCTGTTTCAGGGTTAGTGCAGGACAGCTTTAATGAAAAACTTTAAAAGGACAAGTCTTGTGGTACTTCATAGTTTTTCCTAAAGTCAACAAATTCCATAAAAAGACCAAAACCAACTATGACATTATCCTGCCATGTGTGTTTCAATCCGTGGCCAAAAACAACCCCGTACAAACGCTATATTTACCCCGTTTGTGTAACGTTTGCTAAAAACTGCAGTGTCCAGCTGTTGTAGGGAATGTTTTCTGCTTCATACAGGATGCTGGAACGCTGCTAACCATCTCATCTAGACAGCTGTTGGCTCGTGTAGCTAATTCAGGCTGGTGTAGCTAACGTAAATTTGGAATGTCAGCTAGGTTAGATATGTTGTAATGTTTGTATTGTCGTGTTTTTTTTTTTTTTTGTGGCTTCTACCACTGCAGATTAACTCAATTATTTTAGTTACTTATGCCTCCAAGAAATGCTTCAAAAGGAACCCTAAACTCTTGCTCCGCTCCCATTAGCATCTGTCCAACAATGTTTTCTGATACGCTGCGACGTGACTACCGTGGCTGTGTTCAAGGCTATATGCGTATCTCGAGTTTATCATTCGACAACTACACCTCCGGTGGTTCCAGTAAGTGTGCTGTCAAAACCCTGTGGCAGGTGTGTTTCCTGAATGACACTTAGGAATGAATTCATTTCATGACACAGCATTATATAAGCGGTCAGGGGTCGTGTGCCACAGACTTTGTGCAGGGGGATACAACTCTGATCTGTGGTGCAGTTCCTACAAGTCGCCAATAGAGGCTGTTAAAAGTCATGTGTGATCCGACTGCTTCTCAAAACCCCTTTTCAGTCATACACCTGCACTGCGGCAGATCGGCTGTTCCTTGTTTCACAGGCAAAGATGACGACAAGACATTGTGTGACTATCACTATTACAAAACGGAGATACACCTCATTCTCCTGTCTCCTCCTCCTGCCCCCCCCTCAGCACCCCTTACCTCGACCCTTCTCTGTTACAGCCTTTTCCGACACCTCTCTGTCAGCTGGGTCCAATGTGCGCATCACACGACAGGATGTTGGTGCATGCGAGCGTCCCGCTGGCTGCTCTTACTCTGAGCTCTGTCGGATGACTGTTTCTGTCTGTAGCCGGGTGAAACCTCTGTGAGGGTCGTCGGTCCACAGCTACGTCGTTTTCCATCTGTCAAGTCGAAGCCAACTGAACCAGGAAATTGGCTACGCTGACATCTAGGACCTCGAGATCAAACCATCGGTGCTAACCCACGTTCACACCGAGAGCAAATAACCCTCGGATCCACCCGGGTCAAAGCACCCGACGCAACAGAGAACCAGAAGGCGCACTGACTCACATTCGAGGCCATCTCGAAAAGACATTACAAAAACAAGCTTTCTGTGTGCTTCGTATGCAGCGCCCATTTTCACACTGACGGCAACAAAAAATGAAATGACAAATCATTATTTCTCACAAGCTTAGCGACCGAGTAAAGTTGGCGCTGGCTGAAATGTTCGCGGTCAACAGCAAGTTGGATCCCCTCTGTGGTCGTTTTGTTTCCCGGCCGAGGGGATGTTTTCTCTCGAAAAACGTCTGCCTCATGTGCAAAACAAACGAGCCGACTGCGGGAACAATGGTGTTGTGGTAACATCAGGACATGTAATACACCAAAGATGCACCGCACACGTCATCTATCAGACGGCGATGAGGCAGCTCCTCGCCGGGTAACGAAGACAAGACGAGGTCAACGTTCTTCTGTCATCGTCTGGTTCAGCCAGCTTTAATCTGGATATTTGGTTATAATTTACTAAGCTCCACTACTGCCCTTGGCAATGTGACGTTCGCACACACCAACACATGTTTAATTCTACTGATATTAGTTAATAAGATATTGCTGTGCCTGACTGGGAGATTATTTTTCCTTTCTTTTTGGTCATCTGGTAGTCTTTCTAACTGGCATTTTGTCAATGAACTGATAATGCTACAAATCTGTTGTTGATTGACGCACATATACACCATGTCGTAATAAGCCGAGAAAAAAAAACATTACTTAAAATTCTTGGGATTTCTACATCCGGGACCCATGGATCTGGAAAAGCTGTGGAATAAGAGAAAAACAGAGATTAGGGAATCGAAGATCCATGGCACTCTAATCTGTTAACATTCAATACAATCTAATGCTATGGTTTGGCTGTGATGATGCTGATGATGTAAATGGTGACAGAATGAGAGCAAATGACTTTACTGACATGCATAATAATGGCTGGGAACATCAACAAAAACACACACAGCCATGTCTTCACCACTTATTACACGTTGGAAATGTGTGCCCCGTTAACATTTACGTGATTCTGGAGGTTTAAATGTCTGCACATGTGTCCATTATGTGCTGGGTGTGACTGTAGATCCAGTATGTACACAGAGCGGGAAGGACATGTGACACTACCGCTGCACTGAAAGGTCGGGGATATTTCATGTCACAGCATTGGTAACGAGAGCCCAATCAATATCTATTAAGGCTGTGCCGGGTCACTGCTGGACCAGAATAAGCATGTCCGTGTTTACACACATGCACGAGCTGGTGCAGATCACCTCGACGAACAGCATGTGGGTCTTTCTCGACGAAAGGAGGTGGCGGTGGTGGTTGTTCCAGTCGGCCTGGTTCATCGGCAGACATCATTCGTTCATTTACAAGTTTATTTGACAGGGACCACGTATAATAAACTTCAATACTTGTTATCTGATGCATTATACAGATAAATAAAGCAGTCATTACTACACAGCATCCGGACTGGAGGGTTGTGACGGAAGCAATGATGAGATTTCGGTTACTTAGCAGCAGTAGAGCAGAGTGATGATTCAACGTTACCGTTAGTCGTCTTTCTGTACAATTTATTATTAAATTATCTATAAAACTAAAATCTCAGATCAGGGCATTGGGCCAGAAAGCGACTTGTAAAAGAGACAAACATCTCCACCATCATGAAGTGATGTTCCACGGTGATGCTCATATTTAAAATCAGCACCGCCTTTAAATAACGATATTAAAGCTAAGAAAAACTTCAGTGGACAGTTATCTCTGCATTTGTCTTTGAGGCATATTTAATGTTTACAGCTTTCAGCACTGGGTTTACTAAAAGGAACCGCGTAGAGGTCATACTCAATGCAGCGCCATGAAACACCCCAGATCTCTGTAGACACCACACACAGATATACAAACACTAAAATCTACACGTCTACCCACTAGCACATCTATCGCACAGTTCCTCACCCATTCCCGCCTCTCTTTGGAACAAAGAAACATGACTCCCTCATTCTCTAAGCCACTCATTTGGCGTGGTATCTCTCCCTCCCTCCTCCTCCTCCTCCTCCACCTCCTCCTCCTTAGGGGCTTCCTCCTCCTGCATCTCCGCCGGCTTCATTCAGCATGAAGGACGGAGGGGAAAACACAAAGAAAAAAAAAGAAAGAAAGAAAAAAAACAAGACAGAAAACGACAAATAAATGAACAATGAATGAGTGTCAGTGAGTGGATTGTGAGAAGCTTAGAGGTAAATACAGAGAAAGGCAGATATATATCTATATATATCCATATGTGTGAGAGAGAGAGAGAGAGAGAGAGGGAGAGAGAGAGAGAGAGAGAGAGAGAGAGAGAGAGAGAGAGAGAGAGAGAACAGATTGATACAGTGTCAGAGATAGACAGGACGACTAAGTGAGGGATTGATAATAGCCGGAAAGAGAGGAAGAGCTGTGTGAATGATGGAGTGAATGACATTTCTAGGCATTCTAGTGACATTTGGAGCTTTCAGTGTTGAGCACAGGATCAAAGCACACGCGCTTCATTGAGAGGAGGCGCGTGCGTTTCGGGAGAAAAGAAAGTGGACAGACACTCACCTTGGTTTTGTGGCTCTGCTCCGTAGCCAGGCCAGATCCCGGAGTGTGAAGCTCCTTGGACACGACGCACAGGAACTCAGCCTGGTCCTCTGTTCCATAGCTGTATGACGAGCCTATGTTCACCATCTAGAAGAAGACGCCGACACCGGCGCAGACAGATGTGCAGAGGAGAAAGGGACAGAGACAGAGAGTCAGGGCGAAGAATCACAGGTTACAGCAGAGAAAACAAAAACCAAGAGACAGAAAGTAACGGAGACAGCTAAGAATCCAAGACTACAGAGAGGGAGGACTGTTTTTTTTTTGCTCATGCATGGTTGGGGGTGGGGGGGGGGGGTCAAAGAGCGGACAGCCTGCTGTTCCACCCTCGGCAGTGGACTCAACAACAGGCATCTTCTGCTTGAGGGAACAGCACAAACAACTGTGGGTCAGCTTCTGCAGGGAATTGTGTGCAAATCATAGCTGAGCAGCATGCAGTGGGGGGCGGTGCCAAAGCTGTGGGAGAGAGGGGGGGGTGGGGGGGTGGGGGGGTGGGTGGAGGGGTGGAGGGGTCTACATGTGACTTTAGGCTACATGGTGGTTAGGCTGACCTATCAAGACTCAACCAGGCTCTGAGTTTGAAGTCTCAGAGTCACTGTTGGAGAGGGCGTCAATGAACTGCAGCCTCTCAACCAGTCCTTGACTTCAAAAGATAACATTAACACCGACAGTAGTGGGACTCGAAACATCAATATAATTGAGCCTATTTTTTACTGTGTGATCACACTGTGAGCAGCGGGTTGCTCTATTCTAACACGCCGCCGATAGTGTGACAGTAAGAGCTGGTCTGCCACATTCTAAACATTCGTGTGCCCGTTTTGAACTCTTAATAGAAGACTCACGATTATTTTTCTCAAAATGAATCATTGGGTCTGAAAATATAAAAACACACATCACAATTTCCCGGTCCACATTTTAGGGAACGAAAGCAGAAGAGAAAATGATCACAGCAAAAATGGACATTTCTCATAATAAATGTATGTAGTGGTCTGAGTCCCTTGCTGTTGGTGATATCAGAACCATCAGTTCCGTCCGTCCACTACAGAGGTACAAACCGACTGATTTTGTAGCTCACAATGTGAACACACAGTGTTATTATCGGTGTCTAAATCCCGTAATCTACAGCAGACTTAATAAACACATCTGGGTGTCTATGACATTGATAAATAAACAGTAAATCTATCAGCCGCAGACAAACCTCTTGAACAAAGACAATGACCCGGTAATACTCCAGAACCACCGCAGGATATGGGCCTCATCTGGGTTCTGAACCCTTTGGTAAGAGGCTGAAGGTAAAAGAGACTGAAGGTCGGGTTCTGTGCTGCGGTGACATGATGTCTTTATGTACTATGCCTATAAAAAGTATTCAGCCCCTTGGATGTTTCACCCTTTTGTTGCTTTTATACATGAGATCATGGTCAATATAATTTGGCTTTTTTTTGACAAGAATTTACAACAAAAAAAAACACTTCTTTCATGTCAAAGTGAAAACAGATATCTAATATCTATTAATTAAAAATATTTAGTGTAAAATAAGTGTTTGCATAAATATTCACCCCCTTTAAAAGTGACTGACCTAATTCAACAGAGGTCCAGATGGTTGATACCAGCAGTGTCACAATTAGTGGACTGGAGATCACCTCAGTACAGTTGATGTGTGTCAAGTGAGTGTAGTATAAAAACACCTGTGTCTGGGAGTATGAGTATTCCTGCTAGAATTGCAACATGAAGACAAAAAAGAACACTCCAAGCAACTCAGAGAAAAGATCATTGAAAAGTATAAGTCAGGAGATGGCTACAAAAAGATGTCCAACTCACTGGACGTCCCGCAGAGTTCAGTTAAATCCATCATTAAGAAATGGAAGGAGTATGGCACTTGTTTAAATCTGCCTAGAGCTGGCCGTCCTCACACACTGAGTGACCGGGCAAGAAGAAGACTGGTGAGGGAGCCACCAGGACACCTACGACCACTCTGAAGGAGTTAAAAGCTTCAGTGGCTCAGATGGGAGAGACTGTACATACAACAACTGTTGCCCGGGTTCTTCACCAGTCGAAGCCGTATGGGTAGCAAAGAGAAAGCCACTGTTGAAAAACGCTCGGATGAAATCTCGCCTGGGATTCGCCCCAAAAGGCACGTGGGAGACTCCAAAGTCAATTGGAAGGAGGTTCGTTGGTCTGACCGTGAAGCATGGCGGTGGCAGCATCACGCTCTGGGGATGCTTCTCAGCAGCAGGCCCTGGAAGGCTCGTCAAGGTAGAGGGGAACATGAATGCAGAAAAATATCGCCAAATCCTGGATGATGATCTGACTCAGTCTGCAAGAGAACTACGACTTGGGAGAAGATTTATTTTCCAGCAAGACAACGGCCCCAAGCATCCAGCAAAAGCTCCACAGAAATGGTTCGGAGACAATTTTCGAGAACTTGTGGCCGGACTTAAAGAGCTGTTCACGCCCGATCCCCGAGCAACCTGACAGAGCTGGAGCGGTTTTGCAAAGAAGAATGGAGAAACATGTCAGTGTCCAGTGTGCCAGCCTGATTGAGACGTAGCCACAGACTCAGTGCTATGATTGCAGCCTGAGGTGCATCTACTAATACTGACCTGAAGGGGGCGAATACTTATGCAATCATTTACTTCACCATATATATATATATATATATATATTTAATTAATTGACATTAGTTTGTAAAAATGTGTTTTCACTTTGATATTAAAGAGTTCTTTTTTTTTTTTTTTTGCAAATTCTTGTCAAAAAAAGCGTAATTATACTGACCATGATTTCATGTAAAAGCAACAAAAGGGTGAAACATCCAAAAGGGGGTGAATACATTTTATAGGCATTGTAAGTAGAAGTGCAATGGAATATCTTTTAAGATTTGAATGGACTCACTAGATAAGTCCTACCTACGGTAAATAAATCAATCTAATGCGATCTGGGAGTCCTAAACTCAGTTTGGGAGTGCAGAGAGCAGGGCACGGGTCGGGGCCAAGGGGTCAGGCCAAGGGTCAAGATTGAAGGGTCAGCAGCAGCGTGAGTCCAACCCACAGTCCAGAGCAGTCCGGTGCGGGGCTTTCTGCAGGCGCGCACGCTGACCTGCTCAAACTTCCAGCCGTCCGACATCGTGGAGACCATCTGGGTGAGCTCCTCCTCCTGGCACTGCAACACTCGGTACACGTGCTTGGGGGGCACCTGCTGGGGAAAGAGGAAGAGGAAGACCGCAAACATTCATCTGCCTTGAACAAACCGTTGCAACACGACGTGGAGACGGCGCTCAGCCGCCGGAGAGTAAAACAATAATGTAGTCGTGAGCTAGAGGCGACATAAGCACTTTCACTTCTTGGCACCATATTTAACCCGAGGCAAACACCAGCAGTGAGTAACGTACAGTAGAATGCAGGGAAAGTGTGTGTGTGTGTGTGTGTGTGTGTTTGAGAGGGCAGTGGGATTATGTAAGAGTGAGTGCAACCATCCCGAGAAAAGAAAAGAAGCCTGATGTACTGAACAGCTCTCTTTAGAGAAGCACAGGAGGGTGAAATCACCAACAAAGACTGTGTGACTGACAGACATTGCACTTACACCACCACCATAAGGGGGGGGGGGGGGAGACATTATGGTTTAAGAATATTAATATAACTCTTGCGTTACACTGCGTCGTTAACATTACATACACATGACTCACTATCAGTTTCATTAACAAGGACTGCGGCGTCTGAGGCCATCGGCTTGGTTTTTTCAGAGCCGTTCGATCAGTGCAAACTCCTCCGTCATGAAAACACTGGCGCGTTCTGTGTTTACCTGCGTGGCTTTGGAGTCCCGCTCCACGATCCTCTCCTTGATCAGTTTGATCAGTGGGGTGATGTTGTAAAACTCGGCCTCCTCCAGGACACCTTCAAGCAAAAGAAAACGCAGGGCTCAGCTCCCGTGTTAGATCCCCTTTAAATCGACACCACCAACCGTGTTACATATGTGTTCATTGGAACAGATTATAAACTAAATATGATTTAAAGATCAATTATATGAGTGGAATCTCAACCATGTATCTACTACTTTAAGCGAACTATTTTAACTGTTCATCCACTACTTTTAACCCGGGAAGGCTTGAAGTTGGTCGTTGCTGATGTGTCATATTAAATGCTGTGCGACATTAATGTTCTTTGCATTGCCAGGATCATTTGTATCTAAAATCGGTTTTGCTGCAGAATTGCGCCCCAAGTACAAGTACCACTAAGACAATATACATATATTGTATATTTTCACATTAACAAAAATAGAATCTCAAAAGGGATAAGAGACCCTCGGGGGGAAATGACATCACAAGAGGCAGTATGGAGGCACACAGTATTTTTCCCTATTTCCACCTGCCAACAACAAATAAAACCAGCCCATGCACCCAGGACCCATATGAGCAGAGTCAAAGCACATCAAAGACCTTCTTCAGCCAGCTCTTTGTTGTAGACCAGTTTGCCATGTCGCAAGTAGTTGAGGATGGGACCGAAGTAGGTGGGGTCTCTGTCAATCACATAGGCTCCAGAGTCATCCTGAAACAGACGAAGAATCAGAGAGACAACACGATTAAACCGTGACCACGTTTCCATGCGTCCACATAGCTGCAGAAAGTCTCTTATCTCGTTTCTTTTTCTCATGAACCACTGAGTTTTTCTTGACCTGAACTTGTAGTGTGGCGTGTGATTGTGGCTGGTAGTCACTTTAATGCGATTCTATTTTAAGCCGTGGATGTTTTTAACTCGTTACAGTACCCAGGACAACTTTTTTTTTGGGGCCCCGTGTAATGTCTAAACATAGGATGTGGCTACTTTTATTTTTGGACCGCACCATTAATGGACATCTTTTGTAATACGTCGTCGTATTTTTAGACCCAAAAGTTCACTAGCTGGAGAACAACATCCTGGTTGGCTATTTTCATCTTGCGTATGCAGTACTGGCTGTTCAGAGCGCAGGTATGCACGCTGACGCATTGCAGAGGGTTTGTTTACAAAATAAAAGCCCCTCCATTGAGTGGATGTACTCATTAATTGCGGTGTGAAAAAGGCAACGCAACAATTGGAAGTAGACAGGAAAGTTACTTTCCTGCACCGATAATAAAAAGGTCCTGTGCTTCCCAAACATTCCACTGAACCCTGTCGCTAATGCAACTTTGCTGTTTGGGGGAGATCGTTGGGAAATGCATTGAAGAGGAAGTTAAATATTAACACCAGTCACATCCGCTGAGTGTCATTAACACATGGTTCAATGTCTCTGCAGAAAAGGAACAGGCAGGAGGACAGAGGCTAAGACACTCATGTACACTCATCACACATATGATCAGCTCCTACCCTCCCGTGAGGGTAGTAGTTACTCCAGGTTAATAGTACTGTTGTCCGACTGAACTGTAAACGAAGGCTTACAGTTGCGTATGAAAATATGAGGCGAGACTTCTTGGTGCTCCTGTACGGAGGCACTGGCTTTCAAGTCACTCTGAGGAAGTGGCTCCTTCTGGAATCTGCTTGCTGTGAGGAGTCTGAAGGGCAATTGTAACTTAACTTTAAGCCCGAGGTTCTCCATTTCTCTTCAGCTAAGGAACCCTTACAAGAGAGAGAGAATACACCAGCTCACACGTGTCCGTTGGAATAATTTTCCACACTGCTATAGCCTTAGTTATGTGAAAGAACAGCACAACAGAAATGTATTGGAAAGATACTAGACGTCCCTTTAAAGTATGCACGCATAGGCAAAAAAAAAAAGATTCTTATGCTATTTAAAATAACATACAATGTGTTAGATTAGAAAGTGATCTATGAACTATTTTAGATCTAAAAATGTCATTACTATCCGTCGAACTATGAAACCGTTTGTTGAAAATAAATAAATAAATGTTATCGTGGTGGTTTAAATGCATGAATCTGAAAATGTTTCCCAGACCACGCTTCGAGAATCACTCCTTTAAAAAAAAAAAACAGCCTGCAGGTGTGAGGTGGACGCGCCAGTGCATCGGCTTCCTTCTTTCGCCTCCTCATCGGTGCAGCTGCCATCGAGGTGGTACCGAGGTGTTCCTCCTGCAGAACCACCAACCCCATCGCCCTGCCTCCACTCCCATCTTATGGAGCCGGAGGCCAGCGCCTACTTCTAACGTCAGTGTTCGCTAACGTCGGCTTGCTGGTACGCGGCCGCCACGTGTAAGAGAGGTCATTTAAGAGGAATATGTTTGACACATCTGACCTCATACCTTTAAATTACATTTCACAAAAATACACTAAATACCTTAAAGTGTGTCACATACCTAATTGACTTAATAAAGTAGTTTGTGTAGCATAATAAACATTCAAAACGACGCGAATACTGCTAGCTCTAACCCACCGTCCCCAGTGTGACTAGTAAGAGAAGTAATCCCAAAAGGGGGGACGCTCTGCTAGCAGCCAGGAGACATTTTTGAACGACGGATGGTGTTTTGTCAAACCAATTGAAAAGAAAAGAAATCTGCTTGTCCCCGACACTCATCTTTTCGAGTCCAATCTTTGCTGGCGAAGCGTGACAGGAGATTCTGATGAGCCGCTCCCGCAACGAACGACGGCACCTACATACAGGAATTAAACGTCTTCAGACCGCGAAGCAGCACGTAGGATGTGCGACGCGGCGAGGAGAGGGACGGATCAGTGGAGGGAAAGACAAAGAGGCGTGACGGAAGACAGCCAAGAAGAGACCTGCACACAGGTGTGTAGAAACACACAGGTTGCACACAGGTGTGTAGAAACACACAGGTTACACACAGGTGTGTAGAAACACACAGGTTACACACAGGTGTGTAGAAACACTACGACGCGCAACCTCCCTTCAGAAAGCGCAACTGCCAAGACAAAGAAGCATAGCATGGATACCGTCATGGAGACGGAGGATTGGAGACACATGGGGTTTGGGTTTGTGTGTGTGTGTGTGTGTGTGTGTGTGAGAGACAGAGAGACCCAAAGAGAGGATCAGACCGCGTGGAGGGACGGGACGTGAAGATCAAGAGGCAGCTTGCATAGGCAGCATGTGTCTGCAGTGAAAATCACAGTGATTAGTAAGAGTGTGGAAAGGTTGTGACTGATGCACGCACACACACACCATCCCAAATGGTGTGGAGTCGCAGCGGAGGACGGACCGACGCCTCGTCAACGTGACTTGACTTGACAGCGTGGGCATGACAACACTGGGGGAAATCGTCCCAAACGTGTCAGAGCCCGGTTTCTCTCTCTCTCACACACACACACACACACACACACACACACGTACAGAATTAGCATCGTTATTCATTACGACAGACCCGCTTGCAGCCGCAGTGCATCGTCTTTCTCACAAGATGATATTTTCAGTTGTTGAGTTAGTGGCTTACAGAGCACTTGTTCAGGGAAATAAGATGCGAGGCTCCACAACATCCCACGGGCGATCACCGAGAGTCAAACAAAAGCACAGATCCCCTCCCAAAACACCAGCGCACACACACACACACCACACACACACACACACACACACACACACACACACACACACACACACACACACACACACACACACACACACACACACACACACACACACGCATTCTGCTGCTTGCTTGAGCATGCGTTAACATTTGGGCTGAATGATGCTGGAAAAAAACCCAACAGAACATTGATTGCAAACCGTTGTTTTGCATTCTCTGTCGTGGCATTCTTTAACATCACTTACGTGTCATGCCACTTGTAACTTCTGTAGTTCATTTGGAAATAATGTATCACTCAAGAGGCAGATGTCAGAGAAAGTAGGGCAGTCGTTCAATTTTCTGGTTGATTTGACATGACACCCGCCCACCAATCTGATTTCATCAACACTCGTTGATCAATCCCTTGTCTGACACACACTGTAAAGTTCTGGCAACCAAAGAAATATTAGATACATATTTAGAATTTTTTTCTTTTTTAATAAAAGGTTGGAAGTTATAGTCCAATTACAAAGAAAACACCTCAAAGTGTTTTGTTTTTTTTATCCTACAAATGTCAAATTCAACACATAGTTGCTTTAAATCTGGAGTCATTCATTTATTCATCACATACTAAACTAACTCTACCCTATTTAATTGTCTATTAAAAAAAAATACATATTTTATAGAGTACCACAGTGGGTCTAATTTGACTAGTTACATTGCACCTTTCCACTGTTACTTTAAGACATGCAGGCATCGTGATGTAGATGATGAAATTAAATACTGTGAAGGAAAGAAAACCCACACATTTGGCCGTGATTCGGATCTCCAGACTCTGACATGACTGTGATTTCTAATTAGGGATCAGCCTAATTTATCATCCCCGGCACCACAGATGGTCTGGCTGAACCACCGACTTGTCAGCGCTGGCGATATTTTTGATGTAGGTGGCATCACAGCAGCTCTACACTGATTAACACATTCGGTTGCATGTCCTTCCGCTCCTTTCTCGGTGAGCAAAACTTTGAGCCAAATATGGCAACTGCTTTTATAACCATATAAAAAAAAAAGGGGTAAGCTGCAACCTTACTTCCACATGTATTTGAATTTATTGAAGTAAGTTTAAGTAAATAAAACAAGCAAAGCCAGAAAGAAAATACTCAAAAACTGTGTTTATGCGTTATGTTTTTTTTCCCCCTTATTTTCAGCCCTGGATTCTCACAAAGTTCATAAATGAATTCTTATTCATGTATCCTGGAGGTAGAGAGGGGACAAGTTCACACAACTCCGTGCTGTTTATTCAAATAAAAACCTTGGCTCTAGCATTGTTTTCATGATTACTGGTCCCTGCCAACGCCTCATATAAAACATCTCACTGCGCAGATAAGATGATAAATCGAGTCCAGGCATGTGGTGGAATTCATGCTGACACAGCGAGATTATGCAGAGATTAAGTAAAAAAACAACAACAAACATCTGAATTTCTTTCTTTTTTTTTTTTTTTTTTTTTTTACAGATCACCTCCGTGACAGCATCAGGCTAACACAACTCGCCTCTGTGATCCCCCCCTCTGGTATTTAATATGAATGAAGCCATTAATGATTGCAAATCCGTGGTAATAGGATTATGAGGTTATAGTCCACAACTGGCCGCCCTGTCGCACCTGTTCAACGAACATCATCAAACCTGAAGCTCAGCCACACGATGTAATCGGTGCGGAACGCCGTGCGGCCAAGCTCGGGGGTCGCACTGACGGCACGTAGCCCTGGGTTTGGTCGCGCTAGGGGGCGGGGCAGCTGAGGTGCCGTTAATCTCATTAAAAAACAGTCGCGCACAGCCAGACAGTCTGTGGATTTAAAAAACAGCCCAGAAGCCCCGAGCAAACTTTAACGCCAGCGGATTAAAGGAGGACTCCGGGGCGGATAAAATCATCTCCCCCTCCTGGGTGACGGAAGAAAACGCACACGGACTGAACTGCTCCTCTGTGTGGCACAATGAGCCCCTTCATGCTTTTACAGACCTCATTTCGGGACAGAATTTTGAAGTAGGTTCAATTTATTGTTCCCCCTAATAGAACAAGGGGAACATTGCAAGACGGCAACGACAGGATTTCCTCAGGAAAATGTAGAGTAGAGGTGGTAAGAAGGCTCTTGACCCATTTATTTTCGAAGTGGACAGCCTAAACAGAAGCAACAAAAGCCCCCCCCGCAGGTTTAAGTTTTCTTTCATAAAAGTGTATTCACATGATTTTAGTGGAGGCGGAGGGAAACCCTCTGCAATATCTATCGTCTAGAGTTTGGCAACGTGACGCCACATAGCACTGATCTGACAAGCATGCACGATTATTGTGTACGTATGTAGGCGCATCTGTAGAGGGGAGGTGTTCACAGTCAGCTGGTGTTATGGCAGATGGGTTTTATTCATATTAAGATACATTAGTTTTAAAAAAAAAAAAAAGCAATTTTAAAAGTTCAAAGTAGGGATTACGATTACATGATATATTCCATATGTCTACCACTGACTCATTGTTTCGTCACCTTCCTAAAATAGTGGCCTCAGTCAGCTCGGCTCCTGTTTCTAACGTGACAGCAATGTGCTGAGCAAGAAAAAGAAACGACTCAAATGAAGTCACTCCGTGATTCAAGAGTTTGTCATAAAGAGCAGAAAGAAAAAAAGAAAGAAAAACACACACACACACACACGCACACACACACGAGAATGGACAAATGTGCGATACGCATTCACTGTGAGTCAGCTGCCGTAAGCGAGGACGAGGAGGGGACGATGGTGGAGGAGAGAGACGGAGGTGTTTGTGCGAGGCAGGGAGAGATTCGGCGTGTGACTGTGTGTCTTCGGGCGGTGCAGAGGGAGCTCCTGTCGGGTCGCGGCTGAAGGTCACATGGGAATTTTCTTTCCACAGAGTCAGGCGGTGGAGCTTGGGGAACACTCGTTGCCGCTGTTGGCTAAAAATCTCCTAACTCCAATTTCTGCGGTTGTTGTTTTTTTTTTTTTTGGCTTAGTCACCTGAGCTGGAGGAATAGCTGCTCCTCAGCTCAGGTTGTTCCTCCGCAAACCATGGACACCGTGTAGAAACCCTCCACTGGAGAATATCTGAAGCACATGGCGGTGATGTGTGAGATGATATGAATGTCTCAACTGTCAGATATTCTGCCACCAGTTAGTCCTGTGGTTTAGTATCTCCGTCTGTATTAGATCATTATGGGTGATGCCGTGAACCAGTGAGTGAAACTGTTCTACAGTAATAATGTATGTTGTTACATGTTGTTTGCTGGTATTCAATTTGAAGTTAACTGACAGTGTAATTTTAGAGTTATTTCGTGGCTTTTAAAAGCAATTAACTATCATTTTGGTTACATATTCCTCCAAAGATGAACTTCTCAATGATTTGGTGAAACACTTAGTTTATAAAAGGTTTGTCACAAGTTCCCAGAGCTCATGGTTCAAACGTCTAATTTTTTGCCATTGTTTGTTAAAATGTGATTCATTGTTATCTCTACTGTGAGCTCTCTACCATGCCATCTAATAAAAAGGCATCCGGTACAATGGCCAAAACAATCCACATATATTCATCACACGTACTGCCATTGGACATTGTATCCATGGTATCCCCTCATTTGGCTCATTTTCTTACAGTCGCTAAGACAGCTGACATTTTCAGGATGAGAGCTTTTCACCCGGCAGCAACAAAGAAAATTCCAACTTACAGTAGACTCCCGGCTACAAAGGAAGACCTACCCCGTTATTCTCTCTGTCACACACAGACACACATGCACATCAAAGGCCCGCAACACAACAGAGACCTGCATCATTCATGAGTCTTGCCAGTCCTTACAGTGCGTTCAGTCTACATGTGACTACAAGACACATAATACATCTCTCTCCTCCCCGTTAGATGCCAGCTGCACGGCTACTGACTCTGCAGCTCCTGCAGAAGAGGAGGCACGTGTTCATCCATCTGACTAAAGCTACATTCACACCACAAAATGATGCTGAGAGAGACACACGCGCGCGCGCGCGCACACACACACGCACGCACGCACGCGCGCGCGCAGGGGAGAGAGCTTCACGCTGCACATTATACAGTATATCAGCTGGTCATTAGACAACTCTGTGGCTGCTCTGGAGACGCAGACGTGCATTTCCGGGGCAGAACAGAGTTGTAGCAATATGTTTTGGGAATGGCGCACAGATAACGCAGTAATATAGTTAGTCCCTCTAAGGCTACTGTGATACCGTTGGAGATTAAAAAAAAGCAAAAACAAAAAAAAAAACATCATACTGCATTATCATTTTTTCCTTTCGGTCTCTATGGGATAGCTTTTTCTATCACCAAGGCCCAAACTAGCTTTACTTCGTGCAAAAACGTGCACACGTATTCTTTTTCTTTTTTCCCCAAGAAAGAGAAAATCCCCCTTTCAAAATAAATCATGGCGATATCTTTCTGTAGGATAAAACTATTTGTTTATATCAAGCCAGAGGTTGACCTGTAAACATGCCAGGGCGTAATAGGGGTGGAGAAACACACCAACGTCTCATCTGACTACTGGGAGCAACCACGAGCCACTGCAGGAATGATATAAAAATGATAATAAATAAGGCTGACGGTTGGGGTGCACGTGCCCGTCACGTACAGCCACCACCAGCCTTTCTTCTTTAATTATATACCCCGTATGCATAAGGAACATTAAACAACAATAACGAACACAACTTTAAATGTAACCAAAGTTAATCGTGCAGAAAGCGGTCAATGTTCGTACTAAATGCCACACACACATGCCGTGAAGTCAAAGTACTAAAATCCTTATTGTTGTTGTTTTTTTCCCCCGGTTGTTGTGAGCACCGTTCACCGGGGGAGGAGGGGGGGGGGCGGTTAACGTGTCCTGACTGGACTCACCGTGTCCGAGTGCAGGTCCTGCTGTTGGCACAGACGGTAGAGGAACGAGGTCTGCTCTTTGAGGAGGGTCTGCCGCGTCGTGAGGAACACCGTGCCGCCGACGTTCAGCCGGACCCACTTCCCGTTGTTCCCCCCGGTGGGGTTGATGACCGAGCCGTTACCGATGCTCTGCGACGCCGTCCCGCCGGGCTCAGTCGTGCTGGAGGTGGCCGACGTCGCGCTCTCTCCCGCCTCGGTGTCTTTGTTGTTGTTATTATTGTTGTTGTTGCTGTTGCTGTTGAGGTGGCCGCCGTGGTGCGTCGACAGCGCAGCGACGTCCTCCGGTTCCCGCTGGTCGTCCGCTGTCGTTGCCATTTGGAAACAGCCGCTAGACACGAGATGAAGACGAGCGAGGGCGTCCGACCGCGTCCACCGTTGCCTCGGCTCTTTCTCTCCGTTTCCAGCCGAGCACGCTCCGCCCCAACGCGGCACATTCAAAGATCAGCCGCGTGAAGGTACAGGAGGTGAGGCATAGTACATCCGAGAAATACTTTCAAAATAAGAGCTCGACCTGGTTAACTAAATGGAAAGTATGCGTATAATAAAACAAATCTAAGTATTTGTAGATATTAAAGCAGGCGGTACCTTTGTATGTACCCTGACCCCTCACATGGCAATATAACTTAAAATAATGTATAGTAGTAACAAATAAAATGACGCCTCTTGCTTGATATATCAAGTGAACAAATACTGTTACAAATAACATATTTCTGTTTGATAATATTTACAGTTACTTAGGCTGGTTTAATAGTTTAAATGCTTACCAAACTGAGTTTTCAGCCTTCTTTTGTAAAAATGAGTAACAAATTAAATCTATATATCCAAACTAATAGTGGATAACCTGATTTGTCTACAATCAATGCTTCAATGAGTATTAAATATCTAAGTTATAAGTTTGAATTCTGTCCACTCTTAATTTGAGAGATACAGTTTAACGTTTTATTTTGAAAGTTGCCCGATTTTCGGTTTTGGTCTAGTTCTTTCTAACAATCTGAGAAAGACCAAAACACTGGGTCTTGTAGTTTTTATGAAACTATTATAAATACTAAATACAGGAGAAAATGCACCTCAGTTTACAATATATGAATGCTTTATTATCAATAATATTAAGTAAGATCATTTTATTTCCACACTGTATAAACCTGAGGAAACATTGCATAGAACTTAAAACAAAAACAACAAAACAAATACATTAGTATTCAATTAAAAAATGTAAAACATAAAAGCATTCTCCTGATGGCTAAAATCCCAAACTTTGAGAAACAAACTTTTACATAGTATGTGAAAACACTGCTAATAAATTAATAATCCTCATGTTAATACAGTGTACAGACTCATAATGCAAACACTCTTGGATGGAGACTGAGAAATGAGAGCAGCAGTGATTCCAACAGGATCATCTTTCTGTTGCTACTGGCTGGTGTTCAGTTGAAACAAGCAAATTAATAAAAAAATGCATTTTAGGATGATAATGTATGAATGAATTAGTAAATAGTTTGATCAAGCCTCAGGCTGGCATCAATCAGCTTTATAATAAATGACTAACATTCCATTAAAATTCATATTTGACGATGGGAAATTAAGTCATTCAGATTGTCCCGTGTCTTCATCTTTTTTGTTGTTGTGAAAATGTCTGAGAATTTAAACTACACTTATATTTCAATTATATTTTTGACCAAATTTGAGGAACATTTTTATCATAATTTGCCAGGTTTTACATTTTGCCCAGTCGGGTGACAAACATTTATTCTCGATTTGAACCGGAAAGCGTGACCTATTCTACCTGGATTGGTCGTATCTGCTCTCAGGGCCGATGCAGTGTGGGCCTCATAGTGACGAAGGGAAAGTTGTAGGTCTGTGGAAGACCCTGATGAGTTGTGAGGTTGAACGATTGCCATGAGAACGGACGCAGGCCCCCCTGTGTCGTGGGGCCGTTTATTGCCTCCGCGACCAGCTGGACAGCCATCTGGTAGTCTGTCACCTGCACCGTGAGATCGATATGGGTAAGAAGGGGCAGAACGGAAGGAGTGAGTAACAGGAAGAAAGTGAGGCCATTGAATTCAAATATCAAATATTCATCCATGGAGAAAGTTCTAGAGCCATTAATAGAGTTAGGTCATTCAAAACCTGCAATTCACTTGTAATATTTTAGGTTCAACCAATGTGGCTTCCATGACATTTGAAAAATGCTTTTCTGAAAGCCAGAAATGAAAAGGAGTCAGTGTTTTTCTCAGTTTTCTTCCTTTGGATTGGAAAAGCCTCTGTAGAAAGTTTTAGACTAACAAAGTTATTTGCATGTTAACAGCTGTTTCATGCAGGATACATATCCTGAAATATTAGTACTTTTTACATTACAAAACAAATTATACCTACTAAACATCAACACGTTAGCATTGCCATTGTGAGCACATAATCAAATGACTTAAGAAAACAGGTAAAGAAAAGAGAATATCATTGCAGGTTTGACAAACATTTTAGGAAGTCCTGCGTGGTGATGACTAGCCAATAACCAAATTGGCAAATTGACAAAAGACCAAATCATTCCTACATCAAAAACACATAAATGCATCTATAAACAAGTCATCATAATGTCTTGTAATAGCATTTTTCAACCAGATCATTTGTCAAACTTGATACTGGCACTAATGTGCTGATGACCTCTGACCTTAGTGTCATAGCAACCTCCTGGCCGTGGTCTCCGTGGTCTCAGGTCGTTACGGCAACAGATGGTTTTACACGGATGGCCCTTGGAGTAGGGGTCTCTCTTGAAGTCTGCAACAGAAGCAGTCTGACTTTTAGTCAGGCTTACAGTCTGAAAATACCCTGAATTACTTGTGTGTGCATGTTTATTCTTAGAATATAATTATGAGTTATTGTTACACCTACTGTTGTATCTCATGATGTGTTTGAGGGAGTTTAGGTCTGACACCTTGGCCTGGTCCCTGCGGAGGATTTTGGCTCGAGGACAGAGGTCGTATGAGAAGTCCTCTCCGTATCTCTTCCACATCACACTGTACCCACTCAGGTTGTAGATTTCAACGTGAAATGGTACGTTGTAGGATGGCCAATAACCTGCCAAATGTAGCACACTGAAGTTGGAGGTCGTCCAGACACATTACTACCTGAAACAGCCCTCTTGAATAAAAAAAAAAAAAAAAAAAAAAAAAACCCCGATAAAGATAGATGTTTGTTTACCTCTGCGTAAAGCTTGAGTCTGATCAGAGTGCATCACCTTCCCGGGAATCTGCTCCACCACAGTCAGAGCTCCCTCCCTGATACTGTGACCCAGAGAAACCCTGCTCAGGTCCACCAGCATGTACTGGCTGTTATATGTACCTAAAATACAGAGGGGGGGACATGCTCTGTTTGCTGCTTCACAGACACAGGAAGTCCACAGGGGTTATGAAGGTCAGTAAAGCATGCTGTTCATTGTTTTAAGGACAGGCAGTGGCTGCATTAAAATCTGCTGTAAACAGGCAAACCATCACAGTGAACAATTTGTTTCCTTTATAAATAATATTGATCACCGTGCCACCATGATTGTGTGGTAAGTACAGCTTTGAGCGTGGATTCTCTTAACAACTATCCCTGCTGCCACTTTCAAGAATACTCTGACAGCTGAGAAGTGAAGGGAAGATGCCGAACAGAAGCTTTGTTGTGGGAAAATAAATACAGAAGATAAACAAAGCAAAAAGGTCTCCATTTGTGATACTACCAGACTTAGAGTCTACAGCCACACCAGCAGCTCTGTGGGGCTGGGCTTTGAGCTAAAAGGCTACGTCAAGTATTGGACAAATTTAAAGAAATTTGACTGACTGGTGGTGCGAGATGAAAAGTCAGAGGATCACCAAAATCAGTAGCCTTCATCCTCTGGGGACTATGAATATCTGTACATTTTTTGCCAATCCATCCAGGAGAGATATTTCACAGGACTAATACACATTTTAACTGGCTGGTGGTGCAAGAGGAAAGGTCAGAGAATTCAGGATTTATCCTCGTGGGACCATGAATGTATACAATTTCACTCTGTTCCATCAAAAGGTTATTGAGATATTTCATTCTGTACCAAAGTGGTGGAGCGACTTTGACATTCCAAGAGCCGTGCTGCTGCGGCCTGGCTAAAGAATCCTGAAGCTGGCGGCCAAACAGGAGCTCCAAACGCAAAACAATCTTCCAAATAGCTGATGTCAACGCATCTTTGAACACAACGTCTGTCTCTCTCTGCAAGTACACTAATACTGTACTGACATAAACTCCTGACTTTGTAGAAGGAAGGAAATCAATCTAAGAACTACTATAACCTTTGGAAAGTTTGCATTAATAAACATTATTAAACATGCATGATTTGGGCAGTATGGCGGCTAAAGACGATAACAGAACGTCTCATCCTCGTCTAGTTGCATTGCTTCTAGTACACGACTGGCACAGGGAAAATAACATGCACAGTCTCGCATGTGCCTGAGGGATCTGATGCTGGAGGAAGAAACACACTGAACTTCTGACTCCAGAGTGACGGACTTGCATACACAACATATCCCTATCTATATGAAATAAAAAGAACACCCAAAGGTCAGTAAAGGCGCATCGTGTTTTCTGCCTGCAGGCCACCACAGCAGTTCGGCAGGACGGGGGAGTATGAGAGCGGAAGCTGACGGGCAATGAGAAGACTGTCAGTCTCAAGAACACTCTGTCCTGTTCTCCTCTGCCCTCCCATGGCAACGTGACGTGAAAGATCAAAGCAGCTGCCCAATTAACGCACGTGTTGTATAATGAGAGGCATGGTCTTATTCGATAGTCTGTTAAATCTCTATGGAAATGTTTCCTGTGGATTTTTAAGTCAGGGAGTTAGTTCCAGACTTTCTGCAGGTCTCATTTTCCTCGCGTCCGCTCTTATTTCAGACTTTTCCTCCAGCGTACAATGAGGTTGGCATGTGGTCTCAAGTGAAATGGTTCTCACTATTATGTGAATAATCATGACATTTGGTACAGACATGGGTCTGTACGTCCGCCTCCAGGATGAATTTTAACAACGTTGGCGATCCCCTCACCTTTTGTTTATTTAAATCCCACGTGTGCGAGTCTTTTATATGCATTATATGCATTCATACCTGGGAGGCCGCCGTCAGCCGGCCCTGAGTCATGGTCCACCTGTAGTTTGTCAGCCATTTCTTTGGTTTTGAGGTATTGTGTGATCGAGCCAACATTATAATGTGCGAGGCAGGCAGAGGTTATGGTTCGCACGATCAAAAGGTTTGCGCATGCAACGAAAGGGGAGTTGAGCGGAGCGACTGCTACGTCATGCCATCTGCTCACACTTTTGGAAAGAACAGACTCTGTTCAGAAAAGTGGGACACAACAGTTCTTTGCCTACTTTGGTTTGGACTAACCCCCCTTGACTCACATCAACTGGATTTCACCTGAGTTGTATCTGGAGAAGACGTGCGCCCACTCCTCTCCGCTGTGCGCCAGGCTGTTGGCCAGGCGGACTCTCTGCCAGGCCAGCAGGCTGTGAGGGCTCAGCTGGGAGAGCAGGGAGACGTTGAAGACGCCGATGGTGGTCTGAGTCATCAGCAGGCCGCTCCCAAGCAGGTAGAAGTCGTCCAGAGACACCAGGAAGCCTGGAGGCGGAGGAGGAAGTGGTGGGAAGGGTGTTTCAGGACAAACATCAGAGAGGGAATGTTTGGGATCATTTCATATCCTCGACTACAACCTACAGTAGGTTGTTGTTGCCTAGCAGCACCTTGAACTTCAGTTTAAAAAGGGTACAAGTCAGGTTAGCTGTTTACTGCTAACAAGCAGCTGGCTGTAGCTGTGTATTTACTTTACTATTAAGATTACAACATAAAGGAAGAAGAAATACTTTTACTTATTTTATATTCCTGCTACTATCATTACATTGACATTACTACTACTATGTTTCCCTGCCACAGACTGAGCTCTGTGCTAAGCAGAAGAATTACTTTCAGTAGAGAATGCACACTGAGGATTTGGGTTAAGTCCTTGATGTCGGTGTTTATATTTTCCAAGATGAAAATGAAACCGTGTGGATTAAGGACAGGCAAGTTCACCTCTGCTCAGGGCGTTCACAAGAAAGCTGTGCTTTGCTGTACTGTATGTTGACAAACACTGCTGTTTAAAATTCAAGTTATATACTCAGAAAACACTGTTTCGTCTACAAGCTGTATAGCTCACTTTTTCCAAATGGCTTCATGCCATGTCTGATGTTCTATTTCAAAAATTGTGAATACAGTCTTGTGCAGCTCTCTGTGTGAGTGTGTATACCAGGGTAGCTGCTGAACGACATCTTTCCAGTGGCGGCGTGTGTGTCAGACACCCTGAAGTCCCAGTGTTTATAGATACGCATGGTGGCTGCATACGTATACCAGCTAGAGTGGCCAAACAGCAGGTTCTCAAAGCCTGGCAGCACCTTGGACGCAGAGGAGGGAAAGAATGCGTTAAGGACGGGTGTGTGCAAGTCCTGTCTGATGCTGGCAGGAGTGAAACAATGGACCGGTTAGGGCATGTGTGCTATTTCACTGAATCACTCTTGAATTCTTATAATGGTAATCTGGTGACGTAAGCCCTAATCTTTTCATCTAGCGACCCCATCACGTAAAAAAAAAAAAATGTAAATTCTTCCACACCTACAGAACTAATGACAATCCCATCAGCTGTAATTTGTGTTTAGTGCTAATTAGAACATGTTAGCATAATGGCACCATTTAGGTTCCTGCAATCAAATCAGATAAGAAGAAATAAAATCTCATTAATTAAAACCTAATGGTGTAGGATTTCAGATTGCACATTACCCAAGGGTCCTCATTCCATTTACACTTTGTTTTGCCTAAATGATTATAGGAGGAGAGGATACATCCTCCTCCCAATGGCCTTCTGCACTCGGTGACACAAGAAGAGGAAATTACTAATGCACAAGCATCCACAATAAAACTAATTAGACGTTGAGGCCTACCAAGTGCTCCCTCACAGCTTGAGCCAAATGAGCTTGGCCTAACCTTGATGAGAGCAGTGCAGTGGCCCATTCCTGGCATCCTGAAAGCGCCGGCCTCTGTGGAGGAGTTGGAGCGAGGCGTCAGAGCTGGGACGAGGTCCAGGAGGTCGCCAACACCATTCAGAAACTGGAGGGCAAATGCTGATAGAGGCTGGGAGGAGGGTGGAAGTGGCAGAGATGAATGAGATGCTACTGTGACAACTCTCTCACTCAATTTTGCCAACACACACACCCACACACACACACACACACACACACACACACACACACACACACACACACACACACACACACACACACACACACACACCTCTCTGTGTTTGCTTTTGGCCCAACGCGCAGCTCCCGCATGGAGTCCGTCCAGCTGGGCCAGGATCAGTCCCAGGTAGTTCCACAAGGGGTCGCTGTGTCTCCTCAGTTTCACCTGCTGTCTGGCCCACTGGTCCTGCTTGCTATGGATCATTCCACACATTCCTCACAGCTGAGAGACACTTTGGGCTCTTTCTGATACTAATAAGTGCATTTGGCTGTGGCCTGTGGCCTGATTTTGCTGTGTAAATTCAAAACAATCACTGCATGCATAAATGTAATTTTTGCATTTAGTATATAGACTAGTGTCAATACTGGTGAAGCTGACAATATTTCATCAATCAATGTGTTCATTTTTTTCATTTCTAAACAGAATAAGAAAACAAATAATAATACAAATATTGAGTATATCTATTTAGTCAGGTGAAGAGGCCTTTGATCACGGTTGGACATGATAGCTCTTCATTTAAACTAAAGTTATACAGACATTTTTTCTGTAGCTAAAGGGAAAAACCTCTTTAAGAATGTACCTTAAAAACCTTTTCAGGGGATTCAAAACCTTCTCATCCTTTAGGAGCTGAGGGTAGATGTTGGAGTAATGTTTGAACATCTGTCTGCGGAGAAAAAATAAGGTTTAATTTCTAGGTCACTAAGTAAACACAGTTTCAGTGACAGCTAATTGCTACACTGTCAAAACTGTAATCAGAAATGTAATCTAATCAATTAAACCAACCCAGTGATGCAAAAAGATATTCAGAATAATATTTCCGACAACTGCACACAATGAAATGAGTTTCTCCACTGGGGATTAATAAAGTTTTCAATCAATCAATCAATCAAAATTGGCCGTTGTGTGACATTTTATGAAAATGTACATTAGCTGACACATTTTAAAAAGCCTCCTTAGTTTTTTTTCATCATATTTTTCACTATATTTTTCTTTGCATTTAGAATATGTCAACCCTGATGTAAGTCTTTTACAACACAATATCATATGACGGGCCTTTTTCACAGCGGCTAATTCAACCTGTCAAAAAAGGAAAAACAGGTGTAATTTATACCATTAAAAATGAGTGTCCCAGTAAGCCCTGACCATGTGACGGTGAGCCAAAGCTCAATGGAACAAAATGATTCATTATTCATTATCTAACACACAGACTTGAATTGATGATGCTTTCAGGACAATTTGACCATTGATAGTGAAGTACAGTGAAGCTCTGCGGGCTCAAAGAGTTTGGATTTGAGATATTTCAGACACATTTGTTTTGTTTGCAGTCCTGTGACACTCACCCAGCAGTGAGATAACCTTCCAGGTACCCAGCCAGGAAGAAGGTGGTCTCATCGTCCTGCGCGATTCCTCCATGACCTGCGCAGATCTCCAAGACGCCCCATCCAGAGAGGAGCAGAGTGTCATTGAAGTAACCGTAGGCTCCCCCTTCTGTTTCCATCGACCCTTCCTTCAGGATCACACTTTTCTGGGCAGCATCCAAGTACACAGTGGCCTCTTGGAGCTCTACCATTGTATGAGGGTGGGCAGGGTTACAGGGTTGAGGTTGGATAACACGCATTATATAAGATCATGTCATCACACCAATAGAGTGAACTATAAGGCAAACGCAGCTCATCAATAAGACTACATTTTCTTATTTGTTACTTGATTGTTTTTTGTCTAATGAATATTAAACTTTATAGGCTAGCACAGGGGTTTGCATTGATCTGTGTTGTTACTTCAGTTAGAAGATGATTATCTATTTGAAACTAAATCTGATTTATTGTATGGGTTACAGATTTACATAAAATGTATTATTAAAAATAAAAAAGATGATGTTATATGTAAAATAGAATAGAGTAGAGCAGAATAGAATAGAACAAAGAAACAATCCATTATAAAACACCCTAAATATTGTTGCTAACTATATCTGTTGATCATACGCAATTCCATATAAACAAAACGGCCTTCCTCTTTCAACAGGTTTAACTGAATTATACTGGATTAAAAAATTGTGTTCGCCATGTTCAGATACGCCATTACTCACGGTAAATTTGCACTGATGCAGCCAAAGTGCTCAGCAGTACGCACAGTTTGATGCTTTGCTTCTCCATGTCGGCTGTTTTCTCGCGAATCTCTGCCTTTCAAAAAGTAAATGTCTACTTCTTTGACAGCGACAGTGATGAAGAGTAATTTCCACGGAGCCAATGAAGCGTATGTTTTCGGTTGCTGCTTCTTTTAATTGCATGAGACAATATTCGTCACCCTGATGATCCTAATAGATTGCGTCCACTTCTGTATCCCCAGAAAAAGCAACCACCCCAGATGGGACTCGAACCCACAATCCCTGGCTTAGGAGGCCAGTGCCTTATCCATTAGGCCACTGGGGCACTGTGATTAAGGGGCGGGGTCAAAGAGGTTTAAATCCAACCCATCGTAACCCTATTTTGGTTATAGAGGTTGTATTTTGTCACGCTTATAACCTCTCATTTGACCAGCTGACCGCCTAACACAACACTTTGTATTAATTTCTCTCTTCAGGGATAAAACGCGTGGAAAAACATGCGCTCAGCATGGTTATGCGATGAGGTTCTATGGATGGTTCCATTATCTCGCCTCAATAGGGGTATTTATGTTATCCTAATGTGACTTTGACCATTACAATATGCATACAAGGCCCTAGATAGAAGATTCAAGCAACGAGTTACATCATAAATGTTACAAACTTGCTTGTGTTGGCATATCTCTTCTAACAACTTTATATTAAAGCCCTGCAGGATTCCAGTGTCCACTTTAGACAAATGGAACTTTCCCACCTGCGCAGTAGCAAGTATGGTTTTGTTTGGAGAGAAAAGAGAGTTCAACCACCGCGTTAATGATTTAAATAAATAGTCTGTATGGAGGTAAATATATATGATATATTCTCTCAGTGACAAACAGCTATTAACCCACCTGTGAGGCAGTTTAAATTAAATGTCAGGTAACGTTATGAGTAGTTAGCGAGTGTTAGCCACCTAGCATTAGCGCGGTATTGTAGCGATAGCAACGATAAACACAGTGAAACTGGCTTTTACAAAACAGCTGCTAATGCTGCCATTGGTGTGCCATCTTTTATACAGGACCTGAAGAAATCACTAAAGATGCCGCTCTTTGGAAACACATTCAGTCCGAAGAAGATTCCACCCCGAAAATCTGCGTCTCTGTCCAGCCTTCACACGGTGAGCTGAGAGAACCTAAATACACTGTTTTAGTGGCACTACATGAAAGGGGATATACAGAGGGAATACACGCATGTAAAGGAGTTAACCGCTGAGGTTTGGATCGTGCTCAACGGGCTCCAGCTTGACATTGTGTTTGTCATTGCATGCAGACTCATCTGTTGTTTTTACCCTGTTTCAGTTGGATCGCTCAACTCGAGAAATAGAACTGGGCCTTGAGTATGGACCTCCTGTGATGAACCTTGGGGGTCAGAGTTGGAAATTTGAAGAGGGGCAGTGGATATCAGGTAATGAGTCTGATAATAATGAAGGATACAGACCAGTGCAGAGAACCAGACCAGTTTCTTGCTGTTGGCCCCTGAATAGCCAAAGCAACACTAATCCTTGCCTTTTTTCTGTTTTGCTGAACCAGAATCTGGTGGAAATGTGTCTGGTAGGGAATTGCAGCGCCTTAAGAAAAGAAATGTCCAGCTGGAAGAAGAGAACAACCTCATGAAACTTAAAATTGAAATTCTCTTGGACATGGTAAGAACTGAGCAGATTTGATTTTGCCCTTCCATTCTCAATAACATTAAATATGCTATGTGGAAGTTGTAGGAAAGTTCATTTTGGCCTTAATGGAACAAAATGATTCATTATTCATTATCTAACACACAGACTTGAATTGATGATGTTTTCAGGACAATTTGACCATTGATACCCCTTTCAAACAGATGCAGTGATCTTGGATAAACCTGTGTTTGTTATGTATGAATGGGCAAATATATATGATCACCCTCAGGCTCCATAACCATGCTTTTCATCAGTTTAGAACAACATGTAACACTGCTTCGTTTTATAATAAAGGCTCGCTCAATACATTTTGATCATACACTTAATTACCAGTTCAATGGTTGGTGTAATTTACTCTCTTACCAAATCTTTTCAATAACTGCTGTTTAATATTTTCTTTATAGCTGACAGAGACTACTGTGGAGTACCACCTGATAGAGAAAGAAGTGGAAGATATAAAGACTCAACATCGAAGGAAAAAATGACATATCCGATCTGATGCCTTCATCACAAAAAATGTTCTTCATTCTCAGAGAACTTGAAGTTTGTTGATATAAAAAAGAGCTGTTACTTTCTTTTTGTTTTTTGCTTGTACGTACAGAATTAAGTGCCCATATGTTTTGCATAATGAGGATTTTTGTAGGTCTCGGCCCTGCTTGTATTTAATCAAAGCAGGTACTCCATAATCAGATTTTTTGTCTACTTTTATTTGTTCTGTTCTGCATTTGTAACTGTAAATCTGAAACAACTGTGACCATCGTTGTTCAAGACACAGCATCATTTCTACATCTGTATGGCAAGTACTGGCCAACATTTTTTGTATTTATTGTATTTTCTATTCAGATTAAAAGTAAAATCCATCACAGAGTGTGGCATTATGGTCATTCACAGGTTGTTTTTTTATATTATCCTAACAACGTATTGAATTGATACTTAATTGAGTCATAATCAGTGACAAATTTACAAGAAGACAAGACAAATCTGAATTCAACAAAATAGTAATATTGCCTGCTCTTGTATATATAATCAGAGTAATTACAAATGTTATTTTTGACCTAGGGAACAGAAGTTTGACAAAAATGTTTTCTCAAGGTCCACTATTATAGCTTTGCTTTTATCCGCAACCCAGTAAGTGGACCTTAAGCACGTTTTTGTTTTTTTGTGATCAAAATCCTAGATCATTGTTATGCGATCATGACCACGAAATGTATGCACTTATTATTGATTTTTTTATGAACCAGGATAGTTTATTAATGTATAGTATTATTTATATATAGTTATTCTTTTTCATCACCAATATTTCTGGTGCATAGTAATATTTACAATACTATTGTGTAATTATTATATTAAAATCCTTTGTGAAATGTTGTTTGGAATTTCAATATTTGTGTAAGATATACTTTCCAAAATTTTTTCTTAAAGTAGATCTGTAATTGATCATATTCTTTATTCCAATAAAACAGTTTTTCAGTCAATTAAAGGTACGGCGTTGTATACATTAGTCTCACTCCCTTTGGGGAGGCCTGATTGGTCGATGCACATGTCAGTCAAGTGCTCTTCGCAGCGATTGGTTTAATGGTTCTAACTGCGCATGCGCAGGTGATCGCAGTTATTGCAGCGTTTCGACGGTTGAGCTTCCGACAGCGGGAGAGACGAAGTCGTTTTGAGCCTCTACTTTCAGCACTTTAACCCGCCGGCTTGGCGATTATTCAGCAATACAGAAGAGGACTTCTATACACTTGACTTTTAATAATGCCTCGGGGCGGTAAGTATTATTAACGGAAATGTGACATGCTAATTTTTAGCAAGCTAATTCTAGCTAGTGACTTGTTAGCTAAAGTAGTAGCTCTCCCGTTGGACTCTCACATGCTTAGCTGTTAGCATGCTAACGGGTTAGCATGGTGTGTATGCGGGTTTAAACGTTTCAGAGAAGACGCGGCGTGTCCCGATAGTGAGTAGCTAATGGCTGCACATGGACACTTGTTGGTAATATAGATATCTAGCTAGCTAAATGGTTTGAATGCTTCGCTTTTTGACCATTTGTGTGTAATTGCCATCGTTGCCATGTGCACAGGAGACCGCTAACGTAAACATAGTGTTATCGTTTATTTTAATTCCCGGCAGATGGCTGTTGTTACCATCAACGGATCCGTTCACAAGTGTTTAGTTAAAATGTTCTCGAGCTCTGTATTTGTCTAACTCTCCACTAGCCGAGACATTTGCCGGTGAGCGTCGCTGGCCCTCGGTGAGCGTCATGTGTGTGACTCATCCCCCACCACACACTTACTCTCTGCCCCCTTTTCACACTTTACAGCAGCATGAGATCTTAAGTGAACTCTAACTATAAGTTTGATCTGTGTTGGGATATGCGATTCAGAGGTGGTTTGAGACATGTGTGTCCACATAGCGAGGCTGTAGATAAAAGCAGCTATACCTGCGCCACATAACGCCATCCAATATTACATCACCCCAAAGTCTGACTGACAAAATTGGCATGGTGTCTAGCACAGGCCTCTCAAATTTCAACAACAGGCGTCACCAAGGCAGTATTTATCAAGTGCCACATATAGTCATATGTCATTGTAAAGTTGTTACTGTGGTTGAGTGTAACTGTGTCGCTGTACTGAAAATGATTCAGCAAACTTTGTAGTTTGCTTGTTGAATGACAAACTTAAAACTATTTGGATGCAGCTGATTTGCTCGTAACAACTCTTACATCTGTGTTTACAGGGAAAAGGGGCCACAAGGGCAGAGGGAAGCAATTTAGCAACCCAGAGGAGATTGACAGACAAATGAAAGCGCAGAAAGAGTTGGTGAGTGAACGATCTTTGTTGCAGACATGAGAGTTGCCTTTAATCGAGGCCTGTTGTGATTGAATGTCTATGTTAACAGGAAGAAAATCCTGGTGCAGAGAAGGAGAGCTCCGCAGACTCTGATGAAGAGAGCAGCAGTGATGACGAAAACGATGTGAGTGAGAGAAGGGGTATAATATTGATTGGGCAGCGAAACTACTTGGTGGGGTTGAAGGACTTACACTACACCCAATCTTGCTAAGATGCATTTAGCTTAAAGTCCATTGTCATAGTTGTCAATATTCTTTTGTAAGATTGTTTGGGCAGAGGGAGGCCAAAGGTAATAAGAAAATGTACATTGAACAATAAAATTTGTCTGTAAATGTGTTTTTTGAAGGACAAAACTACACCCAAACAATGGCCATGTGTAGTAGTATGTAGACAAACAAACAAGTTTACCAGCCTCTGCCATAACTTACAAGCTCTGTGATGATGGTTTCCTGTCTCACTGATGTCACAAAGGTGTTTCTTTTTGCACACAGTCCAGAAAGAGGAGTGGAGTAGAGGGGCTTATCGAGATTGAGAATCCCAACCGTGTGTCTCAGAAGAGCAAGAAGGTGGCCGAGGTAGACGTCACTGCTCCCAGAGAGCTGTCTCGCAGGGAAAGGTAGGGGGCACTCAGAAAATGAATGTTTGTATTTGTGTTCCTTGCCTTTTTTGTTTAGCTTCTGGAAACGTACAATGTTGCTGGCACCAGGCGTTTTATCTTGAGCATTATTTTACCTTATGTCTATGCCCTCCTGTTCACTCTGTCAGAGAGGAGATAGAGAAGCAGAAATCGAAGGAACGCTACATGAAGCTCCATCTTGAGGGGAAGACTGACCAGGCCAGGGCCGACTTGGCCAGACTAGCCATCATCAAGAAACAGAGGGAGGATGCTGCCAAGAAGAGAGACGATCTCAAGAAAGGTGAGAAAACACAACAATTGACACACACAGAACAGTTCTGTAAAGTTAAAAGTTTGGACTAAAAGTGGAAATTGTGCTTTTAATCAGCATGTTGCATAGAAACGGAGCACAATTAAGTCCTGTCCACACCGTAGGGTAAAACAATTGATTGCTCTCCATTGACTTTGTATTGTGTGAAGGTACCTTCTTGTCACTTTGACTTTGTCACCAGACTGTACAAGGCCAGTTACTAAAAGTTGATTGATCCACATTGTAGCCACTTCTGGGTATTGCAACACATGCGTCTCTAACTATAATTTCCAACAGGAGACTTTAGGATTCACAGAGCTGTCGTTCGCTTGTGTGCTACACATGTTGTTTGGAGCCTGACATTATTCTTTCTGTTGCTTCCTATGTTATGATAAAGATGCTGATGATGCCAAAGCAAAGCGCTAGTCCTCCATCTGAAAGTTTCAACATGCACTTCAGACTCAGAGGGATGGAGAGAGAAGGAGATCTGGAGGAGGACAACGGGGAGGGAGACCAATACGAGTGGCATCAGATATGGGGTGATCCTGAACTCCCGTCCCTCATTTCAAATCAGAGGGGCGTGGGTCTTCCATAACAGCGTGGTCAGGACTGGGGAAACGGGTGGATCGAAGTGAGCTGAAGAGGAATGCAACATTTGGGATGCCTCTAGTTTTCTTCCTCAAGAGGAGACAGTCGCAGGTGTTCCAAGTGCTTCACTGTCTCTTTACTCGTCCCCACCCACCAGGGTTTTAATTCTGAAGCTGCTGAAGTTATTTCCATTTCTTTCCATTGACTGAAACATTTGTACACAGTTACCTAATACAAGTTTACTTAATGACTGGACAGCTTTTACAGTGAGCGTGCATGGGGATATCTTTGGTGCTTTGCTTTTCCTTCCATCTCGCCTGATTTGTAAGAAAGCAAATCAGTGACAGATGGAGAAAAAGAAAACTATTCAGAGGATAAAGTGATATATAAGAATTATACAATGTAATTTAGAATTTGTGGATATTTTGCACAAGACATTGGTATAATTTTCTAAAGATTTGAGTTTTTTTTATTTTCCTGCAGCATCCAAACATGAATATCTTTCTTCGCAAGCCTCCTGGTGTTGATTTTGCCTCTTTTTTTTTTTTTTTTATCCCCTTTTTTTTTCAATTGGAAATTTACAGTTAGAATAATCTGTCCTCCTATCACAACACGTCTCGAACTTTTTTTTTTTTGTTTATTTTGCATTTTCATGGATCTTTTTTTCTCCAAATTGACACTTTGCTCACTTGAATCATCTTATTGCTGTCAGTTCAAAAGTGTTTCAGAACGGGTTTTATAATCCTTTGCTCAGAGCACTTGGAATATTACTTGAATTGCCTTTAATAAGCATTTTTAAGTTGTTGAACATCAGTGTTGGAAAGCGTTGTCCCAAACCGCCTCAGTAATTGTGGCCTGCCTTCTTTCTGTTGGGGTCCTCTGTGGTTCTATAGGAGGGATTGTGTCTTTTGTTGCCTTTTTACAAAGTTTACACAAGACCCGTTCACTGTCTTTCTCCTGTGATTAAAGTCCTACAAAGAACCTACGCTGAGTTAGTTTATTAGGTACACTTAGAATCTACTCGAATCCTTTACATCATCACCACGAGTACGTTTCCAAATTGACCACAGACGGCAAAATCAAAATGCAAAATAATAAACTTCACAAAGAGCGGTTTTACTGCAGGGCATTTGTAATGTTTCGTCTGCACAGATGTATATGATAAACTGGTGATTTTGGTGTGTGGAGAATTTTGTAAATGCCCTGATCAGGAAAACAAGTGTTCCCTATAAAATGGAAACGGCTTAAAGAATAAACCGTTAAAAACCCTAAAGTGTGAGAAATGTAGCCACAGTGAAAAAAAAAAAAAAGAATTCCTCAAGTTTTCCATCATGTATTTGAAGTCATTTTTAAAAAATAAATTCATTAATAGATCATTTTTGTGTTTTTCAGTTTCTCCCCTTAAGCAGCTGGAATTTGTAGTTCTTATGGTTCATTTTGTTGTGTCTTTTACCTGCAAGTTGTTTTGGCACTGAAAGTGAAGTCTGCAGATTAATAACACTGAATATTGCAGAAGTTTAGTTGTCCAATCCAAAAACTTCTCCAAAAACTAACCTGTATATCATTCAGCAACATTCTTTAAATATTTATTTTCTCTTAATGGTTTGCAAAGAGAAAAATAAGAGTCCACTCCAGATGCACCAAACTTTCTTAACTTTCCCTAAACACTATAAGGGCAGGAGTTGTGCTGTGTGCAAATAGAATTGGGGGAGATGCCACCAAAAAGAGGCTGTAAAAATGAACTTAAAACATCTAAAATTGATTGTGATATTCCTGATTTTTTTTTTTTTTTTTTTTTTTTTTTTTTTAATATAATCTTCCTCAAATTTAAATCTTGTATCCAACAGATTGTGGACTGTGAAAACAAGATATATATATATTTTTTTTATCTTGGTAAGGGTGCTCTTGACCGCATGTAACATTTTACTCTCACCTATGAGAAGCTTAATGAGAAAACAACGGTGAATCCAAGAAATGATTGGGTACTCGCAACATATGAACAAACCATGGGTACGAACAAAAATAAGCAGAAATGTTTATGCATTTAGCCGTTGCCACCACTAGACTGCAGCATCTGACAGGCACCCGGGATAACGTGCAGCCTCCACCCGAACATCTGTGTGCGGCTCTTGATGCGCTGCCGACATCTAAAGAGGTTGACGACAACAGAAGCACTCTTGATGATTTCCCTCACACATCTATGGAGCCGTGACTCAGCCTGTACTGGGGTCCAGGTGAGCTCCTCCCATCACCTCCTGGATGTGTTAGTTAGAAACAGAAAGTTGGAAGTTTAACAAGGACTTGTTTTTGTTGCTATTCTGCTATAAATGCTATTTCATCCTTCATTTTAATAGCTGTTTATTGATTGATTAGTCCAATGCTCATATTTGTAATATGCACAGTGATATGTGGGGGTGAAATACTTTACTGGATGTCCTGGAAGCCCATAGTGTGCACTAATGAGTAAAATATATATCAGAAAAGGCCTTAGTTCGCTCAGAAAGCTTCAGAAGAGCCACAATTAAATAAAAATAAGTTTTAAACTGACTGAAAAAAAAAAGAAGAAATTGCCACAACCAGTAGAAATGACAGTTTCCTCTTTTGGCCTTTTCACATCCTTTTAATTCATGAGCACACACTGTTTGCATTTACAGAAGTATGTACTAACATTGCACTGCCTGCCAGAGGTATGTTTTTACAGCGTATGCGTCACTCTAATGAGATATAAATCTGTCTTATTACCATCCAGGATTATTATATATAGATTTATCGCTCCTACAGTTTGAGAAAATGGTACTTTGTTGTCTGGAAAACTGCATTGTAATAGCGTTCTGCCATCACATCTCTATAAAACCGAATAACCCACTGAATAACACAGTAGTAATGGAGTGTTGTTATTGGATCGCTCTCAAATCATAGTGTGCGAGTCAAATCTCTCTCTTCCTCCTCCTCGCAGACACCTCATCTGTGCAACTTCCTCATTCACAGACTTGTGTTCGATGTGACTTCAGAGCACCCTCCTGAAACGAGAAGGAAAACTTGACGGGCGCGACGCGCACACAAAAGCAAACGACCGCAGCGGCCACCCGTGTGCACCCCTCTGTCCCTGACATGAAGTAACGCTGCTGGACGTCTCTGCAGCAGGATATCTTGAGGGGCCGAGCGGGACTGAGAAAGGTCAGGTAGGAAAAAGCGGGTCGGACTCCTCAGCCAGCATGCTCCGGCAGTCCCTGAGCATCCTGAAGCAGTTTGGCTCTGCGGCGAAGTAAGTACCTGACCGTGATGTTCATCGTTTTCTGGTTTGCTGTTGGAGATGTTGCGTTCAAGCTGTCGTGAGCACGTCAAGGCTCTCACGCTCGCACATGTGCACTGAACTCAAGGTTCTTGTGTGAACCCAAACGTGTAGGATAGGATTTTGGTCCGATGGGGTTTGGTTGATTTTCACTTTGTGACTATTAAAAAGAAGGAATAACACAACCCTCTTATAAATAAAATAAAGAGTTTAATTTCCAAGCAACGCTTTGAGGTTTTTCTGCTGCACGTTACTTGGTCTTGTATGACCGGTAGCTCATGGTGACTAATGTCATCAGACTTTACATAGATTTTTTTTTTTTTAGCTTGGCTGCCTTCACGACTCTTCCCTTCTTGTGCAACCGTTACACTTTGTTTTATCATTTACTCTCCTCCCCTAACGGTCGCTCGCCAGCTGCGGTGGCTTTGGTTAAGGAAAAGTTATCGCTTCATTTGAATCTACACAATCTCAGAATTCTGAGCGTTTATCCAAGTGACGGATCATTTCAGTTAAAAAAAAAAAAAAAAAAAAAACTAAAAAAAAAAACTTTGAAGGCTCGTTTACATGCAACTTTTTTTAAACATTTTATTTCAGCAATTTCCTCAACAGGTGCCACTTTGTTTTCATGTGGTTGGATACCTCTGATCTAGTGAGCCAGTGCCTTTTGTAAATGAGTGGCTAACTGATTCACACATCTACACCCTGTTCTTCTTGGAACAAACTTGCTAGCAGCAGGGCTAAGAGAAAGTGTGTGTGTGTGTGTGTGTGTGTGTGTGTGTGTGTGTGTCATGCTGCCTCTACCTCTGACGCAGTTAATAATAAACCTACACAGCGTGCATCTGCAGCAGTGCAGCGTGGGCTTCACTTACCACAGCAACACCCAGTTAACAGTTTGTACTGACGCAGGGGCGTACAAAAATAAAACACTTGCTGCCACTCAAAGTATTTACATGTACTTCAAACGTTATGTATGAACAGAAGAGTTTTAAGTTTGATACCCAAAGTGTAACGACACATTTATTCTGATACATCAGTGTGATCAGGGAGTAGTCAACGCTGAACAACACTATTAGTCTAGACATACACACCTCCGCAGACAGACACACACACACACACACACACACACACACACACACACACACACTTTTACTTTCCTTATTAAAGAACACACATGTTCTGGTGTAATTTAACTCTATTCTGTGGAATCATTTGTTTTTTTTTCGCCTCAGAAAGAAAAGTTGAAATGAGAGTCGGATGGTTAAGAGAGAAAAAAAGAAAAAAAAGGAACTCAAAGTCAAACCCATTGGGGAATTCTTCTTTTTATGTTTTGAAACTACGCCGTGGAGGTGCTGCTTAAAGCTCATCTGACCTCTTTGATAACTGGGTTGGGCTTCCTTTTGGTGTGACACCAGCTCAATGTTTTTAGAGCTCGCAGAGAAGGTTGTTTCACCTCTCCGTTCATCTCCCTAAACGCCTGCGTGTCGCAGCAGAGTTTGTGCATCGTGGCACTGAACTCAACCGCAGCAGCCGCCCTCACGCTCCAGGTTCAGGTTGCTGGTTTCATGCTCGGTTGTCGGGCAGGCCTAAAAATGTTCCAACTCATCAGCCAGCAGATATATTAAGAGTTCTGAGCAGAAGTGGCATACTTGAAATTCAAACTGCAAAGTCTCTGCAGGGGTTTATGTTTGACTCTCATTTGATTAAGGGCATCAGTAAAGTCCCACCAGCACATGAAAGCAGCGCGGTAGTTTCATTGTTTTTCATGCGGGTTAAAATAAAGAAAGCGTTTCGTATTTTGCGTGAAAACAGTTGTTATTCTTTAACAGGTCGTATGCAGTCGCAACTTTTCGAAAAATGATATCACTTTATTTCTTTGTATATTCCATTTTTAATGGAATATACAATTAGGCAACAGCGTGTTCTTATTAAATGACACTCATTTCTGTCCGAAACATCACGTCTGTGCACTCTTAAGAAACCCTCTGTAAGTGCAGCTACATGTCCTCGAATGTGTTTGTCTGACAACAGTACAAAAAACTGAAACATATATTTTATGACGGAGAATAAACAAATATTCGACATTGTGGGAGGTATGCTTTTTGGTTTTCTTGCCGAGAGTTGGTGAATGAAATGTTATTTGAGAATCAAAGTTGGTTTTGACATCAGGGTCGTTTACCGTATATTCACTAACCAACTCAACATACACTTCTGCAGGTCACAAGATGCCACTGAACTTCTACACGAGGACCTGGTTGTGGTGAGAAAAAGAGAAAATTCTAATGTGAATGTTGTGAATGAGTTATAGGAAATCTATGGCACACATTTCATTTAAATTTTTTTTTTTTTTATTTTCTGAGTCATGATTACATTCTAAAAGAAAAAAAAAACGCATTAATAACTAATTTCCACAACATCCATCATATTGAGTAAACACCACAAGTTAATGACATTATACCAAAAAAAAAAGGGGACAGGAAACATTAGACGCTGACACAACCACGAACTTTGCTGCCAGTTCGCAGCTCATTGTGTGTGTGTGTGTGTGTGTGTGTGTGTGTGTCTCTCTCTCTCTCTCTCTCTCTCTCTCTCTCTGACTGAAGGTGGAGCAGCGGGTTGAACCGGCCAAGAAGGCGGCTCAGGTCCTGCACAAGAAGCTGCAGGGCTGCATGCACAGTCAGACCGGCCTGGATGCTGAAAAGCGAATGGTACCACAACGATTACCATCCACGCGGACACGTCCGAAAAACATTTGACTGGTTACTGAGAGGTGTTTCGTCTGCTTCTGTCTCCACAGAAAAAGCTGCCTCTGATGCTGCTGTCTGTCAGCATGGCAGAGAGCCTCAAAGACTTTGATGCACAGTCCTCAATCAGGTGATGTCCATCCCCTCCATCCCCCCCTCCCTCCCTCCCTCCCTCCCTCCGTCTGTGAACCTGGACTCTTGACTGATAGCAGTGTTGACTGCTGTCATGTGAAACCCTCATGACTTCAGTTTTCAGTTCTAGATAACAAAGAAAGAGGATCCCGCACACTGCTGACAGCTTGTGACTAGCCGTTCATGTCTTTTATTTACACCTGAATCCATTGTTTTTTAGAGCCGTAGAGCCGAATGTAATTTTGTTTTGATAGTTAATACTTGTGACATCCATCTGCAAAAAATATATAAATTATAAGACAGGAGTTGACTGTGTGCGCGTGTCTGTGTGTGTGTGTGTGTGTGTGTCAGGAAGGTGTTGGAGATGTGCTGTTTCATGGAGAAGATGCTGGCCAGCATGCTGGCAGACTTTGAGATGAAGATGGAGAAGGAAGTTCTGGAGCCACTCAACAAGCTCAGCGAGGTGAGAATGTCTCGTACTGACTAGAAACCTCATGTGAACCAGCAGGTGTGACGACAGCTGCACTAACATCTGTATCAGAACATACACAGAGGGATGGCTGTATTGGATTGCATTGTATTGATCGGGTGTTTGTGTTCTTTTTTTTTTCATCCTCAGTATGTATTCATAATGTAAAGTAGTTTAAAGTAGGCACATGAGTCAATGCCTTATTGTTAACTTCCGCCCCTGAATATATGCAGGGACAACTAGCTGTGGCTGAATAGAAACGAAACAGCAAAATATGAAACACTGATATTGAATAGCCCTTGAACCAATTCAAATTGAGTTTTCTTTCCCCTCCAGGATGATTTACCAGAGATTCTCAAGAACAAGAAGCAGTTTGCAAAGCTCACTACAGACTGGAACAACGCAAGAACCAGGTGAGTTACACAGTCAGCGTGTTACAGTTCATCCACCAACAAAGTAGCGAATACAAATCGTACTCATTGTGTGTGTGTGTGTGTCTGTGTGTGTGTGTGTGTTGTCAGGAGCCAAGCCAGCACTGGTCCCCAGGCAAAGCAGGATGGGCTCAGGGAGGAGGTGGAAGAATCTTGGAGAAGGTTGGAGAGCATCAAGGTACCACTGTTACCTCTTTCAGCCACCATCCCTGTGGCAGAGTGCACCTGTGTAATCAGTACGATAGCCTTGACCTCTGACCCCTCTGTATCTCTGTCTCTGTAGGACCAGTACTCTGCAGATCTGTATCACTTTGCAACTAAAGAAGACGACTACGCTAACTACTTCATCCGGGTGAGTTGCAGTTGTGATGGCTTGTTCTTTTTTTCTTCCCCTCTCAGTGTGCAATCGAAACCAAATGCTCAAATGCACCTCTCGTTTCTCTATCCAAAGCTTCTCGAGCTGCAAGCGGAATATCACGAACATTCACACGAGTTCCTGAACAAACACATCAGCGAGCTCAAAGAGAATCACAGTCAAAAAGGTTAGAAGTTAGCCCGCACCAGTTTGTTTGCCGCGCTGCGTTGGGTTATTTCTGTCCTGATTTCCTCTGTGTGCTTATTCCGCAGGGCCACTGCTAAGCCTCTCTAGTCAGAGGGTCTACGGGGAGCCTCTGCTCGCTCATCTGTCTCAAAGCAACAGAGAAATCGCTGCACCCATCCAGGAGTGTGTTCACATGCTGCTGAGAACGGGCATGATTGAGGAGGTAGGACCAACAGGAGGAGACTACGTGCTGATCTAGGGATCATCAACCTAAATGTTGCACAAGACCAGGAATATCTGGGCAAGATATTTCTAATAGAGACATTTAAATTGACTGACCGATATTGCCATGCGGCTAGCGTGGCTAAGAGGGAAGTAATCTATGCAGACTTTGGCTCTTAGCCACAGTAGGTACTTTATTCCTTTATGATCAGGCTGTTTTTATACGCAGTATATATTCACACACACAAACAGGACCTATACTCCTGCATTCGGTATGGAGAGATGTTAGAGTGATGGGACTGCCTCACAGGATGACGCCCCGAGCAGTTGGTGGCTTAAGGACACCTCGGCAGCACCCAACCGGCAAACTGGCTCCTCTCCAGCTGTCAGTCCACGCTCCGTAGTGGTCCGTGCTGGGACTTGAACCAGTGACCCGTTGCCAGGTCCCCACAGACTGTGCCATTAATAGAAGATTAAGTTTAATTTGTCGTTACTCAGTTGATATGTAAGCAGTGGAATGATACATCTATACATACATATCTAATATGAAGGATGTGCAGAGGCACAGGCAAAGTTATGTGTACTTTTTTCATGCAGCAAATTTAATCTTTTGTAGGCTGTTAAGTGTATTTGACAAGCATTGCTCTGAGCATGGCTGGTTTTAACTGCAGCCCTGAGCCTATCCCCTGCTGTCCAATTTAATCTCTTCTTTTTCTCCATCTTTGTTTTGTTCCTCCGCTTCCTCCTCGTCCTTCAGGGTCTATTCCGTCTAGCGGCGGCCGCCTCAGTGGTGAAGAGGCTGAAGACTTGTTTGGATCATGAGGTGGTCGACTACAGCGACTTCAGCATGGACCCTCATGCTGTGGCCGGTAAAGATCTTTCCACTTCTTTTTCGTTAGATTTTCTCTTAGTTGGAGTTTTAGTTTCTGTTGTGGACACTCTTCCTCATCTGTTCGACCAACGTGATTTTCGCGGCTCATTCTAAATCCCCACTTCCTCTTCTGTGTTTGTGTTTAATCCAAATACAGCCACTGTTGCAGCTTCCAGTAACTTGAAATGCTTAATTTCCTGTGTGCTAGATAATTCTTAAAACAGTAGTATATAAGTTTTCATAAGTTGAGAAGAATCCCTACTTTCACCAGCAGTGAGGAAAAACAGCAAATATCATGGGAATATTCTAACATTTATGTATATATCATGGGTTACACTTTTTATTTTAATATTATTATTATCTGTATTATTATATTTAACAACACAAAATGGGTTCTCTGAATGTGTTGTGACAGGAGCTTTGAAGTGTTACCTGCGAGAACTTCCCGAACCTCTATTGACCTTTGAACTCTACAATGACTGGTTTAAAGCAGCAGGGTGTGTATACGATCTCCATTTCTCTATCATTTTTATTTCTACTCTGGCTTAACGTTTTCATTGAGTTTGATCTCTTTCTTCGCAGGGAAAAAGACCCGCAGGAGAAGCTGGAGCAGTTCAGAGTGCTACTGAAGAAACTGCCGCCAGAAAACTACAACAACCTCAGGTGTGTTGGCCTCCTCATTGTGGACATTTCTTTTTCTACAGAATCACATGATCAAATGTCTCTCTGTGTTTCGCCGGCAGTCACACATTTACACGTCAATACTGAAGGGTAAAACGTAATGCGGTTTTAGCCTGCTGGCGTTTAGCTCAAAGCAACACTTTTCCTTAGTTCTAGTCTCACAGAGCTGCTGAGCTGGTTTCAAAGGGTTAAAACCTGAAAAGTATCTCAGGTCTCACCTGATAGCATTATTATGTCATCTGCTGTACACTTTCATCCCACTGGAAGACAACCTCTTTCTATACTTTTTACCATGCTTCATACTCCTCTATGACTACCTCCCTTTAGTGCTTGTTTGTTTCCTCTTCCTCCCTGTCAGGTATCTGGTCCAGTTCTTGTCTCTGCTGTCCGAGCAGCAGGCTGTCAACAAAATGACACCCAGCAACATTGCCATCGTCCTGGGGCCCAACCTGCTCTGGCCACGAGCCGAAGGGTGCGTAGTGACCCTCTTGTCTTTACCCTGCATGTACTATTACCATACTCCATTCATAAGTTCCCCCGTCCTGCCTGCTCTTCCTCTTTCGTTGCCTTTGTGTCTTAATATTATGAAGCGACGCGCATTGCATTGGGGACATATTTCATCAACCGGACCCGCTGGTCATGTGGAACTGAACCGCAGCATCCTGTTAACAGATAAACTGAGACAGATGGTTGATTAGGCTTTATTAGTAGTATTTGTTATAACACCTGATGTGCTTTTTATTGCGCACCAATTGCAGTAGTGCATGTTTGGTTACTGAAATGCTCTCAGTGGTTAAACCTAAATGGGCAGTGTTTTTTCCTCAATGAGACTTTTGTCAAATTTGTCTCTTTCTCCAAACAGGAAGACAGAGTTTAAGTCACCATATTCTGCAGTCACAGCCCTTGTCTGTCCCACATGTCTTTCGTCTTTCCCTTTTTAGGGAAGCTGCTCTGTTTGACATGGCGTCAGCTTCTTCAGTCCAAGTGGTGACGGTCATTGAGCCTCTCATTCAGTACAGCTCCAGCCTCTTCCCCGAAGGTATACAAACACAGATGTACGCTCTCTACGTGCGAATACATAAGGAGCGTACCGAATACTCGGTCTTTAAGCGATTATGGCTTATTACAACTTGGATCAGTTTTTTAGTTTTGTCATTTTATCATTTCTTTTGTTTATGATAATTCATCGCTGGGATCTAAGAACTTGGCAGCATCGCTGTAACGAGTCAGATCAGACAATTTGTAAACATCAGGCTGGATTAACTGTGTATTTATTAGTTAGTAATAAATAATTAGTTTGTGGCACCTTGTTAATACCCAGATTTCTGAAGGAACGTGTACCGTATGAGTACACAATAAACTGTAATAATACAGATTTTAAAATTAGATCTAAAGAGGCTCATTATTGTGTATTGGTGCAGGTGCCACCTTAATGTCCCTGTATTTTGTTTTATATTGCCACACAGTATTACCAAACATTACTATGACATGAAGTGTCTGTAAGATGTGCATATTAAACAGGTTTTTATGTGGTAATTTTTATATGTATTGCTTATTTCTTCTAATTTATTCTTCTAAAAACAAATATTCAGTTAATGTAAATGTTGCATACATTTTTAATGTAGTGAAACGATATTACAAAGTACAATTAAAAAGTGAACTAATCTTAGAACTCTGGAAACTGCTAATCCGAACAACTTTATGTGGAGGTAAAAGTCAACAAACACATTGGACAGGAAACACTAACCACTACTGCAAATACAACAAGTCAAAGTTGAACAGGAAGTCTGTCTGTAAACTCTGATAAATGTTTAGGTTTAAATTTTATTCGGTTTTGATGTTACTTTTCCAAATACATTTAGCTGACATTAGGGTTTGTTTAAAACTTGTCTGGTTGTTTGACTGCACTGTTTCCTGCCCAAGTGGTCCTCTTGTTAGCGAGGTCAGAGCTCAGCAATAAAGTACAATGATGTTATTACCAATGGGAAAGATGGCCAGAACTAAACAAACAATCTGGAATTATTATTCAAATAAAATATAATGTATAATATAATCATAAATGTAATTGGTTCTTGTTTTGGTTAGCTGTTTCTTTTGAGATCCCAGAACTACCCGAGGTCCCAGATGTGTCCACGTCAGCCCCCGTCGCCCAGTCTCAGATCTCAGAAAAGGAGAAAGTGAGCAGAACCGTCTCTTCCTCCTCATCCACGGCCTCCTCCTGCTCCTCTTATCACCGCTCTCTCTCAAAGACAAACAGGTACCGCTCTGTGAAGACAGAGTTCACAAATTGCACGGTGATGACAGCGCTAGGTTTAGAGCACTAGTGGCTCCAAATGGCTGTAAGAGATAATAATTTGAAATAGTTGGAGCTCATTCCAGTATTTTTGTCTGTATCTTTCTATCAGCACAGCCTCTCAGGAGAGTGTTGGCTTCTTCCTGGTGAAATCTGGCTCTGTGAGTCGCAGTGGCACCTCCACATGGGCCAGCCCTGCTGCTGACACAGCGGCACCAACGCATCAAAGCTCAACATCCAGCAGCTCATCCTCCCTCGATCCCAGCCCTGTCGTGGCCACCAACATTTCGGCCGCCTGTGGCCCGACGACACTTCCTAAAGCAGCGGGATCGGCGGTGAACCCAATTCAGATCAGGAGTCCCACTGAGAAGCAGTGCTCGGATCAAGGCCAACTGGAGTCAATTTCGGAGGCTTCTCCAGACTCCCCAAGAGCTTTTGTGATGATGACCTTACCATATAAACGTAAGTCCAATGTGTCCAATGGCTGTCCAAACCTCAGATGCTTAATCGTTCACGAACACGAGCTTGGCACTCAAGCATTTCAGCATTGCACTTTTGGGGGTCTCACGAGAGACATATTAGTAAAATGATGGTCAAAATTGAAGCAGCTGAAGCTGAGATATCACAACTTTTACTTCCTAGTGCTGGCCAAGTTTAAAAAACACTGGCTCCTACATTTCCCATAATGCAATTCAACTGTGTCTTTTGTTACAACCCTCCAGCCTGGTAAATACCCATGTGTTTCAAATGTATCACCTCAAGTTCACTACAAAGGCTTTCTGTTAAGTTTGAAGTTGAAGCTTGCGACCCAATTATGATCATTATGACATCATCAGTGTCATTTCCCCAGATAAAAAAAAACTTGTCAGAGCCACAGGAGATATTTCATATTTTGTTATGGGCTGGGTAGTACTCCTCATGACAAGTCAAATGAACTATGTGTCAAATTGGTGAAGTGCCCCTTTAAGTGGCCCAAAACCTATTTTCCTACAAAAACAGCAGCCCCCTTCATTTACTTTTGTTTTTGAGCAGAAGTACGTTAAACATAATATATGTATTATCTCTATTGTGTAATATCCTGTACAGATTATTTAGTTCTGCCCCGTTTCCTCTTATGAAGTCAAAGTGGTGGCTCGTTAGGTCAAACTGACAGAGTGAAAATAAATCTACTGCTAACAACTAGAAAATACACAGGAAACAGGAAGTCGTCTCATACCACTGACCAAAACATAAACCCCCAGGGTAATGCGTCATCTCTCTCATTGTTGTAACTGTCTCACTCACGAGATAGAGGCTGAAATACTTTCCCTTATACTCTAAGTCTTCTCATCCTGATATGTTTGTCTGACTACAAAACAGTTTTTCCAAACTTGAGTATAATTTGTTTTTCAGGATTGTTTTTCTCACAAAATAGAATTTAAATGCAGCATGTTTTAGCAGCAGCCAGGCAGACAAATGTTATAACTCCCTTCCTTAAACTTGAAAGCAGAATAGTGGTTATTTTAACACTGAAACAACAAATCGAGCAATCTAAGATCCAGACTGACAAAATGACTATTTAAAAAAAATATATATATTTAGATCATTTTATTTATTTTATTTTGAGGTATTTTAAAGTGTATGTTAAATATGCTGCATCTAATTGTTGCATATTGTTTTATCACATTTGTCTGTAACTTTTCCTAAACATTGAAAATGACAGGATAATTATGCTAAAATGATGCAATGCTAAAATTTAAAGAAGAGGTTGTGGAGTCAGCAAACTATGTCAGTTACACGGCAATATCTTTAAATAGTTAGCTAACATTTCCCACCCTTGTTTTAATCTGTTCGCTTTCAGATGGCATCCTTATAATCCCACTTTTTTTTTTCTCACCCTACAGCAAAAAGATCTTTCAACCAGACCAAAGCTAACCAAGCTAACGAGCAGTTGATAGTTCAGTACTCTAAAACCAAACCCTCAGTCCCTCCAAAGCTCCAGGCCCCTCCGCCCACCACAGCCCCGGCCGCGTTGGACACAGCAACCCATCCGACACCCGCACCCCGAGCTCAGTCGGCCGGCTCCAAAAAACCCGCTCCAAAAAAGTCTGGACTCAAAGCCCCAAACTGCCCTCCACCACTTCCGCCACCATCGCAGGTGAAAGCGATTCCTTCTTTAGCACAGTGAGAAAAACGACGCATGTGGATTTTCTAGCTCTTTAAAGGGCAACTTAGCATACCTGAAAATCTTGTATTTGCTGACCTCCAGTGGTTCCACTTTTTATCTTGCTGCAGTGATGTACAGTTGTGCTCCTGGACCCCATAACAAAGTACACCTCTGACCACACCCCACCACACCTAGCAGTAACGCTGGCTGTGGTCAGGGGTGAAACAGGCTTAAAACTGTCAACCAGAAAGGGCGGCAAAAAACTGCTTTTCAGCCCAGCTGTTAAGTTACTACTTAAACATGTTGGGTTTTCCATATTGTCAATCTGTGTTGTTTAATATCTTTAAATATTGCATCTTAAAGGTGCTTAATACGAGATTGAGAGCTTTACAATTGCCTCTCAACGGCTGTCAACATGGCGACAGCTGAGCCAGCGGCTCATAGCTAACGGTGCTAATAGCCGAACAATGCAAACAGGGGGCGAAAGTGCTGACAGAGCAACAGTGTTTACCTGATGGGGAACTTGGAGCTACGCCTCCGCCACGACGCCGGTCGGGACGTTGTTATCAGCTGTAACCTCCGAGAGCAGCGCAGAGCACGGCCGGCTATGTCAACAGAGCAAGGAGAAGCTTGGATTACCACGCGCACAGAGGGAGAGAGCAACTTTAATCTCTGCCCGGGTAGACATTGCTCCACTATATCTTTACATAGCAAATAGTTATTTGCTGCTATATTAATGCTTTGAATCTTCTATCTTGCAACTTTTGTTTGGACTATAAATGTTTCTGTAACTAGTTTCATTTATTTATTCTTCAGGTACCGATGCCATTTATTTCCCAAAGTGCAAAGTAATTGCCAGAAAGCAATGGTCAAAATAATAGCTACTCAATAAATGAATCCAGCCATCCAGTACCGCCTTCCAATTGCTGTTTGATGTGTTTTTAGGGTGAATTTGACCATAAATATACAAAAACAATGTAATTCATGTGAGGTTTAATGTAAATAACAAATGTTTAACAACCACCTTTCAGGTCTACATTCAAGTGGTTTGGGGTGGAAAATTCCTTTAAACCGACTTCAAACTTTAAACCTGGGGAAACTGTATGTACATAAATGCATCTTCAACCTAATTAGAAACATATTTATTGTCAATTTATATCATCATTATAATATATAATTGGCATTGACTGCAGCATATGGATGGATGTGAATTGCACTATGTACTGCAGGTGCTCATACTGTAAGTACATATTTATAAGAGGTCACTTAATATTTTCATGTACAGATGTATAAAAGAACATATAAATGACAATTCTTTAAAAAAAAAAGGTATACAGGAGTCAGACTTCATAATCAAAAGGTGCACGGAGTCTCTCTAGAGAAGTTCTGCAGCATAAAAAAAGCAATTAAAGGGTTAAGCTTTAGTTGCAACTAGAAAATAACAATATTACTTGTCATATCCCATCAGTCCTTGTAGTTTATTAACTGAGATGTTTGGTTAATCTAATGAGGCCTGAGATTCCAGATCTTTTATTTCCCTTCCCTTTTTGTTTCCTGGTCGTGTATTCCTGAGTGAAAGGAGTTGACAGGAGATTGTAAGGAGACCTAAAAGTTGTAATAAGATTGAATCTATGTTACTACTCCCCACTTCATCTCTCATTAGTGACTGAGAATCTTTTCCCCTCGCAAGTGAGGAAGTGTGAAAAAGCATAAAGTGAATGACAGGCTTTGTAACTTCTACATTGTGTAATATTGGCGGTTCCTTTGAGACAATCTCTAAATCTACATTCTCTGGCACATCCTCGCTTTCAACGCATTCTCTTTATTTCAGTCCTTTAATTTTCGACCTTTTAAGTTTCGACCTTTTGTTTCGACCTTTTGTAAAACGCATTTTCCCTCTCTGTGCTGTGCTTGGAAATGTGTAGCATCAAGTCTTTCATTCCTTTTCGATACATTCAGCGACAGTTCTGCGTCAAAACTGTACATCCTTAAAGCATGATTGTATTAAAAGTAAAGGATCCAACACGAAGCATACTGGATTGTAGTTTTCATGGTCATCCTGTCAAAAGAGCCAGCCTTGTTGACCACGACAATATTTTAGATGATTGATTTGATTGGAATTACAGAGAAGTCATACATCAGAGACATGTTTGTAGTGTCAAAATATCTCCAATATCTCTTCAGACTTTGATTTCGTCCTCGTCGTCCATGTAACTGTAGGGCACTTTGTTCTTGGGCTGGCTGATGGTCATCATCTCTGAATCTGCAACCTCAATCCTGCTCTGTTCCTTTGAGTGGCTGCCATAGTGGCGTGCGAGCACATCTGTAGCACACTGAAACCGCTCACTCTCCATCCCTAACCCCAACAACACTCGTTCAGGAGACCCCGTCGCCACATCGGGTACTTTATCAGAAAGCCCGACTCCGTTCACCTCCTCTTCCTCCCAGTCGGCCCCATGCGGGCTTTTCCTGCCCCCGCAGTCCTCCCTCAGCAGGGAATCCACGTATGAGATAGTAGCCGAGTCCATCTCTGACCCCTCATTGGTCAACCCACACGCTGACCCTGCCTCCTCTCCCTCCCAGACGTGGCCATGCTCCTCTGGGTGGCCGTCGATCAGGCCGAACACCTCGCTCATGAGGGAGGGGCCGAGGTCGAAGGTGAAGGTGTCCAAAGACGTGAGGGAGGGAAGGGAGTCAGAGTAGGCTGTGGAGGTGGGTTTGGGCTCAAAGGTCATTATGGAGGCAGAGCAGGTGGATAAGATGGCGTCAGTAGGGTCGGTCAGAGAGCCGCGGTGGATGTTCGGGGAGCAGGAAGTGGGGAGGGAGATGGAAGGCTGCTGACGCTCAGAGCGGGAGAGACGAGGCAGAGTGACGAATCCAGACTCAAGACCTGAGGAGAAGACAGATGTCAATACACAAAATTCTGTAGGATGTAATTTATATATATGTATATATATATATATGTATATATATATTTATGTCAAACGAATATATTTCAGATTATTATGGAGTCACATGGTTTATCATACAGCTCCAACAGGGGGCAGTGTACACCCTTCGTAGAACATCTTGCCTGAGGATCACAGGCCAGCAAACCCCAGCCAGCAAAGTGCTGAGTTGTTCTGCTGTGTGAACAGTTTAGAGTGAATCATCTGCCCGACCCTGCCAGATCACTTCACAAGTCACACACTCACACACTGCCGTCTTCATGATGACCCAAATGGCTAAAATTACCACAGCACCTCTCATTGCCAGCCCGTAAAGGGCAGAGAGTCTGGAGGTTTTTTTCGTACCACCCAAAGAAAATAGCGTGTGACTTCACAGACTAACACACTTTAACCCGAATGCAGGAGAGAGGTAACCAGTGACACCAGTCTATGGAGGATTTGGTTCGATGAAAACTCAGCCGACTCTCCCATCCATGTGTCATAACGCTTAATTACTGAAAGTAGCTCAAGTTATCGCTACAAAAGTGAGTGAATTATGTGATTTTTGTTGAAAGACTAGTGATAAAAATCCCATCGCACACAAACGCTTACATACACATAAACATTGCACACGCACACACATAGCTGAGGTATCAGTTATGAGTGTGATGTTTATTTGAGCCTCTCAGACAGCTTGTTACCAGCTCAGTCTGGATCTCTGTTTGTTATCAGTGCGAGCGCTGCTGATTATGAGCCAAGGTGATTCATAAGGACATCTGGGTCAAATCTGTCTAGATTACTGGGTACAACTGAAGGATGAGTTTCACTATGGCTCTCCAGATGGTTCCCACTTCTCTGCAGTACCCAGTTAACACCGGTTAACTCATTTGACCTTTGTGTTTTCTCTTTGTTCAACAACAGGGCCATTTCATTTAAATCTTAGCAAAGGATTTGGTGGTGCATTTCTCTTAATCCTTGAATGACTGGGCAAAAAATAGTTGACATGACATCATTTCAAGAAAAAAGAAAGAAGTCAAGATGTATTGGACTTTTTCAGCAATCAAAAACAATGATGGCGTTTTATCTCTCAGAGTTAAGCGCAACAGTTTTCACAAATTTTAAGGGAAAAAAGATTATTGTAAAAGACACACCAACAGGAGCCTCAATAGACTACCCACAATGCATCTTGTGGGACAACAACATTTTGTTCCCGTTTCCCATTTTTTGCTCATGAGCACGTAGCATGCGGTGGTTTATTTGAGCATTTTTGCTTTAAACAGCTGTCTGTCGAACCAAAACCGTAACTTTGGAAAAACTAAAAAACTAGTTTAAAGATGCTAAAAAGGTCTCGAGACCTGAGGGAGAGTTGGTGAATAAATATCTCTGGGTTCGTCTCTATGGCTGACCCCTTTAACCCACAGTCGTATAATCAGTTGTTGATGTAAAATTATTGATTATAGCAGATTTAATTAAAAAAATACCTCACCATAAGAGCTTTTCTTCTCCTCTGGCGTGCTTTGAGAACTAGGAAAGAGAACTTTGGCGGTGGGACTCCCATTTGGCATATCCACATCCAGCCTGGGGAGGGAGATGGCATTCTTGATGATGGGAGAAATGACGGGAGGTGGCGGCGACAGATCCTTGGAGCCTCCTGTGGAGCGGTTGTCAGATCCCCTCCTGATGTGACGGAGCGTCCTGGAGAAGAACGCCCCGATCTTGTTGTCAGGGGTGGAGATGGAATCAGTTTCCCCGTTGTTCCCATTGGCGGTGCCACCGTGGTTGCTGAGGAAGGAGGTGTCCCCAAACACATCGCCGCCGCGGCCCACGTGCATGGTGTGGCGGAAGTCCCCCAGAGGAGGGCTTATCATGTCCAGCGTAAGGTCGCCTTTAAAGCGGCGCTTGCTGTGGGAGTGTGAGACCAGTCCTTTTAGGCCTGACAACTTTTCTTGAAGATTCATGATCACAAGAAGTGAAATACTTACTATTTCTCTAAAATCTACTTTAAACAATGTCTGGAATTGCCTTTAATCCCAATGAATGGCAAAATGGAACAAGTTAAGTTGAACTTTTCTCCTCTTAGATCTATGTCAAAATCATTGACAGTTCAGCAGTCCAAAGTATGGACCTGAAATGGGTCTGAAAGGTTATTCCAAGATCTTAAAACTGTAATTTCTGAAAAGTTAAACTCCAGGCCTGCAGAGCCAAATAGTTCACTGGAATATTATCTCTGTTTATCATATGGAAGCCAAACTCTGTCCCCCGCTTTGTAGCTCGTTGTTATGCATAGCTGGCTGAATTAAACGGCCATAAATTGAGGAGAACACTGTGTAGTTGTGTTCCTGGAAGAAGCCGAACCAGTTGGAGTGTGGTCAGATCGCCTGGTTTCCCCCTCTTGCCTTGGGCTTTGGCTTTGTCGACATCAGCTCAGAAATAGAGTCCAGCTGCAAGCGGTTCTGCGGCCGCACCACGGAACCATCTATTGAGAGTAAAAATGGGGAAAAAACATCTATCTTTAAAATGTAGACAGGGATGTACTTGATTTTGAGGGATGACATTTGCAGTTTATTCTCTGGACAACGGTGCTTTCCTATTCTGAATACTGGACGTAAACTAACGTTCTGCAGGTTTTTTAAGATTCCAAAGGTCCGCTGGTCTGGAACCATCTAAATTTAGACCACAGTCACTCCTCTGTGCAAAAACCAAAGACTGCCTCTCGTCCATAAAATGGGTGGACTTTCAGGGAATTCCTGCATCCATTTTGTACTGCTTTGTCTGGCATGAAGGTTACACAGAGTTCATTTTACATTTCACTGAAAACACTTACCACACTTTTAAAGCCAAGCAGCAGCCCTCATTCAATTGGCTTAGATTTGTTTACAAACAGGCAAAGTATGCTCAGCGAGACAGGAAGAGATAATAAAAATTTCCTAATAAGAAAATCGCTGCTGCTACTTAACTGTAGCCTACTGCCCGTGTATTGAGCCCGGGACTGTCGAAAAGCAGTAAAAGATTATTAGTTAATTAATTATACTACAATTAAAATTGAGTGTGAAAGGAACCAGTCACGTACTTTTTTATCTCCAATAAATTGGTTAAAAAAAAAGAAAAACGCTTCGCATTTTTTTTAATTTAAACTTTTTTTCTTTTACTAATTTAACTTTAATTTATCTTTCACTGGCTCAATTTATTTTTGAACTTTTTAGGTTTCCATTTTTGGTCATTTATATATTCCCTTTCTTCCTCTTGCAACTATTTCTATTTACATTTTCTGTGTATATGATCAGTGCAGCAATGAGAGAATTGTGTGGCTAGCTAGCTTAACTGAAAGCTACATACAATGAGCAGCAGCCTTTCCAGCTAGCTACCTAGCTGAAGCTAACTGTTGCGCCGGTAATATTAATCAGCCATATATTTCAAACTTCTGTAGCATTACTGTATAAAGTCTCGTAACATTAGTTAAAGCATTTTAGCCGGTAAGGTAATGCTAACAAAGTAGGCTAGCTAACATCAATTACAATTTTCGGACACCATATTTCTGCTTATATTATCTTTCATTAACATTATTTGCAGCCTCCTTGGATGTTCAAGCTGTGTATTTCTTTTTACGCTCCATTTTAATGGTTTGATAGTATTATTAATGGATGCAGTTATATTTTTGACTTGACTGGCAGCCTTTTACTTCCTTTTGTCGTTGTTCTGGAGCTCCATATACCGCTGTAAGCCGGTAACAAAGGCAGACAAAAGAAATTGGCCTTTTCTCATGTGTTGTTCTTTGCCAGCAGAGTAATGGATAACCAATTCTAAAATATTTTGATAGCATGAAGCAGCCTTGACATGGACCTCTGGTTCTCTTTAAAGCTTTCCACTGCAGCAGCTAAATGTCGGCAGGCCTCCCACGCATGCACAGCACCGTCTGGCTTCATTAATGACCTGCTATGGTTCAAGAGATGGGGATTGCGTCAGGTCCAAGGCAGCCCTTCTAATTTGCTGCTGACCGCAGTCCCAGGCCCTCCGCTCCACTTCCCCTGGCTGCCGTTTTAAGAGGGGCATCTGGGAGCGCAGAGGGAGGAAGCACGGCACATACCAGCACTGAGCAGAGCCATATCAAGGCTCACAAAAGGACGCCAGGGACCAGTATACCGAGGTGTGATGTTTAATCTAAGATGGCGTGAGCACGCAGGGACCTTGTGCACATTTACATGAACCGTGCTGAAGCAACAGGCCACCTCTGATTACAACTCCCCAGTGATGGCAGTCACAGACATAATGGCTCTATGCTTTTCACAATAAGGGAAGTAGTTTGTCATGTATATCAAGGTTGAACAAGAAAAACCTCATTCTAATTGATAACCTGCAGTTTTACAGGAATACAAACCATTAATTACTCTGGCTCTGTGCTTATGGAAAGATCTGGTGTTTTGTCTTTGCCTGTAATCCCGTTGAAGACCTTTGACCCCAGTTCAGAGGGGGTCGCTTGCTCCGACTCCTCTTATGTATCTGGACCCTCCGGGCAAAGCTCATTTATCTGCACATATGCTTCTATCCCTCTTCTCTGTGATCCTTCTTTGCACTTGCTACTTTGTTAAAGTCACACAAATACAGCAGCCAGCACCCTCAGGCCATAAAATGGCCTGAAAAGCGGCACAAGTACCTTTTTAAAAAGGTAATAAGTTTAACGCTGTAATCCCTTTAGCAGCCTGCCTGCCTGACTGCATGCTGGATATCAGAAAAGAATAGGAGACCTCTCTACGGGAGGGATTTGGACATACCCCGGATTATCTCCTAATCCTTCATCTCCTCCGTTACCCCCGGTAGGGCGTCTGTTTTGGGCGAGGCCTGGTTGCTACCCACCCTGGTAGGCTGCTACACTGGTTCCGATTCCTGTCAGAGAATAAATAAAATACAAAGTGAGCTTCAGAGATGGAGAGAGTCAATTCAAACTGAAGCGAGGAAGAGTGAGAAGTGACGGAAGGAAGTAGGGACGAAAAGAAGTTAGGTTTAATTCACAAACATTTTGTGAAGGGAGAGGATGTCAAAATTGGGCAGAAATAAAGATGACAGGAATGGATGCTGAGAGAAATTAAGGTCAGATGAAGAGAGGAAACAAAGGGAACGAGATGTGAGAGGAGGAGGCCAGAAATGATAGACATCAGAGAAAAGAAAATAAGAAATATAGTTGAGTCAGATACAGATTTATAAGCTCTTTTTTCAACACTGTCCCAGACAAATCTGCACAGATATCTCAGCGGTGGTGACAAAGATAACTGTATGAAAACTGTAGAAACTTCAATTCCCAGAAGGCTTGCGAGACATCAGTAGACCAGACTCAATCCCTATTGATGAAGAAACTCTTTTCTGTTACACCACCAGTTTGTGATAAAAATGCATTTTTATATAAAACAAAACTGTCTCTCTGCTGCAGCCCTGAGTTGCTTTCGTCGGGCAACTCACCATTCAGGGGATTTTGGTGCGTTCATACATCACAGACATGGCTCAATAAAATGTTTCCATGTCACTACGTACAGTATTTGCTTGAGGTGGCTTTGCTGGATATAAACCAGAGTAACCACAGTCTAATAGGAGCCGTGTGTGTGTGTGTGTGTGTGTGTGTGTGTGTGTGTGTGTGTGTGTGTGTGTGTGTGTGTGTGTGTGTGTGTGTGTGTGTGTGCGCGCAAAGCATCGATCGGTGGAGTCTCTCGATTACCGACCATCAAACATCCTTCTTCTCAACCTCGGCGCTGATTGGAACCACGTTTGGATCTGAGCCATCTTTTTTTTTTCTGTCATCCTCTCTTTTTCTCTGTCCTCACTCTCTTGTTTCTCTTTTTGCTTCTTCTTGCTTCTTCTTCCCCTCTCATCTCTTTTCCATTCTCGCCTTCTACTGTTTCTTGTCTTCTCTTTAATTGTGTCTCCTTTTGTCCTCTTTCTCTCTTTCTTTTATACTCACTTGATACTCATTCTGAATATGTCCCTGTCTTTCCTCTAATCCTTCCCACTCCTTCCCTTGTTTTCCTTTCTCTTTTTCTGTCCTTATTTTGTTTTTCTTTTCTTCTTCTACTGTCCTGCCTTTCTTTGAGCATCTTGACTGACTTAGGAAGACTGAAATAGCTTGACTTAAACAGCTGTTGGGCCCACACACACCCTCATTTATCTCACTTTTGATGACTTTAACTCAAAAATGTTTACTCTGCTATGGTTTTCAGTGATGGACTTTGTGTTTAATGGCGGGTCTTACCCTCCCTTCTCTCTGCCTCTCTTCTCATGTCCTTCACTCACTAACCCCGCTAACCAGGTGAACAAACATACAAGATAAGGCCACATTTTTCAGGCTTACTCTTTGACTTTCAATTACGTTCCTATTTTCCTCGTCCATGCTCAGCCTGAATCCAAGCAAAACACAGCTACACTTCCTCCTCAGCCAAGAAAACATTTTCATGCTCCAACAAATATCCATACTCTCCGAGGCTCTCTGCTTCCTGCATCTGCTGGAACTGGCAGTCCCAATTTGTCCTCTTTGTTGCCTCTCTCTTTCAGTTTATATCTCTTCTGCGCTCATACATACACTTTTTTTCTTTTCTTCTCCCTTGCTTCTACTCACACTTGCATATACCCCCCCTCCACCACCCTCCCTCTTTATTTGATATTACAGGTCTTGAAAGGAAGTTTTAAAATGGTCAGTTTAACTGTTGAGTGATGAGAGCATAGAGCATAGACACTGCAGCCAGACTGACGCATGTACATGACTAATTGTATTGGCTAATTTTATATGTCCAGCTCTTTAGCCACAATTATTTAAAGGAATAGTTTGACTTTTTGTAAAATACGATTGATTGATTTCTTGCTGAGAGTTTATGCGATGATACATATGGCTGGTTGGCTTAGCACAAAGAGTGGAAACAAGATATCATGTTAATTAGTGAGCTTTAAAGATGCTGGAAATATGTGCCCAAATATTTCTTGTTGGGTGTTGGTAGACAGATTTTTGGACAAAGCCAGGCTGTTTCACCATGTTTCTTGTCTTTGCGCTAAGCTAAGCTAAGCTAACCAGCTGTCACTCGATATTGTGTACAGACATGAGAGTGATTTTGATCTTTTCATCGAACCCTCAGCAAGAAAGCAAGCAAGTTACGGAAATTAGCTGATACTTTGTTTGTCAAATATTGATATTGGCCTCAGAAATCCAGTATCTGTTGGGCTCTACAAGAGACTGAACCATCTACACATGCTCCACGTTGAGCACGATTTTGCTCTGTAATATGAGCAACTATCACTAAACATGAAGTATTGGACCAACTGGTTTTGTCGTCTATGTTCTTATCAGTTGCACCGACAGCGCTAAAGTTTCATATTGTATAGTTTCAGGGAGAACAGCTTTATATATAACTCTATAATCGTCCACATCAATCATCATCAGAAAAGTTCACATGTAGTCAAATTTTGGACAGCAGCCAGACCGGAGCATATCCCTGTTTAAAAAGCATGTTGGCTTGGTCAAAAAAGTCATCTTTTTTTCACCCACACAGTCAACTAACATCTGTATCCAAAAATATCTGAAGTGAGTTGCTAAATAGTCACTTTTTAAGTTTGTTGACGGGGAGCAGCGGTGACGAGTAGGCTGTTGATAGATCTGTCTCCCAAAAACTTGTTGTTTTCCTTTACTGGGGGGATGTCGGACCATCTTGTTAGATGAGTGAGTTGTGACCATTTGGTGACGGCAGACCGTGATGGAGCAGTTTTACCAACACCATCACCATGTGTGGCAGAAAAAAAGAAGAAAAACCTGTGGTGTGAAAACAAATACAGCAGCTGGATTCAGAAGGGTTCTCACCTCTGCAACTAACCCCTTCCTGGTTGGTTTGCGTCAATGACACCCAAAGGTCACAAAAGGCACCCCTCAGAAGAATGTTGAACTCAGGTTAAAAAAAAGAAAAAAGGAATAGGCAGAAAAACCACAGGGAATGTCTGCACTCATTTACTTAATCAAGCACTGTATCATTAGGGTAAATCATATGAGGGGGATGTACAGGAAACATATTACATGCATGTGTTAATCATCTGCTGCCAGCTGAGCTGAGTGCATCCAGGAGTCCGACTTCGAAATATCAAAGCATGTACTCAAGGAGGGTATACTGTACGCCTACTCTGGGGGGACTAACTGGGGGAATTACAGGGCCAGTTAAACATGGAAAAGTCACAGTGCACTGATCCACAGTAATGAAGACTGAGTTCATCAATGCATGTATTGGATTTTGTGTTATTATCACAGAAGCTGACTGGCTTTTTTTTTATTGATCACCACTGTGTGTGTGTTTATTGGCGGGCTTTAGCAGGCCAACAAGCTCTTTAATCAATGAGTGTGTGTGTGTGTGTGTGTGTTGTATTTCACATGGTGGCCTCCCTCATGGCTTGCTGGCAGGTTGTAGGGGTCAGAAGGCCACTGCCCCCAACTTGTAATGAGTCCAACACTGTGCGGCCTGTTTGTCTCTACGTAATTAAAACACCTCAAGGCCACCAACTTCAACTTCACCCCGTCATGTTCCACTGAATCAGAGCACATCTTGGTCATGTCACTGACATGTATTGAAAAATTGATAGGTCATGTCGTGCAACTGCTGTAATTACAAGGCAGAGCGACGAAAAAAATCAAAGCCGTGGCAGAGTTTATTCTGACCAAGAATATACTGCTGCTGAACGGAGCGCATTGAGTTTCACGTCAGACATCTGAGACTCTCGCAACACTAAAAACAACTTACAGTATGACCATTAACAGCAGGTCTGATAACAGCTTGGTTTTTAGTCAATATTTCAATGGTATTACCTTATCTGAAACTAAACCTAATATGTTTGCTTTCTTTCTCTGGTCAGCAGGAGGCTTTTCCCCTCAGCAACTTTTAATACCATCTCTATCTTCAGTATAGAAAATCAAGCAACATTGCAAATAAGTAATCACAAAGTGTGCATATAACATTTATATCAAAAGTCAGTTCTTTTTTTGTTATTCCCGCTTCAAACAATATTACTTATTTGAGGATACAATACAAATATCACAGTAAAAAAAAAAAAAAAACACTGGTAGTAATGTTTTACAAATGTGATAGGATACTATAGAATATGCTTCATAAAATAGGCCTACCGTGGATGATGAAATTACATTTTACAGATAACCTTTTCAATATGCACCGAAAAGTCAGAACAAAGTACTTACTGTAAACTCACTCAAAGTCTCTGAATGAATATGATGTACAACATAGGCTAACATTCAATATAAATTACTATAACATCCCCATTAACTTATCACTGAATTCTACAGACTCATTGCGTGGCTTTTCTCAGAACATTGTGGAGTAATTTCAGGTCAAAATTTAACATAAACTCACCCGCGGAAACTGCGACACGAGGGATAGGAGACAGCTCGGGTCCGGTTTAATTATCTTTCCATTAGGAATGTATTCGAGCTTTGTGCGGTCCGAGTGAGCCGGTGGTGCAGCCGGACTGTCCCGCTGGTGCGCCGGGTGTGCTGAGCGGTGCAGCCCGGAGGATGAGGAAAGGGGCGGGCCGTCGGTCAATTACCAATGAAACCGTCAGAGAGCCACACACCGGGAACTCCCACACCTCACATTTCAATTGTACGTCTCCATACAACATGCCTTGTCAACACGGGTTCGGAGCAAAAAGTAAACACTGCCTTCTGCAGCTCAACTATGTGGCGCTGTGACATGACTTTCATATCTAACGTGAACCCTTTCTGATGCTCCCTAACGAGACACAAGTGAGGGCCAAGACTCTTGTCAAGTGCTGATCACGAGTAGCTGCTGAGTTTTAGTAAGAGGGAAACACATATTTTTTTCACGATGACTCAGTTTGTCTTAATGTCCAATAACTAACCACATGTTAATGTGACTCCATTTAAACCTACATCTAACATGTCCGACCTTCACTTAGGGCTTTTATGTGCCTTAAACTAACACAAATAAAACTGTAGCTTTTATAATAAGCAACCATCTGCTGTTAGTATGAGCAGTTTTAAAGATGTGTGTGTATATACTGTATATATATATATATATATATATATATATATATATATATATATATATATATATATTTTAGCTTCCTATCTAATGGACAGATCTGAAAGTGGTATCGGCCTTCTTGTTTGCCTTTCAGCAAAAAACCTAATACATCATTTACCAAAATGTATCAATATTACTTTAATCTTACTTATATTGCATATAAATTAGCTAGCCTGTAACATAATAGCCTAATACATGTAATAGCTATAAGTGTTCTCAGTTCTGTGTTGATATAGATTGACCTACTGTCAAATATTAACCAACACAGAGGGGATGTGGATTTGTAGGCCTATGCATATTTTTTGTGTTATAAAACCTGTAAAAATCCAAGTTTTCCTCACAATGGAGGCTGAAAACTGCATGTTGGCAATGTTTCCATGTAACTCTTTAAAAACTGATACTCCTTGAAACTGTAAAAACAAATGACGTCAGTTGGCTCATGTTTGTAATGATTCAACTTAAGGAAACCAGAGTTGAGTCTAGTGAGTCGTTGGACAAATGGCTCACTAACTGCTTTTTATAACACAGTTTGTATTTCTCTCCTAAGTCTCCATTCATGATTCATTCATGAATTCCATTTGAGCAAACACGGTTAATCCACATTATAGCGTTTACATCAGAGGGATGAATAGATTTTCTTCCACTCCAGACCCCTTTTGAGGTTTATGCTGTTGAGGTAAGTGGCGTTTAATCTCAGCAGAAGCAGTTTAATTAACTGCTCAATGACTGACTACAGCAAGGCTATAAAGTATACATTCCATGTATTCGACGCTGACCTGTCCAACAGGAAACAGTGTCTTATCAACAGGAACAGAAGCATCCTTACGCCGTCCTCAAAGGCTCGGAACAGCTCTGTCTGTCATTAAAGCTCAGAGGTGGCCTGTAAGTCTGCCAACATACACCGCCACCCATGACACCGCAGCCACATGACACATCTCCCTTGGTACCACACACACACACACACACACACACACACACACACACACACACACACACACACACACAGACAGACAAACTCACGTAGGGAGGCGGAAGTGAACACAATAACACACTAGCTGGAAAGCCACCATCGTTCACTGTTTCAGTCAACACCCTTCCTCGTCTCACAAGACTTAAGTTGTTTTCTGTTAACTCACGTTTAAAAAAAAAATACTTTGCCTGATTGGTTAATATTGATATGTGGATATTTTTAAATATCCATATATTTTATAGAAAGTTTAAGAATGAATCCAGCATACTTCCTCCTGATTGTCTCAGAGCATTAACGTGTTACTAAAATCCATCCAATCGGGCCACTTTGCTGCATTTGAAACTGGTCATGTTCAATCAGTGGGTTTACCTCACATCTCCACAGTGTCTAACTGTTCATTCCTCCACTTGAACAATATCTCACACTGATTTAATTTTGGGGAATGATCTGTACTGTTCGTCTTTTATTAGCATTTTGAAAATGACTGATCGCACAAAACCAAGTGAAATCTGGTTACTTCTTCCTGATTGGTCCAGGGTGCAAGCTGCAGGCTTTGGGACAACAGATTTTCTTGTCAGCCAATCAGGATCCACTTTGTTGAGGACTGTGCCTTCAAATGTTTCCGTTTTAATTGTTTAGTCATCCCTTTCATTAGAGCCTCAGCTGATTCATAGTTTTGTTATGCTGAATGTCCTTTAAAAAGACAGTTTAATACACACCTCTAATCTGTATATATACCAGAGGGCATCTGAGGATGTGTGTGTGTGTGTGTGTCAAAAAGCATGTCTGTATTTGGCTGTCTTGTCTCCACTTAACTATGCCTACACTTCTATTGAGTGCTGGCATGGCCAGGCTTCACCGTGCTTTTGGCAGATTTGGTGACATTCACTTTAGATTTTTGTTCCCCAAATCTCCTGTCTTTTTGGCTCAAAACAAATGCAGAATCAACAAGCTCTTTTTCTTACAGAAAATCTAATTTTTGTACCGGCTTACATCAGTTCTCATTTCAACATTCCACAGGACAACCGCATGCTAACACCTCAGAATGCAAGTAAACAGCTACAATAAACAAGTTACAATAAGTGTGTTTGTCTAGTTTAAAGGAGAAGGCAGAAAATACACAAAATATGGAACTAATACTTCTGACAAGTATTGTTTGTGTATCAAAAGCCTGCTTATTCCTCTAATACAATGTATGTATTAGAGGAATAAGCAGGATTCTCTGTTGTTGTCGTCCAAAAATGACTAAAAACATATTGATCAGCCACACTGTTGCACTGGGTGACATATTCCTTCATTACCATTAACGTGCATGACACTAGTATTTTGGGTCAATTCCACATACTCATGGTGCTGTAAATACTCACGCTCAAACTTACGCTTGATAAACAAAAACGTATTACTTTATGTGATTAACATCCTCAGTAGGAAACAATGGTCTTGGGGCTGAGAGCCACACAGTAGGGAAGTCAGACATTTTTGAGAGACACATGGGACTTTCTGACATTTAGAAAAATATAGAATAGACACCAGTCGTGTGCTTTAAAGCTGCTGTACTCAATATTTTTGTCTTAACAATTACTATGTGCTATGTTAAAGGTGCCTCATAGTGATGAACGTCACAATACCATGAGTCAGCAGTTCAAGCTCATTGTTTTGGTTTTATAACTTCACTGATTAGGTTCTCACCAGTATCGTTTCCAACAGCAGCCAGCTGTTTTCAGCTAAAAGAAAAATCTGCTTAACTCGTTTACACGGCTAGCTGGTGAACACAGTGGACATTTAGCAGCTAAAGAGTCTGTTGATGGACTCAATCTAACCTTGCAATGTGAACATGCTTGGATGTCTGATTCATTACTTGTGGGGAGCTTTTAAGGTTGCCTTGGTAATAGAGATGTTTGTGGAGTAAATAGTGCACAGTCCTGTTGGTGTAAACTTTCATTTTGCCGTGACTCTTTTGATTAAATCTGTCTGTCGTTAGTCATGCGTTTTGAATGCTGTTATCGAAGTTGATGTCACCTGCATTAATGTCAGCACCTCAGCCTGAAATTCTTTTTTAAGACACAACAATAAATTAATTTCCGTCACTAACTCTCCTGCAGACTCCGTGGTCTTGTCCAGTCCTCTGCTATCTTTCTAAACCACTTTGTGAATGATTTGTGTTTGAAGCACTGTTTGACATGTCTTGGCTTCACACACAAGTCGATTTATTCTTACATTAAATCTCTGTTTGGACCCGTTATCTTGATTGTTGTATTTACTTTGAGTTTCAGAAACAAAATATTATTTTGGTAAATCGGGTAGATTTCTTTTTATAGCCCGCTCTCCCAAGCATCTCATCTCTCTGCTGGCTCTCTTTTATTTCTTTTGCACAATCTCAAATCCTCCTGTCCATCTCTCTGTTCCTGTTTGCCCCTCCCCTCTCTCCCAGGCTTTCCTTGCATCCCTTCACTCCATCCCAAGATAAACAACCTCTGTTCTGAGGCATGTCAGCTATTTGTTCAAAAAAGCTCATATGTTTTTGGATGCCGTTCAGAGCTGGGTCTCCAAAGGGAGGCAAGATTTCAAATTTAGTGCTTTTTCACAATCTCCCCCTCCGTTTTTTTTCATTTCTTTTGGTCCACTCCGCTCTTTTTTTCTTTCCACCTCTCTCACGACTTGTACATCTCTCACTTGAAACTTGGTGACTCCCGGATTTGTGAGTTTCAACGCCCTCTCACCTTCAAGTTTGACCTTATGTACCTCCTATTCCAACCGTAGAGTTTTAAAATTCCCCTGTTGTTTGTTAAACGCTGATATATTTTCTGTCAGGAACTTTCATCACTGTTCTCTGATTACCACACAAGGGGGGAACCGAACACCAGTTCTCATGCGTCTGTCAGGACCCGTTGAGAGTGCAACACACACTTCAGTGACTCTGTGGCAAAACACTCTCAATTTGGCATTTGCTTATCACTGAGTTGTTTGGAAAAGCTTTTTTCTTTTTCAGTGTGATGAAGTAGACATTTCTTCAGAATGTTATGTTCAGTGGTGAGATAAAACCAAGAACATCCAAAGTACTCATCTGGTGTTTGATCCACACATGTTCCTTCCGTTGTGTTGCAAGTTTGTCTGCCAGAGAAATTATTCTAAATTCAATATATTTCCCCACAGATTACATCTTTTTGATTTCAGTGTTTATCTTATTTTCTGGAATATTTCCCTCCTTCACAATGTGTGTGTGTGTCTATTTAAAATTGGTGGAATCACAATCAGGTTCGCCAACATGCTCAGCGCCTAGCCTGTGACGCTTTTGCATCTGACAAACACACTCACACACACACACACACACACAAAATCACACTTAGTGACCCAAAGCCGATGATGTGTACTGACACAAAAACTGCAATACATTTTCGTGCCATGAAAACACACACAGACAAAGAGACCCACTTCTTGTGCAACCTGCTGGTGACACACGCTGAGATCCACTCCTTCTTATATCCCAAAGCACACACACACACACACACACACACACACACACACACACACACACACACACACACGCCTATGCACAACAATACAGCGGCTGTGTTTAGACTGGGCCACCATTCCTATATGGAGATACAGATCACTATTTTGCTTTCCCGAGCATGATGAAGGGGTAATTATATCTAACCAGAGGAAACACGACAGAGCGAGAGAGACAGGGAAAGAAGAGGGGGGTGTTGGAGCTCAGACCCGCAGGCTGTTTTTGGTGTCAAACTCTTTCTCTATGGTGCTGATGGTGAAAAAAACATTCATATGTTTGTGTCTGACCCCGAAGCCTGCCTCCTCCTCCTCATAAGTAGGTGTGTGATGACAAGCGTCAGTCTGACGTGCTTGTTAACCCCCCGCTGTGATTTACTTTGTGTCGGAGGGCGTCAAAGCAGCCTATCTGGCTTCAACCAATTTGTCTGTGGCTTGTTTCCTCATCAAGTCCTTCCAAGTGGTGTCTGGAAGAGAGAAGATTCAACCTTGATCTTTGTCAGCTGGATTAGTGTTGTGTTATGCTCATGAACATGGGGATTTTTTATTCCCCCTTTTTAACCATGAGCTATTAAAGCAGAGTCAGTAGTTTGTCATGGATATTTATGAAATAGGCCAGTCAGGTTTTGGATTTACCATTTTGAAGCGGTGTTGTGGATGGTTGTGTCTTTTTACCACCTTTCAAAACCAAAAATACAGGAGCATAAGTGTCAGGAGTGGATTGTGGATGTTTGTCTGCTCTAACGTAAGACGCAAAATTGACTTTTTGCCTTTGATATGAGGCTTCAGCCTCAGTCTTTTGACACAATAGGTAACCATCAAACAAGTAGTTAAGACTGTGTTACAGGATTCTTGTTTCAAAACAGCTGAAAGTACTTAAAAAAATCACAGCCAAAAACAGTGTGTTCAATCAACTCACAGAACTAACCGTAGCTTAATTTTCTTGGTAGCTACGGCTAATAAAAAAAGCAACAGTTGTCATTTCAACCAACAAAATTGACAAAGGGCTTTGTTAACTTTTATCTGAAAACAATAAAGAGCTATTGTTTAGAATGGTAGAATTAGATTGGTAAACGTGCTCCTGTTTTCCTTTTTTGACAGAGGGAGAAGAGATAGACGTGATCAAGGGATGAAGAAGAGGAGGAAAGTGGGAAGGCATCGAGGTGTTGTGTTGAAACTGAATGAATATTGCACAGACAGAACGTGTGGATGTCTTTCCAGGAAATTACTTTCACATCGTGCAAACGCCTGCCAGGTATGCTGAAACCATTTCCAGCAGCACAAGCCCACGAAATTCAACCAATTACCAAAGTAATTCACTGCTGAGCCAGCCGTGAACTGTAATGTATTTTCATTTGAGACCAGAGACATTTTCAGGTAATGAACAACAGCCCTCTAAAATTGTAAGTAATGGTTTGGAGGAAAAAAAAGTCTCCCACCCAAACTGTGTAGCACGATTAGAAGAGTTACGTGCTGTTGTAATGTGTGCACTTACAGGAATAGTTGTGTTTTATTATGTTGCCGCTACTTGCATGCTTTATGAAAAAACATATTTCACATCTCACCATTCAGCAAACCATAAAAAATGAATGCTGAGACATTAAAAAGGCAGCCACGACTTCTTCTCACTTGTAAAGTAGGAAAAGACTAAAACAATCTAACTGTGCTTTTAAGTGGCCCAGTGTCTTTCTCTATGAGTTTTGGACATTGAAGCAGACATTATGCCTGCCAACAGACTGTTTTATAAAGCACAATTTCTCACTTTCAAACAAACTTAATTAAATTCAAATTCTCAGTCTAAGTAATATCCTCTTTTTTATCGCAGCGGTGCACATTAAAACTGGGATTGCGTACCAGTTAGTAAATCCTGTTTCTGCGGCACAATCTGCTCCCCAGCGGTCAGACTGGTTTAAATTAGGCCTCTCCAACCTTCAGCGGCCCGTCTGCTAATTTGACTCCTAGAATAACAGCAGCTACTGTGTTTTTCAGAAATCTGGAACCAAACGTCCGTCTAGGGAGTCGGCAGTGGACACAGGTGCACGCTCTCTCTCCCTCTCTCCTCTTCCTCCTCCTCTTTCAGGATTTCGGTTGAATTATGCGTTCAGTTGAGACTGTTTTACTATTTTACTTAAAAAAAAAAATCCCAAATGTCTTGTTTTCATCAAGTGTGTTTCCTGATTGGATCTATACTCTTTGGTCTGTCTGTGGATTTGGCAGCACGTGGGTGTGTTTGTCCATGCTTTCCCATGCGGGTGTCAGTATTTTGTTTATGTATGCATGAGTGCATGTCTGCCAGTTAATCACTTTTCAGATTACAGATCTTCCAACTCTATCTAGTAGTTGTGGCTACTTTTGTCTCCTGAATAGATTTCGATAAATTATTTTCAGGTCCTTTCAATCTCCAGACAGGAAATTGAAAGCTAAACATTTACACCCATTACTGTGCCAGAACATATTCATATAGTGTCGTCATCTGTTCATCTGTAAGGAAATACTGTATGTACAAAAGCAGCCCTTTTGTCGAAAGGTAGATGAGAAGATTGATACCAAGCTCAACTCAATAAAATCTGCATACCAACGCACCTACAGCTCACTAAGAAACACATTATATCTCTTGTTTAATCCATACCACAATGACTTCACAAGCAGTTTCACCAGCTGCTGCCCATTTAGGTTGGATAAAGGCCTGTTGTTAATTTACAACAAGCACCGTCAGTAATTAATTCAAAGTTTGGCTCCTCTAGTTCACGATCAGAGCTGATCTTCCCAGCAAATTGTGTCAGACGTTATAAGGTCAGATTTATATCATTGCTACTTGGTTCGACTGAAGACTTTTTATGTAGTGATTTTCACAAATATCTTTGAAGAAAATGAAAGCGATGTTTACTTTTTAAACCCAGGCTGCTGCAAAAGAGGGTGGTGAACTACATGCAGACAAACCTTCAAAATGGGAAAAGTCCTCTTTCCCACCAAAAGCGAACCAACCCACTGTAGGTGTAATCACACTCTATTTGATACCCTATAAACCACAAAGGCCTCAGTTGGAAATCCCCCTATTCTATGCTATTCAAACCCCAACTCCTCTGTACTCCACCCTCCACCCCTCAACACCTCCTGCTCCAGTCCCCATCACTCCACATTCACATGAGTGCACCCATGCACACTGTAAATGTGGATCTCTTGCATTCGTCAAACTGGGATGCGACGCTGATTAGCTTCCTGGCAGGAACGCTACCACCCAACCCCGGAGTCGAAGCCGGGTTTCTCCTCCGACGGTGGGTGGAGAGCTGTATCTGCCGCTGTTTGTTTGCACTGTGTCCTAATTTCCGCGAATTCTGACCTGACAGGAAGCGTGGAGGGGTGATGGGACAATGGGCTATTGTAAGGCTGCACTTTATGTCCATGCAAGGCTAAAACAGGAAAACACGCTAAGACGAGCACAAGCATACACTAACCTGCACAAACATGGCAAAGACCGTCAAGTTTCCTGTCCTGTTTCTTAATCACGCACATACACTCTGATGAGGATATTAAATTGACTGCACCATTTTAACCAGACTTAATCTTTTAACAAGATTTTAAAATCTTGCGTTTTTTTAAGCAGCACAAATTGAATTGAGCTATTTTACTGAGACAAGCTATAGCTGAAATCTGCAAGCCTTTGGAAATCCCATCTGAGCTACTTGGACTGATAGATATCTCCCCATGAAAGAGTACAAATTCGGTTTGGGATAAACTGTTCCTTTAATAAAAGACACTGCAGTTTGACAAGACATTGGTCTAGATCTTCCACGCACGACTGCCTTTCTCTAAATGTCCAACCACGTTTCAATGCGCGTGCACACACACACACACACACACACACACACACACTCACACACACACACACACTCACGCTGTCTCAGCCAGTGACCTCGGCCATGTCACCTTTTCAGGTCAGCTGAGAGAGCTAAGCTCTGAGGCCGAATGATCTATGGATTCGCACTGGCTGTCAAAAGAGTCAAAGGAAAGGAAAGATGTAGAGGAAGGGAAGCTATTTACAGACTGGAGGTATGTGGCGGAGCAATGCTGTTTTCCATGCTGTTTGTGTGTGTGTGTGTGTGTGCGTGTGTGTGCGTGTGTGTGCATGTGCGCATGGCAGAGTATGTATTCTCTCGTCAAAGCCTGTGAATCTGAAGGTGTGATAACAGAGACTCTAACATAAACTGTACTATGTGTTTACTTAGTTCATCCATTGGATGGCGATGTACAAGGCCCAGACAGAAGAGAGGTCAGAACAGAAGTTTGTGTCTGTCTGTTTGTCTGTCTGTCTGTCTGTGCGTGTGCGTGTGTGTGTGTGTTTTTGCTGTGAGGAATGTCGATGTCTGACCTTTGTGCTCTTTGCGTATGGATGATTGACCTGGAAGACAGACCTGTGTAGGCTGGTTTCACTCTAACACACACACACACACACACACACACACACATACACACACATTGATTAAAGAGCTTGTTGGCATGCTAAAGCCCGCCAATAAACACACACAGTGGTGATCAATAAAAAAAAACACTGACATGCCTCTTATTTAATTAAAGCAAGAAACAAAAACCCCAATCAAAAACATGCCATACATGCTCTGTGTGTGTGTGTTTGGACACATTTGTCAAAAATTGGATGCTGATCTTAGCCAGTTCTGCCGGGTGGCATTGACAGTGTGATTTAACTGACCTCATTGTAATTAGGTCTCAATATGTTTGGCTCTGTGGCATCTAAATAACAGGTTGAGTGCAGCGGTGAGTTTGTAAGTGTGAAAATAGCAGCGTGTGTGTGTGTGTGTGTGTGTGTGTGTGGAGAGTCTGCTGAGTTTCTATTTCAGTATGATGAGGAGAGGATTTCTGCGAATGAGAATAACTATATTTTGTCACATTCTGGGTGTTATTGCATGTGTGGTTATTTCTGTTTTTGGAAAAGTACTGGTAACGTGTGCTTTCAAACTAACAAGGTAGGAAAGACTTGCTCCCAAATTTTTAACTACAAATAGCTGAATTGACCTGATGTTTCTGGACAAACGCCCAGTGGGATTAAACCTTTCACAATTTGTTTGCCATTTGGAGCAGTGTAACAAATTGTAGACAAAATATTTTAATTATTTAATATTTCATGGCCAACTTGTTATCTAACAATTGCTTATTTACATATCCAGCAGGAACAAAGCAACGCTAATTTTGAGTCGTGTTTTGCTGCACCTGAATAATGTAAGTCAAATCAAAAGAATTAGCTTAAAGACACTAAAAGTGAGAAGAACTGCAATGTTGGGTGATGCTTCTCTGTGGATTTGTCACTATATGTGACTGCTTTAACATTACACATGACGCAACAGTCTTTTTTTTATGAATGTTAACATAAAATTATTGTTTATAGCACCTTTAAAGTAGAGGGCTTGGGTACACAGAGGTAAAGGAAAAAGGAAGCAAAAACTCACAAACCAATTTTTACTGTAGCTTTTTAGTGTAGCTTCCCCCCCCATTATACTAACCTGATCTCAGAGCAATAGTGACTAAAAGTGACAATGTACAGAGAACAATGCCATGGTGTGCTGCTGCTTTGAGCGAATTACAAAGAGGTCACTGAAGAAGCCACTGAGGTTCCCTCTCCACCAGCGATGTATCACAAGATAATTCAAACTGCGGTTGTATTAATTACATTGTGGTCTATCAAGAAAAACTGTGGGCCTTTTCTACTATGAATGTATGACTGTTCAACACTGGTGCAAAATGACGACTATAAAGAACTATGTTTCAGTTCCCTCAAAATGTTCAAACTCAGGGTTGCTGCTGGGAATACGATATGTCTTTATTTTACAACAGCTATCGAAAACTGTTTCTAATGTGGATTTGTCCTTCCCTTAGTCATTTTCAGAGGATTTTCATGGACCGGGTTTGTTGTCTATACAAGTGAGATGACTTAAGCAGTAAAGATCTATGATATTCTTACATGCTCGTCCATCCTCACTCTGTTTCTCTCTGCTCTGTCATTCTTCTGCTCCAGCCTCTTTCCTTGCATCCATTTTCTCCTCATCTTTTTCCTGCTCTGCTGCTGTGATTGCCTGTCTCCTCATGGCCCAATGCCCAGCCACCACTGGGTAGCATTCCTCACCCCGAGCCAACGGGAAAAGAAGGATGGGGGGGTGGGGGGGAAGGAGAAGGAGAAATGGAAGGAATGACAGAAAGAACCACAGCAGGGTCTCCTTATATAGAGTGCAATGTTATGTATCTCTGACCTCGCTGAGGAGGCGAGGAGCAATTTCTTCTCCAAATTGTTTGTCGCTTTCCAGCTTTTTTCCAGTGCCTGCCGGTCCTAAACCTTCGTGTTCTGTTTATAGCCACATCCACTCACTTTTAAACAGCCGCTCACTCGTTACAACACTCTCACTCAGGCCACAAGATACCCACACAGTTTGACCACGCAGGGGTCTGCTAAAATACACAGAGCATTCAAACACACATGGCCTCGCTTTTTCTTTTTTTCACAGTGGGAAATGAAATGCCATATCTTGAAGGTAAGTTATGATGCCTGCGCTGCTGCTGAGGTGCAAAAATAAAGGACTTGCTGAGAAAGCAAAATGGACTCCACCCTGCCCTTCAGCTCTTATTTCTTCTGAGCACTTCAGTTCATGTGTGTAAGTTTTGAGGCTTGGAGCAGCATAGTTGTGCAGGCCAATACCGAGGGTTGCGCGCGCGCGCGTGTGTGTGTGTGTGTGTGTGTGTGTGTGTGTTTGTGCGTGTGTGCGCGCAAGTGGCATCTTCTCTGGGAAGTGCTGGCAGATGTGGCAGTCAGACTGTGGGTACAGCGGGACGGATAAAGTTTGGCTTATTGCTGCAACTCAAGCCACACAAGAGCCACGCATACAGTCCTTTCTCCTCCATTCTCTCACAGTCTTCTATTTTTTTTTGTTTTGTATTCTCTCTCTCCTCCTCTCTGTAGTTATCTTCACAGTTTTGACTTTACATTACATGGATTCTGATCTTGTTGATTTAAATCTCTTTTTGAAAGCATTTGCAGATTTAAAAAAACAGCTTGTGGGGAGTAAGAGTGTCCTGCACTACTTTGTAATGTGTTAACGCAGTGATTCCCAAGCCAGGGGTACCAGAACCCGTGGCGGTCCGGGGGAAGATTGTTGAGTGGGTCGGCTAATTTGAAAAAAAAAGAAAGAAACTATGATTTGATTAAAAATATATACACGCACATGTGTAAAGGTGAAAAATAAACACAAAAATAATATTGCAAATTGGTGTGAGTTTGATCTTTAATATATTCATCATCCCAATTACCAGTAACCGTCTAGTAGTTAGACAGCACAGGACATCATGCCTCCCATCCACCAGTCAGCTGTAACACTTTAACACCAAGTGTTGCGATTGAAAGTGTCTGAAAACTAATTAGCAAGCAAGTAGAGAAGTCGGAAAAATGTATTTATGTTCAAAACGTCAAGCTTCTGCCACTCCATGAGGCAAGGAGATACAATCTGCTGACTAAATAATTAAAAAGACTAAGCCCCCACAGTTCCACTGGTAAAAATATCCACTTGTATATACAGGGATAGAGTTTGATGAAAAGATTCATACCACTGTCCCTAAAGATGAATGACTAATGCCAGAAGCCGGTTAGCTTAGCTTAGTTTAGCTTAAAGACCAGCTCTGTCGAAACGACACAAAACCCGCCTGCCGCCTTTAAAGCTCACTTATTAACACACTAATTAACACGATATATATAATTTGAGATGTATCATTTGTAATTGGTTCAGTCTTGTTTGTTTCGGCGCATTTTGTCATATTTGGACTTCTTTTGTTCTTTTGTACATTTCTATATTTCCTTCATATTTAATTATTTAATCAAAAGCATCTCATGTATACAATACTCCACTTTAATTCAGTATAGGTGACACAAGCTGTTTTGCTGCCACATGTGTTTGACGACTGTAAGTCATTTGGATGTTAAATCATGGCTATGACGTTTGTTATATTACTTTAAAAAGCAGTTGTATATTAATACACAGCAGCCTAAAGGTCACTGAGGTAAACTCGTGATCTTGAGATTGTCAGTTAAAATCACTGTATTGATTGTGTATGTCTGAGAGTGAACACGTCACCTTCCCTTTGCTTTGTCGCACCCTGCAACTGTCCCAGTGGAGGTGTTCAGTGGAAGTGTGTGGTTATACCGAGCACTTACAACGCAGGCCCCTCGGCTTGAGTAAAGGTGGATAAATGTCCATGCATGGTAAAGAAGCTGACCAAGTGCTTGTAACAAATTGCAAGACAAAAGAAATGGAAATTAAATTATACGCAAGTCTGTGCAATTTTAATTGCCCCCTAACACCACCGAGGACAAACAGCAACAAATTCACAGATTTATTTCCAGCTTCTCTTTGGCCTCCCGAGTCCATTTCCCACAGCAGCTTTCAGTCAGATGGAAACCGAGTCCAGTGAGAGATCATCAGTTGGCAATTCACAAGCCTTACAAAACATTGAAATCCAACCACAGATATCTGGAAGTATTTACAAAGTTGTATAATTAGATCAGTGGCTTTAGGCTGCAGTGGAAAAATATTCACAGCATGAAATGTAATGACAGAGAAAGAGGAGCAGAAACGGCTGGACGGGCGCTCGCAAAAAAACATGGGCACACCAGAACCAGCTAATACCACACATCTTAAGATAATTAGAGAATGGAAAGGCATTTTTTATATTCCCATCGGTGTTTTCCTCCGCATGCCTCCTCCAGCAAATGATTAATTTAGAGTTCAGGAATGTGTGTTCACTGTTTAGTCTTCGGCTACCCTGGGTTGTAACCCCTGACCTGACCAGATCACTAGAACAACTCTGAAAACCATCAGACATCAGCTTATCTAAACTATCCAGCATACAAGCACCAGGACCAGCCTCCTCATTATTCAAACTCCATCCATCCTTTCCTCCGTCAGAAGCCAAACTCTGCAAACAGGAGACTACTTTCTTCATCAGCTCAGACTCAAACAGGCCGGACAGGCATTTCCTGTGGGTGGGACCTTAGAGCAGAGACATTCTTGGGCCAGGCACCTCCACTTCCTGTCTCTGTTAACGCCACACTGAAAGACATACTGTCTGGACCTGCTCTTACTTGACTTCTCTTTACTTGACGCTCTTATCCGCTGTTCATGCAGCAGTAGATTAAGTTTAAATTTCAAGATTACCAATGCCACATGTAAACAAGAGTTTAAAAGTGCAAGGGCAAAGTCTCAGTGCCCCTGATAATGGAGAGAAAACAATCTCTGTGAACCTAATGCTATAATCTATGACAAAGACGTATTGGGAAAATAGCTAAGATAAAGGTTTTGTACATAGAAGCAAATGGAAATAAAGCTCAGGAAAGTACATTTTAGAGTAGGTCAATTTGTAGAATATGGCAGATTAATGTGTAAGCCTTTAGAGATGAGTTTTCTTTCCCATTACTGCATTACCTCATGTGTCTTAACCACCTGTATACAAACTGTCCATATTGTGTTTAAAAACAATGCACAAGTGTGGGTACATTTTAAAATGACTCAAGAAACCATGACCAAACTTGCATCTGGTTGTGTTTGCACCATCACAGTGAAGTCAACACATAACAATAGCTAATATCCCCAAACATATTTTTCTTAGCGGCATTCACAGGTAGAAAGCTGTATGTTTCCAAGCCTCAAATTTCAGGGTATGTTTTCTTGTGTGTGTGTGTGTGTGTGTGTGTGTGTGTGATGTTTATGTGCACCAGGGGGTGTAGGAATTGGCGTGAAAATCAACTGGTGTCCACCCAGGGTGTCAACAGCTGCACCAAAGTGTTGGTATTCAACAGCTGGACCATTTTAGAGAAGGAATGTGGGGGGTTTAGTATGGATAAGACGGGTGTATGTGTGTGATAGGGGGTACTTGTAAACCCATATACTGTACATATGTTACAATAGTTATTCAGATAATTTACTTAAGTAAAAGTAGCAATACATACACACACATATATATATATATGTATATATATATATATATATATACAAATAAAAGTATTAGCATCAAAATATACTTAAAGTATCGAAAGAAAAACTAATTATGCAGAATGTCCCATTTCAGAATCATATAAAATGCTGGATTATAATTATTGATACATTAATGTGTAAGCATCACTTTATACTTGACAAAATCTACAAAATAATGAGTGTCTTGTGCTATCAAATAATATCAGTGGAGTAAAAAGTACAGTCTTTGCCTGGATTAGAAGTATAAGAGGCCTACAACACACTGAAACATACAAAACAGAAACATTCCTCTTCTTTTACTGATTTGTGTTTAGCTGGTGGTGGTTTTTGAAGGGCCTGTGGAAAGGAGTACAGTTAGCAGGATACATGGCCGTTGGTTTCCTGCTCGCTGTGGGTTTTGTGGCCTCCATGGTGCCGGTCTGCAACAGTCCAGATCCAGACTGCAACCTTGGTGACATCGCTCTCAACCTGCTGGAGTCATTCTCTACTAACACACTACACATGATGCTAAATTGGGTACGCAGTGCGTCCCTACTGCATAAATGCCAGGATGTATCCAATCTGAACAGGAATTTAAAATAAATAACCGCATTACGAATGAAAGCGAGTGAAATTAAGGTGCTGGCGGTCAAAAAAGTGTTTAACGTAAATCATCAAAAGACAAAGTGCAAAAGCAACACATTATAAAAGGACATTTAAATACAATTAATCAGTCAAGCAGCAAAAAAAGAAGAAAAAAAAGAAAAGAAAGACAGGCATAAAATACAAGAATACAAGTCACTCTGCAGTGTAAGAACTGATTTAATAACAGGCAGGGAAAACACGGTGCTCACATGTATACTGGAGAACACATAGTAAACACTAAAATATGAGACAAGACAAGACGAGACTAAAAGGACCTAAAATTCCAATTCCATTTGACACTTTGCACCTGTCCTGTTCATGTAAAGCCACTGGAGTTAGAGGTAGAGTCTTCTAATTTGGTATATCGGGGTTTGATCCCAGGCTCCTCCAGTCCATGTTGAAGCGTCCTGGTGCAAGACACTAAACCCCAATTTGCTCCCGATTGCTGTGCTATCAGTGTATGACTGTGTTAATTAGTTTAGTGCTCATTTTTCATTTTATATTAATTCATGTTAATAATTTAATTTGTTTTGTTTTTACTGAAAACTTATTTACATTAGTAAGTAGCAAAGTTAGAATGATGCAGTGCTTGAGCATGATGCCTAAACAGAGAAACATTCACTGCCTTCTGGTATTAAACTGAGCTTCAATGACCTAGAAGAAACCAGCACTGGAATATCATTTCTTAAGTCACCTTTATAGTAAACAAAAATTAATAAGTATCATTTTAATTATTGTATTAGTTTGTGTTGTTACCTGTTACTTAAAGAGCATACTTTAGTGTCACAAATTGAAATTGGAGGGTGACAAACATGCTATGGTGTCTTCATGTGTAAACAAGGGAAGAGTGGTTACAGACTAAAGTGAAGTGTTGGCTGATTACTGAATCTAGTTACAGTAGAGAAGTCATCCTAGTGGGGTGAACGGGGTTATGGATCTTGAAGGGACTGGTGCTGTAATTCTTGTCTATGAGAAGCAGCCGTTAGAAAGGACGGTCAAGATTGCAGCAATGGCAAATGGTCTTTTTTGTCGTATTCACAGCATAATAAATTAATCTTGCAACTGAATGGAAATGGTCATCATTCAGTGTGTAACATTAGCGTTACCACGAACCAGCGGTTCGCTATCTAGCAAACGTTAGCTAATGCCGTGACGCTGTCTATTTTATGGATGTATTTACGCTTACTTTTCATGGTCGCCTCTTGTGTGTTGTGTCTGTAGGGATAAACGGCGTTGCCATACCACCGCCACTCCGAATCACAAAGGAACCTTTGCACGCAAAGACCCACTTCCTTCACAGCACCTTGTTTACTAAAACTCTTTAGTAACACGAGAGAACACAGCCCCGTTGTGTCCGCATGTATCAGACCCAATACGGTCTCTAATAGAATATGTTTATAAAATAAAGTATGCATATGCATGCAGCACGTAAAACTACACACTTCCCCTGCACAGTCTCTGTCTCCATCTAGTGTCAAACTAGAGTACTTCAGGAGGCAAGAGCTACAGGTTTGTAAAGCAACCCCTCCGTGTCTGCCCGTATTACTGCTCATCTTTCCAGAATGAAGTGAGTGCCTTTGATTGCATTACAGGGTATTGAGAAAAATGTTGATAATTTTATTTATTTTTTGACCAATCTGCCAATAAAAAGCTAATTCAGTGATGACAGAAACACGAGTTTGTTGAAGGGCTTTAGGGACCATTACCACTGATTTGGTTCAGAGTCAAACTGATTTGCTAATTTCTAAATTTCAAACACAATTAACTAAATTTGTTGAACACGTGTTTGTTGATATGTCTTATTACTTTACTCAAGTGACTGGATTATGCTTTAAATGTACGACCACTGTGGATTTATTTCCTATTTACTGTTGAATGTTATAATAGATTGATCTTCTGTTAGTGTTTTGTAAATAGCAATTTTCTGTTTCATGCTTTTTGTATTAAATTATTGATTTACTGTGTTTTTAATGAATAAACTTTGAAGTGAATTGTCTTGCTTGAATTCACACTTTACTGTAGTGTAAAGATAGACTTTATTGCACCTATACTTAACTCTGTCTAAGATACATATATTCACTGTTGGAAAGTATTACGGTCTTAAAATAAAATACACTTCAATTAACAGTTCTGTGATTACCAATTGATATGATTACCTGCAAAATAACTTTAAATTTGGTACTAATCATAAGGAAAATAAAGACAAAATCCTGAAACAGTTTTCAGATTTCTGCAGGAATTTCTTCAAAAGAACTGTCCCTTTTAAGTAAATATTATTAAGTTGTCATTTGCAGTAATATTGAAAATCTTAAGTTTCCATATTTGTTTTGTTATTCACTTTCTTGTGAAAAGGTTTTTACAAATCAGTTCATTTGCAGGAAATAACTCAGAATTATGGGGCAAGTAACACAGTAAGTGATAAAACTTTGTTGATAATGTGTCAAAAATCAATCAATCAATTTATACATTAATTTATGTCAAGTGGGAGGAGCCAGTTTAATGCTATTTACACCTAGTTAGCATATAGAATGCTGAAATTTTCCATGACATTACCACAAAATCGGGATGTCATGACATCAAGGCGCTTATGGAACCTTTCATTAGAAAGCTTGCTCACACAGACCAGACTTCATAGAAGCATCACCTTTGATTAAGGAAAACCTTTATCCAAACATTTGAGCTCACGCCATCAAGGATTTCTACCGATTGGGTTGTATTTTCTAGCTATCATTAATTACATTATTTTATTGTCCATAGGGACGATAATATATACAATTTATTGTAAAAAAGTCTATTGCTGACTATTCACTCGTCTCTCTTGCTAACTACTCTTTTCCAGTCATGTCGAAGAGAAGTGATCGTCTGCAGGAAGGTGGTTATTATACAGAGGAGGGAGCTCCAACTGTTAATTATAAGAACCCTGTGTACAGGTAAGTTTGTTTGCAAATATAATGTCCTGTACATATCATATGCTGTGGGGTTAGTATTCTATAAATCTGTTGCATCTTTTAGGGTCTTTCGGAAGAGGAGACGTCACGGTGGTGGTCGATATATGAAATCTATAGATTCCTAGGAGTCAATAAATCTGAACGACTCTTCAGACACTGCCATATTAGTGCAATCAACGGGTCACCGCGAGTCTTTGAACAATCAACAAAGATTCCATCACATAAATATGAGCAATATATTCATATGTTTCCTCCACCTCTTTCTTATTGCTGTTGGTGAGTGATTTCAGACTTTTTGCCACAATAATTTTCAGTAGACAGCGGATTTTATTTTAGTCCTCACATCAAACTGACATTTCTGACCTTTGTGTTTTTGTGTCCCTCAGGATTCACACTGTACACACAGACGTGTATTCAACTGAAAGAGGTCCAGCAGGAGGTGCTGTTACTCAAACAGCATATCAACACGTTTCATCCCCCCGACAGATAGTATTCCAAACTTCGCTTTGGAATCACAAGGTGAGTCATCGTCATCATCTTCATCATCCGCTCATCACTATTCACACATTCTTTGTGGAACTTGTTTGGAGGTTGATTTCTAACTTTGTATGTGTGTCCTTGACTTGTGTTTATGCAGGAGCCAGAGTTTTACGTGACTTATCATCCGATACATATTGGAATGAAGGAGCTGGAACATTATGGGACAGAATAATCTACTGGTTGTGTCCAAACAAAGCACAACAAAGAGTGATCCAGGTAAGAATTACACAGCCTCATTATTTTACGGTGCCTTGTAATTACGCTTTTGAAACTTCTGGTATTTAAAATGAAAGAGCATGGAGGTAACAGTTGTAGTTTATTAACTGTGGAAACTGAAAACTGAAATTCTCTCCCCTCAGGGACAGTCATCGTTGCTTCCAGGACAATGCTGGTCCTTTGCAGGCAACCAAGGGCATTTATTCGTCTCCTTATCCCACTCAATCTCCATCACTCACGTGACACTCGGCCACATCACAAAGAGCCAGTCCCCCGATGGACATATTTCAAGTGCACTGAGGGAATTTTCAATCTTCGTAAGTCAGACATTTTCTGTCATCATCATCATCCTCGACATGTCCTGCATACATGTCAGTGTTGTTCGCACAGCGCACAACAAAAGGCTCAGCTCATCTCTGTCTCTTTTCTGTCTCTTCCAGGGAATGAGGACCGAGGACGAGGAAGGCACCTACCTGTGGACACTGGTTTACGATCAGGACAGCGGCGCATTTCAGACCTTCGAACTGCCCGTGAGTATGATATAAGTTAGACAGAATAGCATTCATGAACTTTTCATTCGGTCACAATAAAAAAACATTGTGAGGTTTCCAGATGACTCCACAAGAAGGACAATAAGCAGATATTAGCTTTAACTATTTATTGTTCTTCTGAGAATGAAACCTCTATCTGCCATGTTAATGGCTGCAAACTGCAGTAGTTAAACTAACTACTATAGAGGTGGAGCTGCTATTAAAACTAGATTCCAAACATCCAAAGACCACGTGGTCAACACAGATGCCAGAAGCATCTGAAATTAAAACAAAATGTCTTCTTTATCACCAGATGTACTATCCTTTCATTTGTGTCTCTGTTACAATGCCTGCCTCTCTTTATTCATTTCTATCTCTTGTCTCTGACCAGAATCCAGAAAAAGGAGTCTTCAGATATGTGAAGCTACAGATCAACAGCAACTGGGGACACATGAACTACACCTGCCTTTATAGCTTCAGGGTTCATTCATGGTAAGTAGAAGATAAATCAATCTTAAAACATCTGAATTTGGTTAAATATACTGTAATATAATATAATATACTGTAATACAATATAATGTAATATAATATACTCTAATAAAATATAATGTAATATAATATACTCTAATATAATGTAATATAATATACTGTCATACAATATGATGTAATCTAATATACTGTAATATAATATAATGTAATATAATATACTCTAATATAATATAATATACTGTAATACAATATTATGTAATATATTCTAATATGAAATAATGTAATGTAATATAACGTAATATAATATAATGTAATGTAATATAATATACTGTAATATAATATAATGTAATATAATATACTCTAATATAATATAATGTAATGTAATATAATATACTGTAATATAATATATAATGTAATGTAATATAATATAATATACTCTAATGTAATGCAATGTAATGTAATATAATATACTCTAATGTAATGCAATGTAATGTAATATAATATAATGTAATATAATATACTATAATATAATGCAATGCAATACAATATAATGTAATGTAATGTAATATAATGTTCCCAGATGTTTTGAGGTTGGTTTACTTTTGCATCGGGCAGCATTGTGGCTCAGGGGTTAACACCTCTGTTCTTCCACGTCTGCGTGGGTTTACTCCGGGTGCTCCGGTTTCCTCCCACAGACCACACATGCCAGATAATCTGGTGTGTTTGGTTATAATCGACTAATAAAATTTGAAAAGTGAATTTGAAAATAAAGATTTGAAATGTAAATATTGTGTTCTTTATATTATTCAACAATAAATGGTAATTTTCCAATGTTACATCAAAGTTAAACTGTTCTTCATCTCTCTTGATTATTAACAAGGATTAGTGAACTAAACATTTAGCCACAGCTGGTCAACACTGTGGGCAGTTATTCCACATGAAGGAATCTGCTCAGAGGTTTTTGTTCAGGGCAACAGAGCTCAGAGAGAAACTGCTCTGGAAGTCTGGTGATTGATAATATAAATCCTTATATTGTGTGTATATTCTTATTCTTACTGTCTGTGAAAGAGGTTAAAGGTTACCCGAGTCCAGAGTTGTGTCTGGCAAAAGACGCTCTGTCTTTTCCTCAAGGATAGATACACGCCTTGGATCACAACACTCATGCATGTTATCAGTATATTTACAGTAGAGAAGCAGACAGGCCGTTGCACGTGCCAGTCTGGTGAGGAGAGGTGGGATTGTTCTCCCCCTTTTCAGCTCAGAGCCAACCAGAGGTCAGGATGGTAAGATACAAACCTGTGACGAAATCTGTGTATGAAAGGGCCGAACTTCTGTCTTTCGTGGTATTCCTTCCTCTCAACCTGCGTGGTGACAGAGGGACTCCCTGCTTTTTCAATTGCAGCGCTGGTAACTTTGCATGTGACTAAAGAATAAATCTTGGTACCAGCACAAGAGAAGTTGTTGGCTGAATTCTTCCTGAGGTTCCACCAGGCATCCAATCAGAACACGCTGACAATTGGTGACCCCGAGACGTGTTTGGTTGACCTGGAAAGGGACAAAGAGCGGTGAGGTGACGTCCGTTTCCCGGGCCCCAGCCGAGGGCCGGCGGCTGTTTGGCGGTTAACAACGAGGCCTCATAAAGAACAGGTGAGCAGACGACCTTTTGTTCGAATGAATAGAATGTCTGTGGATTGGATAAACTAAATTGAGTTGTCAACAGCGGAATAAGCCTCTGCCCATAATTTGGAAATAGTTTTTCAAAATTGTACCTGGTCACACGTAAAGTCACAAGCACATATTTCCACTGGTTTTATTAGTGAAAGAGAATAAGTGTCCACTGGTAGGGATTTAGGTAAAAAAATAAAGAGTTTAAATAGGAATGAAGGTACGCTCGCGAGAGCTACCGGAGGTCTACTCTTAGTCGGTAGAAAGCCATGTTGAAGTCCGTACGGTACGTTAATACCTCTGGTAACTGAAGTCACGGAGCGTCAGGTTCCTCGTGCACGGTCAGTTTAGAGTATTCCGCTGAAGAAGCGATGCCGCAAAAGGCGAGGATATAAGGACACAGGAAAAGATTTGTTGTTTTCAATACACTGTGTGGGTGGGTTTTTGTAGATCTAGGTGATTTTAACGAGACCTGACAACCGTGGACACGAAAGTGAACTGAGAATTCCTCGGAAGAAGGTGTTCGACCAGACTACATATCTGTGGGGCATTAAAGGGGAATAAAAGGGAAAATCATAGTCTATGGTACAACGAGGCAAGGAGAAATAAAACAATATTGGTGAACTGGTGTTATAAACCCCAGCGATCGAGCGCTGTATCCTTCTGGTACAGTAGAAGCTTCTCGTTCGAGTTCACTATATTGGGTATTGCAGCCTTTCTCCTGGCCTCCGAGGATACGTGTGAATAAATACAATTGCTGAACGCTGTCAGAAGCTACGGAGTGGAACCTTGGGAAGGCCGAGAGCTGTGTGTGTTATATGTTGTGTTTGACTCTGGAGAATAATTGTGTTTTGTTTGGTGTTTTAAGCTTGTCGTGAGTTAGAGCCTTTTTTAACTTACGTTCACTCTGACTTGTGTGTGTTGCTTTGACGTCGTGTGTGTTGCTTGAACGTGTTCTAACTTTCTAGAGATAAAAAACGGTGTGTTCAACAAGTGGTGAATTGGTAGATATATGACTGTAGACCTACGTTATTCATAAGATAGATAAGATATACATTTTAAGCTGGAAAAGTAGGGGAAAAAGTGGTATAAAACTTCTGCTGGAAGCTGTTAAGTAGCACTATATATATATATATACCCTCCAGACCAATACATCAACGAGTATTCTGTGAATCATTCTGTTGAGAGCACTGGGGTGTGCGTTATCCGATAAACGTGTTAAAGAATAAATTTATAATGATATAATCAACGTAATGGAGTAGTGATTACATTAAATACGGAGCAAAATCATTTTTGATTGTTGAACCGGAGGAGGCTTTGTGTGTCGGTCAAGGCTGTGTGCTGTTATCAGCTAGTGTGTGATAGGGCGGAAGAAGACTTTTCCTCTGGTGTGTAAGTTTAAAATGATTTACGGAGTTTCCTCATGGTCTGTGTGAATAGGGCGTAGGAGGGTTGAATGGTTTAAAGCTGTCCTCTGTTGGATAAACGCGACCGCCGTGTCAACAATCCGTGGGTTTGTGAATCCAGTGGATTTGGTCTGATTTATTTTATATACAGGGGTACAGAAAGCAGTAAGTCACTACAGCTAGCCTACAGCTACAGCTAGCCTACAGCTAACCCTCGTCGACAGGAAGGGCGAGGCCGGAAATAGATGGGAATAAGAGGAATCAAGAGCACCACACAGGGTAAATAGAAGGGAGACACTTAGTGGTCGGGGGTGTACTGCACCCAAAATAAGAAATAACGCCTCGAGAGGTAGGAACACTGATACCCCTACGGGCAAATAGGGTACTGCAGGGACTTAACCCTTTGACACCATCGCGTGGCCGAAGTTAGGTATTACAACATTGAGACTAATATCCCCATTAGCTGGCACACACTTTAGTGACCGAACTGACGCTGACATACACCATTAAAATAACACAGATAGGGAATAATAGTAATAGTAATTATATTAATAGATAAGTAATAGTAATGACAAGAATAGGAATAGAATACTATTAAGGTGGGTTAAAACGTTTTTAAGCTAAGATCAGATTACACTCTCATACACCATAGAAACAGTAACTGAAGGCACATTAATCATTCAATCGCAGTTTATTTTTTAATTTTTTTAATTATTGTTTGGGTTTTTTATTATTATTATTTTTATTTTTGAAACAACATTATTGTTATTTTTCCATCAAGCATAGCTGCATAATTATAATTTGTTTTTTAATCAGGCGCAACACACCTCCCTAAACTTTTCAGATATGGGGAAAACTAAGGACATGGTCGAGGTGTGGAAAGGGTGCCCAGTAGGCACACTAGGGCACACCCTACTGAAAACATATCAGAGGTTTATGGATAAAACCCCAGAGGGAGATAAGAAAAGTGCATCGAAGAGATATACGGCGTGGACAGAGAATATGTAAAAGAGAGGCATGTTTGGAGGAGAGAGAACTCCCTCACCAATAAGCAGAGAATTAGTGAATCATCTGAGCATGGCTAAGAGAGGTAGCAAACAAGCACATGCGGTGCTGTCTGTGGCCGGAAGATTTTGTGGAAAAGAAAAGAAGAGTGTGCAACAGGCAGAAGGATTTTTGGCTGATTGTAGAACTTTTCTGGGGGAAATGAATAGAGCAATAATGGGTAAGACGGCAATTCAAATGCCGCAAAAAGTGAAGACAAAACTCGAATCAGGCGACGAGTGTTGCCCGAAAGACAAAGAACCAGGGACCAGTGAGGTCCACCCCATAGCGCCACCCCTGTACGGCCCGAACCCGTATGAAGAGGCAGCGCGAATGCTGGCAGCCACACCCACATGTCAGATGCCATTACAGCCAGGGAAAGCAACAGAACCAGGACAGACACAGGTGTTGGTTATTCAGAAGGGTTTGTTACAGGTCACAGCCCAAGGGTCAGAGAGTGAGTCAGCGACCAAAGACTACCTAGCAGACACGTTGAGTCATCTGGAATGCAGCGCCACTTCCTCTCCAACAAAATCACCTATCACAGCCCAGGTAGGATCAGACACAACTTTAAGGGAGCCAGACACCAGGGGAAGGGGAGGTGTAGTGAGAAGGAGAACCATAGCAGAATCCAAGCCTATTACTTCTGATATAGAGGTAGGGGGAGTAGGAGATGGTTTGATAACTGCATTGTTAACCCAGCGAAGGTCAGCAATGGGGTTGGATGATGATGAGGAAGAGGTGGAAGAGACAGACTGGGGACAGGCGGTCAGAGATCAGAGTGTACAGGAGAAAGATGATATGTACATTCGGGGACCGCCACCTCGGGGACCAGGGGGTTAAAGGCGAGACAGGGACAGATACTACCAGGGAGCGGACACAAGAGGAGCAAATGTACACCAATGTGACGATACAGTTAGGCGACGAGGCCCAAGAGTGACTGAAAATATACCCAGATGACCCCGGCATCAATTTCCACTCCTGACTGCAGTGGGTGCTAACAGCAACGAAAAAACAACATACTCACCCCTTGCCCTGTCTGATGTGTCAATGTTGAGAGAGAAACTGCCAAGGATTGAAAAAGGGGGTGCAGCATGGATCCGAGGGTTTTTGTAGCAATGTGCGGGAAGTGTACCAGGGGTAGGTGACTTTAGGAGGATTTTTGTAGCCTGCGCCTCGTTAGCAGAGCTGCAGCATATAGAGAGGATGGCTAGGACATCGGACGTGCCCGATGGAGAGCCGTTGGCACACTGGGTGGGAAGTTATTGGCCTGAGCTCAGATATAGGTACCCAGTAAAAGTAGCAACCACGGAGCTTACAGAGGTGCCACCACTGGACAGTGAGGGTGGAGCAGCCTATTTGGGTAGAATCAGAGAGTTGTGGAACAACAAACTGGGGGAAGACCCTATCGTTGATAGCAGGACTGAACTGTTGTTCAGAGGGGCAATAGAAGCATCGGTGCCTGAGGCCGTGAAGACTCAGCTGAAAGGGACAGTAGCACTGGCGGACATGGACTACTTTGACTGGGAAGCGCAGGTAAAACACCATGTAGATAAGAACAAAGAAATTTGGGATAAGGATATAACAGAGCTGAGTAACCTACAGTTGCAATTAGCTAAAACACAGCTAAAAGAGAGCAGGGAAAAGGTGAACCAGGCCAAAGCAGAAGCAAAGCAAATGTCACAAACCTTTGTGCAGCAGATACCAGCACAAACACCCGGCCCTTACGGCCCGTATGGTCCATATCCAGCCCCTCCGCCGGCTCCGTATGCACCAATCTATCAACAGCCACAGCAGGCCGCGTTTGCACCTCATCAAGCCCAGTTCCCTCAACCTTATGTCCCGCAGCAGGCGGGTCTGCAGCCCGTGACTGGGGCCCCACCGTACAGAGGGTTTAGCCAACCAAGAAGACGGTGGGGGGGAGGAGCTAGGGGTAGAGGTAGGGTCAACGGAGGCTTTAGACAGAGATATAATAACTGTTTCAACTGTGATCGGCCTGGACATTGGGCTAGAGCATGTCCTCATCCGCCACTGGGTCAGCAGTCTCAGTCAGGACCGCCTCAGTACTCCCATAATGTCTATCTCCCGCCCCAACAAGCACCCAACACACAGCCACAGCCCCGGGCCAGACACAAATGCCATAGGGGTGCCCAGATCCGACGGCTGACGGCGACCTGTATCCAGAGCCTATGGTCACTCTCACGATAAATGGAAAAGACTATATGTGCATGCTGGACTCAGGAGCCAGGTATTCCACGATAAATACGCCACTACCACCATCAAGGAATACCGTGCCAGTGATCGGATTTTCGGGTCAGTCAGAGGAGTGGCCACTTTCAATACAAGTTCCATGTAAGTGGAAATCACTCTGTTCTGACCAATCATTTTTGGTGTCCACTGCCTGCCCAGTGAACTTGATTGGAAGAGACATTTTGTGTGCACGGAATGTAACCATGCAAATGACAAATGACTATTATAGTGACGTTCCCTGATGGGACCCAGCAGAAATGTGCCACACCCCGCTACAATAGTCACCAAATGATTCAACTGGAGACTAAAGAGACATTGGAAAAGGAAGCGGAGGTCTGGTGGGGCAGAATAGATGATTATGACAATTCACATCTGCATGACACCATCCAGCAATGGGGCCCTTGGTTCAAGGTCCTTCATCCGTACTCACCACCAGAGGACCCACAACATTATACCTTTAACTACTCCGATACAAGAAGAGAATTATGAGATCTTGTGGGAAGGCCTGGAACACGAGATTGAGGTTCATGGACACCCAACTGTGAAGGCTCGGGAGATCTATGCAGGGAAGCAAGGAGTAGCGGCGGCTGTAGAGTTGACACCAGAGTTGCAGATTTTGTATGCCCTCGGTGACACCTCAGCCCCACATATCACAGTGTTGGTCCAGAGTGGGGCGAAGTGAAAAACATGGGTCCAATGGTCAAAGCAGGGCTTGAGGCTACGGACTGGGTGCCCACACAGAATACAAACTTGCACTACTCCCCATCTGAAAACATGTACAGAATTGCACACACATCGGAGGTCCAGTTAGTCCCAGAGACACACATGCTTAGCCGCACACATGGTTAAGAAAACACTGATCATGCGGACACTGAAAACATGTTAAGCTTATTTCCAGACACCTTTTGGACGAAAGGGGGAGCTGATGTGGGACTGATTCCGATGGCTCCCGTTGAAATAGAGCTAAAACCAGGGACGATTCCAATTTATCGTCACCAGTACCCCTTAAGGATGGAACAGACTGTAGGCATTTCTAAGACGATAGAAGGGCTGTTGAAAGCAGGTGTGCTGGAGAGAACGAGGTCCCCCTGGAACACACCTATTAATCCGGTCCCTAAACCTGGAAAACCAGACTACAGAATGGTCCATGATCTGAGGCCAATAAATAAGGTTGTATTGCCGACTCACTATGACACTCCTAACCCATACACGTTGTTGAACGCTGTGGGTCCAGACAAGGCATGGTTCTCCTGCATTGACTTGGTGAATGCGTTTTTCTGTGTTCCATTGGCTGAAGGTTCAAGACAGATATTTGCATTTTCATATCAGGGAAATCAGTACAACTACACACACCTGCCGCAGGGCTATTTAGACTCACCTTCCATTTTCAACCATGCGCTAAAGAACATTCTGACAAAGCTAGAGTTACCAGCTGGAGTGGTGCTACTGCAGTATGTGGATGACATTTTGCTGGCAGGGACAAGCTCAGAGTCCATTATGGAGGCCACAAGAACAGTTCTGGGTTGGCTAGAGAAACATGGGTTCAAGGTATCCAGATCTAAGTTACAGATTGGTAGACAGAGGGTGACTTTTCTGGGAAGACTAGTGGCCAGAACAGGGCAGGCTATGACTGAGGAACAGAAATTATCGATTTTACAGCATACGAAGCCAGTAACGGTAAGAGACATGATGACATTTTTGGGGTTGGTAACCTGGAGTAAGAATTTCATTGCTAATTTCTCAGAGCAAGTGTCCCCTTTGAGAAGACTTATACAGGGCGCAGGCTATCAAAATTACTCAAAGCCATTGGTATGGACTCAAGAAGCTGAACAAGCCACATAAACAAGCCATGGCCACTGCGACCACGCTGCACCCACCCGACTATTCTGAACCATTTCACCTTGATGTTGATGAAAAGGACGGATTGGTGAATTCCGTCCTATTTCAAAAGGGGGAGGGGGGCACGGATAGGAGAATTTTGACACATTTTATATATTTTATATTTATACAGTACTATCAATGTAACCAATTGGGATAATGTAACTAGACTACATTATGCTAGGTCAGACATATACTGGTTCTGTGGAGGAAGACGATTGATGAATGTCCTCCCTAGTAACTGGCAAGGAAACTGTGCCTCAGTTTCGCTAATAGTCCCCATCAGAGTAATCCCACTAGGTGCGGAGGAGCTTGTCAGTCACGTAAAATCCCAGGGCCCCCTGGATAGAAAGAAAAGGAGTTTTGACCTAAAAGCTGGCTCTCCAATCTATTTTGACGCCATAGGAATACCCAGAGGAGTGCCAGACGAGTACAAACTAATAGATCAGATAGCGGCCGGTTTTGAATCAGTGTTCCCAATGATAACCATAAGCAAAAATGTTGACCATTTAAACTATGTGCATTTTAACATCCAGCGTCTGACTAACATGACCCGAGACGCCTTAGAGGGGGTGCACGGCCAATTGTCTGCCACCTCTCTAATGACTTATCAGAACAGGATGGCACTCGATATGTTGTTAGCAGAGAAAGGAGGAGTCTGCTCGATGTTTGGCCAAATTTGTTGCACCTTCATTCCAAATAACACAGCCCCAGATGGATCTTTCACTAAGGCCTTAGACGGTCTGAGAGCAATGTCCCATGAATTGGCAGAACACTCAGGCAGAGAAACCCCCCTGAACGATTGACTAAATGGTATATTCGGTAAGTGGAAAGGCGTACTCATATCCGTGTTCCTTTCCATAGTTATAGCGATAGTAGTGATGGCCTTATGTGGATGTTGCTGCATCCCCTGTATTAGACAGTTATGCCTGAAGTGTATCACCACAGCAGTGGACTCAAAATTGCCCCCGCCATATCAAATGGCTTTGTTAGCAGAGGAGGTACAATTGTTGGAGGATGGTATGGTAAGATTCGACATCGATGGACCCGAAGAAGAGACTGAGTTAGACCCCCCATTCCTGTACACACATAACTTGCTAATGTTTGACCATATAGTACACGCACACACGCACACACTTAGAAGGCGTGAGACTTTTGTGATAGGGTGATTTTATACTGTTTTTGATTGTGCCATATTATGCGCTTAGAGGATTATCCAGTAGAAGGAGAGGGTTACAAATACCTAGGGACAACGGTTCTCTAGTACAAGGGTTATATAAAGATCCTGGATATAGATGGGTTTTAGCTTAGCTTTTTATTATATAGGTATGAGCTTTAGGCTGTCAGAGATTTCCACTCTGTTAAATAAATAACACACACATAGTTATGAACTGATATAGCCCATTTTTTGTAGCTTTATATTATTGTTTAGTTTACATAATAAATTATGTAAAAAGGGGGATTGATAATATAAATCCTTATATTGTGTGTATATTCTTATTCTTACTGTCTGTGAAAGAGGTTAAAGGTTACCCGAGTCCAGAGTTGTGTCTGGCAAAAGACGCTCTGTCTTTTCCTCAAGGATAGATACACGCCTTGGATCACAACACTCATGCATGTTATCAGTATATTTATAGTAGAGAAGCAGACAGGCCGTTGCACGTGCCAGTCTGGTGAGGAGAGGTGGGATTGTTCTCCTCCTTTTCAGCTCAGAGCCAACCAGAGGTCAGGATGGTAAGATGCAAACCTGTGACGAAATCGGTGTATGAAAGGGCCGAACTTCTGTCTTTTCGTGCTATTCCTTCCTCTCAACCTGCGTGTTGACAGAGGGACTCCCTGCTTTTGCAATTGCAGCGCTGGTAACTTTGCATGTGACCAAAGAATAAATCTTGGTACCAGCACGAGAGAAGTTGTTGGCTGAATTCTTCCTGAGGCTCCACCAGAGGATGAAGGGGAACAGTTCAGCCCAGATTTAATCCAGCGTAGATTTGAAACTGGTCTGTTTAGTGAGGCAGTGAAGTTTCAGTTGAAACCTCACCTTAGCAACCCCAGAGTTACAGATGAGGTTCTGATAATAGAAATCAGAAATAGAAAATAAATGAGGCTGCTAGTCTCAAAACAAATTTAGGAGAAACATTACAGTTAAGCCATCAAGAGTAAATGAGATACACACAGAGCTGCAATCCAATACCAGTCAGTTGCCTCTGAATAGTGAAATAGACATAAACTATGAAATGCAGACGAAAGGAGGTGTGGTAGTCTCCACAAAGAAAAAACAATGGGACAAAAAAACGATGGGAAATTAGGAATAAAACATAAATAAGTGTACATCATACACATTATACAGCTGCATTGCTTTTATTTTGAAGGCGATTGCTGCTGTTATTTTATCAATTTACGTAAGTTCGTGAATGTGTGCGATCAGCAGCGTCACTGCGATGTGTTGAACTGAGTTTACAGCAGATGTGAGTTAGCTGTCAGCCCTAAAAAATGTATCAAAAGATTGATACAGAGAGTGTAGAGTTTTTTACAAAACAAGGACTTCTAAGTATTTATTTACTGAAGTCGAAGGCAAAGCCGTGTGCTTAGTTTGTGGAGAACAGGTCTCAGTGTTTAAGGATTACAATTTCAATCGCTACTACGAAACGAAACACACGGAGCAACACAACAAGGCTCATTTTTGGTTCAGAAGATTTTGTTTCTCTTTGGATCTACCTCCATATGTAAACAAACATTATCCGTGATAAAGTTCAACAGATACAGATACTCTCTCACTGACGATGTCAGCTGTCCTTTTCAAATCCACCTCAGACATTCAACCTGACTTCAGTGCTTCGTTCAAGCCCAACACAGACAAGATTTCTCACACTGAACTGGAAAACAGAAAATTAAGAAATTGGATTTTTATATCCAATTTTATAAATCCAATATTTTTAGGTTTGTGCGGCCTGGTGACGACTACCCCTTGTCTCACGATTGCGCCATGGCGTTCAGACAAACAGATACTCAATGTGGGGTGGCTATAATTGTGTACAGGGACTGTAGGGGTAGTAGAGGGAAAATTACAAAAGGGGAATAATAATAATTGTTTTCTGTAAAGGTGCCGAATTTAGATAAGAGTTTAAAGTTATTGATTGTGGCGAGCCAGATCCTGTAAGGACAAAGGAAAGTTTGAGACAAAGGAACAGCCATTGACTGGGGCATAGGGTGACCCCTAGCGGTGAGGAGTAATTTGATTATTTGGTTTGAAGCTATAATAAATAAATATATATATATATAAGCGCTAAGTTAAAACATAAAATAAGAACTAGTTAGAAATTAGACCTACATGCAGTAAAAAATAAGTGCAACTAGAGATGATTAATATACCAAGTCATATTTTGACTTTAGAAATTGAACAGAGAACTGATAGGAATAACAGAAAAGAAGGGAAAGAAGGTTTAGCGGAAGCCAAGATATGGTTGAATGAGGCACGGAGACGCAAGACCAGTAGGAAAGAGAGAAATGTGAAACTGAAAGAACAAATAACTTGTATCCACATGTGAATTTTCCTGAGAGGGGCAGAAGGAGTGTGGAGGAAATGGCCACTGGGCGAGAGATTGCAGGCGGAGGAGGAACAGAAGGGGACTGCCCAGACCGGGAACCGGGCCCCTCTTGCTGTGAGGTGACAGTGCAGTCCACAATTCAGGTCATAAACACACACAGACACACAGAGATAGACACAGAGACACACACACACACACACAGAGATACAGAGTCACACAGACACACACACATACAGAGACACACACACAGACACAGAGAGAGACACACAGAGAGTCACAGAGTCACACATACACACAGAGAGAGATACACACAGAGACACAGACTAAAGACGATGAAGAAGAAGAGACAGAATTAAATGAAGACAGACCAAACTGACCAATGACTAAGAACACTGACTGTGAATGACCATGTACGCTTTGCATAGTTATGAGCTTTTGGCATGATTCTGTCACAGAGTGTTTTATAATTGTACTGCTTGTTGTGTTCGGTTAAAAATACAGAAACTAACCATTTTGCACAATATATTAAGATTGTATAAGATTGTTTTTTGATGTAACAGATTGTTTAAATCAAGGAGTATTGCTTTTCTACATATTGCCAGTAAATGATAAAACATATGCAAGCCTCGTTCCTCGTCTCCCAATGAGTTCAGAGCCCGGAATCAGATCTCTGCTGGGTTTGAATCCACCTTCTTCGGGTGGCTGACCTAATCCTAGCAGAAAAGGGAGGTGTGTGTGCACTGTAACAAGTACGTGTTACCCCGTGAGTTACCACGTGAGTTACCCCCCCAGCACAGAAGACGATGCAAGCTTAGTCTTGTTAGTAACCGTTTTTATTGCGAGCCAAGGTTTGTTCCCGCGTCGCACCTCGTCCGTCTGACGCTCTGGCAGCTTGTCCCCCTGCTCTCCTCTCTGCTGGGGGTTTATATATGTGAGCAAACCCAATCAGCCAAACCCCAAACCAGCTGAGGCTAATTAAACCTCTTCCGGCCCGTTCCCTGAACCACTCCCACACTCGTCCCCTCTGCAGCTGAGCCCAACCACGCCCCCGCCACCACATGCACATGCTGACCGTTGCACCCGGAAGCAGAAACGGCGCGGCGTGCAGATGGAGCGTAGCACGCGGACGGGCGAGGACTTGGAAGTAGTATAAAATGACACACGTGTCTACGCAACGGGACTGGACATGCGGTGCAGCGCGACGCGTAGACGTTGACGCGAACCGGAAGTCACTCGAGTTAGATAGGGTTATGTTGTATTCAGTGTGCAATTGTTTTCATTCAAACAATTACTTAAACTTCAAACCACTTTTCGGCTCATTTTTACCAGTCGGACCTCATGGGGCCTTAGAAGGAAAGAGCCCTCCTCTACCTTAACAAAAGCTAATAACTTTTAGCATCTTAAGAACATCCTTCAGGTATACATCATGTTATCATTCATGTTCGAGAACATGAATGTGTGTGTATTGTACCGAAAATAATGTTTATTTTCGTTGTGTAGTGCTGTATGGGATTGGTGTCCGTAGCCGCTACATGTGCACAGCTAGCATTAAGATAAAACATATATATATTGAGATGTACTGCATCATTTCTCTTTACTAATGGACCAAATGTTTCATGTTGTGAATGTCAGAGTGTACTGTGTGGTATTGTTTGTTGTCTTTTATTATTTTTTTAACAGAAGAGCTACCACTACAGTTATTTATATACTGGAGTTATGCACTGATTGTTTGTACTGAGCTACACAGTTTCAGGGCACTTTAAGTTAGTTTAGGACTTGAGTCATTTTATCAGATTGGTGAATGCACTTCATCAGTTAGTGACCAAGATTGATGAAACGTTTTGAAGTGAGATTTTTTGTTTTTCAGTGCAACTTTCAATGTACAGGAAAATCTTTGTTAAATCTAACACAAGTTGACATTCTGAATTAATTTAATACTTCTCTATTCTTTTAAGAGTAGTCGAGAAATAAAGATCCCTGAATAGAGTTTTGTGTCTGGTGTCATATCAAATTCCACCTGCCTACATACACTTTATACTCTTGGGTATGTCCAGTGAACGAGCTAAACTGGTTGCCCTGATTTCATTGCTTTTTCAGCCACACAGAATGTTCCGGAAGCATTCATTTGGTGAAAGACTTGGGAGATGTAGCAGGAGGAGGAAGAAGCCCGGCAGGAAAGCAGGCAGATGAGGAGTCGAGCGTTTCACGGCATGAAGATGATGAGCACACGCTTACATTTCTCCATCCTCAGGCAGGAACAGCGACAACTACAAGACACACATCTTTTAGGGTCTTTCGTAAGAGGAGATATCATCAGCAGTATATTGCCGATGAACAAAGACCGGAGACTATCACCACAATGGAAGAGAGAAGACATGAATACTCTACTGACTAGACACAAAGTAGATTCACTACTGAGAAGACACAACATATTATAAAGACTGTCTAGACACAGAGTATCTTCACTACAGACGGGACACAAAGTCACCACACTACTGACGTGAAAAGACATATGAACTCTACTGAACATAGAACCATTAATATTACTGACAGAACTAGACTTATCAAGCCGACTGAAAGGACAAGTATCATCAGTATTGGCAATATGTTCATATGTTTCCTCCTCCTCTTCCTTCTTGCTGTTGGTGAGTGATTTCAAACTTTTTGCCACAATTATTTCTAGTAGCTGGTTTTAATTTAGGCCTCACATCAAACTGAGATTTCTGAACTTTCTGTCCCTCAGGATTCACAGTACACTCAGACGTATATTCAACAAAAAGTGGTCCAGCAGGCGGTGCAGATAATCAAACAGTGAATGAACACGTGTAATCCCTGGCAGACACAATGCCAATTTCCTCTTTAGAATCACAGGGTGAGTCATTGTCATCTTCATCATTGTCTCATCACTATTCACACATGTGCTTCTTTGTGGAACTTGTTCGGAGGTTGATTTCTGTAGCATCTTTTAGGGTCTTTCGGAAGAGGAGAAATCACACCGGTGGTCAATATTTTATGAACTCTATAGACTACCAAGAGTCATAAATAACTTGTCTGCTGGACCCAGGACATCCACCGATAGTGTACTTAATGTTAACTTTCTCTGTATGCCAACCAATGAAAATCTGATAAAAATGTTTTATTTGAAAGTAAAAAAAATAAATAATCTATTAATAGGTCACACTCCGAAAGATATGGATGGGGCTGACAGTATGGAGGTGTGGCTGGTGCAGGGAACCTGACCCTCTTGAGAGCTTGAGGTATTGGTGTCCTGGGTCCAGTGTGACAGCTGCCACACATGGTAGGGACGAGGAGCTGGATGATGAAGATGATTATTAAATGTTATTTGTGTCCTGATTTTTTTATTCGTCTGCAGGAAGGGGGTTACTACACATAGGATGGAACTCCCAACTGTTCATTATAAGAAAACTGTGTACAGGTAAGTTTGTTTGCACATATTATGTCCTGTACATATCATATGCTGTGGAGTTAGCATTCTATAAATCTGTTGCATCTTCCAGGGTCTTTCGGAAGAGGGACGTCACAGCGGTGGTCGATATATGAACTCTGTAGATTTCCATGAGTCAATAAATTTGAACGACTCTTCAGACACTGCCATATTACAGGAATCAACGGGTCACCACGTGTCTTTGAACAATCAACAAAGATTCCATCGCTCCGGTTTCCTTCCACAGACCACACATGCCAGATAATTTGGTTATAATCAACGAAAAAAAATTGTCGATATTTATCATGTAAGGTAATATAATGTTCCCAGATGTTTTGAGGTTGGTTTACTTACGCATTGGGCAGCATTGTGGCTAAGGGGTTAACACCTCTGTTCTTCCACATCTGTGTGGGTTTACTCCGGGTGCTCTGGTTTGAAATGTAAATATTTTGTTCTGTATTTTATTCAACAATAAATGGTCATTTTTAAACTGTTCTTCATCTCTCTTGATTAGTGTACTAAACATTGGTTATAATTGACAAATGAAATTTGAAAATAAAGATATGAAATTTAAATATTATGCTCTATGTATTTGATTCAACCACAAATAGTAATTTTCCAATGTTCCATCAAAGTTAAACTGTTCGTCATCTCTCTTGATTATTAACAAGGTTTAGTGTACTAAACATTGAGGTAGCTTTTCATTTTCAGCCACAGCTTCCTTTCCTTTGGGATGAATTAGGTGTTGTACCATTTACACTTTGTAGCTTGAGTGTTCTCAGGGCAGCTGTGTCATTTAGGTAAACCAGATCAGCTTTGGCATTGGCACATTTGATATTGTCAATACTCAGACTGGAATCGGGACCCAAAAATACTTGCACTAAGATAGTGAAATATATTTTTACAGAAATAAATCTGACCTTTGGCGCATAGCTCTTTAAGGTCTGCCAGGAGCATCTGAAATTAAAACAAAATGTTCTTTATCACTGATGTCCTATCCTTTCATTTATGTCTCTGTTAAAATGCCTGAATGTCTTTATTAATTTTTCTCTTTTTTCCTGAACAATTCCGTTAGCTACCGTTAGCATGCTATATCTGCCCGTCATTTGTGTCCAGGGGCCTGGGTCCGGACGCGTACCGCGGTCCGCCTGTCAGTGACCCATGGACTAGATGATCAATCTGGGACAGACTAAAGTTAGCACAGGAGTCCTCTGTTATATTGAGACATGATATTGAATTAAGTGCAGATGGAATCGCTTCTTTAAATTAACTACAGCACTTTCAGATAGACATCTGGTTTAGAAACCTTTGACTAACGGCATTCACTCCGGTAGTAGAAACTCGAAAGTTATTAGGTAATGGTCTGATAATGGTTCTGTGGAAATACTATTAGATGTTCTATTTTAATGCCATATGCAAGAACAAGGTCGAGGATGTGGTTAAAACTGATCGAAGCCAATTGAATCTAATAATGAGATAAATGCAGTACTAAGGCTATCATTATCAACATCCACATGCATATTAAAATCACCTACAATAATAACTTTATCTGTTTTAAGGACTAAACTTGATAAAAACTCTGAAAATGCCAATAGAAATTCAGAATACGGACCTGGGGCCCGGTACACTAACAAATATAAGACGTTAGCTAGCTAGCAGCATAGCCATTAGCATTTATACAGAGTATGGACACTTATTGTCCATACTTAAAGCCCTCTGAGGCAAATTTGTAATTTGTGATTTTGGGCTATACAAAAATAAATTAAATTGAATTGAATTGAATTGAATTAATGAGATCGAGTATTTCGACGGATTTAACATACGTCGCACTTCCTCCCTTCTAATAGGACAAACTACAAGACAACTTCCAACTCCAATGGACATCCTGACAACAGATTCCCCAGTCAAGATTACACAATAATGTCTAATTTGCGCTATATGATTTTGTGCCATAAGTATTGAAGTAGCCAACAGTTGTATTAACAGTACACGGACGCAGGACAACCTTGACGTATGCCTCTTTCTAGACAGAATCTTTGAGTTGTACCATCACTTAATTTCACACAGCTATTACCATTGTCATAGAGGGTTTTCATTGCATTGCAAAAGTATGACCCAAATCCAAATCTTTCAAGACAATCAAATATAAGGGCGTGCTCAACTGTGTCCAAGGCTTTGTAAAAATCAAGAAAAAGTATAAAACTATCCTCAGTGATTAGTTCAGAATAATCAATAAGATCAAAAAGCAATCTTATATCATTGAAAATATGTCTGTTACTCATAAATCCAGATTGATTTTCATCTATAATTGAGTTTAGAACACTTTTAAATCTTTTGGAAAATACAATAGCAAACAATTTATAATCATTATTGAGTAAACTAATCAGCCTCCAATTGTCAAGAATAAGCAAATCTTTTTTTAGTTTAGGTATCAGACTAATGACACCCTGTGTCATACTGGTAGGCAGTGTAGACTTCACAATACTCTCAGAAGGAATGGTGCCAGCAACTCAGAAAACATCTTGTAAAATTCAGAGGTGATTCCATCATTCTCTGGTGACTTATTGTTTTTTAGATGATTTATGGCAACTTCAACTTCTTCCAAAGTGATTGGTGAATCACACATGAACTCTTCCTCCTGGCTAATTGAGTTTACACTGTCCAAATATTTAGAAAAAGCTGACAAGGCATCCCCATTGAACTTAGTTTTGTATAAAGTAGAATAATACTTATAACAAAACTTTGAAATATCCTTTTTATCGTCAGTAACGGTCCCTTCAATATTCAACTGCAGTATGGAATTGTATTTGGCTTGTGACTTTTCTAGTTTAAAGAAATAGGCAGACATCTGCTCACCTTGCTACAACCATTTCTGCCTCGATCTTACAAACGCTCCCTCTGCTTTTATTTTATACATATCATCTAAATTACTTTGCAACTCAGTTAACCCTCCTGGTCCCTTAAAATGTACTAACATCCCATTGTCCCATACATCCCGTATGCTGCGAGTTTGTCACGCTCTCGTCGTCCCGGCCTTGTTTCTCTGTCATCAAAGCATATGACACGAGAGAAAATGTGGAATGTGTTTAGAGACATGGTGGCTGGAAATATTGCCCTTCCAGTGTCAGCAGCCCAAAGGCTTGCGGTTGCTTCGCCTTTTGACTTGTACACTCCGGCCAGAATGAGCAACCCAATGTACGCTTGCAAGTGGGTCACATCCAAGTCTTTCCAACTGTCCCCCTCTAAATTTGTCATCTCAAGTACATCCTTTTCAATCGATGGTGTTATGAAGAGCTCAAATGCTGATTTTATGTCTTGGACATGGCTGACAGCGTATCTGGTGGGGCATTGAACCATTTTGATGACATTAGCAGCATTAAGTCTACCCTGTTGTTCAAGTGGGGAGACGGACCACAATAACTTTTCATTTTTGGAAGGCAGTATGTTTGCTTGGGGTTGAGAGACAACAGGAGGGTCAACACTGAGGGTCTCATTCTCATCAGAGGAGGATGCCTCATAATCAGGGTCCTTCTCAACATCATCCCCTGTCTCAGACACATTCTCCTCTATGTCACTTTCATGGTCAAAGAGTTGTGACAACACCTCATCGACAGAAAACCTTTTCTTAGAAGTAATTTTTAGTTGAGAGCGCAGAAAGAGAGAGCACACAGAAGTCACGGGAACCGTATGTTCCCGCCCCCACAATTTGCAGCTGAGATAGAGTATGAGCAGACAGGTGTCAGTGCTTGAATTTATCAACAACGTTGCAACCTTGTGCAGGAACGGCAGGTGCATAAAAACAAAACACACACACACACACTCTCTCTATAAGCAGACTCAGACAGGAGGAAAGAGCGAAGGTACAGAGAACCTACAATTTCCACACTTTTATTAGCCCTGTGTCCAGTGGACCCGAACATCCTGTATGTAATATAAATGTGTAGGGGGGGTGTACCGTGTGTGGTCATTGAAAATGTGTTCTATGTTCTTCACAGAAAATGAGCCAAGGCCAATGAGTCTGAATTTGAAAAAATTATGAATCGTATCATTTTTCTTTTGATAAAAAATGAAAACGGGTCCCACAGACCCGAACACCACACAACGGTTCTGTTAGGTTAGGGCCCTAAAGCTTTTTGAAGATTATAAAATTGCATGTTATAGTGACCTCAATATCATCCAAAACAACCAAAACAAATGTGTGTAAAATGTTGATATTTCTTATGTTTTACACAGCGAAAAACAGCCTGGGGTCAAATTGACCCCTAAGAACACCGTACAGTATGTGTACAGGACATTGAAAACATATCATCATGTTCATTTTATGTTTACCAAGTTGTCCCCATTAAATTAGGAAAAGTCATGAAATATGAAGCAAAACAATTATATCAATCATTTATTTAGAGACGTTAAACATTGAATGGGGTTAAACTGACCCCAAAGGTAACAGGAGGGTTAATTTTATTTTGTCCTCTTCAGTTAAGGCTTCTGATGGCACATCAGAAGGGGATGTGATTTCTGAAGTAACCTCCTCTTCTTGGATTCGTCTGGATTTAGCGAGCAGGCTGGCATATTTCACAAATTTAAGGAGCTCCCAGTTAGTTCCGAAAATGTCTTCACTTTGAGCTTTGTTCCAGTAAACAGTAATAAGCCTTTCCAGCTCTCGTCTCACAGAGGAGTGATTTAGTAGGGAACTGTTCATTTTCCAGTAGGATAGACTTTTCAAGCCAGAATTACCAGGGGAAAGATGAATACTAATAGTATAGCATAGTGTCGCCACAGGATGGCGCCCTCTCGACTCTCGACTCTCACACAGACAGACAGACAGTCCAGTAAATGAAACATTCTCTTATTCTTGCAACTTGTGAAGTAAATAAAAAGAGTAATATACTGGACAAATATTTTCAGGATACATTACGACATTACTTGAATGTACATTGGAACAATGTAAACATGCACTTTTATTACGTGTCTTCCTTTTATAGGTTTCGTTTTGTTTTGAAAAATGTGCCACGTCTCGAATAAATCCGGTTGTACTTCCTGGTCAGACAAACACAGAGATAAAACAGTAAAATTAGAGAATATACTTATGTTGCTGATACGCTGACAGGTGGATCACATAGGACACAACTTCTAGGTCTGATATATCGTGTGTGCTTTGCATTCTCAGGATTGTAATATTGAAGTGTGAAACCACAAGAAACAAGGTCCATTATAATATATAAAAACTAGAGAAGCATTGAAAATGTGTTGGATTTCTTTCCACGCCGATGATGATTCACATGGATGATTACGAGAACCCACTGATGTATTGGCTGAATCAACATGACTACTGGCTGGGTCGCTCTTCCATATTTTCTTTAATTGAGACAGTGGAAATACACATTAAAAACAAACAAACCCCATGACAAATATCCATTAATCCCAGACATTTAGTTATATTTTAGTTTAAGGACTGTAAACTATACCTGGGGTGGAGCAGGTTTACACCATCTCCTCTTCTCTGAAATGGACAACGGCATCTCCATCTAGGATCACTGAGACTTTTTTCACCTTAAAAATCATTGATATTGATATCATTGATAATATAACTTTTTTCTCTGACATACGTGAGAATAAAACTCAGAAGTATGGACAGAAAATTGTATCTAAACATGACGCTAGTGCCCAGAATCTCCACTATTGTTTGCATTCTGCATCAGGTAAGGATTTAGCTGAGCTCTTTTAATGAAAACCTGTAATGTGTTTTTTCTTTTGTATGTTTTGTTTTATGTTTCAATGAGAAGAGCTGTTGATGTGACTTTAAAACATTTGATCTTGAATCTACTTATTAAAAAAGTAGCACCAGACAAAAACATAGGAATAGTACCGTTATGGAATCACACCGTAAATGTACAATAAATAAGTGAAAGAGCTAAACAATAACAACAACTCAAATATGATATAATCGGACTGAATGGTTGGGTTCATATTATTGCACATATGAATCAGTAAATATGAAGACTTATTTATATATTTTACAGTGGATACATTGGATAGTGATATTGTATATGAATGAATAAATTAATTAAGAATTAGTCAGTTTTGATAAGTGCAGTCTACTTTGTGCAGATGGCGGCAGGAAGGAAGCACCTGTGGTATCTGTCCTTTACACACAGCTTTTCCATTAAGAAAAGCCTTCAGTGCCGTTCTTTGCTCTCCTTACAGTTAAGGAGTTCACCAGTTCTGATGTCACTGATATTGTCACTGATATTGCAGCATCTACGGTGGGAAGGGGGGCACGGGAGAACCAGAACCAGGACTGAGAGGGGCAGACTGTCAGACCCTGCTGCAGTAAAATTAGAGGTTTTCCAAAGGGAATCTGGTGCTCAGAAACACTACCACTTTAGTCCACAGGGGGCGCCAGAATTAACACAACAACAAGTGAATTCTCGTAACTTTCAGTCAAATTTTGAATTCAGGACTTTTACTTGTATGAGAGTAATTTGTGTGTTGTGTATTAGCTGCTGTAGCTTAAATGGAGGAAGTTGGAGGAAGAACGATAATTACCCTTGACAACTCAAGTTGGATGCAGTATAGATATTTTTTATTTTACAAATCAAGTCATTTTAAAACTGAAACTCCTCCCACACTGCTCACAGGTGAAGGGTTACTCTCCAGTATGAAGGTACTGATGAGTATTTAAATTGCTTCGGCTAGTGAAACTCCTCCCACACTGCTCACAGGGGAAGCGTTTCTCTCCAGTATGAAGGTACTGATGAGTCTTCAAATTGCTACTTTGCCTGAAACTTCTCCCACACTGCTCACATGAGAAGGGTTTCTCTCCAGTATGAAGGTACTGATGATTCTTCAAACTGCTTCGTTGAGTGAAACTCTTCCCACACTGCTCACAGGTGTAGGGTTTCTCTCCAGTATGAACGTACTGATGAGTCTTCAAACTGCTTTCGCTGAGTGAAAGCCCCACACTGCTCACAGGTGAAGGGTTTCTCTCCAGTATGAACGTACTGATGAGTCTTCAAACTGCTTCGTTGAGTGAAACTCTTCCTACACTGCTCACATGAGAAGGGTTTCTCTCCAGTATGAAGGTACTGATGAGTCTTCAAACTGCTTTGTTGAGTGAAACTCTTCCCACACTGCTCACAGGTGAAGGGTTTCTCTCCAGTATGAATGTACTGATGAGTCTTCAAACTGCTTCGTTGAGTGAAACTCTTCCTACACTGCTCACATGAGAAGGGTTTCTCTCCAGTATGATGGTACTGATGAGTCTTCAAACTGCTTCGTTGAGTGAAACTCTTCCTACACTGCTCACATGAGAAGGGTTTCTCTCCAGCATGAATGGACTGATGAGTCTTCAAACTGCTTCGTTGAGTGAAACTCCTCCCACACTGCTCACAGGTGAAGGGGTTATCTCCAGTATGAAGGTACTTATGAGTCTTCAAACTGCCTCGGCTACTGAAACTCCTACCACATTGCTCACAGAGGAAGCGTTTCTCTCCAGTATGAACGTACTGATGAGTCTTCAAATTGCTACTTTGCCTGAAACTTCTCCCACACTGCTCACATGAGAAGGGTTTCTCTCCAGTATGAATGTACTGATGAGTCTTCAAACTGCTTCGATTAGTGAAACTCCTCCCACACTGCTCACAGGTGTGAGGTCTTTCTCCGAGGCGCACAGGCCGACTACACTCCGGGTGCTCTGAGGAAGACCGGGCACAGTGGTCTGGTTCCTCCACAGTGTCGGCACTTTGACGTGGATCCACTTGTTCCCCCCGGATACTCTCCTCACCTTCCCCACGAGGTCCGGCTGGATTTGTGGACGTCTGTTTTTTGTTGTTGTTCTGAAGCAAAAATATTTTAGGGAGAGAAAAGATAGAAAGAGTGTAAGAGGATATTAACTGGTGGATCTCAGTAATCGTACGCTGTCAATAAATAGATTTCCGTATTAAAGGACACATATCGTGCTCATGTTCAGGTTCATACTCATATTTTGGGTTTCTATTGGAAAATGTTTACATGCTTTAATGTTTAAAAAAACTCTTTATTTTCATCATACTGTCAGCCTGAATATATCTGTGTTCACAGCGCGTTTCAACAAAATTGCGTTGTTAGGCAACATCTTTAGTCCATGTTTACTTCCTGTCAACCGACCATTTGAAGTACACTGAACATACACTGCCACCAGAAATACAACTGGGACACATTTAGAATGTTTACATTTAAAGCTGTGAAATGATCCGTCTATCGACTACAATTCCCAGGAGCCTCTGCTGCATTTACCGGGGGAAAAGAGGAGCCAATCAGGGTGGTGGCTAATTCAAAACACTTTGTCATAAGAGTTTGGAGCAAAACACAGTTAAATCAATTGATTTAATGGTTCCATATTGTAAAAAGTGAGATCTTTTTTGTTTTTAAGTATGTCTAAGTGCTATATACATACTGTTAATTAAATACAGATATTATTCATGTATTCAAAAACTGCCTTTCAAGACAGGATCATATATATATATATATATATATATATATATTATATTATGTAGACCATTTCACAGTTTTAAACATTCTAAATGTGTCCCAGTTTGTCAGGAAGTAAACATGGACCCAAGCTGTTGCCTAGCAATGTAATTCTGTTGAAATGTGCCAAAATAGACAGGTTGAAAACAGGTTTGTTTGCGTCTGTAGAGTTCCACTAACCTCATTTGCATATTTAAACATAACATTTCCAAAAACTTGTAATACAGAAAATAATCATCTTAATGTCAGTAATCAACTAGTGAAGTTTCATGTTGATATCTATGAGTACATTTTTTTTACCCTATTCACCTGTAGAGTCTTCAAAATGTCTGTAATTTAACCAAACATCAACCAGATCTACCCTGAGCCCCCTTCAAAGGGGTATACTGGTTAAAAACTTTGAGATTCCCCCTGTGAGTGAAGACACTAATCAAGATCAAATCTAATGATGTGCCTATCAGAATAACAGAAAGAATCCGGGCTACAAGCTCATGTAAACCATTTATACATGCTCCAACCACAACGAAACAAGACAAAAGCATAACCAAATATTCATATCTCGCCAGCCACTGGACTTGCTCGGCATATGTCTCCCTTACTCGAGTTAGCTTCATGCTACATAGGCTTGCGACCACGCTAAAGAACGGCCATAACCCAGTGATTCCGCACATACCGGTCAATCCCCTGTAGACCACAGTCTCAGCGATCGGTGACCCAACAAACACCAGCCTCAGACAAATATGAAACCAGAAAAATATGATAAACAGCTCCGTACCTGATGATGCAATGCTAAAAACGAATCAATTTCGATGCTCAGAGACTGAGCTACATCCGTAGGAAGCACATGAAGAAGAAACAAAGGAAAGCAAGCTTCTTTGACTGAGAATTTACATATGGGGGTATGGCAACTACCAGATTTCAGAGTAAAAAAACATTCTGTTAGTTTGGCATTGTGTATGTTAATGCTGTATATGGATGTATTAAACATAATTAGTGAAAAAATAAGTAAAAAAAAAATTGTTTTGGTAAAAAAAAGTAAAGAACTAAATTATTCAATAAATCCTAATTTTCAGAGGATCTTTCTAACCTGTCTGTACTAAAAACTCTTTTATTGTGTTCTGCTTCACTTTATTCAAAGTCACACTGTGCAGAGAGAGTGTTCACATATTGTGCTATGATATAAAAAAGGATTAAACCTGCAACTGCATTATTCTAAAGTGATGATCATCCTGAAAGTGCTTTTTTATTTATAGGCGAACCTGAAATATTTTCATTTTTCTGTGTTCCATCTTCATTTACTTTTAAAAAGTGACATATATACTGATATTTTCACATTACTTAAAAAATCTCACAGTTATTACCATTATAATAACACCAAAAGTATTCAAATAGACCTTGTGGTTGCAGAATTGTACTCACTTTAGTATGGGCATACTTTTTTCGTGCGGAAACCTCAAAAATAGGTCAGGGTATATTAAAGGCCGTTTTCTCTCAATTAGTTTTTTCTCAAACTCTGATCCAGAAATCTCCACTTCAGCAGCTCCTACATCCACCAAGCTTTACACTTTCATTCCTAAATATATTCTGAAGGTTTTTAAAGAGGGGTTTTTGTTCACATATCATTCACAGCCTCATTTACACAACATTTTAAAAACATGGAGGAAATTTCATTTTTTAATACACAAATATGACACCTCTATCACACGTCTATTTTCACCAAGCCTGACAAGCGTGCCAAATTTGGTGAGTTCGAGTATGGCAAGTACCCCCAATATGCGCCCAATTGCGTCCTTCGAATTTCCCGGACTGACTACGTCAGTGCTTGGGCCCTAATAATCATCTTCATCATCCAGCTCCTCGTCCCTACCATGTGTGGCAGCTGTCACACTGGACCCAGGACACCAATCCCTCCGAGCTCTCAAGAGAGTCAGGTTCCCTGCACCGGCCACACCTCCATACTGTGAGCTCCATCCATCTCTTAAGGAGTGTGACCTATGAATAGATTTTTTTTTTTTTTTACATTAATCGTAATATGCATGGCTGCATGGTAACAGGAATATTCATTTTCATTAACCATGTAAATAGCTTTGTAAGAATATTGTCTTTTTCGGAATTAGGGCAAAAAACTGAATATTTGGTGCATGTTGATACGGTCACTGGCCTAGCGGTAGCTTAAACCATTGCACTAAATTCACTGAGATAATGACTATGTCAAACTATGATAAACTATCAAATCAATAAATACAGTGTAAACAGCCACTACATCAACAATAACAGATGAATTAAAGGACATTAGCCTTAATGTAAGTTTTAAACTCCTAAACAGATTTCTTGGCCTCTTGTAAACACAACTTTGACATATTGTTGTATGGTATACTATATGATTCAGATCAGTCATGATTAGTTAATTAGGAAGATTGTAGGGTTTGCAGAATTAATTTTTGTTCGGTTAATGTTAGCCTACTAACGAAGTCCCGCAACTTCCGGTTCACCACCATGGGACCCTATTTTGGAAAGAATATGTACGCTACTCAATGACAAGGGACACATAATGATTTGATCTTGTTTTAATTGTATCCTGTCCATATGATGTTTGTCAGTTTAAAAGATAACTTTGCAAGTCAAGAAAGTTGCATTTTGTCATACAACTGTTGGAATTTAAGACTTTGAAAATTATAGTTATAATTATAGTTAAAGATTAGGGCTGATTTCAAACTGTAGATGATGTTTTAAGCAAATTTCAACCATGAAATGCCAATAATAATACAAGCATTGATATTTTTCATCACAGGGCCGTCGTGTAAATTAGTTTATAGTTAATCTTTAATGAAAGGCTTATAATGACTAATGACTGAGCGTTATTATTAAGTGTTACCATTGATCCCTTTTATTCTGCACTAGGAGCCAATGAAGTTATTGATGCTCTGGATGAATATATTCAGATTTTCATGTATGCAATGACGCACGCACGCACGCACGCACGCACACACACACACACACACACAGGGATTTGCAGAAGCATGTTTACACCAGTAGGTGGCAGAAACAGACTGCTTGGAATTGTATCAGTTCAACAGGAAGGGAATTATAGATAGCAATAATTCTCTTGATAAAACTATTTTTACAACATTATTGTATAAATATTTATAGTTTGTCACAACCTCTTACTTTATGCAGGAGGCACAGTCACTCCTGCACTGTTTGATTTTATATTCCTAGATAATAAAAAGAAAATATGGTTCCACTTTTCACACCCTATTTTTCACTAGCACTAGCAATTTTTTTTCAAATATAGGTCCAGATTCTGAATTACTAATAAGCTTTAAATTGTTATGTTTGTGAAAGACGCTCCCACCACCATCAGCAGCTGTTTTCATCTAAAAACTATACATCCACTGTACACTACCTACTCAGCGGCAAACAGCACTTAATTTGTACATTGTTTCTGCCCTCTAGCTTCTGTATCTGTAATGTAAAGCGTTATCGTCACTTTCATAAAGTTGTCAGACCCACAAGAGAGAGATGTCTTAAAAAGAATAGTCAAAGTCATTCACCAAAGGCCGAGAGGTCAAATAAAAAAACACTGAATCCTACACTTCCCAGGATGCATGATGGAACCATTTGTATGTAGCCCAAACTTGGCCCAAGCCTGATACATAAATATGCATACCTACATAAATCATGTACTAGATCTATAATTCACACACAGTATGAGGCTTCTATCTATTATAAGTTATATTTCTCTTCCTATTCCATGCTTTGGAAATATATTCAGAAAAGACAAAAACATTATAAAACGTAATCAAAAGTCCATCCTCTATTCTATTTTAATTTGAATCTGGAACATTTTCAAATATGTGTTGCAAATCATTCTATAAAGAACAGTAGAGGATAATATAATTTAGTTTTCCTCCTCTTTCAGCTCACAGTATCCATGGAAAAACAATGGTTACTCCGGAAAGGTAGAAGAATAACAAAATAATGTCCGGCAAAATTATTTATAGTTAAAAAGCTAAAACACACTGGTATGGTCCTTTAAAGTGCTCAGGAAAAACAGAAAATGTGGACAGCTGGCCAATTGCTGATTAAGATCATATGATCTGATCAAAAGCTCTGGAACAGCTACTAAATTAATCTTGAGGTGATAATATAAAACATATTAGAGTTATTAACCACTGGAGGGTGATATATCTATGTCTGAAAAACCTTGCATTTGCCTTTGGGATTCAGGCATTATTGAAAAAAAAAATACTCTATGTACATTTGACCTCAGATAAGCACTTAAGTAGAAACACTGACTGAACAAATAGTGTTACATTCTTTATCAACAGAAATGCGCTCTCCAGAGATGTGTTGATGTCATTTTCCATATTTCACAGCTGTTTCCACACATACATATTCCATTCTGCAGAAACAGATCCGTATGATTTACAGAGATCATTCTCATGGCTATGTAAAGCTGTTGCAGAGCAGTCAGAAGCAGCAGGCAGGTACTCTGTCTTCCAGACATAGGATAACACATACAATCTGATTTATTAGCCATAGCAGACATGTAACTCTACTGCTGTCTCTGGACTTTGAAAAACTCCAGCGACAAATCACAGCGTAAAGAGAACATGATGCTGTTACGTGCTCCCCCCTTTTAGAGTTCTCCCTCCCTCCCCCCCCCTCTCTCTCTCTCTCTCTCTCTCTCTCTCTCTCTCTCTCTCAGTCATTCCTGATCTGGTGATAAGTGGGTGGCCCTGGTCCCCAGATTTACGAATATTATTCAATGTAACAAATATTAGATGCTCAGAGCAACTAAGGTAGTATAAAGGGCAAGTAGGTCCACATATGGCGAGGTTGGATGAGTCAAACAAGACTTTCACCCAGGAGACTGCTATTTGTGGACCATGTGAAGTCCCTTATTTTATTTATTTTACTGTTGTTCTGTCACTTAACTTCTGTAATTTACTAACACCAGCTACGTAACAAGTGTACTTATTTTACATCAGAAACATACTTATTTTAACCAGGGGTGAAAGTAGGCCAGTACGGTCCGGTTCTCTGTTCCATTAAAAGATTCCGTGCCGATACGCAGTACCGAGTAGAAGGGACAGCGGCTGCGAATATGTTTTGTCTGTTTGTTTGCACACCTCCACCTCCGGTGGTGACTTCTGCTTTCACTGAGGTACCTTTTCCAACAGCGAGGTGTGTGAGGCCTTTCTACTGTTTTGGACGATAATCCCTGATGTGACAGCAGCTTTAAAAATTTTTTTCAACTTTGAGGCGCTCATTGTGACAGAAAGGCTGAGTGGAATGCTTATATTATGCTTTGAAAATGAACAAGCAGAGAAGTTGAACATAAAGCAATATGAGGAGGCGTTGCGGCTCACAGGGTGATGTTCAGACAGGTGGGTACAACTACAAACTCTGTCAACTCACTCTCCCGATGAGAACGTCAACAAACACTGCGATGCCAAGCAACGTAGTGCTGCGTGTGCGCGCCACATGGTGTATGAAATTGTTCAGTCTCATCTTTGCTTGTGTCTGCAGCTGCTGTGAGGTTTTTTGTTTAGACAGCTCCATATTGCCTGCTTTGGTGATGTTTTATTCTGCTGTTGATTCTATAATGGTAAATAGACTATACTTGTATAGAGCTTTTCTAGTCTTCCAACCACTTAAAGTGCTTTAACACTACTTGTCATCAATCACCCATTCACACCCATTCACATGCTAATGGGGGGTGCAAGGTGCTGTGGTACTGTGCAAGGTGCCATCTGCCCATCAAGACTATCTAACATTCACACACCATTCATACACTGCGGGAACAGCCTGCAGGAGCAATTAGGGGTTAAGTGTCTTGCCCAAGGACATATCCACATGGATTAGCGGACCCGGGGATCGAACCGCTGATCCTCTGATTGAAGGACAACCCTGCTCTACCACTGAGCCTCCTTGACCTCCGCATGCCCTGCTCTGGGCGAAAACCACTTTGGCTTGACTCGGACCTGGGTTGGGGCTAAATGTACTTACTTTAACCTGAGGAAGGGCGATAAGAAGTGGCAAGTTATATACTTTATGTGGTGGCCATAGACTTTTTATTTGTTGTCGACAATTTTTTCTGTTGATGTCTAGTACTCCGAAGAAGGTGGTTTCATAGCATCCTGATTGATAATCTGTTGTATTGTAGTTTAGTTCCATCCTTTGCAACTGGAGGGATGCTTTGTTTGGTAAGATACAAACAGATATTGATTTTGTAAATATGAATTATGCACAAAGGTTGGGATGGCTGTTTACATGTGAACCATATAAATTTGTTAATTATTTAATGGTTTTGTTTTGTTTTTGTTTATTTTTGTTCTCTGTTTTGTTTTTTCCACATGCTTTGTATATGCATGACCGGATGATGTGTTAAATATAGTGGTGTCATGTAATCCCATATGGGATGAGCCGAATGTTTGGCATGATGAATGAAGGAATGAATGTATACACAGGTTGCAAAGAGCCATCTCTAGAAATTAAAGTTACTGTTGGTTTGGACATCAGGGCTTTGTGGTTTGAGGTTTTTCCACTAGTGTATACATTGATGTAAGGCAGTAGACCTGAGGAGGCCACTAGGTGTCACTGTTGAGCTGTCTGTTTCACGAACGAGAATTTAGTATTTCCGACTGTTTGTCCCTTCCAAATTTCCAAGAATTACTAAATTCTCCGTGAAATTTTATTCTGTGTAGGTTGCCATGTTTTTTACACCGTACTCTACACTACTGCATAAGGTCTCTCATTCACTCATCCCCATTGTATCATTTGGTTTTGGTGCTGTATTGTTTGAATACGGTTTTGAATATCTTGCCTATTTAATTTAGCTATTAAATAGTTATTTTAACCCTATATGTATTGTATTAAATGTCAGCTTATTGTTTGTGAAAGGGATTTTTTCAAAGTTAACATTGCACTATCCCATACGGTGATGAAGCCAGCAGCCACTGTGGTGTTCAACAGGGATAAGAACTGTTACTATGAGACAATAAAGTGTGTCCACGTCTTAACCAACCCTTTGACACATCAGAAACACAACGCAGTCCCAACGGGGGTCGAGAGGTACCTCCAGGCGATGGAGAAAGTGGGTTACATTCAATGCAATTCAATTTAATTGTAGTCTAAAGATGTTCTTTGATTAACAGCAGTAGCATGTATGATTAGCATTAGATATAACTATGAATTGTTTTCAGAGCAGCAACAGCAAAGTTTACAAAAGCAAAGTCACCATATAAAGTAATTCACTCATTTCTCACTGGAAACCAATCTAAAATGTAAATAAAATAAATAAAATGCCTGAGCATGGTTGATAAAAAATGGAAAGCACAAACAGTCAGTATCAGTTCTTCATCCTGTCCTCTGTCCTCTCTCCTCCTCCCTCTGCTGGTATACTGCCTGCAGGTACTGCTGGTATAGAGAAGAGGGGCTTTGTCTCAGCCATTAGATAGGTTAAGAAAGCAAACTAAGCTAAACAAATAAACTACAGACAGTCAGCTTTTGTTTAAGCTTGTGTGTAAAAAAAACCCCATTAAAAAGTACTGTTAAAAATCTCCAATGACGTCAGAGTTTATCAATACTCCGGTCTTTAATAATTTAGCAATAGGGCCTGTTTAATACCGGGTTTCGGTAGCCATCCCTACCTTCAGCTCTCTGGAGTCAGTGTTTGGTTTGTCCATCCCGGGCTACTGTAGAAACATTGAGTGCAAGATAGCGGACTCTGTGGAAGAGGACCTGCTCCCTTTGTTGATACAAATTGCTCTTTCTAAGCTAAAGAAGACACAACGATTCTTAGTTTCAGGTGATTATACACCAATGAAAGCATAGTTATTCAAAATATATTCCATTTCTGCCAATAGACCCCATAAATGTTACACACTGTTCCTTTAATGGACATAGCAGTAACATCTCTCTCAGCAAGAGAGCAAATAAGGACATTTCCCAAAATGTCAACCTATTCTTTAAACCACACTGTCAGAGATTTTCCTCTTAGCCTGATATGGTGTAGTGTGATTACCCTTTAGACCACAACATGTCTGGATGCACATACACGGCTGATAACAAGGGGGCCCCTCTTTTTTGTGCCAAAGTTGTAATCTTTATGTCAAGATTCATCTGCCACCTCAAACCTTTAATTAATCAGATTCCATAAACATGTGTCATGCACAGGCATATAACCTGCCCCAAACAAGCCGGAGCAAGACAGTAAGAGCAGAGATGCCCCCTCATAACTCTGATCCCAGATCAAAATCTGCCGTGCTCTTCTTCTCACTGTGGTGAAGGTTAGCTGATCCCAGATTGGCACCCAAAGCCAGCTATGTAGGCATACTTCTTAGTGCAGCAACAAATAAATCAAACTCTATAATTACACTCTGATAGAAGGCAGCTGGATTACTGCAATTAACAGGTAAAAGCCAGTGATTATCCTGCTGCTTCATGGAAAAGTGTTTTCACTGCACTTTATGATCCTGAATTAAGTTTGCTTTTACGCTCTGAAAGAAGCAAGTCTGTGCTTTACTGTTTAGTGCACTTAGCCGATACCAAGGGAGAAAGGTCAGATTACATCCCCTAATTGTCTTGGCAAATGTAACCACAGACATAACTGTATCTCAAACACAAAGGGTACACTCTTACTGCATGTTTGCTTTTGCTAAGTCAGTGGTGTACAGTATTTGTTGGTGATGGTGTTGGATTCACAGTGGTTTAGTCAGTGGATGTCTGGATGTCCATGGGGTGACCACCCTCCCTACAACAGTAGGTGGCTTGCTCTGAGACATGGCACCCTGTCAGAGTAAATCCCTACCAAAGATAAGCACTACAAGAACACCAAGGGTGCAACACAGCAATTCCCCTTGAATCTGAAAAGCTCTTACAGTAACAAGTGCTTTGTAAAAGGATTCAGAAAAAATGGCTTGTTTGATATTAGCTCTTGTGTTAGGTCATTAGCTGTTAGGGAAAATACGAGTTGGTTTGGAAGAGGCAGCCTGGGAAGGCAAGATTAGCATTCAAGTAGTGTCTCTGGCCATCTGATGAATGTAAGTCCAATAATCACTCTTTATTGGCTCCTCTGAGTGAAAAATACCTCAAGCTAGTCGCTATCTTTGTAGCATACGGTGAGCTTTTTTACTGAGAAGAAAAAGAGTTAAAGAAGGTAAAACATTATTAAAACAATATTTTTTACTGCAGCTTAAAACGTGTATTCATTGATTGTTTGCCACCAAGGGGCAATGTGACAAGCTGAAAACACAATATTGAACAGTGAGCATCCGTTTCAAAACATTGGTACTTGCGTACCATGCTGAGAACAGATCGGGTCCAGTCTACATCCAGGACATGGTCAAACCTTACACCCCAGCCCGCTCACTCCGCTCTCCATCTGCCAAACGGCTTGTAGTTCCGTCACTGCGAGCTAACCACTCAACCGCGATTGTTCGCTGTCCTGGCTCCCAATTGGTGGAATGAGCTCCACAATGACATCAGGACAGCAGAAAGTCTCTACATCTTCTGCCACAAACTAAAAACACATCTCTTCCGACTATACCTGGAATAAAAAAAATAAAAAAATAGTATGTGTATGTATATATATGTATATATGTTTATATGTATATATGTATATATCGTAGCACTTAAATGGCACTTACTATAGCACTTGGTAGTTTGGCTTTCTTGAGGAATTGTATTTTCTTGATTCTTGTTGTTCTGGGTTTGAACTCTCATGGTTGAATGCACTTATTGTAAGTCGCTTTGGATAAAAGCGTCTGCTAAATGAAATGTAATGTAACATGGCAACAAACGATTACATGGAGCCACATTAGCATTAATTTGGACTACAGGAAGGCCAATATTCACTCTATTTTAAGCTATATTTTGGTTTCACCCAACTCCTGTAGTGTACAGTGGGTTTATCAGAACCAGGCAGCAACCTCCTCCGGTTGCAAAAATAAGTCTGATTGTATAGAAGTCTATGAGAAAATGACTCTACTTCTCACTTGATGTATTACCTCAGTAAACATTGTAAACTCAATCTCTAGTTTCAAGTCTTCTTCACTACAGCATGATGTTCATTTAGTAAATTATGGTTCATTTAGAGTCAAAAAGACCATAAACCGCTTTACATTGGCACGGTGATTGACAGGTCGCATAGCTGGTTTAAACAGAGGATAGGAGCATTTAGGCACATCTGTCAAAGGAAATGCTCAAATGTTGATGTTCAGTAAGTGATTAACTTTTTTCCAAATGTAACCATGACTCTAAATTGTAATTGAAATATGATCTGCAGTGATGCCACACTGCTTTGTGAGACTCCATACTGTATATACAGGTAAGGAATAAATTGACGTTGACATACAGTACGTTTTTTCATGAGCATGAGCCACAAGGTCAAATTCTTGAGCTCTGCACACATGCTGACATCCGCTCGACTTGGCGCTTTGCGAAACACAAGCCAGAAGCCGACTGTCATCTGATCCTGTCAGACAATAAGCCTGAAAAAATCCCAAGTTTCCCCTGCCAGCCTAATTAAAAACTTAAATGACCTGTTCTCTCCATACCCTTAAGATGAAACAAGATAAATACCCACTGCTGTCATTTTCCCTCTGTTGCAAAGTAAATGTATAATTTTGTGCATGAGTTCCCTCTGCAGTGGATGCCACAGATCTTTAGTGGAGGATGACTAATTGACACATTGGCACATGCAGGCAGACAAGCAGCAAAATGAAAAGCTCTGAGGGAAAGGTTAGAATTAAAAGCAGCTCATTATTTGATGAATCCTTTCTGAGACCTGCTAATTCCACATGAATAATTTGATTTCACAGGCTTTAACAAAATATTACCAGCAGATTATGTCTGGTTGTGCAAATTACCCCTTGTTACAAGGTTTTTAGGATGCTGTATTCTCTTAGACTGCAGTCATTGAAATGCACGTAACCAATGAAACAAAATAGTGTTTCTTTCTTTTCTTTTTCAAGTAAATGACTTGTGCATAACATGCATAACATTTCTAGCATAAATACATAAGTAACTAGAAAGTTGCACGCAGTAGAGAACAGATCTCCACCAGGTGTGTCTGCAACGACCACTGCTGTATTGTGTGATTGAATGAATACAACCAGTGCTGTAAAGCTCTGTCAAACAAACTTCATTCAAACTCAAAAATGTGGCAATGGAACATTATACAAGCAGTGGGCTCGAAGTGGTTGTATAATACACTTCATACAATCGTGCCAGAACACAAAGGTAAACTCACCAAGCTGTTTGGCTGCTTGGCAGCGGCGTCAACCAAACACACCTGTTAAAAGATAAAAGTGAGCCGCAGCGCAGCGGCCAAGAGGTACTCAGCAGGGTGTGCACTGATAGTTCTGTTAGCGGTTAGCTAAACGCATCGTCCAAAAAACAATAAAAGTGAGGTGCAAAGCACCTGCAACAAGGTACTCACAGTGTGTGCACTGATAGTTCCGTTAGCTGTTGGCCAAACACACCATCCAAAACAATAACAGTGTGCAAATTGTTTCTGTCCCACTGTGTCTACGGGCCCAGAGTGGCGGCTGGGGGGTTGTAGATGCACTCAGCTGTGTTATCACTAGCGGCCACTACCGGCCGGGGGCCTGTTAAGAGCAGTGAGTTAGGAGTCAGCGGGCAGTCAATGGAAGTATAAAACAGGCAGTAAAAAGTGTTCTGAGAAAGAGTCAGTCATCGCAACCACGATAGGTCCTTGAGCATGCAGCCATAACTGGGCTCCCAATTGTGCAGTTTTCTGCAACAGAATGAGGGATTAGCTGTGGACAGAAACAGAGGTGCACCCTCAGTTAGTCACGGACGCACACCACACACACTCACTCGACCAAACACATAACCTCTCCCCAGGCTTACGTCCAGCGGAAATGACCGTAGAGGAACAAGTCTTGGACAACACTGAGAATTTCACACATTAATGAAACACCATTTACCATGATGGAGATACAAGCTAAGATATTCAAACGTGATAAAAATGAGTGGAACTCCCATTACAAGTTGTCCTTGGGTTCCCCTCCGGGTTCTCTGGCTTCCTTCCGCAGTCCAAAGACATGCAGCATAGGTTAATTGGACTCTAAATTGCCCGTAGGTGTAAATGTGAGCGTGAATGGTTGTCTATATGTGCCCTGCGATAAACTGGCTACCTGTCCAGGGTGAACCCTACCCTCGCCCAATGTCAGCTGAGATCGGCTCCAACGCCCTGCGACCCTGAATAGGATAAGTGGTTTGGATGATTTTGGTTCTCTTTCTATGGTGCATCCTGGAAACTCAGTTTTGAGGATCGTCCTCCCTACCTACCATAGTCTTTTCTTTTCTTCCTTTATCTCCTTCTCACTAATCATCCAATACTATAGACAACTTTAAAAATCTGGATTCAGTTTCTACCTCAATTTATATTGTTTACCATCCACTCCAGCCCCCATTAGAAACAGCCACTTATTTACACCTTCAGCCCTAGACTCAACGCTCATTAAATGGAGTCTGACTAAATTATATGGTATAGAGCTGGAGTGCTTTAAGGATCTCTGAGGACAATAGCTTTCGTAGATTTTTCCTCTCAGTCTATCTCACAATATTTTTTTCAAGTACCTCCAAATCCATCAGTTCGTAAAAATAATCATTTGATTCTTTCCCACATCCCCCTAATGAGAAAAAATAGGAAAAACGTTAGCTGTCTCCATTTGAAAATTACTTCTTTCAAATATGAATACAGATATTAAGCTCTTGACTGTTGACAAAATACACCAAGTTAAGTTTAAATGGGAAGAAGAGCAGAGGATGGATTTAGCAGGTGATTAACTAATCTTCATCATGAGCAAGGCTCAGTTTAATCCAGTCTAAAGTATTACACAGAGTCCACTTAGTAAATTGTAAAAAAAAAAATATATATATATCCTGAGTCCGATCCGAAGTGTGATGCACATCTCCCGCATACTCTGAAACTGCAGTTATTCCGGTCTTCAGTGTTTGATACTTTTTATACTGTCTTACATATACCGTTACAACCACGCTACTGCTAGTCATATTAGTTGTGCTATGGTAGAGCAGGTTGTCTTTCAATCAGAAGATTGGCGGTTCCAGCCCCAGCTCCTCCAGTGCATGTCCATGTGTCCTTGGGCAACCCCAAGTTCTTATAGGCTGTGCCTACGCTGAATGAATGGGTGTGAGAATGGTTAGTTAGTCCTGATGGACAGGACATCGGTGTATGAATGGGGTCAATGGCTTTGAGTGGTATTTGAGCAAGTACAAGTCCCTTTACCACTTACTAGCAGAAGTCTTGCAATGTACAGCCCGATGGGGATTTGCAGGTTGTCTTTCAATCAGAAGATTGGCGGTTCCAGCCCCAGCTCCTCCAGTGCATGTCCATGTGTCCTTGGGCAACCCCAAGTTCTTATAGGCTGTGCCTACGCTGAATGAATGGGTGTGAGAATGGTTAGTTAGTCCTGATGGACAGGACATCGGTGTATGAATGGGGTCAATGGCTTTGAGTGGTATTTGAGCAAGTACAAGTCCCTTTACCACTTACTAGCAGAAGCCTTGCAATGTACAGCCCGATGGGGATTTAATTGCCTTCACCACACTCGAAGCAAGAGGAAGGCTCTTACTATCCTGGAAATCTCCAAAACCACCTTCCTTTTCAATCAGGTTGAATGCTGTGATGTTTCTTTAGGATAATGCATTGATAAAATCTTAGTGGTTTCTTGTCCAGAACTTTGATTGCATGGTTGTAAAGGGATGTTAGTGGTTTAATGGCGGACACTGATGCCTGAGACCAAGAGGTTATGCAGCAGGAGAGTTATTGCAGAAATGTTGGCGCTGTATTAAATGGTAGTGTCTTCTTTGCCTCAAGGTTTGAAGGTTAGTAACTAACAGTTCTATGCAATTTTTTGTGTGCAAAGTGTGCAAAAGCTTTTATATTCATCATTTCAATAGTAGAAGGTAGTTGGCAATTGTCATACCATAAACAGACTTTAGTGAACTGGAATGTAGTACTAGGTTGCAAATTAGCCCGCTTTGTGGAGTTATTTCTCTGCACAGGAATGTACTTCATTTAAGATGAGGTGTGTGTTGGTGGGGGTTGCATGTAGTTCTGCTGGAGACTGGCAGTCTGTCTTGCAGTGTTGTACTGCTGTCAGAAGGTAGTGTGGCTCTAGGCAGAAGAAGTGTGTGGGATGGGGGGGCTGTTTGAGCTCGTTTGTGTTTTCTTTTTGCTCGTCGCCTCCCACCCACCGTCTCTCCCTCCCTCCTGCTCCTCTCAGGGTCAGGTAACAGGCTTAACACACTTTCACACACACTTACACACCCTCGCTCTCTCTCTCCCACTTACACACCCTCTCTCTCTCTCTCTCACATACACTCCCACAGCCTCAAGAGAGCACACACACACACACATGCCTCACTTCCTCCCCAGAGCCCGCTTGGCTGAAGATAACATGGGCAGCTGTGAGCTGTGAGGATGGAGAAGAGAGTGTGTGTGATCCAGACTGACTTCCACCAGTACAGACCCACCATCGCTCTGCACAGCAGACCCCTGGCACATGTAAGAAGTCTGCCTCTCTTCCTCTCACACTCCCTTTGTCTCCCTTGTTTCTTTCTCTGTGTTCTTAACCGCTACTCTTCTTCTCGAGTTCCATCTTTCTTCTTTATATCTGTTCATCCTGGCTAATACACTCTCCTTCAGTCTCTGTTTCCTGTCTGTCACTGTGTTCTCTGGCATGTAGCAGGACTCATCCTCACTGCAGGCCCTCACCTCTTAGAAAGAGGAGCTGCTTATTCAACAGGGGGCGTCAGAGGGTGTAGGATCAGGCATTTGTACTGATGTGGCTGCTGGATGTGATGGTGAGGTTAAATTGGCTTCAAATTTCCCTTTTCCATATCTTGGAGAAGGATATTTCCTACAGTTTTAGCTTTTTATTTAATCAGGTTTAAAGCTAGTGTATGGTATTGCTTGTATCACATGCTACACACACACACACACACACACACACACACACACACACACACACACACACACACACACACACACACACTACGTAGGAATGCAAACACGACAAGCATCAGACAGCAGGCTGAAAACACTACGTGTTAGCAAACAGATTTGAAGTACTGTATGCAAAACTACAACCTGAATAAAGGTTTAAAGAAATACTATGCACTTGTTCCCTTTTAAGCCAAAAGTTAGATGAGTCACTCCACTCACTCCTTCTAAAGCTGTTTTTTTTCTTCATTTCAACACAACCAGATATGTAAAAACAACATGTTGCAATTTTACGGGAGTGTTGAACCAAAGCCAGGCTCAGGGACTTCTTAGAATCTCTGCTCAGCTTCACTCCACCATTCCCTTTAGTCACTGTGCTCTGCACCCGGATGAAACAAACAAGATGTCTTGCTAATTGGTGAAGTTTAGAGGTGTTGGCAGGCAGGTGTTTTTGGTGACAGAGTGAGGCTCGCTCTCTTCCCCTCTGGCTGGCTCCAGTGCTCAGACATGACAGTGGTATCAATCTCCTATCTCTCAGCTAGAACACAAATGTATTTCCCAAAATTTCAAACACCTTTAAAGTAGTCAGGAAGTGTAAGGTAAGACATTTAGCCTCTATATTACATACTAATATTATTATTAATATTATATACTTTTTCAGACTGAGTGAAAGTTCGTCCATTGAAATGTCTTTGAGGAACATCTTCACTCAAAGTCCACTTACTTGCTTTTTCCAGAGCTTTCAGCCACATCTCGTGGGCTCCTTCAGCAGATTGAGTATTTCCATCCATATTTTTGTTCGGAAAACATTTTAAGGTAATTGAAAATCTGTGAAGTATTAAATTCCATATTCATATTGATATAGTTACATTTTACAATTTTCATGCAAAACATTACAATAATTCAGTGTTTCCTCAGAATTTCAATGTAAGACAGACCATCATGTGAACTAGAGCAACCATTGGACGTCCTAAACAATCCTTGTGAATCTGACGGGTCCCGAGATGATAACAGGATTGGCAAACAAGACAAAATAAAATTCTTCTTCCATCCATCCATCCATCCCTCCATTGTCATCCGCTTATCCGGGGTCGGGTGGCGGTGGCAGCAGGCCTAGCAGGCCGACCCAGGCTCCCCTCTCACCCGCAACACGTTCCAGCTCGTTCTGGGGGATCCCGAGGCGTTCCCAGGCCAGCTAGGAGATATAATCCCTCCAGCGTGTCCTGGGTCTTCCCCGGGGCCTCCTACAAGTTGGGCGTGCCTGGAAAACCTCTAACGGGAGGCGTCCAGGAGGCATCCTGATTAGATGCCCGAACCACCTCAGCTGACTCCTTTCGATACGAAGGAGTAGTGCCTCAACTCCAAGTTCCCTCCTGATGTCCGAGGTGATAAAGGGCAGCCCTGGCGGAGGCCAACACCCACCGGGAACGCGTCTGACTTATTGCCGAGAATATGAACACAGCTCCTACTGCAGTCGTACAGAGACCGGATGGCCCGTTGTAACGGGTCCGGCACCCCATACTCCCACAGCACCGCCCACAAAAAACCCCGAGGCACCCGGTCGAAGGCCTTCTCCAAGTCCACAAAACACATGTAGACTGGTTGGGCAAACTCCCAGAACCCCTCCAGTAGTCTTGCGAGGGTAAAGAGCTGGTCCACTGTTCCACGACCGGGACGGAATCCGCACTGCTCCTCTTGAATCCGAGGTTCGACAATCGGTCGGAGCCTCCTTTCCAGCACCCTGGCATACACTTTCCCCGGGAGGCTGAGTAGTGTGATACCCCGATAATTCGAGCACACTCTCTGGTCCCCCTTTTTGAAAATGGGAACCACCACCCCGGTCAACGTCCAGCGCCTTCAGCATCTCAGGGCGGATCTCATCCACCCCGGCGCCTTGCCACCAAGGAGCTTTTTGACTACCTTAGTGGCATCTGCCAAGGACATGGTTGCGACCCCCACCCCCCGAGTCTTCAGGTGCTGCCTCCTCTCTAGAGGACATGTTGGCTGGGTTTAGGAGTTCCTCAAATTGCTCTTTCCACCGCCCGACAATGTCCCCCGTCCGGGTCAGCAGTTCCCCCCCGTACTGAGCACAGCCTGGGGTAAGCCCTGCTTTCCCTTCCTGAGCCGTCGGATGGTTTGCCAGAACTTCCTTGAGGCCAACCGAAAGTCCTTCTCCATGGCCTCCCCGAACTCCTCCAATGCCCGAGTTTTAGCGTCCGCGACCACCAGCTGCAGCCCTTCTGGCCTGCCGGTACCTCTGCTGCTTCAGGAGACCCCTGAGCCAACCAGGCCCGAAAGGCCTCCTTCTTCAGTTTGACGGCTTCCCTCACCCCCGGTGTCCACCACCAGGTTCTCGGGTTCGCCACACCACCGGTGACCTTCCGACCACAGCTCCTAGCGGCCGCGTCCACAATAGAGGCTTTGAACATGGTCCACTCGGATTCCATGTCCCCAGCCTCCTTTGGGATGTGTGAGAAGTTCTTCCGGAGGTGGGAGTTGAAGACCTCCCGGACAGGATCCTCCGCCAGACGTTCCCAGTTCACCCTCACTACACGTTTGGGCTTGCTGGGTCTTTCCAGCCGATTCCCTTGCCATCTGATCCAACTCACCACCAGGTGGTGATCAGTTGACAGCTCTGCTCCTCTCTTCACCCAAGTGTCCAAGAGATACGGACGCAGATCAGATGAAACGATTACAAAGTCGATCATTGATCTACGGCCTAAGGTGTTCTGGTACCAGGTACACTTATGAGCCACCCTATGTTCGAACATGGTGTTCGTTATGGACAAACAGTGGCTAGCACAGAAGTCCAACAGCGAGACACCACTCGGGTTCAGATCGGGCAAGCCGTTCCTCCCAACCACCCCCCGCCAGGTTTCTCTGTCGTTGCCCACGTGAGCGTTGAAGTCTCCCAGGAGAACTATGGAGTCAGCAGGAGGTGCCCTTTCCAGGACCCCTCCCACCGACTCCAAGAAGGCCAGATACTCCGAACTGCTGTTCGGTGCATAGGCACAAACAACAGTCAGAGCCTTACTCCCCAGAACTCCAATACGGCGGCGCTCAGCCGGGGGCTCGTGAGTATCCCCACTCCCGCCCGGCGCCTCACACCCTGGGCAACTCCAGAAAAGGACAAAGTCCAACCTTTCTCCAGGAGCTTGGTTCCAGAGCCAGTGCTGTGCGTGGAGGTGAGGCCAACTATATCTAGCTGGTACCGCTCCACCTCCCGCACCAGTTCCGGCTCTTTCCCCGCTAGTGAGGTGACGTTCCACGTCCCTAGAGCTAGTCTATGCTGCCGGCGATCGGCTCGCCCAGGCCCCCTGCCCGGCCCGCCGCCCAGTCTACATAGCACCCGACCCCGATGCTTATCCCTGTGGGTGGTGGGTCCACGGGATGGCTGCTCCATGTTGTTTCTTCGGGCTGAGCCCGACCGGGCCCCATGGGCGAAGCCCCGGCCACCAGACGCTTGCCTACAAGCTCCCCTTCCGGGTCTGGCTCTGGGAGGGTGCCCCGGTTTCCCTGGTCCGGGCGAGATGGTTGTAGTCCGTGGGCCGCGATTCATCAGGGTTTTTTGAACCGCTCTTAGTCTGGGCTCTCCCCTGAGACCTGTTTGTCTTGGGAGACCCTACCAGGGGCTGATGCCCCGGACAACATAGCTCCCAGGATCACTGAGCCACTCAAACTCCTCCACCACGTTAAGGTGGCGATTCACGGAGAAGAAATTTCTTCTTCCCAAATTAATTATATTTTATAACTTCTCCTTTTTAATTATATTTCCTTTTTTTGTTGTGTTACATGCTGGCTAGTTTCACTTCTTTAGACCTTTAAAAAATATTCAAATCAAATGTGAGAAGGAAAACTTCTAAGGCTATAGCCAGTAGGCAGTTAGCTTAGCTTAGCTTAGCATAAATACTGGAAACAGGGGGGACAGGCTAGCCTGACTATACACGCACCTCTAAAAATGAATGATAAATATTTTGTATTCCATAAAGAAAAAAAACATTTCATCACAAAAATACGTAAAATATCCTGCAATATTTCATCTATTTCATTGAAAAACCCCTGTGTGTCTGACTCCCTGTAGTAGATGGCCTGCTTGCTTGCTATCTGCTATCTATGATATATGACTGTGTGATGTTGACCACGTTTTCCCCACTGCAGACCATGATGGTCTTTCAGGTAGATACTGGTCTGACCTCTTGTTCTCGTCTCCCTCCGTATTTTCATACACGTACACAGATGCAGCACACACACACGCACACAGGTGCTTCAGCCAACAAAGACTTGAAAAGCTGTGTAGTTTTCTCCTTTAATGATGCTGTGTGCGGGTCATCATTACACTTGGGTGTTTTCAGGGATCAGAGAAAATCCTTTGAACCTTTGTGTGTGATTTTTCTTATAATACATTAGAAGGTGCTACATTTGAAGGAATTTACTGATAATAATATGCTGGGTCTGTTCATTGTCAGTGTCTGTAATTTACTTGCTCTGTCAGGTATTTAAATCAGCCCTGTCAGGACAGAAACTACACTGAAGAGAACAGAAACCCTTTCACTACTGTTATCTCCAGTGTTATTACCTGAAAATAATCATGTCACGGATATGATTTATAAGCTGGTGTTATTGTACCTGACCTGCAGCCAGTCAACCACATGAGTGTAAGTGAACTGTCAGGAGCTTCAGAGATCAAAGGCTGGCTGTGCCTTCCTCTTTGACCTGGCTCCAGAGTTCAGCCAGAGGCCAGACTTCACCCTGCAGTCCATTCACCTGGAGCACTTTGCACCCTACAGTTCGAACTTACATTGCTCAAACACTCCTCTGCAGAAACGCAGAACGGTAACTGAATGGAAACAGGAACACACCATGTGATCGATGCAATGCACTCAAAAGGTCCAGCCCATTTCACGGCTCAATTCTGAACCTCTAGCTTATGCCACCTAAAGGCATGAAAAGTAACAATTGTTCAGACACCAATTACTTGTATATAAGATTCCTTTTAGGGATCTTGCTAGCGAACTAAATGACAGTTTGCAAGCCAGCTAACTTAAAGCTGTTGTGACTGACTCCTACCACCATGCTATTGGTTTGCTTCATTATAGCAGTTGTCAGCTATAGTAGTCCACTAATTAGCCCTGTGAATAGTAACTATGTTACCAAGCTTCACTTTCTTCTTTGTTAAATGTGAAAACACAAACACAAACAGAGTAATCAGCAGATAGACATTTAGCTAGAACACTCCTTGCCTGCATGTGTCAAATGTTTAAATTGCAGCAACTGTTAGGCTAATTTCTTTGTCTGTAGGTGGCAATATCACCATGTCTACATCTGCATGATTAAACCAACGATTCTCTCCAGCAAAGATGTCGCATTACAAGCTCTGCCAATGGTTTGAAATGGTATACACTTCCTGTCTCATAACTGGGTATGGTCATGATGTGTTTTAAAGTAACTAAAGCTGCCAGAGAAATGTAGTGGAGTAAAAAGTACTATATTTACCTCTGACATGAAGTGGAGTGGGCTGCACGGTGGTGTAGTGGCTAGCACTGTCACCTCACAGCTAGAGGGGGCCTGGGTTCAGTTCCCAGTCTGGGCAGTCCCTCTGTGTGGAGTTTGCATGTTCTTCCCGTGGCAGCATGGGTTTTCTCTGGGTTCTCCAGCTTCCGCCCACAGTCCAAAGACATGCAGCTCAGGTTAATTAGACTCAAAATTGTCCATAGGTGTGAATGGTTGTCTGTCTCTATATGTCTGCCCTGCAATGAACTGACAACCTGTCCAGGGTGTACCCTGCCTTTGCCCAATGTCAACTGGGATCAGCTCCATCGCCTCTGCGACCCTGAAAAGGATAAGCGGTTCGGATGATGGATGTGGTTGAGTAAAAAGTACAATATTTACCTCTGTGAAGGAGTGTTTAGTGGCGAAAACCACCTTTATACCACCACCTTTTAGTCACCGGACGGGTCGTGTTCAAAGCATGGTTTTCTCCTCGCAGGCTACAATTTTGCTCATGTGAGCAGAGATATTCTGCGCATGAGTGATGTGAAAGCGCTCACAAAAGTATTATGTTTGTGTTACACGCTAGAGACCTCCACACACGTGTGTGGATCTCATTTGTGCTTGTGGATATTGACATTGATTTTCCCTCATAGTCAGGATGTTCGGAAAATATGTGGCATTTGGCTCCAATATTCACTTTGTGATTATGGAGCGGGAAAAAAATGGTAATAATCTGTAGAACGCCAGTCTTTGAAGCAAATTTTACATAGAGATCAAACACTAGGTTTTATCACTTGATGAAGAAATAATGTGTTTGTGTGTGAGCTTGTGAGCTTGTGAGCTTGTTTCTGCCTCAAAACCAACTCACCCAGAATTGAACATTTTGCAAAGCTCTGAACCAGGATTCAGACTTGCTGTCACAGTTACATGTTAGTGGAGACTGGACACTGAGTGAGATCATGCACAATGGTACAACGCTCAAGGAGCCTGTAGCCAGTAGCAGGTGGGGATATAGGGGTTGAAATGGTGAACAGCTGTTCAAATAAAAGAAAGGAAAGGAGATCATGGGATAAATATCCCCGTTACCTCCATTCAAACTAGAAATGCAATCAGAAGAAGAGGGTGTTTCTAGGAACATGATGCAATGTCTAGGAAAAAATGTGAAAAACATCCTCTTGTATACTCACTAGAAACAGTTTAAACAGAATTGTGCTTCAGACAGACAGTTGGAACGTGTGTCTGTTTCGCTCCGCAGGTTCGATAAACGTCTCTGAGCTTCAAGTCAAAACACGAAAACTTTGCGAAAGTTGTAACTCACATTCATCATGCAAAGAGGGATTGTGCTGACACAAAGAGAGCATTACATTTGTGAATTCTCAACAACAACGCTGGCTTAAGAGGTTGAGCCCTGTGATCACGCTAAAGGTGAACCATTGATGTGTCACATTTATCTTCTGCTGCTGTTTTGGAATCAGTGTGGATGTTGATGTTGAGTGCGACGGTAAATCCTGCACTGACAGCTAAACATATTGTGTGTTTAAACTGACTTCATGCAAGGGAAGTTCAGGTGTGTCAGCAGGTAGATCCTGATGGCAGTTGAAACACACATGTCCTAAATCTTATTTGGACATGGCAATTACCGCTGCACACTTAAGAAAGATGACACCACATTTCCGTGTCTAATTTCCCTGCTGACAAAGGTTTGAGAGGTAAACTCACTGTCAGGGTTCAGAGAGATGAGCTAATGACAGTTATTTTTCCAATGGCACTGATACCGGCGCTCAAGCAGCAACAAGTTGTTCTGTGTGTGTGTGTGTGTGTGTGTGTGTGTGTGTGTGTGTATGTTCTGCCTGTCTTCCCTTTTAAACCACCTCTTCTTCACATCTCACTGTAGAAATTCACAATTCACAAAAAAGTACAAAAAAGTACAGTTGCTCTCTGCTAGATGAATTGGTTGTGTTGGTTAGAGCAGGTTAAGGCTGTTTGCTGTGTAAAATGCAATGTGGCCATTACAAGGCCTCTTAACTTTACTGTGAGGACCTTTTAACTGGTTATGAAACTGTTTCAATTTAACACTGGTGCCGCTACATGACCTGTAAGTAAACAAGACCATCAGAGAGAAGATTGGCTCTTTCTGTATAGTTATTCTTCATGCGTGTCATCTGTGCCACCGGGTTGATTATGTGTGAAATTAGATGAGATCATGTCGGTTCACCAGAAACTACTTCCGCTCAGACTCCATCGGGGTCTCCGGCCGTGACCAGCCTGCCGTGGTTCGATCAGATGCAGCTTCTCTGCATCCTTCGCCCCGCGGTCGGAGCTTCAGCGATCGGAGGAGAGCTTTAATGTCCATTTCTAGGCAGATAACACAATATTACATGACCCAATGCAAGATACTCACCTTAAAGCATTCCAGATATCCCCTCACCTGTTTTAAATGACCCAGTGCATGTCATTTACAACATCTTATATTGTACACTCAGTACAAATACATCACAGTTTGGCTTCATAGTCAACATTTAACCCATCTAAAAACTAAAAATCCAACATGGCTGTTTGTATAGAATTAAACCTGCATTAACTGATTGTGTTGTTCTCTTGGTGGTAGTGGAAAGAAGCTGTAAACACAATATTAAAGGTTCCCAACTACCTCACTCATCTTCACTCATTTAAATCATATAATTACAGCACACAATCCATCAACTACTCAAAGTGTGCCTTCTGCCCCGGGTGTGAGCCTGAGTCATGAATCATTTTGAAAAATGCAAAAAGTGGGCATGAGGCTGAGAGATGAGTCCCTGCTAATTTCTATATGAAGAAAGCCATGACGCAGCTTCGACAAAAATGAAAGCCGGAACTGATGACAGCTAGCTGCAGTAGCTTGGAAAATAGTGATATGGCCTGGGGCGCTGGCTCTGAAGCCTTACTCCCAGCCGGAGCGGCTGCCTGCTCTCTTCCCCGCTGTAGTCAAGTAGCGGCGGGAGAGTAGGGACCGGTCTGGCCACCAACATTCTGCTCCGCTGTTCTTTTGTAACCAGTGTAGTGTTAGCATGATAACATGGGGGGATTAGCAAGCTAACGTTAGTTAGCTAACTAGCCTGAATGAGCTGTGCCACGATTGTAACGCGACACAGTGGTTACTGAAAAAGTAAAAACGATTGAAAACACCGTGGGGAGAGACGAAGAGTGATCTCTGATTACAAGGCATGAACATTCTTTTATTTCATGTTGTAGTTTAGTCCCAAATGGTCGACTCTATCTCAGAATTGCCCTTGAAGATTAGTTCTGATTTATAGCAGTAGAGTAGTAGTTTGGAAAGAAATGTCTATTTTAACACCATCATTGATGTGTTTCATCGCAGTACAGTATGCCCTAACCGGTTTCAGGTTCCTTTTAAATTGAATGAACTGCGAACTGCCCAAGCTAGATTCTGTCAATTAGTACTATGCCACAAAACCTTATATCAGTTAGACTTAGTAACTCACTGAGCGCATTGGTTAGTGTTTCATACTTCCTTACTTTATACAAACCCCTATCAGCTGTTTTGGATATTATGAGGGGGAGACAGAGCAGATTTTCTCTCATTGCAAGGTGAATTCCACTGTAAAAGTCCAGATGTGGTTCATGTCCCAGTGTGTACAGAACATTATTTTGTTTACATGAGTCTGTCAGGGGTTGACAGACATCTGTTTAGCTTGTGAGTCTGGTTCAATGAGGTGGACTGGTGAGGTGCTGCTGACAGGGAGAAGGAAACACATACCAACAGCATCTTTACATTACTGTCTGCCTCTGATCAACTAAACACTGCTGGCTGACCTCTACCTTTGATCTCTGGCCGCTGTACCACGTAGTGATCAGGTCTGGAAGAAGGAGTACTGAGTGTTTGTTTTAACTGGCTCGAGGTGCTGGAGTATTAACTGCACAAGGAAATGCTTTAAGTGGCTGTGATTTGAGAGAATTGTATCAAATTGACTTTTAAACTGCTAGGCATGGTTGTTTAAATGTCTGTGCATTATTGTTCTTGTCCTATTTGGAAAACCATGGTTCATCTGGTACCAGCTGTAAGGTTTGGGCTAAAATGAACCATTAACTTTTAAAAGAATCCAAACAAGGTCTAATATTACAGTACCAGATTAGGGGTTTGTTAAGGGCCTATTTAGAAGCCATTTGTAGCAAAATACATAGTGAAAAAGTTAGTGTTGGTCCTGTTTACATATTGATAATGCTTCTTTTAAATTCTCTTGGAACTGTTGTTAGAATAAAAAGATCTTAAGCCCAAACCTGCAACGGAGCAGGCTTACATACAATTGGGGTTGGATCATGGCCACAACGCTTTAGGGTGAACCACATTCTATACATGAACTCATTTTCAAATACAAATGGCTCGCTTTCTTATTCATAGTGAAAACATGTTGATATAATTGGGATTTTAGATTAGAACATGCCAGTTGTTGAGAAATCCTTATAATCTGTTGGTGTAGTTTCATGAAAAGTTACCCATACTAATACATGGTGAAATATACAACAAAATAAAATGTAGCACACTGAAAAGAACCAGGCCAAATTTAGTTTGAGATACTACTTAAACACATCCAGTATGAGATACAGGGTTATTTCATATCATATCATATAATATCATATCCAGTTATCTCAACCATGGTGTCATTCAGACTGCAGGTAAAAGTGGCCAAACTTGATTCTTTTGTGTCACATCTGGATTTTTTTTTATTTTCATTAAATAACATAATCACATGGAATCTGACCTTTTCAATTCTGATTACTTTCCCATGTGCTCGTAAATCAGATACAGGTCAGCTATTTTGCATTGCAACCTCAGTCTGAGCAGTCACATGGGAATTCATGCAACTTTTACGTCACTATGAATCAACATTTGTCACAATTATGCGCTGGCGGGAGTTACTATGTGAATACACAGCCCAGTATCATAACAGGTCGTGAAATAGCCACGAAATGCATTGTATTAGTTTCATAAACAGGGACACGAATTGTCAGGTTTGTTTTGTGTCGCTCAGGACCTTTTTCGTGGTGGACACACAAATTAAATGCGCATCAACTGATAAATGAAACTGCAAACGCTGACTTCTGTGGCCTCCATGTTTACTTCTGTAAGACAGCTTTTCAGTCTTATCGTTCTTATGTGCATGAGGGTCAGTTCACCGTGACAGGTTCACACAGCCAAACAAAAACGATTTGAATTGAGTACTAAGACTTGGAGTGAAAGTAGCCAAAATGAATGTATCATTGACATATTTACATTACAATGCCCTATGTTGCATTAAAAAAGAGGTGGAGGTGGCAAATGTAGTTTCCTCTATGACTCCAGACCACTCAGAAGCTATGCAGCAGCACAGGAAGAAAGTATTATATTGTTTTAGGTCAGCAGGAGGCCGGGGGGAGGATACGTTGGCAATGTGCGATACAGTGTGTACTCATGCACGCACATGGATGTCTGTCAGAGGGCAAAGCTCTATGACATAGTGTCGGTGTGCGTGCCTGTGTGTGTGTGTCAGATGTGGATGGATGGAGGGGGGCGGGGGACATACTCAGTCAGAGAGCCAGCAAGCCAAGCTGAAATATCTGGCTTTCTGTATGTGCGAGTGTTGTTCCAGGTCAGGTCTCTGCCATTGCAGCAACACATTCATACACAGCAGGCAGGGATGAGGGAGAGAGAGGAGCTGAGGAGAGCCATAGAGCAGAGTGACCGACTCCTCTCCAAGGTCCGTGAGCTAGAGGAGCAGAACACCCAGCTTAACAAGGACAAGAATGAGGTGGCCACTAAATACCGAGCTGTAAGTCCTCTGTTCTGCTCTGCTGCATCGCGCTCTTTGCTTCTCCTTCTCTTTTCTCATTTTTTCCCTTGACAAAAGTCATTCCGCTTTTGTTTCACGAACCTGATACTTTAGAACTCACAGGATTTGTGATTCAGTCTAAATTTCTGCTTGATAAGGGATTTTGTACGTGGTCATTATACCAACCCTTGATGGATGAAATTAAGTGGATAATGATACCCTAGCAGAGGGAGAGAGAGAGCGATGCAGCCACCACGGCAGTCACTGTGTTCAAGCTTGTTTTAATGCTGCATTTCTTTCTGTGGGTTTTTACTGCTGTGTAGACCATTTTCCAGCTGATCGTTTTATTGAGAGAGCAGAGTGTGTTTTTTATTGAGACTGCTGTCATAGTTCTGTGGGGCACCGTGCTGCTTCCTGGCCTGAGGTGCACTGTTTGATTGATTGGTTTACTAGCGACGAGGACCGTTTGAGCGGCATATCCCATTTGGTTGGGAGGAGGTGTTACCACAAGTCTTAGTGTGTGAAATACAAACCCACATTGTTCTCATATCGTTCCACAAGGTCCTGATGCATCTACTGTACACTAGCTGATCACCACCCAATGGCAGACAGTTAAGTTTAGAGACTAGCTTGTGAGCAGTGGAGCATCTAGTAGCTTAAGAGACAGACATTTCCCTCAGCAGTTGGTAGAGACCAAAGCAGAGCTAAAGGGAGAGAGAGCATTGGACTTGGATCTGGATTCCACAAACATAAGTCTAAATGGCTGTTAATGGTGTTCCATATCTGCCTAATGTGTTAATATGAAACCGTTTACTCACACATTTGCCCCAACTTTATGTTAATGTGATAATATCTTAATATTGAGTTACATAAATAGAATAAATTAACGCAGCTTTTTTGTGTCTTTACTGGAACAGATGGGCTTGAAGATGAGTACCACAGACAGCATACCAATGTCAGATGGTATTAAGGGACTTGAAATGAGCATTGTTCATTTTGCTCTGTTAAGCAAGTTCACACTACACAACGTCACATTGTTGTACTGTTCACAGTGCACAACTTGCTGTCTTGTAATTGGGAGTCTTGAAGTTGTTGTGTTTTTCACACTGCATGACTGACCGGTGTTAGAAGGTCACATACTGCAAGATCGTTCATTGGGAGGAATCCTCGATCTCCAAGCTACATTTTGTCACGAAAACACGTGAGTTGAGTGATACAGGTGTAGTCATGCTTGTTGATGTTGTCGTTGGCACACAAATTTACATAAAAGTCTGTTTTTACACATTTTTACTATTTCCCCTATGTTAATGTGTCAGTAACCTATCAGTTACTGTGTTATGTGTTGTATTTATCCAACACCTTAGCTGTAACAACTTGTGTCTGTGTTGCAAATAAGGTACAGCTCAAATACAATAGGTTTCCTATTGTCTCCTAGGTTTCCCCTCAACTTGTGTATTGCCCTCTCTTTGGAAGTAGCTCATTGACAGACTCCACAACAGATAGAATGTGTCTGCGATGCATTAGCAAGTCTTTCCGCTTGTGTCCTTGAACAGAAACAAGGGACAATTTGCTGTTAGGGAGCTCCAAAAACTAGTGAAAAATGAGAAATGACAAGTGAAAAATCAGGGATAAAGTTGTGTGTGAATTAAGCATAAGTGTGACTTCTTGACCGAAAGGGAAATATATTTCACAACATTCTCTAAGCTAACGTTTGAAGCTTTAAACCGCATCTAACGGTCTTTATATAGCAAATAGGAATGGGTCAGGTCTAATCACATGACCTCAGTGTAGGAAGTAGGGCACAACTTCATGACCAAATTTCCACAAGATAGCTCTGCAAGCTTGGTTATACAATCTTTCTTGTAGGTCCTTGGTCCTTGTTTCACCACAGTGAAGGCTGTGTCCACACACTCGGCTCAAAGTTATGTTTCCAGTGGTTGTTGGCCTCACCAGAATTATTCCTTTTCACCGATTCAGTTTGAGGTTTTCATGGACAGGATCTCAAGGCGCAAGGGGAGGAAAGTGTCCGGTTTTTGGGACCTCAGAATTGCATCTCTGCTCTTTATTGATGATGTGGTTTTGTTGGTTCCATCAGACTGTGACCGTCAGCATGAACTGGTGGGGTCAGGATGAGAGTCAGTACCTCCAAGTTGGGAATGTTAACTTGTTGTCCAAGCGAGGGAGCTTGAGTATCTCAGGGTCTTGTGTGTGAGCGTGTGTAAAATGGACCTTGAGATGGACAGGTGGCTCGGTGCAGCGTCAGTAGTGATGCGGGCGTTGTACCAGACCGTTGACCCTCACCTTTGGTCATGAGCTTTGGGTAGTGACTGAAAGAATAAGATCGCGTATACCAGCGGCCAGAATGACTCACCCGTCCCAGCCTTGGATAAGCAGAGGATAATGGATGGATAGAAAGCTCTGCAAGCTAGAAATGGACCAAAAAACAAGCATGAACTTCAATGGTCAAAGAAAAATATAGAATAACGTCAGCCTTACTTTTGCCCACCCTCCGGTCCCCCCCTCAGGTAAACACTGTTAGCTCTGATAGCAATGTTAACGTAGTTTGTACTGTTAGCGCTGTTCGCACTGTGAGCTGTGAGCCACCTGCTCAGTTGTGTTGAGAGCCGTTGATATGCAAAATAAATGCTCCTAATCTTGTATTTAGCGCCTTAAACATGAAAATCCTATATTTATATGACCATTTAACATACATAAAAAACTAACTTTATGGAAAATGAAATTAAGATAATTTCTACGGTGATGATAACTATCATTTTGTTGATTGTTTTGTTTTTCAAAAGTGAATGAATCTCCCATTTTATAGTGACTCTCTCCAGAAGGCAAAGGATTTAGTGTGAGAGCGTGGAGCAGCACTGCTGTGGCCAATGTTTGTGGAAAGTGCTGCAGTGTTTGGTCATTACTGATGCTGAGTGTCTTAGCAGACTCTTCAGATGGCTTTTATGGCTTTTATTGTAAATTACCTCGAGGAGTTGGACTGCTGCATTTTACTGCCGTCTGGATGTGACAAATTCATGTGTCACGGTTGATTTTTGTCTGTATGTGCCTTTGTATTATCTGTCAGTTTTATTTCATCAGATTTATAGTGAATTATGTGATTTTGTACGAAGACCTTTAGTTGATGATCATAAACCAAACAAATACTGTACTGTCAGAAATCACTTAGCTTATGCTTCTTCCTTACTGACATTATACAAAGTCAGTTTAAAATGTGGGTTAATGTGGGTTTGAGATTTTTGCATCTGTTTTTCTTCTACAACCCACACTCATCCAGATACTTCTTTTATACGTACGGTCTTTTATTTCAATAGAGGTAAATTAATAACTCCTCATTCCTTTTTTATTACCTTTTTTTTTAACACCAGGTGCGCTCTGACTCCAACTGTTTCTTTTCTTCACTGCTGAGATTAGCCAACCATAAATCATGAAGTTAATTTGTGGAGGAGACAGATCAGCCAGCATAATTCATACCTTAGAGCCCTTCTGATTTCATTCCAGTGAGAAATGTGACCCCTTGTCAGAGCTATTTAGTGCTGCCCGTAGGAAGCCTTCCAGTTTTCCAGGGGAAACAATTAGTACACCTCACACATCTTTCATCAGGGGTAAGATGAATTCCTACCTCTTAATCACCCTTAATGCACTGCTGCCCTGTTAGATCAACACTGTCCTGACAGACCAACATTCTTTTGATTTACTTTTTTTTTTAAATGTGCTCAAAGTTATTCATTCTATCTCCAAAAAAAAAGAACAATGTTTCCACTTAGCTACTTTCAGTCTCTGTCCATAGGTGTTATGTAGGAGTAGAAATAGATATGTCGCTCTCCGGTTTACTCAAAGCATCTTATTTTTCTAATTTTGTATTTCGAGAAGAAGAGGTGGATAGTTAGCATAACAAGATAAGCTATACAGCAATGCTAGTGACTCTGTGAAGCTGTGGGTTACTTAGCTCCAGCACTGCTTTGAGCTAAATGCTAACGCTAGTAAAGCAACATTCTTGCAGTGACAATGCTCATACCGTTCCATCCAACAGTTGTTGAGACACAATAGCAAAATACAGATCATAAAAGTCATCAGAATACACAATGACTGACTACCATCGCAATCCCAACTATGCCGCAAGGATGAAAAAAAAAAAGGGAAATTCCCCCCCAAAAGGGAAAAAGACGTGACAGTACCCGCTCTTTTTGCAGTGAAAAAACACTATTAAAAACACAGACAATGAAAATAAAATTAGAGGAATTAGAGGATTACCACTGCAAGAAGGGGAAAAGAAAAGATTTTTCTTTGCTTCTACTATTAACTTCAACCGTCTTTGGTTCAAATGGATATAAACAGAGAAAAGTCCACTATTTACCCCTCAATTACTGCTAATGGGAAATAAATGTGGAACCTTCCTGCATAGCTATCCAGATGCCCGAGTTCTGCATGTGGAAAAACTTTCAGTCTGGACCAACTCTGAAGTTTCTGGGGCCCAAGGCATACTGTGGGACAAAAGACTGGCAGGGAGAGATGAATGAGGGTGGAGAGGGGAAGAGAGACAAGGGTGAAGAGAGGCTAGGGAATGGAAGACTGATCTGATGTTCAAGGGCAAGGCGAAGAAAGTGAATGAATGTATGTATGTACAAATTGGTCATGAGAGATAAACTTTGAGGTGAGCATCTGGTAACAGTCTGTCAGATTGACCGCATGGGTAATAGGACGCTACTGACAGCTATGTGGTTTAAACATCCAAACATTTTATATTCTCTCCTGTGCCCTGCTTTGAGCGTTAGTGTTTTTTTTCTCTGTCATTAAAATAGAAGCTTTCTTGCTCACATGATGCATTGTTGAGTACCTAGATTTTTATGATTTTTGCCATGCCAGCAACATGACATATATTATTGGTTGTTCAGTCGGTGCAAAAAAAAAAACTCTTTAGTCCAGACTGAAATATGGTAAATGGACTGTACTTGTATAGCCACTCAAAGTACGACATGTTGTCATTCACACATTCACAGCAGGGGCTACAATGCAAGGTGCCTGCCCATCAGGACAATCTAACCATTCTTACCCATTCACACAACACAGGAACAGCCTGCGAGGGCAAATGCCTTATTCCGAATGGAGCATTTTCCGAGTGGGACAAGTTATTTGGGTTTTAGGAGCATTTTTTGGACATGTATACAGCACATTCGAAATATGCTTCTCAATAGGTTTTTTTATGCCACTTTGCGGCCTCTTTCCTGTTTATGACCAGCTCTATGTGTTGTACACAAACCAACCAGCCAGTAGTTTGCAAAGCTGGAGTAGAGATGCATGACCAAAAGAAAAGTCCACATTTCTGGTGGGAAGGAGAAACACACATGTAGCTCAAGCAGAAGTTCAGTCTGGAAGACACATGCCACACTCTTTGTCATTCATAATCTCAGTCTCTAAGTCTACCTGCGATTACTCCATCAGCTGATTGGGGGGTGTGCACTTTATATTAACCAATCAGATTCTGCGCAGTTTCCTTAAGCTAATCACATCGTTGTTGTCAAACTTTTAAATAGGTTCTCCTCTCTGCTGCTGTCAGTTGTCATTTCAGCTCAAAACAGATGCAACCCTCCTCCACCCCAGGCTCCTCCAATCTTCATCGGATTACAGCAACTTCCTTCTTCGCCACCACCACCAGTGTCTGGACTCCAGGGGGGATTCTGCTTTAGCAGATATCAGCATCACTACCCCTTGCTTATCCTAATTCAGGATGGAGTCCAATCGCCAAAGACTTTGCACTATTCAAATATTGTGCAATTGTAATAAATTATTGTTCAACTCTAACAGTCTCTCCTGATTGAACTAGTTTTAAGTGTTATGAAAGACTTGGACATAAACAGATTTTGGGATATGCGCAAATATTGCAATGCCGAGAAGGTGGTTGAAGGAATGGAAGAGGGAGGCTGTGTTCACTACAAGTGGAAAACTTTGAAGACTAGAAGAGTGCTATACAAGTACAGTCCATTTACCATTTAGGTGATAAACGATATGTTAGGTCATCAACCTGTCAACCATAGCTGAGAATGACGTCGACGTGGGATTTATAGGCCCTGGTGATGAGGATGTGGCACGGGGGAGTTTCACATTAATCGTAATAATCGTAATGTAAATTGAAACAATAGTGGAATTTTTATTTTCATTAGCTAAAAAAAAGGAATATTTGGTCCATGTAATGTCATTGGGCCCCAAACATTTTTTCAGACATTAGGAAAGAGACGTATGTAACTCAGCTGATAATTTATTTTGAGGTAAATCAACTACTTTTTTTTTAATTGTACTAATAGCTGAATCTGAAATACTTATTTTCCTTCCTCCATTCATGTAAATGACAATGAGGCTGGACCATAGACTGTATATAAGAAGTTGACATAGTCATCGTAACGTCACCCATTGGTTTGTGGATTGATGTTTTGAAGCCTCGAGTTCTGCATTTTGGCTGTCGCCATCTTGGCTTTTTTGCAACGATTGAACGGAAGTGACCATATTTGGACGGCGTAGAAGTGACACAGAGACGCCGTGTACAGCTCTGGTAGGGTAGCGACCTGTCAATCCCAAGGTAGCCCCGCCCTAAATGATTTAGCTTTATGGTCTATTTTACTCTAAATGGGACCATAATTTCTCTCGGCAGAACCGGAGGTAGCCTCCTGGCCTGGACCGAGGGCTGGGAGGCGGGGTTAAAGGAAACTAGTGTGCATATGTTATGGACCCATGGATGCAGAAGATTGCTGGAAATCTTGGTATTTCATCTGAATTCTACACTCAACAGTCAAATGTTTTTTGCTCATGCGCCACTGAGCAATTTCCCTAGGCATGAACAGGGATCCGCCTCCAATGCTGTATCCAGTTCTCTGTACAAAACCAAACACTCAACTCCCCCTGGGTAGATTTTGCTGCTAGTGATATCGGATATACTCGCTGCCCTCGACAATCCCTGTAAACATTTGTCTGTATGCTAAAGAATGCTCAACGTAGACTACTGCATGTCTCTGGGCTTGCAATGTTCATGTACAGTTTGCAGTGCTAGTTGGCCTACGCTGATTCTTGAAAAGTCCCTGCTGCAGTTTGGTTGATATTACACCTAGGCAACGCTTGAACTATGCTGCACTAGAACTAATGCCATTCCCTTCAACCTGATCTGTACTTCGTGTGCTAGCAAACAAAGACAGTGAATATGCTAAACATCAGAATGTTGACATTACCAATGTGAGCAAGTTGCCTTAATAGAATTAGCATTTAGCTCAAAAGCACTGTGTCTAAGTACAGCCTCACAGAGCTTCTAGCATGACAGCAGACTCTTAGTCTGGTCTGTACAAGACTCCATGGTAGTTATCATACTATGGGTTAAAAACATCCGGCTGCTGAACCCACAACCTCCTCTCCCCCCGTGTTATCACTCATCTTGCCTTTAGGATGTTAAAAGGCAGCCGGCAATTAAATGGCAGGTTTGGAGGTTTTCTACCCCATAGGGGTACTCTGACTCTCAGAATATGGGTTGCTTTTGGCATGGAGCAGCCAAACATAATCAAATGTTTTCTGTGTAACCGAAGGGCTTTCCTGTCATGCTTTCATCTACAGTAACCATGTTGTTACGTTACCTTATCAACTGCAATTCACTTAAAAACAGCAGTGTAAACAGGAAACTGGCCTTCATAGTGTTTCATGGTTCCAAGCCTTAGAGTTGGAATGATGCAAATCTGATGAGTACGCAACTTTGGGCATATCTGATTCCCTGATATGAATGTTGGTGTTGGACGTAAGTGGTGTCTGGAGAGGCAGCTCAGTGTCTCTAACTTCTCCAGCTCAAGTGGGAGTTACATGAACAGATCTCTCTGTGCTGCCTCTCCACACAAGAACCCAGACCACATTGTCAAAAAATGAATTCTCAGAAATCCTTTGTTTTCATAGTTTTTTTTGGATGGATGGCTGGATGTCTTCCACGGCTCAGTGGCACTGGCGGAGTGCTTATCCTTGCTCTTATAACTGTGTCCTCTTTTGGGCAGTTTTAGAATCAGTCTTATTCTAGCTTTATGTAATTTAGAAAGGTCATGTATGGTTGCCTTTTCCACAGCCTTTGGTTGAGACTGAGAATCGCTATTGTTATCAAATGCTGTACAATGAATGTACTGGACTTTAGTCAATTTTACTCAAAATCACATGTTCTGAATAATGCACATTCTTTACATGTTAACATAATAAAGATAAGGTGCATATATCACAAAGGTGGATGGTTTTTAAAGTACACATATACATGTCTTGACACTGTGAAGTACAAATATACGGGTCTCTTTGGACAATAATCTAAAAAAAAGTATGTTTTTGCATATCCATTAGCTATAAAGGTTTTCTTCCTATACACCTACTCTTTATGGTTATATATATTGCATATATTTTGATTAGTAGTGATACAACTCTTCAAACAATGATTATTCAGTTGGTCAAAATTTAACTCAAGGTCCACTCACTAGATTTTTCTGGAGCTTTAAATTGCATCTCTTGGTCCTCATCAGCAGATTACATTTATTCTGTTGTCATACTTAGGTGACATCCATCATGTACAGTCATGATGAAGGCCATAAAATGTGGTTGAAAACTCCTGAAAATGTTAGTAAGGGGATGTTGTGAGTTGAGATTTTTTTTTCTTTATGTTGGCAAGAATTCACAACAACAATGGAGTTGGACATCTACATCATGACATCAGAACAAACTCTATCTGACGATGAAGACCATGTGATATGGTTTAAAAAAAAAAGTTTTTAGAGGTCAAGGACGAACTTTCACAATTAAGTTCATGTTGTTCTTCTCAATGTGTTCTAGTATTCAAAATGCATTTTAAGTAAGAATGTTCAAATACCTCTATTTGATCATTCAGGATGTACTAGTTTCTATTGTAATGGCCAGATTTCCTCGAAAATTATTAAGATCCATACCTTAATCATCATGCCATCTTGTAACCCTGCTTGATGTTAACTCTAGATATGGCCACTCTTTGTGAGTCTTCATTCAAGAAAAACATCCACACTTGAATCTAAAGCACAATATGTCTCGTTGTTCTTGCTGAGATGAATGCCATGGCATTGTGGGGGACTGTGTGGGCGTGGTCGGTCAAGACATTTATGCCAATTATAATGTAGACTGAGAGAAGAAAAGGCATTTTTGACTCTGGAGTACTGCCCTTGTGTTCTTGTCTTTCTGTGGCGTGGCTTTGATTGCACAGCTGAGGGCTGTGTTTCTGTGAAAGAACGGCACAACGTTATAGGCTTTTCTCCTGATCTGACATGCTACACCAGCCACCATCCCTGTGGGACACCTTTGGATCCCCTGAGAGTGGGGAGAGCCACCTGTTTCTGGGGGGAGGAGACTACAGTGAAGAAAGAAGGCTGGAGAGGTTTTCGTGGTAAAACTCAGTCAAGAGTGGACAGAGCAGCCTACCTGCATCGGGTTACTGGCAGCAGTGGGAGGCTGTGAGCACAACGTACGGAGGAATCTTTGGATTTTAGTAGTGTATACCAGCACATCCTAAAATGAAACGTAGATGAAAGCTTGGTTGAGAGGTGACAAAGAGCAAAAAAAGTCTCACAGAGAGGATTGGGAAAAAGAAGACTGACAGATTAAGTAGGGTAAGGAAGGCAAAAAAAAAAAGGTGAGCAGAGCTGCTTATGTGTTGCGAGACAGAGAATCTGCTGGGAGTGTACAGACTGGACCACCATCAGTGAGTTCATTCACTTCCTCCTGCTGAAACCCACCTGGAACAACCAGAACAGCTGTGCGCCAGAGAAGTGAATAAGCATATTTGGAGTAGTGCGGAAACACAGTCAGAACACGCGGGCAAGTTGCCGCATTGCCAAACAGGTGAAGTCTGTAAAGCCACAGAGTGAATAGACTGGAGGAATGATGTCTGCTAGTCACCATCAGCGTTGCCACTCCCTCTCTGATGACTCCGAGGAAGCCAATGGAAACCATGCATATCCTGGACCAGAACCGGAACCTGAAGAACTGGATTGGGATAGCTATAGCACCACACTGGAGCACAGATTAGCAGCTGTGGGTAACTCTTGCTAACTTATAAATACTAGTATCTACATACTGTATATTTATCAGAAGCAAAGATAATTGTACCAGTATAGCTAAAGCTCAATTGGTCTTTTTACAGCAGACGTTTTGAGTTCGGAAAAGCAGAGGTGGTAATAATTAACGATGGTTCTTTTTCTAGAGTCTCTGTAAGCCATGATACTGTGACCCAAGCAGCTAAATGGAATACAGCCATCATTTATTTAGTTATTTTCTCAACTGGAAAGATCATCGTGTGCGTCCGTGAGTGAGTGATTGTGCACGTTTGTGTCTGTCCAAGGCTAATCTCTCATTCTGCTGCAGCAAACTGCATACTATTTTGGGTGGCCAGTTATGGCTGCGGGCTCAAGGACCTCTCCTATAGCTGGAGCCAAAACGGATGAATGTTGAAATCGTGAATCCCGGGACAAAATAACAAAAGTAATGGATATTTCAACTAATTTATTACAGTGACATACATTATCTAAAGATCAGGCTTGAGACTCCTAAATGGCATTCAGCTATCATCATGTTATTGATTCCCCTGCACTGCTAAGACCTGGAAAATAGCAAAAAAATAGCATCAGTGCTGACAGAGCTAACAGTGTTTACCTGAGGGGGAACCTGAGGGTGGGTGCTACGCTTCCATGACGAAGCCGTGGGTCAGGATGGCGTTATCTGCTGTAATCGCTGTCTGAGAGCAGTGCAGAGCGGTGGCCTTTAGCTAGCCAGTGGGGCACGCTCACATGCACTAAAATGCATGACAAATCATGCGTTGCCGGCCTTTCTCCGACAAAAAAGCAAGGAGAAGCTCTGATAACAACATACACAGAGGGGGAGAGACTCCATTCTCTGCTCAGGGAGACATCACTCCACTTTATCTTTAAGTAAGTATAGAATTTAGTTGACATTTGTGTACACGCGTCCTTTGTGTGTTGAAGATGAGAGCTGAGATCTTGTCATACCTGCCAGCAATTGTGAAAGTGATAAAGGTGCAAATAACTTGACACAAGGATGAAAATTATGTGGAGCTTTCAGAAAAGGCAGGGAAAGAGCTCAAACCAAGTACTGTTATGGAAATATATGCAGATGGAAATGTGGTCATCTGATCATTTCACAAATGCCCAGTTATTTGGGTATGCTATTAGCTCACTCCAAATGCCTTGCCCACGATGACTGGTCCATAAGAAAGTAACACACACTTTCACAATAAGATATTTTCACTCCTGTTATGGATGGCTGTTGACTAAGTCATCTGGTGTTTGGTAGAACTTGCTTATCAAGTCATACTATATGTCACTGTGTTGCCTCTTCAGCTGTGCTATTATAAGGCAACTGCAAATTAACAAAGGGAAGGTTTCTTGATTTGAGGGAGGATAAGTTTCATCTTGTAAGATCCTCTTTCTATGAACAAATTGTCTATCAGTGCTTCAGACGCTTTTATTCAGCTAATCCCTTGACATTAATGTTTTATCCCTCAGCCTTTTACTCATTTGTTTCACTCTCTCTTTCCTTTAACTGTTAGGTTTGTCTACCCACTAAAACTACAGTATATTTACAGGTTGGTTACATTCATGTTAGGATACAATTGAGTTTTTAGGGCTTTTTTGTGCTTTTGAAAAGCTGACAAGCTAAATATTTATATTTTATCAATGGTAATTGCTCTATCAAGAATTTGTAAATCATAAAGGAAAGGGTTTAAAGATAGAAATATTTTTTCTAAGCTTGTGATCTAACACAAACACTGATAAGCAGGTACTCTATACTGGGCTCCACAGATTCACAGAAAGTTGTGCAAAATACAGCAGGACACAATCACGAATGATAATATGTCCACCACAAATTAATTCCCGACAAACCGAAATCTGAAATATATGGTGCATGAAAATAAGAAAAATAATTAGGAAAAAAAACAAACATTTGTGAAGTACTGTTTTACATGAACACAGACATCAACAGCTGTAGTTCTAACTCTCTTTGTGTTTTTGTACCTCCAGGAGCAAGAGAGTGCCCAGGCATCCGAGCAGCGCTGCGTCCAGCTGGAGCGGCAGCTGTCAGGCCTGTCAGACCGTCTGGAGGAAGAGGAGGTCTCCTCAGCCCAGCTGGCCCTCCAAAGGGACAGACTGGAGGCGGAGTGCAGCAGCCTCAGGAGAGACCTGGATGACCTGGAGGGCACCCTGACTGTGGCTGATCGCGATAAACAGGTAGAACATTATGTGATCCTTGCCACAGGATAAGCTCCTGGCTGATGGTTGCTACTTAGAAGGCACTGAGAGTGGTGTCACTAAAAATTGAAAAACACAAATTAATTTGGAATTAAAACAAAACTACTTTGTTAGGTTTCGGAAAACATTGTGGTTTGGGTTCAAATAAGTATGTAAGTTATGTTATGTAACAAAAGTACGGTAAAAAAAAAATGTCGACATGGACTTTTGGTTTCACGTAGGACATGTACAGTAGTCTCCTGGGTACTGTATTTAGAATGGGGATAGTCAACAATCAGATGACAAGCATTTGAATTTCATTTAAGTCCTAAACTTTCGCTTCTTTGGTGCATTTGTACGGATACAAAGAAGCAGGTGGACAGAGCCAAGCTAGCTGCTTCCCCCGTTTCCAGTCTTTGTGTTAAGATGCCAGCTGCTGGCGGTAGCTTCATATTTAGCATAGAGATATTCGAGAGTGGTATCAATCTTCTCATCTAACTCTAGGCAAGAAAGCAAATAAGCGAATGTCCAAAATGTTCTAAGTTTTCCTTCACATCAGATTGTAGCAAATTGGGACAACATTAACTGAAACAATCAGGTTTCCCCAGAAGGGTTTGAAGCACTTTTACGTAGTTAAGTGGATCAGAAAACAACTATATGCTTCTATTTCACAAGGAACTCAAAATGTGTGTGGTTTGAATCTTCCTGGAGTGAAGTGAATAATATCCACTAGTGATGAACCCCTGACTTAAAAAAACAACTAGTAGACAGTAGTGAAAGTGTCAAAAATTGACAACATCCTCTAATAATTTTCATTATGAAAATAAAGAACATTTCAAACACTTGTGTATTGCTCTGTACAAACACTTTCCCAAAAGGTAACAGGCCACAATATGCTTTAAAACTGAAGGCAGACTTTTTTCCAGCTGAAGCTTTTCAATTGCGCTCGGCATAGTGTGACTGACTCACACAACACTAGAGGCTTTGTGAGGCTGTTTTAACTGTCAATCAATTTTTGACCTTGAGCGAATCACTGAACCCCAAGTTGCTCCCTTGGCACTTCACAGCAGCTCACAAATCTTATGCTTAGGATGGGTTAAATGCAGAGGTCAAATTCAATGTATGTTCCTTTACGTACAAATAAAGTTTAAGTCCATCCATTTGTTTTGAACCATAGACCAAAGATGGACATCAGCTGGTTGCAGAATAAAATCCACCACTTCATGCTAGCGGATGGGACATGGGCCGAACAAAAAAATCTAAGTACATGTAAAATAAATGTCATCATTTATGTAGTTTATATCACTCTGATGTATGTTTAGGTGTTACATTTTAATTAGTTCTTTGATGCTATTAAAAAGGGTGTGTGGTTTCATGATTGACAACTCTGATAGCTGCTCTGAGTAAAGTAGTAGGAACATGGAGAGGAGAAAACTTCTACTTTCCACAACCGTGATTATCTGTTTCAAATCAGTATAAATTAATTTGTATAAATTAATTTATATACAGTCTATGGTTAATACACCGTTACGTCATTGACTCCAGCTGAGCGACATCTTCCCTGACAGTAAAGTTACCTGCGCCATTGGACCACGGTGGGTTCATAGCCACATGCAGGCCAGAGTGCCCACTCCCACGCCACCCCCCCAAACCTTATGTTACAATGTGCGTAGAGGTGGGTCACCATGAGCCCCACTTTCACGATGCAATTTGGTCTGCCGTTCCTGGGAAAATGAATGCTCGCTAGCACGCTAACTAATTCTGACAGCCAGACACAAACAGCTATGTTACATCGTCTGTCTGATAATCTAAAAAAAATAAAAAAGCTTTCTAAAATTAGCAGCAGTATTGGTTACCATATTTTGTTATGATCAAGGAGTTGTTTGCAGACAGTGTTAGCTAGCTAGTGTGCTATCTAGTTGAAAAGATGTCTACTTCCGCAACAGGCACACCGAACCCAACGTTATTTTACAATCACAATCTTCTGAATATTTATTGTTAGCCTGCTGTACCCCTGTACAACGGCTGAACTGACGGCTTGGCACGAATACATAAATTACAAAAGGTACCTGTCAAGTATCATAGAGACTAGGGTTCCCTGGGACCTATATCTGTGTTATTAATTTAAGGTCGCAATTAAATGGCTTCTTGTTTGATAATTCCAGTTTGAAGTCTTGAAGGAGGACTTTTTCCATGTCGTATCTCCTGCTGTGAGCTCTGTCTCTTCTGTGTAGACACTAAAAGCAGAGGCTGCTCTGACATCTCCGTTACCCCACCTCACCAAACCCCTTTATCTGTTTAATTGAGGTGTCTTAAAGGATTAAGATGCTATCTTTGTTCAGGAATGCCACAAGAATGTGCTGTACTCATGACACTGCAGATTGTGATAAAGAGAAGCTGAGTGGAGTAGATTTGACCTCTACAAATTCACACTGATTAATTTGATCTGGGTCATGGTGTTAAAGGTTCTACTTACGGGATTCAGAACATTAGTACAGCAGCAAACTATTTGAAATGTAAATATATAGTGGTGTGAAGTTGTTGTGATCCAAGCTTCTCTGTGCTTTGTTTAAATCACCGGGCTGGACTTGTGCATTTTAGTACACGTGGGCCTCTTTGTTGTGCCCCATTGGCTAGCTAATGGCCGCCGTTCTGCCCTGTGCTCATTCAGCAGTTACCGCCGATAATGTCATGAGGACCCATGGCGTCCACGCAGAAGCATATGGTGCCTGGTTCCTCCCTTAGGGAAACACTGTTAGCTCTGTGTGCTGTTTACATTGAGCGTGCTAATAGCACCGCTAGCCGCCGCCTCAGCTGCCTTGAGAGCCACGTGGAAGCAATAGATCTGCTCTAAATTCCATGTTGAGCACCTTTAAGGACTTGATCCTATGGCTTCATTTTCTTGGCTAATTGGTCTCCCACGTTGTGAAGTGTGAGAGGACTCCTTCACAGTGGATGCAACAAGACCAGACCTGTGTTATGAGTTAACACAGGGCTTTCAAACTAAATTACGTGACCGTGTCTATATTTGTGGTATGCTGTCATAACAGTCATTAAAACTGAACATGATGTGTTTGATCCAAAGCAGCAGAAGTTTACAGCAGAATTCACTCATCTGTCCATTTTGAAATTAATTGTAAAACAAACTGACACCAATATATCTCTCCTCCAGTCTCCTGGGTCACATTTGCAGTCCTTTAACAGAGCCAGGATTTCAAATGCAAATAAAGCTTTGATGTCCATAAGAGAAAGGCAAAAATAATGACGTCCGTTTCAGTCATGTAAGGCAATTAAGCAAAGTCAGAGCCTGCAGATAGAAACCGCTGTATTCACAAGCCATCATGGCTGCTTGCCAGGAATTCATTCATAACCACAGAAAGAGGTAGATTAAACCAAATCTCGGAAATGAAGACATGTTATACTTAGCATGTTACTTTTTTGTGGTTGGTTTGGTGATTCAGAATATCACTTGTCTAATAATTGACGAAGTCCCAGAAATTGTATATTTCTAAAAGTGGATTTTTGTTAATGACCATTTTCTCTCTATTCAGTCAACAGACAGTGAGGTGGGGAGGCTGTTGGAAGAGCTTTTTCAGAAGGACGAGGCTGTGCAGAAGCTCCAGCAGGAGAAAGACCATCTGGTGGAGCTCAGCCAGGTAAGAGCACAGTGAATGTTGTTAAGGTTCAGGATAGGATATTAGTGTTTAGTATGCAGGGATACAGTTTTGCAGCATAAAAAAATATATTTTAATCATGCACATACTACACATACAAAATACCTGGACCCACCTGTAAAAAAACACTGTATATAAGAAGTGGACATAGTCATTGTCACGTCACCCATTGGTTCGTGGACTTCCGTTTTAAAGCCTTGAGTTCTGCGTTTTGGCCGTCGCCATCTTAGCTTTATTGCAACCAGTGAACAGGAAGTGACAATATTTGGACTACGGAGGAGTGATGTAGAGACGCCGTATACGTCTCTGGTAGAGAGACATATACGTATACATGTCAATCATAAGGTAGCCCCGCCCTAAAGCATACCCTGCTTTATGGTCTATTTGACTCTAAATGGACCATAATCTACTAAATGAACATCATGCTGTGTTGAAGAAGACTTATAAACTAGAGATTGAGACCATAAACTCATGTTTACAATGTTTACTGAGGGAATAAATCAAGAGAGAAGTACAGTCATTTTCTCATAGACTTCTATACAATCAGACTTGATGGCTGATGGTCAGCAGAGAGAATGCAGGTTTAATACACTTCTCTCTCACTCTTCAGAACCGGAGATTGTCGCCTGGTAAAAACATGGCTTAATACGCTAGTAGCCAGAAACTCCATATAGTACAATATCTTTAATTACAGTAATTCAAACTCTTGTTTTTGCACAATGTGTAACATGAAAATTGAGATATCACAGCATGCACAAAAAAAGTTATTTTCAGTCAAAAGGTTCTGACTTGCTACATTGGATGTCTCGAGTCATGACGTTCCATAAACTTTTACATGAACAGTTTCAGTCCATGCTCATCCAGTCTTATTCCAGTTTAAGGGACTGTGGTGACCCAGCAAATCTAACAATCACTGGCACTTGAATGCCTTAAAAATATACATGCAGAGATTTCAATCAAGTTTGAGTCCTGCTTCTAACTGTGATTTATTTATTTTTTGCTACATTTTTGCTACATCAGTAGTAGTTTTTTTTTTTATCCAGAATAAACTTTTACTTCTTCTACTACAATATACCATAAATTCAGCTATAATTAAGATTTATGATACTATGTAAACCACTCCAGTACTTAGACAGCAGGCCCTGCTATTTGGCTTTATTTAGGCTTGTTTATTAGAATAATCGATAGCCACGTCCCATGTATCAGAGCATGGAGAGATACCTCATGTGCTGCTTGACAGAGAATGAAACATTAGAAGAATAGAACCATATGGCCTGTGGACCTGCCAAAAGTGGCACTCATGATAAATGTGCTCCCCATCAGAAACAACACTCTCCACTTTGAAAAGTAAAGCAGATGCTTTGAAATCTAAATGAATCCTAACCCTCAACAACCTCATCATACCCTATGGCAGAAAGGATTTCTCCCAGATGCTTTGACCAACAGTAGCAGTCTGCATCATTATGTATTCTGTGGGAGCAATTTAACATCAGACCTCCCTATCGTCTTGCTATTCGTTGAACATGTTCTAGATTATAGACTTAGTCTGGACTACAAAGAGAAGCTTGTGAAAAAAAGATGAATTGACTTAGAATTAGATCTGTCTGGCACTGGTGTTCCAAGGCTTTTATTCCCAGTTGATGGGAAGACGGAGATATTTGATCCAATAGATCAAACTAGGGATCACTTCTGACATTTTCTTTGCAACCAAACAATTATCATTCCGAGCACCAATGTGGCAGACAGATGGAGGTGAGGCAATGCTATGGTGCCTCAGTGATTAAGGGACACATGTAACCTATGCTCAAACATCTTGTTTCACCCCAACAGCAGACCATTGAGGACCTGCAGAGTGAAGAGGAGAAGGTGAACCGGCTGACCAAAGAGAAAACCAAGCTACTGATGCAGGCTGAAGATGTAAGTTCATATGTACTTACTACATTGCTCATACTATGTACAATATTTTTTCTGCACTAGTCAATAAGTTTATGTCAACAAAGGATCACGTTCCTACTTTGTGTGTAATGTGAAAAGGGAGGCCCCTAGTGACCCACTATGAGGGGCCAAGCTGGCAGGCAAGAGGACTATGAAACAAAGTTCTGGGCCCATTACAGAGGTCAACTAAAAGTAGTATTGATCTAACCTTTGCATCCAACAGAAGAACACATGCTGCTCACATTAAATACTGTAGTCATTTTAAGGTCATAAACTATTTGACAATAATACTAAGGAATGGACAATTCAGGTTATTGGACTTAATTAAAACCCAGTCAGCCAAGATGCCTTGTCAAATCTGTGGAAACATTGAATACATGTAATTGTATGCATAAAGTTCAGTTCAGTTTATTCACAAACAGTTAATATACTCAAGTGTAAATAAAAAATATATTGATTACTGGCACAACATGTGAGTAGATAAAATCCACTATTCTACAGTTGAACCCTACTTCCAACTAAACCTTTTGCAGCTGTGTTACATTATGGTTATATTTTGTATCTTGTCCATCATGTTACGTTGTCCATGTTCAGTTGGAGTACCAGCTGGAGCAGGAGCGCCTTCAGCGTGGGGATTTGGAGAAGAGTAGGAGGAAGCTGGAGGGTGACACCAGATCTACACAGGACAGTCTGGGAGAGATGGAGAAGAACAGGAGTGGACTGGAAGACCTCATCAAAAGGTCAAAGACACGCACACTCACGTCATAGATTTTACAGTATGTGAAAAAATCAAGTGTTGTTATTAGGTTGCTTGACAAAATGAAAAGAAAAGATAAGAACCTGATATCTAGCTCAACAACTATTAGGGCCGACAGAGCCAAATTGAATTGTGGTATCGGTCAATGTGAAATCTATTGTTAGCTAGCGATTGCAGTATCAATTTGTCCACCTTTTGAAAAATTTGATTTTGTACAGTCATCTATGTCCTGGAGGATACATGCTAATGAATTTGCTGATCCCCTGACTTTGCAGGTTTATACAGACATCAATGGTTCCCAAATGGTGGATTCTTTGACTTTTCATTGTGCACCACCATGAGGTCGGCATTTTGGGGTTTTAGTGAAGTATCTCACAACTACTTGATGGATTTCCGTAAAATGTGGTTCAGACATTTATGTTCCCTTCAGGATGAACTGTAACAACTTTGGGGATTACTAAACTTTTCATCATCAGGTCAAAATACCAGCAAAACTAGGGACCTTCCCATCAGCCTAATATGCTAACATGCTAAATGACCATAGTGAACTGCTTAACATCAGCATGTTAGCTTTGTCATTGTACTGTTAGCATGCTGGTATTAGCTGAAACAGCACTACTGTGTCTAAGTGCAGCTCACAGAGCTGCTAGCATGGCTGTAGACTCTCAGTCTCCCTTTTCACTTTGAAATTATTTGCTATTAAATGATAACAGATTGCAAACAAGAGTCTGCTGTATACGGTTTACTCAGCCACATTAATAGTCTTTTTTTTCCCTTTTCTTATTTGCTGAAGTTCACGTTGTCATTATTCTGTAGAATTCTCTATAACTTGTGATCAGTCCTGAAGTGGTAAAAGAAAGACGAGTGAAGCGTAACCTCCAGTCAGTGATCATATGGGAAAACACCAACAGAAACATTTATGCCAACTATGATCTAGGCTTTAAAGTTACCCCATAAATATTTGCCTACAAAAAACACACAGTGAAATTATTTTCATGAGCTTTACTCTAGTAATACTAGAGCTTATGCATGTGACAACAGATGTAACAGGTCTTATCCATCGGCCCCCTGACATCTGAGCTGCTGTGATCATATGTACAGACACAAAGTGATAGACTTCAAACGTTCTTGACATTGTGATATGATGCTCTTTTCCTGGGCCAGAAGGGCTGGACTGTGAGGCTGAAATGTGTAATATACCTGCTGCACAGTCCAGTTATCTCCACTTTGAATGTACGAACCCCCAGGCATTCAATAACATCCTAACATGTTGCTATCTGCCCTTAGTAATAGTGAGAGCAAATGGAATCATTCACTGTACTTTACCTTGCAGCAACAATCAACTGAAGACAAGAACCAACAAACACACACACACACACGCGCACACACACACACACACACACACACACACACACACACACACACACACACACACACACACTGATCCCTGAACAATTCTATCTCCAATATGAAGTTAAAACTTGTTTTCTTTGGCATTAATATTTGCATTTCTCAGTGAGCATTAATAACGTGAGTGACTCAACTTGTTACTAAGGCGCTGTGATTTCCTAACAGTGCCTGGAGAATATGAAGTCTGTCACTCAAAGAAGCTTTATTCACATTATGTTTTGATTAAAAAGCATGTGGCGGATGCATATAGAGTACGATGCAATGAATACATAAATAATTGTACAGAACATGGAATGAAAAAACTGGTTACTGATAACACTTTAAACTGAATAAAGTGCACACATAAGCATCCTGCATGACTTGCTTTGTCACATAAATGTGATTTCACTTGTTTGTATTTTGCACAGCATCACTGACAGTGTGTCAGTCTCTTTAGTCGCGTCACAGCCATTACAGAACATTTATAGAAATGGAAATATCTTTCTTTTGGATTTGGGGAAAGTTTAATTTCCAATAATTTTAACATTTTCGGCATATTTAAAGAAAATAGAGTTCTATCTTCAACTCTTCTATATTCCTCTGTCTAACCACTGTTCTCTATGTTGAGCCACCTGGAGCCAAGATCTGTGATAGGTCAGCTTGAGCTGCTTATGTTTTCTCCCCCAAGTTTATGATGTGGGAAATTGTTGAGAGAGAAGATCACATTAGGCATGTCGAGGAGAGGATCTCCTTTTCAGTAACACACATCCAGCAAAGCCATTAAACTGCAAACCTTCAGCTTCCTATGCTCGCAGCTCGCTGCGTCAAGTAGCTACCATCTTCCGTTATGAATCCATCTTAACTCTGTATTCATTCAAACTGAGTTCGTTTTTAATTTCGATTAAATATTGGGCTTGATGAAATTGTCTTTGAAGTGTATTTGCTTGACTCCATTGGTTAAATGAATGTAGACTTGAATATCTGTTTCTCTCTGAAGGAAGGACACAGAGATCAGCAGTACCAGCTCCAAGCTGGAAGCAGAAGAGGCCCTCAACATTGGACTGCAGAGAAAGAGCAAGGAGCAGCAGGTCAGACCTTTATATCTGTGTACATGTACTGCATAGTGCAGTAAACAGAGTATATAGTGTATTACTCCGGCTGAACAAAGACCAGTTTACACCTGCACCAAACATTCACATTTATTTTATTTCCATTCAAGTTAGGACCAAAGAAAACCAAAGGCCCTTTAAGACACAACTTGCTGAGATGTGCAAAGCATGAGCGCAGCGCGAGGCGCTCCGTGAGCTCGCCGCATAGGTACTTTGGGCGTGGCCAAAAGAAACGAGGAAGCCAGCCAGGCTCAAAAGGCAAAATGGAGGAGACACTAATCTTGTGTGTGTCTGACTTCCCTGAAACTGTACAACACAAGTTTGCTCCGGTATCGCGACGTCGCAAGATAAGCCTCGTCTTTAAAGCATGTTTCCAACTAAGTGAGTGCCACGTGTGCTAGCAGGGCTACTAGCTCATGCTTCTTAGCACCGGACAGATGCATCCTCATTGCTGGCAACAACAAAAGGACGTCGTCCGGCTAGAAAACTGTGCTCAGAACCAAGCATCTCGTGCTACACAAATTGCGTTGTGTCTGAAAGGGCCTTTAGTCTGTCTTCCCTTCTTCTGTCTCTGGAACCCAAAGTCTATTGAGTCCTACGAAGATGTTAATTTTCAAAAAGATGCCGAATATGTATAGTTTAGGTCTTAAAGGGCTCAGTAATTTCCTAAAAACAACAACAAATGATACAAAGACAGGAGCTCTATGGAACAGAGGAAGAAGATATATAAGGCTTGGGTACACACACAATACTTGTAAGGATTCATTGTTATTTGAAACTGTTTATAGAATGCACAAAGTCCTTCCCTTTTTGTATGATAGTCATCTACTAGGACTGGTATGTGCCTTCCATCTGCAGCCCCTAATTTCAGAGACGTGAACATTTTCAATGAGCTGTGTAGTTACATACGTCACATCTAATACCGGTACCTTGATGAAATCTTGCTCAACCTGCAGCTGGCTTTCAAGATTAATCAGTGCAATCCATCAGGAGCGCTGATAGTTATGTCTTCAGGATATATTGGACACAGCTTCATGGAAAAAAACACAAAAGTAGCACATATAGTGACATTGCAAAAGGTTTTAGGGTGTTTTTTCCCCTTAAACAGAAAGGAATAACGAATCAGTAATTATAACATTTGGCTGGAAGGACAACCAAGATTGTTTTCCTAAAACGTCATGCAGGGATGTCAGCTGTCGCTTATGGTAGAGAGAGATGCATTCCTGCCTTTCAACAGAGCGGCTGGGCTCTGCTCCGTGATTGGACCCTGTCCTGTCAGGAGACGGGTCAAACATACCTGCTCCACCCAAACTGATAACCATCTCCTGCTTCCCTCTAATGGAGTAGCTAGGAGCAGTTGGGGTTAGCTGCAGTCAGCATTCTTTTTGCTTTTACAGTTGTTCAAATTCTGAACATGTTCTTCAGGACTGTGGTTCTGTTTCTTTTTTTTTAACATGGCAGTTTCTACCTCAAAGGATGAGTTGGTGTTGGTGTTGGTGTCAGCATTATACGACCACATGACATGTTTAGTGTGTTTTAGTATTAATTCTACTGTGAGCTTAGTGATGGAGAGGGCTGCTGGCTGTAAATTGGGATCATTTTGCAGTTCCATGAAGTCTGTGAGCTTACAAGAGACAAAGAGAATAGTCTAGATTGAAGTAGCAGAGGCTATACTAACATTTAGAGCAGGGGTGTCAAACTAATTTTCACCCTCGGCCACATCAACATTATGGTTGCAAACACACATTCTTAAATTAACTTTGTTCAACGCTTTTTTTGTCACAGTTGAGAGGGGCATAACTCTGGTACAATAAATAATTGTGAGCTGCTAAGAACATGTGTGATAGATGTGGTCTGGGGTACACCTGCTCACATGCCTTTAGCATGCACTGCTTCAAAAAAGTCCCCTCTGAAAAACACTTGGAAGCTCGGGCGATTTCTTCCACCACAATGAAACTAGCTTTCACAGCAGCAGCATTTTTGGCTGTAGCTTTTGTAAATATATTCTGCCTCGATTTGCAGTCTGCCTGTCTTGGACAATTTTATGTCTTTCTTGGAGGCTAAATTAAGCATACTTGGCTCCGTGTTTTGTGTCAAAATGCCTACATAAATTGTATTCCTTCATCACCAACACTGCCTCATAACACAGAAGACATACCGTTTTTTCTCCTTGAAGCACAAACATGTATTTGCTTTCCCATCTTTCATTAAATTGCCTTCCCTCTGCGTCAATTGTTGTGATTTTGGGATTATTTGTCGATCTTTTTCAACTCAATCACTTGTTGGAAACCTTTTTCTTAACTTTCGCTTGATCATGTTTCCACCGTTGTCTCCTGGCAACAAGTCACATGACAGAATAACAAACGGGAAGCGAAGGTACGGACTAATATTTAATTTCTTTGGGGTTCTTTCCATAATGTTGTCAGACATTTATAATAACAACCTGAGCCAGTGGCAGAAACAGACACTTTTAGTGGACATACATTGATCGGAGTGATTGCATTACAGCCTGTTAAGCGGCTCATGTCTGTAACGCTCTCTCTCAATACTGCAACCTATTTAAAAAATGATTGTCCCCATTAGTCACTCAGACTAAAAAAAATCCAGGTTGAAAATAACCAAAGTTACCATTTCATTTTTCCCTCCCTGACATCATAGTTGGGAAAGCTCCTCCAGAGCCACAGAAGACATCGTACAACTGTTTGCACTGGCTGTTCTCATGAGGAGTGAACTGAACTTCATGTGGAGTTTTCCCCACCACCCATTGCAGTAGTGGCCACACATTATAAAGAAGTCATTTTTGGTGGTTGCAGTGGAAAATCACAGCAACGACCGCCTGCCAACAAAGATGTTGCCATTTAAAATGCCATCTTCACGATTACACTTTTGAACGGCCTTGTAGCACATAATTGCTGTATAATTTCGATTAGGAGAGCATTAAGTTCACTACTTACTCTGGTGTTTAGTCTGCCTCTGTACAGAGCCCTGAAGAGAATGTAAAGTTTATACTGAGGTTTTCCTTGTGTCGTCCAGATAGAATCAAACCAGTCTGAGAGCTTTAATGTGTCACTGGAGCATGTTGCAGATAATGTGTTGTGTCTGTCCCTCCGATGGAGCGAATGAGAAGAGAGGCTGCTGGGAGTGAGAGTGAGCGGGACATGGTTTCAAAGTTCAGGTGGTGCTTCTTCGCTCTGCTGTTGCCTCAGGGAGCCTGATGTTTCCTCCAGAGGTTTGGAAGAGGAAAGATAAAGAGCGCCTTTGTGTCTGATTGGAGGGGTGGAAGGCGATCCGCGTGTTTTATCGGCATGTTGTCACATTTACTGTAGCTTTGGCATTCTCCCTATCTCACAATGAGACCATTATACGTGTCCCTCTGTGTGCCTGTATGTTCTGGGCTGTTCTGCAGGTGGACAGGCAGCCCAGCTGACTCCTCTGTCACCCACTCACTTCTGGTTCTGACGTAAAGTTCACATCAATGCGTCCACAAACTTGAGTGGAATCAAAGGGATAGCTTTGTCCATCTGTAATGATGAAGCCGCCTCTCCCTCCCCAGTGTTCTGTAATTTAAAGCAGTTGGCTTGAATGGAGTGCATTGGGGGTTGCAGGCCTGCAGTCCTGATATCTTAGTGGTTTTATTACATGGTTGTAAAGCAGTTATACTCAGCCACAGTACTGCAAAGGGTCATCGCTATCTGAGAGGATAAAGCTCAGTCTTGCCCTGCCGTCTGTTTGGTTTATGCCAGATGTTTTAACGGAGGTGTTAGAAGACTTCTGCTTTCTCCCCAAACAGATGGAGGTGAATGGAATTTTCTTGGTGGTACTCATGGCAATAAATCTAACATCAGATGATCCATCAACAACTTTTGTTGGGACTACTTCTTTGATAGGAAGTTGTCAATTGCAACGTTTTTATTTTTAGTATTTAGGATGAATTTACGTTAAAACTGGATAATTTATTTCTCTATTTGAGATTAGCACAACAAGCTATAATCTCAATGCTTATATTAACATACATTAAAGCACACAATATCTCTACAGAAGAGTTTATTTGTACGCAAGACAAAATGTTATTCAGAGAACAGCACATTTGACATTTTCTGTCCGGTACTTAATCACCACCCTACAATAAAAATGTGTAGGAGTGAGGGAATTTATACTTGAACTGAATTCCTTTACTTAAAGGTACCGTGTGTATCATTTAGGAGAATTTATTCGCAGAAATCGTATAAGATATTAATAAGTATGTTAGAAGTGTATGGTCACCTGAAAATAAGAATTGCGTCTTCGTTACCTCAGAATCTGCAGTTTATATCTAGATATGGAGCGGCTCGTGTTCACGGAGCTGGTCGCTCTGTTTCTACGGAAGCCCTGAACGGACAAACCAAACACTGGCTCTAGAGAGAGCCTTTTGAGTTTTTGTGTTTCCCCGTCGGCCACCGTAGTTCTCCTTGGCACATGGTTAAGTTTCAGATGGATGCAATCTGCAACCTCATTGCTAGACGCCACCAAGTCCGACACAACAGACCTTTAACAGAATAGATGGAACTGCCAATCTTCCGACGACCCGCTCTGAGCCACAGCCGCTGGAAGCAAGGGAACTGCTATTATTTTTGTTTTAGGGGTAGCTGCCTGCTGAAATTCTTTGCAGATAAACATCAACTAGACAGAGCCAGGACAGCTGTTTTCCCCCTGCTTCCAGTCTTTATGCTAAGCTAAGCTAATTGCCTCTGACTCTGGAGTTGTTTCAGCCGCATTTTTCAGTTTTCCACCTCACAAAACAGATATGCTTCTATTTTAATCACTCAGCTATGTTCTCAGGCTGCGTAACGGATCGCACATGGTTTGTGCGACCCGCCTGTAAACACCTTCAGAAACGAATTTCAGTCTTTTCTTCCGTTTTTCGAGCCCAGTCACAGTGATTCTGTGTTGGGCTGCATTCAATACTCAAACCTCCCAACTCTAAGAAAAAAGCAAATAATTAAAGTTCCCAAAACAGTGAGTCGTCCACACAGTTCTGGACCCGAACCATCAGAATCACCGCACTTACAGAAACACCCCCTGGTTTTATTCTAGCCCTCAATACTGTCCCTAAATGACCAAATTTCCTCTGGGCTCTCTGTTGCTGTTTTTAAACTCATCTGTGTGCAATGTGCTACAGTGACCTGGGAGGAGCACTGGGATCTGTAACACATTTAGGGAGTGTATTGTAATGATGTATTTCCTGCAGTTGATTTTTTTTTTTTTACTTTTGAAGACAATGTGAAACTTGATTTGCTGTAATATAGTCCATCATGCTGCCAAGTCATGTGTATCTCATCCAAACGTCTTTATCTCTCTTGTACAACCATCAGGCATCACATCATTTTTTAATACCACTGATCATCATCACCCACAGCATAAGGCTTTGACCGGGTCAACAGGACCTGTCATCACCCGGCCAATCAAACAACCATGACTTTTACTGTTCGAAGCAGCACTCTGCCATCTGAAGGCATTTAAGAAGAACAAAGCAGCAGATTCCAGCCCCGTCACAGGGACCTGAAGAATGTGAGCATGTGTGGACAGTATGGTGGACCGGCATCAGTAGGGGGTCTGTCAAGTTGCGTCTCGTGCAGAGGCAGGACTTGAAATTGTTTGGCCATTGTTTTCCCTTCCAAATGACATCGGTGGGGGGGGTATATCCCCCCCCCCCCCTGTGAGTTATATCTCACAGGATATAACTGCCCACGCTGCTGAATATCCCCTCAGACACGAGTGAGGAGACATCAGCTATGAGGCCACATCTGATTGCAATTTATGGACGATTATGATATTTTCAGAGTCCAGAGGAAAAAAAGAAAGCTAAAACTTTAAGCATTTACAATTACGGAGATCAAACCCTGCAACCCTTCTCAGCAATGATGGACTCATTTTGTTACTCCATCTGTGCTCCTCAGTAGAAAGCCAGTGTGGATCATTTAATTTAGGAAAATGAACAAAATCATTGTATAAACTCTGTCTGCCATAGAGTCGTCCACATTGTGTTAATCCATGCAGCCTGGCTCAGACATCTTAACACTGTTAGTACACTGTGTTTTCTACAATTGTATTAGAGCCACAATATTTATTTTGAGGCTGTGGAAAGTAGGAATTTAACAAGAAACAGATATATGAGTGGGAAACTGAGAGAAAAAAGGCTGTGCATGCACAAGGGGGTGTGGACAGTAAAATGCCGCAGGGGATCAACAGTGAAGCCGTGTGTGTGTGTGAGTGTGTGTGTGTGTGTGAGTGAGTGAGTGTGTGTGTGTGTGTGTGGGACAGTCAGTCAGTCAGTCATTTGGGCTGCTGCTGCCTCACCATGGCTGTTCTCTCTGCAGAGGTCCTACGCTGGCATGTGAGTCTTTATTCCACTTTTTATGTCTCTCTGTTTGTGCTGAACATTTAAAAATACTGTGGAGAAAAGTATGAAGTTGTGTGTTATTTGTAGTATCAGGCTATGATATTCCCGACCCCACCTATGGGACATTTCTGAGAGATTTAGACAAACTCCCCTTGCATTAATAATGAATCAAAGAGGGTACAACTGCAGGATGATTCCCTGTCTGTGTGTGTTCCTTTTGTCCTTAATATGTGATACTGTCAATGTTTGGGGAGCTTTGGGAGCCGTGTAGCCGGTGAGCGGCTTTCACCACATCACTGAGTGTAGGTGTTGTTGCTGTGGATGGCCCTGGGCCACATGCCTTGTCAGACACACTTCCTGACATAGATAGAAGCTGCCGATAGCGCAGAACATGACACAACTTGGAAGGATGCTGCCGAGTCGGGAAACTAGCGATATAATTTTATTAGCAGGACAAAATGCGGCTTTGGCACGAGATTCGTGGAACGGAAATGTACTGTGGGTGATTTAATAATGTTTGATATTTCCCATTGTTTTGTTGGTAGGAGCAGAATCAGATATATTAATATCAGGAGCATTAAACACATAAAAGGCTATGCTATTACTATAACTATCAAGTAAATGTAGTAGCACATGAGGAAATGTACTTAGTTACATTCACCACTGATTGAAATAAGTACTTTGAGTATGTAACCACCACCAGTGTATTTTTGATTTGCAAGGCTGAAATAGATGTTTTCTCATTTGGTTTACAAAAATATAGAAAACTATTTATTATAACCCCACTATTTGGCATTTAAAATCAGTGTATTAACAGTGAATTAATGATTTATAACATGCTTATGAAGCAGTTAAGTGGACATTTATCAAGTGTGAAGCAATGTATTTTTCAACTATATATATATATATATATATATCTTCTAGTGTGAATTGAATGTGTGTGAAATGACTACTGTGATGCTGCTTGGGAAAAACATTACTGACCTCCAGCCAGCACTGTAAAACCAAGAAAAAGCAAAGACATAACACAAATTCCTCGAATGTCATGAAAATGGCACCGATGCGTTTTGGTCTCGATAGCAGAGCCAGTACCGGGTCAGAATACAGATAATGATGGTGGCTTCGGACATTCTTGCTCTAAATTGCTACCTGAGGACAAAGCCAGGGGCGTTCCAATTCCCTGGAGTGAGGAGAGTGTGGAACGGCCTCACAACCACACAAGCGCTGTCCTGAAATAGCAAACAATCTGCGGAGGTGACGCCCCATTTGTTCTCTGTCAGAATGATATAGGCACTGTGAAAGCAGGGGATAACAGCTCAACTTCAGTTGTCATATTTCATACTTTAGCGAAAGCAGACTGTTATTCTTTTATCCGTTCCACTGAAATCCATGTCGACTTTTTTCTCTCTTCAGGCTCGCATTGAGGAGCTGGAGGAGGAGCTGGAAGCTGAGCGGGCCATCAGAGCCAAGGTATGGTACACAACTTTAAGGCACAGTACCACATCTCCCCTCTCCCTCCATGAAACAAAGAGCAGATGAGCCTTCAGGCTGCAAGGCAGATAAGAGGATGCCAAGCAGCTCGGGGATGAGCTTGGCTCTGCTCAACATTCAGGCCTGTGGTGTTGAGAGCTTTTTGTGGATTGGTGGGAAGACTGAAAGAGAGAAAAAAAAAAAAGAAAGAAAAAAGATTGCTGATCTGTTGGCAACCGGTGGGATACGTGTGTTGGTGCTGCGCCTCTGGTCACCCCAAACTATCTGCACCTGTGATAATAAACTCAAGGGGGAAGGACCTTGTGTTTGTAGTTAACATACAGGGCAACCCCAGAGGCCAAGAGGGACCTCAACATCCTTTTTCCTCATTCTTATTTCTTATTTGACCCAATCTTTCTCTATCCCTCTCTCTCTCTCTCTCACACACACACACACACACACCCACACACACACACACAGTGCACCTTCTGTTTCTTGTAATCTCGCCTCGCTTATAGAAGCAAATCGGAAGAAACGGACGTTTTTTTTTCACCTTTCTTTTCGGCACAGCAACGTTTCCAGGACATCTCCTTTGTAATGTAAAAGAGTTTGGAAACAGCATGCCTGGTTCACATGAAGCTAATCTACCAAGGTGGGCGCTTTAAGTGCTTGTTGTTTCAAACCAGAGACGCTCTCAAAGAGTGTGTGTACATAAGCCACAGAACCCGGTTGCCCCTCTTAAGACCTGCCTGCAGTTTCCATGTTACAGTAGGTAAAGGCAGAAATGCAGAGGTACATATTTCACCTTGTTGAATAGAGTGACAGTGGGCCCGAGGGCGTGTTTTGCACAATTCTCCCCACTCTGGGTGGCATTCCTAATGGTGCTAGCCAGGCCCCCCCCCCCCTCTCCCTACACACCAGTCTCCAAAGCCACAGTGCAATGAAAGAGGCAGGCAGAGACATGCAGGTCTTTATCTGCATCTTCAGAGGAGCTCAAACACAACATACCTCTGCTTCAGACAGGCCCGCTATTGTTTGACTCTGCTCCTCAGGTCGCACGGGGGAGATATCATCGGGAGATACAGGCTGACAGACGCACTATTTTCCATGGGATCTTCTCCCAGCTGGAATGTCTGTCACACACACATACTGTACAGGGGAGTGTGTTCTCAGAGACACACACACAAGTACGTCATCTTTAGGACAAATGCAGGTATACCATCAATATCCTTGTACTCTTATCCTTGTCAGGATGAAAACACGTTAAATTAGGTGACACTAAAAGTCTCCACTCAAACCCATAGCAAAGAAAGGTGAAGTTGCACAAAATAATATTTTCACATGAACAGTGGGTCATATGGCTATGAGTAATGTGTCATACAACAAGATAATTATCCCCCACTCAGCAGTCCCCCTCAGCTCCACTGAGCTTTTTAGCTTCGTTGCTTATTGGTTTGGACTTTCCTCCTAAAATGCTTTCAGTAGTAGTCTTTTGATCACGTCTTATCGGCAATGTTAACTACCCAGCACCAGACAGCAGACAGTTAGCATCGAATATGGGGTTAACTTTATTAATCCCCAAAGAGGAAACTGGTTTGCCACCATAAACAAAGACAAACCCAATACATCGACAAAGACAGAGACACACTATAGCTGGGGAACATTTGATGAAGTGGAGCATCCTGTTTGCTAAAGAAAGATATATTTCCCTCAGGAGTTGGTGGTGACCAAAAACAGAGCTAAGAGAGAGAATGTTGGATGTATATTCATCAGGTGGACACAAACAAAACTCCAGTTGCTTGCTAATGTTGCTCTGTGTCAGCTGGATGTGTAAATTAAAAATTAAAAAAGGAAAATAAATAGGCAAATGTTTGTTAACATGTTTGCCATTTTGTAATAATTCACCAAAGAATTAAGTGTTGTTATTAGAGTTCAACCAAATTACTAAAAGAACATATTCTCTCACTTACCTCTAGGGCAGGGGTATTCAATTCAAATTCAACCAAGTCCATTTAGAGAGAATCTTCTCCTACAAAGGTCCGGAACATCATGATAATGTCTAACTTGCCCGATGATTTAGTGCTGTATGTATTGATTTATAAATAATAGACACTCTAATAATAAGTAAATCATCTCTCATTTCAAGTAAAATAAGGGACGCATTAAAGAATAATAAATCACAGAAAGCTTTTGAATTTTTTTATCTTAAAATAAAGTGAACTGAATTGTCCTGCAGCTTTAAATTCAGTTCATGAAGTGATATCAATCAAAAAAGCAACGATATTATATTATTCTTATCTCTAAGAAGAGAAAAGTATGTGCAGGGACTTTATCTGTGGTTATCAGCTCTGTTCCTCTCTGTTTACATCATTGTTGGGCAGTGAATTAATGTGTTAGGATTCTGATCATATTGGGCTCTTAGGTTTATTTTTCTGTGTCTTCATTTCAGATGTGTGTTGGTACGTTTGCTCAAAAGATTTGCGCTTTGTCTCGTAGTGGCGCTTCATATTACCACTTTTAATAATCGTCACGATCTCTGAATTTATGAGAGACACTGGTTTTAAACTGCCCGTAGGAAGAATAAACATATAAGTCGGCCCATTCTTGGTTAAAGGCTCTGATCTCCACATTTCTCTTTTTGGAGAACGTCATGTGAAATAACTTCTCTGACTCACATATTATTCTCTCCCCCCTGTTTGTAAATCTCACCTGAGTCGGGAAGCTTATTGGAATACACATATGTGATTGGCCGAGTAGCATTACGTGATGTGATTTACAACTTATGTAATTGGTCCTGGACCGCTGAATGAGTGCTGTAAAGTCTAAAAAAGCTGCACCGGTTAAAATAGAAGTGCTCCCATCAAAATTTCATAATTCTCAATTATTTATCGGTTTTAGGTCCGGATACAACGGCGTCTGGGTCCGGACTCCGAGTGTGGCCCGCCTATGAGTTACCCCTGGTCTAGAGTATATGGTCATGCAGATAGTTTGGTTTTTTATTTGCGTACAATGGAGATTAATGTAATTTTATTTGTGGCGCTCACAGCTTAGAAACCTTCAACAGCAATGTATTTTTTTGGGAATCAACGTCCTGGTTAATCCGGGTAATCAACAGAGCACACTGTGAACAAACCATCTGCATGACTTTCTATTAATAGCTTTTTAATGAATACAATCTTTCTTCTTTTTTTCTCTCTGACAGCGGAATGTTTGAGAATCGCCAAAACTTATATGTTCTTTCTGTACATATTTGAATAATTGAGGACAAACTGCTTCCAGGATGAGCTTTGGTCTACAGTACTATACTTACAGTAGTTGTGGTTATATGCAGCTTAATGGACAATTGTTATGGACATTGCTGTTTTTTTCCACTTTTTTTCCACTTTCACAGTCATTTCAGGGTAGGATACCCAACCTTATAAATGTTAATAAACCTGGGTGTTGACACGTAGCTGTGGCCAGAGAAGAACCTCCATCACACTGGAGGCCGAGGACACGGATGGTTCCTACAGAGCACATCTGCAAACATACATTAGCATGTATGCACAGGCTGAGCAGAGGCACACTCCTACTCCTTCACGCTCTTGTGCAAACCAAGATGAATCTCCCTCCTGCAGCAGGGGACTTTGGGAGTACTGACTTTCTATTAGCATGTGAATGGGAGTGAGTGGTGTTGGGTGGTGCTGACCCGGAGGAGCTGTTGACTCAGTCAGTAGGGCAGAGGGGAGCGATGAGTGAGCCGAGCCTAGGTGCCAACCCTCTACACAGAGCCAGGTTGTAGACACAGGGTGGGGTTGGGAGTGGGGGGGGTGAGCTGGTGGCCCACAGGTTGGGGGTGTAGTGGGGGTGAAAGAGGAGCCCCCCAGTGAGTATCATCTGTTTTCCCTTGTTCTGCCTGAGGTGTGTTGACGGCTGTGGCTCGTTGCTGCTATCAGGGAGGCCTGAGACTCCAGCGCTCACAGACCAGTCTCAACATCTACGGCTTCCTTAAGAACAGCTGTAAAAGATCGGTGTAAAAACAACAAGTGCTTTTAACTACAGAGCGCTGGCTGTTGGTGCGTGTAATGGCCCAGCATTATAAACTCACTCCATGTGTGCTGTACCACGTTTGTGCGTGAGAAGGGTCTCTCTGATGACTTTGCTGAGGAGTTTATCATTCATACATTTCTGAAGCTTTACGTATGTATTTAAATAAACACATGTAGTTTGTAATTCTTCTAATGTAAGGTATAACGTTTTATTATACTGCACAATAAATCTTATTATACTAGGTTAGCCAGTGTGGATTTTGAGTGTGATCCAGATTTATATTGACGATGCAATTAGTGTTAAAATAAAGCATATATTTAAAATTTTCTTCCTGCCCACTTTTTAGATATTTTTATATTTTTCTCAGGAGTTGGTGGAGACCAAGTCAGAGCTAAAAGGAGAGTGCATATTGACCTTCAGCAGGACACGCCTTCAAATCAATGCAATATTGTTCCGTGTCTGCTGCATTCGTTAATAGGATATAGGACATTTGCAAGCATGTGAGCCATACGAACTTCATGTTGTGATTATGACAATGTGGTGTTTACAGCTTGTTAAGCTGGAGGATGTTTATCAGTGGACGGAGTACTGGATAACCCCAGATCATGATACAGATCTCACATACTGCACATTAATAGGACCACTTTTATCTCATAGCTGTGACGAAAACATCAGTATGTGACACCCTGGAAATGAGGCTATATTTATTCTAACAGACATACACACACTCTCTGTACTTTTACATTTTTTAAGCTACATTAGATTATACACTATATGCTTTTTTGCCAAAAGGTAGACGAGAAGCTAACTTTTAGCTCTCAGCTAAGCATAAAGAATGAAAAGGGGAGAAACAGCTAACCTGGCTCGGTGTACGACGTACACATACCACCATGTGACACCATCTGGCAATATTATTTTCTGTTTATTTTAGAAATCCAAAGAAAAACGCCAATCAGAATTAGTAAATGAGGATATTTTGGCATTCTGATGTTCGGAAAATCCCTCAAAACAGAGGACAAATGTCTTCGAAAACTCCGCATGAGGACATACGCAATGCATGATAGAAAAAAATATACGTTCCTGTGGGTGCCTCAGGATATTAGTTGCGTATCCTTAAAAACTTTTTTAAAAATGATTTACAGATGGAAGTGAACAAGAAGCGAGAGGCTGAGCTGCAGCGTCTGAGGCGAGACCTGGAGGAGACTTCTGTCCAGTCGGAAGCGCTGGCTGTGTCTCTGAGGAAACGGCACGGTGATGCCATGGCAGAGCTGAGCGAACAGTGTGAGGCTCTGCAGCGGACCAGAGCCAAACTGGAGAAGGAGAAGCAGAACCTGAGGCTGGAGGTGGATGAGCTGGCCGCTTCTCTGGAGAGTCTGCAGAAAGCCAAGGTCAGGAAGTTAGGTCGCATGTAATGTTGACAATGACCCATTTTCACTGTCACAATGTTCGTTTTTAACATTTTTAACTTGAGTGTAACATGTGTGCTGGTGTGTTTGTGCTGTGCTGCAGATGTCTTCAGAAAGCCAGATGAAGAAGCTGGAGGAGCAGCTGTCAGAAGCCAACAGGAGAGGAGACGACCTGCAGAGGACCCAGACTGAGCTCAGTGTGGCCAGGAACAGACTCACAGGTACTGTTCATCTGTAGGTACTGTTCACCTGTCACAGCAGGAACAAACTCACAGGTACTGTTCACCTGTAGGTACTGTTCACCTGTCACAGCAGGAACAAACTCACAGGTACTGTTCACCTGTCACAGCAGGAACAAACTCACAGGTACTGTTCACCTGTCACAGCAGGAACAAACTCACAGGTACTGTTCACCTGTCACAGCAGGAACAAACTCACACCCACACAGAACAACTCACAGGTACTGTTCACCTGTCACAGCAGGAACAAACTCACAGGTACTGTTCACCTGTCACCTCACAGCCACCTCACACCCTATTACGTCTAAATATAAATTTAAGAAAAAGTTTATGGGATTACAGAGAAAGGTAGAAATGACAAGATAAGTAAATCAATGAAAGACAGATCTAAAGCTATTTCCTCTCATTCCCCTATTAATTAATTGTGAGCATGTGCATCAAATTGCTTTTTGACAAAGTAATCTGCCAAAAAACAATGAAGAAGAAGACTGCAAGCAAGCAAACATGGATGTAAACAAAATCTAAAAATCTAATATTGCAATATATATAAAAAGTTTCGTTAGGCCTCAAGAGCACACACAGTGTGTTTTGGTGAGATACACTGAATATTAACATAAGCTTTGTTTGAAAACTCCACAGGACACCTTTAAAAAAACATTTCAGAGATTTTGTGTCTATCTTCCATAAAGTTTGAGGACTTGCAAGGGACAGATGTAAAAAAAAGAATGCTCACAATTGAGAGTATCAGTCAGGTATCCTGACCTTTATTCTCGACACTTCCCATAAAGCAACTCAATAGTGTCTTTGCGTTGCCCATGTCTTTGAAGACTAAGCCAAGAACACTCAAGTGGTGTTGCACTCGTTTTCTGAGAGTTGAAAGAGCTCTTCCAGAACACAGAAGGTGTTCTACAACTGTAATTAGTGGCTGAGTTGTCTTGCTAATGGTTAGTTCATTGACTTTGACACATAACATCAATGGAGAGCCCCTTTAACAGAATAACATGACTTTTACTTTGTTTTCAATGACAAGCAAATCAGTTTGCTGATTCCTCACAGAGCAACATAACAGACACGGAATGAGTCAATGACGCTTCATTCAGCTACTTTATATACTGTATATTTCTTCTTCTGTGGTTTATGTCTGCAGACGTATTCTACATGTGCTGTTGTCACCAAACAGAAATCCTAAAAAATTGGAGGACAAACAAAAATCCCATTATATGCTAGTTTTCTTGTGTATCGCTACAGAACTGGCATGTGTCCGGTGCTGAACACCCCCGTATGCTACAGTGTGATAATCAGCTTCCTTGTGTGTCCTGTCAGCTGATAATGCAGACGTGAGTCGACAGATGGAGGAGGCGGAGACCAGAGCCAGCCAGCTGAGCCGCTCCAAGGCTCTGCTCCAATCCCAACTGGAAGAACTGAAGAAACATCTGGACGAGGAGGTCAAGGTCAGTGCGCGTGTGTGTGTGTGTGTGTATTTGTTTTGAACTCAGAATAGAAGTCTAAAAAACAAAATATCCAGTATGCAAATACTTTTTAAAAGATCCCTCGCTCTCCCACTTCTGTATTCACATGTGTCTCTGGTGTGGCTGCCAGTGTAAGCAGGCGGTCAGCAGCAGTCTGGGCTCTGCGCGGCAGGAGTGCGAGGTGCTGAAGGAGCAGCTGGAGGAGGAGCAGGAGAGCAAGCAGGAGCTGCAGCGTCTGGTCTCCAAGCTCAACAGCGAGGTGACGCACTGGAGGACCAAACACGAGTCGGATGCCATCCAGCATGTCGACGAGCTGGAGGAAACCAGGTCTGTCGCGTTGATACTGGCGGTCATCTGTCACATTTGACCTTTGAACGTATTTCAGTGGTCCAACTAACGTGTGTGTCACAGGAAGAAGCTGGCAACCAGACTTCAGGAGGCCGAGGAGGCTGTGGAAGCCACCCAAGCCAAATGTTCCTCGCTGGACAAAACCAAACAGAGGCTGCAGGGAGAGGTGGAGGAGATATGCATGGACCTGGAGAAGGTAGGAGAGGAGGCGTGTCGTATGAGTGCTGCCGTGCCATGAATGTCTTTCTTGTTGTCTTTGAGCAAATGTTCCCTGATCCCAGGCCAGTAGCTGCGGTCAGGCTCTGGATAAGAAGCAGCGGGTCCTGGAGAAGCAGCTCGGAGACTGGAAGCAGAAGTGTGAGGAGCTGGTGGCTGAAGTGGAAGGCTGCCAGAAGGAGAGCAGGCAACACGCCAGCGAGCTCTTCAAACTCAAGACGACCCACGAAGAGTCTCTGGAGCAGCTGGAGGCCCTACGCAGGGAGAACAAGGTCTACCAGGGTATGAGAGTACACGTATGACGTTGTAAGGAATAGCCGAATAGTGGCCTTGGTTTAATTAGTTTAACTTTTGTGTGGCGTTTCTTTGATGACAGAGGAGGTAGCTGACCTTACAGACCAGCTCTCAGATGGAGGTAAAAGTGTCCATGAGCTCCAGAAAGCAAAGAAGAAGATTGAGATGGAGAAAGAAGAGTTACAGGCCTCACTGGAAGAGTCTGAGGCAGCTTTGGAGGTACATAGCTCCAGCTAATCTGCCCATTAGCTGTGCTGGTTGGAGTCTATGGTGTTGTGCAGTGTGCATACTCTTAATTCATCTTATGCCCAGTTTCATTTCATTTAATATAGTTTGGATACAATCTCCCTGGTTTTTCTTTTCCTCCTTCCTTCCTTCCTTCCTTCCTTCCTTCCTTCCTTCCTTGCTTCATCCCAGGTCGAGGAGACCAAGGTGCTGAGGCTGCAGCTGGAGTTGTCTCAGGCTAAAGGAGACCTGGAGCGCAGACTTCAGGAGAAGGAGGAAGAGATGGAAGTCGCTAGGTACCTCAGCTTTCCACTACACTGCCTGTCATTCCCTTTTAGAATTCATTTTAAATGACTGTTAATCACATCCAAGGCTTTGCATGGTCTGGTGCCTGAGTATATAAATGTAAACTTCTAACTGCTAACTGCAATCTATTAACTGTTCAGGAATCCAAGTAAAAAAGCTTTTGCAGTATTGGTTCCGTGGTTCTCAGCATGAGGTCAGCTGAAACTGTCTCTGCTCTGAAATCTTGTCTCAAACAATTAGTTTGTTTGCTTTTTTGCCAAGAGTTGGATGAGAAGATTGATAGCACTCTAATACTTTTGTGTTCAATGTGAATCCACAGCCAGCAGACGATTATCTTAGCTGAGCATATTGTTGCTTTAGGACAGAGCCAGGCTAGCTATTTCCCCCTGTTTCCAGTCTCTATGCTAAGCTACGCTAACCAGCCGTATATGACAGTATATGAGAGCGGTATTAATCCTCTCATCTAACTCTCAGCACAAAAGCAAATAAGTGTATTTCCCTAAATGTTAACTATTGTGTTACTCTGTCTTACTGCTGCTTATGCCCTGTCATTGTCTTGTTTTCCTACTCCTGGATATCATTTTGTGTCTTGCCTAAAGTGAAGATACCTATGGCACTAATGCTCTTTAATTCTCTAACTCTTATTGTTTTGGTCCTGTCCTTTATCGCCCTTTATTCCTTCAACAAAGTCATAGTACATTATCTTCAGAGGTAAGGCCAGTCTCATTAAACTGCTCTATTTCTGTCTCTGTGGTGATACCAGCACAGTTCATCTTTGCAACACCTCTTCTTTCAATCCATCCCTCTCCTCTTCCAACAGAAAATGCCACCAGAGGGCGCTGGAGTCTCTGCAGGCCAGTCTGGATGTGGAGGTGAAAGGCAAAGTAGAGGGGCTGAAGCTGAAGAAGAAACTGGAGGCTGACATCAACGAGCTGGAGCTGCAGGTGGACCTGCTCACCAAGAACAACGCAGAGCTCAGCAAGAGCAGCAAGAAGATGCAGCAGCAGATTAAGGTCTGCCGATGACGTACCGTAAGTTTTTTTTAATACTCTCTTTGAGAGGTTTACTTACTGAATCACTGTCCCTGTCCCAGGAGCTGCAGGCTCAGTTGGAGGAGGAGGTACGGAGCCTTGAGGAGTTCAGGGAGGAGCAGGCGGCCATGGAACGACGCTGCTCTCTGTTGGCCAGCGGGGGGGGGGAAACTCGTGCGGCCCTGGAGAGCACAGAGAGGGCCCGCAAGGCCCTGGAGACGGAGCTGCAGGAGACCAGGGAGAAACACAGCGACCTAAACAACCAGGTGATGCCTCGTGTCTCTCTGCTTCTGGGTCCAGCGGTGGCATCGGCTAAGAATCGATCCTGTGTTGGCAGAATTGCCGTACATTGATGACTTTCTCAATGTTTTCTCTTGTGTGTTCAGTTCCAGTTGGCTCTGAGCGGGAGGAGGAAACTGGAGGTGGATCTCCAAACTCTACAGCAGGAGCATGAGGAGCTGCAAGGAGCGCTTAGAGGATCCACAGACAAGTCCAAGAAGGCCAGCTGTGAGGTAAAACACACATAGACCCTTGGTATTGAGATATTATAGCAGTAGAGCTACTTAAAGCAAATGTATTTTCATTTCTAATGGCTGGTGTGACTCTTTCAGTTGGCGCGAGTGGGGGAGGAGCTGCGTCTGGAGCAGGAGCACTCACTCCACCTGGAGAGAGTGAAGAAAGGCCTGGATGCTCAGATCAAAGACATGAGCAGCAGGCTGGACGAGGCCGAGCAGATGGCTCTGAAAGGAGGCAAGAAGATCATCCAGAAGTTGGAGGGAAAGGTACGAAGTCACGTGTCAGTCTGGTTTGTCAAGCAGAGCTCGACATTTTGACATCTGCTGCCATCACCATGAAAGCTGGCATGAATATTCATGACTCCTTCAGGATGCTGAGTCTGAACCCCCTGACCTTTCCTTTGGCGCCACCATTAGGCCAAAATGTCCACATAAACAAAAAAAAGGAATTCTTGTAAAGCAACAAGTATTTTTCTTGGAAAAGGAAACAGGATACAGTATATTCAGCATCAACATTCATTGGGCAGAACATTGCTAAGTATATTCCAGGGCCAGATCAACCTGCTTGGGGGCCCCATGGAACAAATGAGCTGTGGGCCCCTAATGACCCCCATAATGTTCAATCACTATAGAAAACCTTTGGTTACCGGCTCGGTCAGCTGGAATACTTTCAACAAGCCCGGTTTGTGGTGTGTCAACAGATTAATAGATTAACTAATAGATTTTGACATAATGTAAATGCATGAGCCACCTTAAGGCCCCTATTGTTCTTTGGTATATTACCAAATAATGTGCAATTAATCAAATTATAACAAAAAATCTGTGGCTCTATAATGAGCACATCCCTGCTTAATGGCCCAATGACCATGTTAAGGACAAACCAAACAAAATCGTTAAAGTGGCATGTCACATGTTTTTACACACAAAGTCAGTTTACTCGTCATGAGGAGGACCATTCAACCTGAGAAAAGAGCTGTGTAATGTCTTGAATCTGACAAAATAAGCCTGATGATGCCATCAGCCATTGCTGAACAATTAGAGGTAAAGTCACAGTTGTGTGTCTGTGTGCAGGTCAAGGAGATGGAGCTGGAGTTGGACTCGGAACAGAAGCGGCACGCTGAGACGGTGAAGACGCTGCGGAAGAACGAGCGTCGTCTGAAGGAGCTGCTGTTTCAGTCAGAGGAGGACCAGAAGAACCAGCAGAGGATGCAGGAGCTGGTGGAAAGGCTGCAGAACAAGATGAAGGCCTACAAGAGACAAGTGGAGGAGGCTGTACGTCCCCTCCTCCTCCTACTCACTACCTACGTGGCACATAGTGCATGTCACTTGATCATATTCTTGTTTGTCATTGCAGGAGGAGCAAGCTAACATGAACTTGGCAAAGTACAGGAAGACCGTCAATGAGCTGGACGACGCTGAGGAGCGAGCCGACATTGCTGAGTCGGCACTCACCAAAATCAGGACCAAGAACAGAGGCAGTTTTGGAAAGGGATACTCCTCTGTAAGTACCACCAACCAGATCATCAGCTGATGCCGAACAAGTCATCTGCTTCAGCATTGTGGGATTCTGTTTATAGTGTTTTTTTGCTGTTATTCAGAGTTAGAATGTGATTCTAACCATCCAGGAGTTAGCAGTTAGATTTTTTTTTCTTAATGTTGATATATCAAGTTACTTTTATCCTAACATTGCAGGAGATGATCCTTTATTCTTTCCATTGTTTCCTATGGGATTACCAAACCACGCACATCGTCTATTTAACTCCTAGTCAGCTGCCTCCCATTTACTGCGATTTGTTCAAGTTTATATTTACAGCTCATAGGAAAATCAAACAAACCTCAAATGTAGTTTTACAACCACAAAACATATTAAGTGATTTAATTTGGTGCTGATGTATATTGATGTAGAGTTTGAAATGTATTTCATGATAAGTAGAATGAAACTTTTGAAAGAATTACTTTGGTGATCCCCTGACTTTTTTCATGGATTGAAATTTGACACACGTTCATGTCAGGATGAATTGTAGTGACTTTGGTGATGCTTTAACTTTTCCTCTAGCGCCATCATCAGGTCAAAACTTATATTTAGTTTATGACCAAATATCTGCAAATCTAATTACATTTCTATCAGCCTCAGCCCTACTAGCTGAAGCGTCATATAAACTTTGTAATACATTTATACTCATATTGAGTACTTCAATAATAATAATTATTGAAGTATATAATTAATTAATTAATTAATTAATTAATAATAATGCCCTTCAAACTTCCATTTGGGCATTATGAGGAGATCTTAAAGGACATTATGAACAGGAAGAATGAATACACCAAGCAATTGTTTTAATACATATTTGAAAAATTGTTAAACTAACCTTTTAAATAAATTGATTTTAAATGTACAATTAAAGATGTACTTCATGATGAGAACCAAAGTGTATTAATTGTCTGCATTACCATACATATCTTTTTACATGATATGAATGGGTTTTTAATGCAGGAAGTGATTCGGTATGATTTTGATTGACTTGCAATTTTACCTCAACAATCAACTGTAATATTGGATTTTTCTTAAAATAATCACTAAAATCCCCTGTGATTTTGATAGAATTGTTTGCCCTGAATAATGACGCTGAGGTATGTTTGTGCTCCATCAGGGTTACAGCACTCCGTACCCCGGCCTGGTCAGGTCACCCAGCTCTGTGGGCTCAGAGGGCAGAGGAGAGAAGATCCTCAACGACGACAACGAGTCGGTCAGCTCCCTCATCCCAGCCTATCTCAACTCTCTCAAGAAGCTCATGGTTGATTAGAAGCCAAGCCGTGACGTGATCACGGTCAGCATTTCAGAGCACCGATCCAACTCTCTAGGCGCTACGTCACTCCAGCTCTGATGAAGAAGTGAAACATGGCACAGTATGAAGTTTAAAACATCAGAGAGGCTGAAGCTGCAGTTTCACAACACATTCAGGTCATTAACAAACCATTCAGTGTGTGTCACCTGTTTGTGGATTGGACTTTTCTACAATATACTCTTTCCTTCCTCTCTGTCAGGGCTGCAGTCTGCGAGATCCCGACTTTAATAACACACTCCAACACACTTTTATATCTACTGCATAATGTAATATTTGTATGTAAAAACAGATTGAATATGGAAAACTGTACTGTAATGTGTTCTAAATTCCCAAAAAGGTAGCACTTTATTACAACCAGTTATAAATCATTTATAAGCCAGTTTCTTATGAACATTATTAACATATAATGGTTTACATTTGTAAATGACAAATAATGAATAGCAGTTATTCTGAGGTAGCCTATAAAATATTCATCATTTTTAAAATGGTATTTACTTTTCGTAAACTATCCAAACATTGTTGTCTCTACGCACAGAAAATGTAATTCGGAACAATTTATTCGGTAAGGTCTCACCTTCCCTGAATGAACAACAAAGAGAGGCTAACACTGCGGTAAATGCTAGCTAACCTCATCTGTAAGCTAGTTAAATGTCGACCAACAGCTACGAACTGGAAGTTAGAAGTAATTACATAGTGAGCACCATATTCTGCAACTTTAAATAGCTAACTAGTAACTTTTATAGCATGTTCGACTAGCTAGTACGGACAAACATGGAGGATTTCAGACAAGGCCAGGCTAGCAGGTTAGCACAGAAGTCTAACGTTAGCTTAGCAAGTCAGCTTTTGCTGATTACTGACAGTGATACGTTTAATATTTTAAACTATAATCTACATGCTAAATACTTTATGTAGCCAATATTTCCTACCTGCCAGAAAAATATGTTAAAACCTTTTGATGAATTAAATCAGCTACAACAGCAACAGCAGCTAGTATGTGTTCAGTCAAACTGGTTCAAACTGGTGAAGCTTGCAGATAATATATATATATATATATATATGATTTGTAAATGATTAGTGAGGAAATTATTTGTTAATTGCCATTAACAAATGGCTTATAAATGACTTATTACCAAGTATTATTATAAAGTGTTACCAAGTAAGATATGCAACAAAGTGCATCGATACATGGGTTATTTTAGGTCAATAAAAAGAAATACAGTGTCATTGTATTTTATCTAAACTATCTGATAAAGTACAAGTGTATCTCTGTCTGAAGTTAAACCCATCTTTATTATCGCTGCCTAAACCTGTAACATGGTTTGATCAAACCATTTTATCGTTGAATGTGAAAACATGTTTTTTTAGCAAATAAAATACTTCTTTCATGTATCATATATGCCTTTTTTCCTTTTGTGGTCATACAGAATCGTCACACAGAAAGTAAAACAACTCGGAAAGGAGCTTGTTTTAACATGAGATACATATTTTCATTTTATTAATGAAAAATGGCAACCTTTAGCTGTTAATGTACAAAAGCATCTCACTCCTTATCCCTCAAAAGTCAAGTAATACTAAGCAATAACACCGGAGAAGACATGGCTGTAAAAGAGCATTTTGAACAACATATCGCTTCACTGACACTGAATCTAACTGAATCAACTGACTTACATTTCCAAAACTGTAGAATATTTTAGAGGATTGTTATTATTTTATATATTGCATATAAAACACTTTGTATATTCCATATATTATCAGTACCAAATTTCGGTATATCATGTCTTTTTTTAAGACTCTACTATTTACTGTATTTTACATCCTCCATTGCAAATTACACATCCCATATATTTACACCAGGCTCCCTGTGAACATCACCAAAACATCACGACTTCCATTAGGAATAAAATGTGTAACAAGTAAGTTCTCTTTAGAATACTTTTCATATGAACAGCAACTGACAGGATATTTACTAAAAATCACTTGGTTATAAAGTGCAATTGGCTGATTCTTAATTCTTATTGAGAATGAAGTAACACACTGGAAGAAATAAAATTTTAGATTTCTGACTTGTTTCCAAGATGTTAAGAAGTGTGGCCAGATTTGTGATATGCCATTTGCTAAACCCCGACCAAGAAGTTACTTACAATCATAGCTTAGCAACCGTAGCTAGGCACAGCATGCATGTCAGGCTTTGGATTTGGATTTCTCAACACGCATAAACTAATAAGAGTAATATTACGTATACAAATGTTTTGCAGGGTGGTGTCTTTTTTCAAGAACAAAAAACCCAAAGGAACAAAAATGTAAGGAATGTGTCTGATCTAATGTAGGCTGTTACTACCTAACGTTTGCTACCTTCAGTAGTAACCTGGCGTCACTTCCAATGGCAATTTACAAAGAATCCCGCCCAACTTGTGTCAGAGTGTTACGTTTGCCAAACTCACAATTTTCTCTCATGAAAGTGAATTATACTGTGGATTTATTTTATATAATCAGCAGCATCCAAACCAAACCTATATATATAACAAACACCATTTTAATTACATTTTATATTCGAATACTTGGGGATATTACTATCTGTGAAGCTCAAAGTGGTTGGCTTTGTCACCATCTTGGTAGTGAAGACAGTTTAACCCAGCTAATCCAAACATGAGGTTGATCGTTGGTGGAGCTGAGGCGAGTCCTTAATTCAGCCACGCCCTTAATTATGCTCGACATTAAGCCCGAAATATAATATTATTTCTGTTTGAAATCAAAGACCTACTGTTTCAAAAAGATATAATTGGGTTTTTGTAAACTTAATATGTGCCATGCCACACAGGCTAATCAACAGTAGCAAGAGTGTGTGGGGCTTAGCAAACAGTCAATACCTGCATATGGTGGATATTAGTATTAAAAAATACTTTAGTCTCATTCTGGTACACAGTAATAACACCCTTAGGTCAGAATGCATTTTGCTTAGCAGCATCTGTTAAATCATTTTATCTCATAGAGCAAAAGCACAAACAAGCTGCAACATACACTGCTGCATGACATGAAGCTAATCAACTTTTACAGGTGTTAAATGGTCATTGTAGGTGCTTCTTAGTCATTCGCCTCACAATTCACACTCATAGTGTCCATTTTCCTGTGCCATCTCAGCCAGGCATCAACACCTGTCATCATCTGACATCTTCATTCATCGCATATGGTTCTCACAATACTCCCCAAACACTGAGTCCATCTTCAGCAGATTGCTAGAGCCAGTGAGCGCTGACTGATCTGCCCTCAGTCTGTGAGGAGTCACAAGTGGATCAGTAGGGGGGAGGGAAGATCCCAGCGCAGCGTTCATCTCCGAGTCAGTCCTCAGGCATGTAGCCTCAGAGTGTCTGAGTGTGAGCCAGAGGATGCAAGTGTGCATGTGCAGAGCTGTCAGAGAAGCACTGAGGTCAGATCTCTATGTCCACTGGCCTGATCTCTCCAGTCATATTCTCCCGCACCCAGAGCTCTCTGTCTTTGGCTGGGTCCACACACTGCAGCAGCTGGTCCACCGGCTCCATCGTCTGCACAAAGAAAGAAGAGTTGAAGCATCGCCTCGGGTGTTATCTAATGTTTACGTCGGTCAGTGGTGTAGGTGAGGCAATGATGGGATTGATTCAGCTCAAATGTTATTCTCGCATGAGGGAAATGTGGTTGGTTTTTATGCACAATATACGTGGAGTGACTTCTAACCCGATACATGTTAGTTCTCTCAGTGACAGCCCTAACCTCGGTCACTCAACAAGGACTGGGGAGTACTTTTTCTTAGTAGTTGTAATACTGAGTTGAGAACTTACACTTTGGTTGAACATGTCTGTCTCATGTCGAAGGGTGGTGTACTGACACAGATGCTGTCTGATCATCTCCACCCGCTCCACCTCCAGCCGCTCCAGCTCCTGAAGAGAAGAGCAGTTAGTAATGACTGAGTCACAGAGAAATCTCTACTCTTCCATCTGTCGACACTGAGCAGACACGTCTGCTATTAGGACTTACAGTACAATGACTACACAAGAATCATTGACAAATTCCCTGTTTGGAAAACTGGAAAATGTTCACACATTCCATGAAAGCGGTTAAAGGTGAAGTCTTTCAAATGAATGTCAAAAATCAGAGGGAGCCCGGATGCATTGCTTTTATGGAAAGTTTTGGAACAGTCTCAAAATCCTTTTTCTGTGGAAGACGGGGACATGAAGCCACAAACTGCCGATCACTGTGTGACCATTGTGATGTAATACAACTCAAAGTTGAGCTGGTCTCATCATTTAAAAAATGACGCGTCAACAAATCACGTGTTTTTGTTTCACCGCCAGTTCCCAGTGCTCCAGGTGTCTAACAGCATACCTTAACGGCAACTCGCCAACAATGTCCTACACATTAGGCATTAAAGAGGAGTTTCCCTTTTCTCTACAAATACTGTTTAACAGTGTTTGTAGGTGAATTTTGTGTTTGCGGATAATTATAAGAGTCCATCAACTGTCCAAATGGAGACAAAAATCGTAAACTCTTTCTGCAGAACTAGAAAAATAAACTGAAAATAAATAAATATGGAATTCTTTTCGAAGGGTGAGCCTTAGTGTGGACTAACAGTGAATATATATATATATATATATATACATACATATCAACTTATAGATATATTAGCAAAACTCTTAACACCAGATGTTACACCAGGTTTGGACTCATAACCTTACACTGTACACTAAACAAAAATATCTGGATCAAACTAAGTTATGTATCAGGCTATTTACATTATGTGTTTTGCACATAAAAAAATTAGCTAAAGCAGTTGAAAAATACTACAAGATGTTTTTATAAAGAAAAGAAAAAAACCACAGCAGCACATCTTCCTCTCACACACCAAAGCGCACACGTTGAACGCATGATTTCTTACCAGACTTGTGGTGACCATCTCCTCAAACCATTTGGACTGAGACTGGTTATACAGGTCGACACAGCGCATCAGATCGTCTCCTGTGAGAGATAATAAACAGAATACAATGAGACCTGACAAACTGCCTCTGAAGCGTTTCTCGGGGTGCGCTGCACGTGCACGTTAAAATGTACAAATTCTCCACTAGGTGGCAATACTTCCCAACTATTCACACCTGGTTGATGGTAACCACAACACTCATGTACAGTATTTGTCAGCTGATGCGATTATCCCAAACAGTGCAGACAATGTGGGCTGATAATAGATTCCATTATGATAACATAAGCAATGATAAAAGGAAAGGTCTAATCCGTTACTGCCTGTATGCTGCTGACAGCAAAACAAACACTAATCATCTGAGATTGCATTAGGGAGGAAATGATGCGGCTCATTCTGCAGATGACTCTCAATCTTCTGCAATCAGCGTCTGCTGATATATCTGCTACTTTTTATTCGCATTAATACTGTACTTTTTAAGTGTGAATGCTAAATAGCTCACAGCCAGTGTAGGACAGTGTTTCTCAAAGTGGAGTCTGGGGACCAAAAAGTGCCCTTCATCTGAGGTTTCACTGTTCCAGTTCCAGTACAGGCGGTTATATAATTATTTGTCAGTCATGTCTTGTGGTAAATGACAAAGGATTGTAGTTTGCAGTCCAGGTGCTCGTCACTCAATCATAATGCACATCTCCGATTGATTAAACACTTTAAAGTTTATTTTAGTAGCTTTAAACAGGTCAGGTATTGGATTAAGAAGAATAATGTTATTTTTTACGTAGCTTGCTACTGATGTACCGAGCTACATCCAGCACATGGCCACACATATGGGGACAGGCGTGGGTGAGACGGACGCAGCGGTACAGGATGTCAGAAGTCAACTTACAAAAATAACTTAATCAGAATATGCCAGGAAGGTTATTGCTACTACAGCATCAATGTCGGCAGAAAATGATGTTGGACGGAAATGTCAGTGCCGGGGCGGCTGTGACTCAGGAGGAAGAGTGGGTCTTCCGATTAGCGGGGGGGGTTCATTCCCATCTCCTCCAGCCGGCATGATGAAGTGGTGTGTGAGTGTGTGTGTGACTGTTTCAGTTAGAATCTGATGAGCAGGTGGCCCCTTGTACTGTAGCCCCTGTCATCAGTGTATATGTGTGTGAATGGGTGAATGTTGACATGTAGTGTGAAGCTGTTTGAGTGGTCAGAAGACTAGAAAGGTGAATATAAATGCAAGTCCATTTAGCATTTAGCATTACTGATGTAAAGCATTACTGTAAAATACCTATATATTTAACTCCTTAACATTTAGTTTTCCACACGTTGCAATTAATTTCCGGAGTGTCAAATCACAACAGAAGTTACCTCGAGACTAGATTGCATTCTATTATTTATTACATCACCAACATGATGATCTTAAACCTTTTATCGCTGATTTTTGACAAGAATATATTTGGTTTCTTTGGAAACTGCGAGAATAACTAAAATAAAACAGTTTTGTGTCTTTGAACCAAGTTTCACCGTACTGGGGGTTCTGTGGGATTTAAGAGGTCAAAAGGAACATCAATTTAATTTGATGAGGACCGTGTGCTCTGGCACATCAAAAGGTGGTCGTGTTTGCTGCTGCTGCAGCACAGCTTGCAGTAAACAGGGTCTTCAGGTCAGCTCAGAATATGCTTCTATAAATAGAAAGTGAAGTAAACTGGGAAGAAAACGCAAAAGAGCTGCTGTTCACACTGCACGTAAGTTCGTCACATCAGCCCTCCAAACCTTAAAAAGACTAAATCAATAAATTCCCTTCTTTTGAAGTAAAAGCCAAAAGTAATGAGCGCCATAAAGGGTGATCATGGCCTTAGGTGGTTGATTTAACTGCAGAAGGAAATCCCTGCTATCAGGAGACGCACATGAGGACATGCTGTGTGCAGTCCAAGGCAGCGAGAGCACGAAGCGATAATGAGTCTTTGTTATGAGCAGACAGATGGCGGGCTTTAGTTGTTTTGGCATCAGTCTCCTCTCTGCTTCCCTCACACTGTAGTCATCATCACTAGCAGCCAGACGCCATGAGCGCCGTCAACAACTGCTGCTGTTTTTCTCCCTGGTTGCATAAGCAGCATGGAGGAGGGATGACTGTGTGTGTGTGAGGAGAGCCAGTTTGGATGGAGGATTGGTACTTGTGTGTGACAGCATGTGGTCGTGCCTGGTTGAGTCATGACATCACACTTGGGCGGAGAGTCTACATCTGTTTACTCTTAGCCAGTCACTTTCCTCAGGTCGCACACCTATTAAAAACGTTTACAAACCAACCTGGCTGCTGCTGCTGGATGCTACTCTTCCACCCCGCCTCTTTTTCCCCATGCGCCCTAACATGCGTACTGTTTTGGTGGGGTTTTCGAGCTCTAAACCAATCCGTGGTGACGGTTGAATCGGTCCCATCGAAGGCCAGTCAACACAAGTTGTGGTAGTGGTTGCTAGTGGCACTTAAAGTTCATCATGTCAATCAAATGAGGTCATCGAGTCTGAGGTCTGGAATCAGGTTGAATGTGCACTTGAAAAAACCCTCTGACCTAAAACCAGTGAATAACTATGTAGCAAGCTCATGTAGGGCTGAGTGAAAACCTCAAATCACATTTTTCCATATCACTTGTTATCAATACGTACATTGCAATATGAATTAAGTCGATATTTGTGTTGAGATGAAAGATCTACAAACAGAAAACCTGTGCGGACTTTTGACACCAAAGAAATAGCGTGTGTCGCTAACTCTTGACCTATTTTGGGAAGGAGGCTGTCCATTCTTAAAAAGACTGGTTAGAAAATGCTTTGTTTCTGTAACGTGATTAGTTTTTAGTTAATTCTCAAGCATTGTAGCTTATCGACAGAATACCAAACCTTCTTATGTTCTTTTTGAGGACATGTTTCTTCATGTGGAAGTTCTTCCATCGCAGAGTCCTGAGCCTACGTTAGTGACAGCGGCCACTACGGCCACAATTACCGGATGATGCTAAGTGCTACGGCATAGTGATGGTAGCACGAGTAGAAAGCCTGAAAGCGACTCAGTAATGTCAGTTACACAACGTCCAAGTAAAGTTTGAAAACACCAGCCACCAAACTCAAGAATCTATCATTCAAACTTGACTTCCTGGATCACATTTCAGGTCCCACTAGCCCATGAACAACACGTCCCCGCTGTGATTTAACAGAGGGCTGGTTTTGATCAGAACGCCCGGTGAGAGTGGAGCAGGAAAACCCACGAGGGTACTGAATTGAGCAGGGATGTGTTTTATTACTCCTGAATTCAACTTTATAATTGTAAGAGGAAGATTGTGTTATGTTTTCTTTCAAAAGTTTGACATGTATGTTTGTCTCTTAATCAGACCAAAAGCAGAATTTCCCTCAATAAATCTGCAGAATAAGTCTGATCAAAATATCTCCGTAATAGATGAAATTACTTTGTGTGCTGGATATTTCTTTGCAGGCAGATTATTAATGTGCATGTATGTGTGTGTATGTCCCCCAAGGACTGTAGAGTTAGTCCACGCCCACGCCTCTCTGTGAGTCTGGCGTGAACACAGGCTAGTAGAGCAGAGAATGTTCCTGACCCCCCTTCTTCCCTCCTCTCCCATCTCTGTATTAAAAAAAAAAAAAAACTCCCAGACTGGCTCGAAGTGCTGATAAAGCTCATGACTCATGTGAAAAGACAAACACAGCATCTCGGTTCACAGTTTAACTATTTACTAAACTCTGGTTATGTTGTCAGAGGAGTCTGACTTGTAGCTGGACTAAAAGCAGTGCTGACAAAAAGCACGGCCGATCATCCTCAGGTGATCTCTGATAAGGGACAATCTGTCGGGGAAGGAATTTTAGAGGTTGATTGATGAAATCCAGATCCACATATCTGCAGTACAGAGTACTATCGCCTACTGTATGTCTGTGCAAACTGATGTAAAGGCAAGGCCAGACAACCCAACTCTTTGTTTGGTCAAGAGCAACACATCTTGACCACGTCTGACCAGACTGCCGTGAAATTCATGGTAAATTGGTAAATGGACTGAACTTGTCGAGCGCTTTTCTAGTCTTCTGACCACTCAAAGTGCTTTAACACTACATGTCATCATTCACCCATTCACACCCATTCATACACTGACGGCAAAATTAGATGCACTTAACATAATTCCCCAAAAACTTGTGGAACCTGTATTAGCAGTGTATGATCCGCTTTAGCAGTCAACATATGGTCACACCATATGTTTTACATTCACACACATATACATGAGAGCTTGCTGGGCAGTGCTCTATGCTTCCTTAGACAACAAACACCTGAGTGAGACTGTGATCCCGCAGTAACCCCGCAGTGTGACCTTTGACCCTTGGCTCTGACCTGCTTGTGTGGATTTCCTGCGGGCCTTCTTGATGTCTTCTTCAATCTTGTTGCTGAGTTTGATCTCCAGTTGCTGAGTCTTCAACTCCAGCTCTTTCTGTCTGTCAGCCAGCGCTTTACGGGCCTGTCGGAGGTAGAGTAAGGGACTGGAGTCAGAGACACGCTCAGATCTCACAGCTGCACATATTAAATATTTTATCCTGAAGGAGGACGCCCTCCTATTAGCCTACTTTCATTAAATGGCCTGCTTTTAAATTTCTATCTGAGTTTCAGGCACCAAACATAAACAAACATCATTCTAATTAAAGTGATAGAGTTTGTAGCTAGTATAATGTGACAGTGTGCTTCTATTCATCACAGTAATAATGCCATCTGCTATGCACCGGCTCGGTATTCATCCTTAGCCAGTATCTTATTTCCTTTCCTGCTTTAAATGCTCAATTGTCCATCAGACGAGTTTATCGGAGAGAAACTGTTTTGTCCCAGATTTGACAGATGATGCGAGACAGATTTGCAGTTGCCTTCAGGCTTCAGCCAATTGCTTGTCATTGTACAGTATTTATACAAAAAGCAGGAAATATTCCAAGGACGGGAAACAGACGTCTGCTTATGGAGATGTGGAATTTTAATCACCAGCAAATGATTCCTGAAATCCTGCTGCTGCCGAGTACAAGGACAGAACTGTGTTACATTAGAGTTGCTTGTTCTTATATCTGTATGTGTCAGTGTGTACCTTGTCCACCGCAGCATAACGACCAACCAGTTGCTTCCGTAGGTCGGCGATGTGATGGTCGAACCTCTTCATGTCCTTCTTAAAGTTCTCCCTGAAGGCCAGAAAAGGCTTCTCCACTTCACTCTGGAGCTGCTCAAAACAAAAAACACCAACAATTCAACGCTGACCAGCAGAAGGTCATATAAGGTCATAGAGAGACCTCCCTCCAGAGGACCTCGGGAAGGGTTGTTGTTGCGGAAGCCCCCAGGAAGAGCACCAGGCTTTGCAGCAAAGTTTACATAGTGGCCAAATGGTGGAATTACACCTTCCAGGTCTGTCACGTGATGCCATTGGGCCCCAAAAATACTTTTTCCCATACACTCATATTGGGAGAGAGACGTCTGTAACTCAACGGATAGATTTTTTTTTTTTAGGTAAATCAACTTCCCAGTACAAACACTTGATTAGGCCTTATTTATGCCATTAGGTCCTAAAAGTTGTAAAATGCACTAATATCCAAATCCAAGGTTAATTGTAAAGGAAATTAGCGTGCATGATCTATGGGCCAATGGATGCGGAAGATGGCCGGAATAGGATTTAATTACTTTATTAAATTTTAATTTTAATTTTATACTCGGAAGTTAAACTTTTTTTGCTTCATCCTCTGCTGAGCATCTTTCATAGGCATGAACAAGGTGCAGCCTCAAACGCTGCATCCAGTTCTCTATATACATCCATGCCAGTTCCCCCTCAGGTAAACCCTGTTAGCTCTGTCAGCACTGTTGCCTTTGTTTGCACTGGTAGCGCTGTTGGCATCGTTAGCTGCAAGCCAGTTCAGCCATCGCCCTGTTTAAAGATGTGAAGATTCACTAGATATGCACTGAATTTCAAATGTAGCACCTTTAAAGTAGTTCCCTCGGGTGTGCCAAAACACACTGAAATAAAACAAATTATAAATATGTGTGGTCTTATTAAATCTTTTCTGCACAGACAAGAAGGTAACATCTGTAACTTTGGGGCCACGGTATCACATTATGTAACAAGCTAGTCTTTTAGATTAGCTTTTTGGAACTGTTGGCAAAAAGCTCAATTTGTTTTGCACCATACTTACGTTAAATTGCTAATATCAGTTACTGTAACTTCAGGGTGGAATAAAATATTACCTCATGCAACAAGATAACATTTAACCTCACATTACTTAGCTAACTTCAGTGACAAAAAGCTAAGCGTTACATTCAGCTGTACTCCTGTTAAAAGGCTAACATTAACTTCAGACATTTCTGAAGCCTGAAGATGAAGGTATATTACCTTCTTATCCTGAGCTAAAAGAAGGTTAAAAAAAAAGCTAGTCACCACTATTAGCTTCTCCCTATGGCATTCTATATTGCATAAATTAGCCTAGCGGCTAGCAGACTTTTCCTTACTCATATCTCTTCTTCTCTTACTTGGTTCAGGTCAGTGCATTTACAGAACACACGGTTGAATTACAGCCTGCATTCACATTTTTTCAGCCCAACATTGTTAAAACAGAAGTCATTTTGGTAGCGAGAGCAATGAGTTAGTGGAAGCGTTTGAAAGCCGTCACTCTGCTCTCACACAATGTGTGCAAAGCCCGGCCCTCGATGAAACACAGAGAACAGGAGAGGAGAGAAACTAGTCGTATCACTGAGTGAGCAACTTTCATTGGAATAAATGGGGCACAATATCCAGTTCTCTAAGTACATCCATGCTTCACTCTGGAGACTGGAGACCCACTCTTCCTCGGCCTAGTGTCCCCAAGAGTGAAGTCTGAAAGCTTTGCATTTTCTGAGGCAAAAAAACGTGTCAGTATGAGCTTGTTAGTCTGATAGACTCACACTGATGTAAAATAAAGTAGGCCATGGCTGTATTTGGCTCCTCAGCTTATCACATTCAGTTGAACAGTGTCATGAGAGGCCAGCTGGTTTGCAACAGGACAAATATAGACAAGAATTCCTTGGAAAAAACATTTCCACTCAATTCTATTGTATTGAACCACATCTGGCTGTGGTGGGAGAGAAAGATAACGAATTAGGATAATTAGGTGAAGCTCACAGCTGGTGTTTGGTGTCACTCAGTGGTGACGTATTGTGTAGTGAACACAATAAAAGTTAAAAGTTAAAAGTTCACTGTTCTTTCAGATTCCTGAAAACTGAAAAAATAGATCTGTCAGACAGCTTTATGGTTATGGTGCATCCGGAGAGTCCAACTCTACTTTTGCTAAATGACGCATAATCGGGGCGCAAGGGGTAAAAGGGTTGTAATTAGTCTCAACAATCACGGATATTCCCACACTTGCTACTTACACAATGTAGGCGCTGTCTGTGAAAATGACAACTGCATCTATTGCAACTAATGACAGTGGTGCTGCAGTCACGTTTGTGCCGATGCAGTAAGTCTTCATGCAGGGGTGTTGAAGTCAAATTAACTTATTTTCCCAGCAGCAAGTCATGAAAATAATTTATTTAATTTATTTCAGTGATGATGTTATCGATCAAAAAGGGAAATCACTTTCATCCCCCTCTCTATATATCTGATTTAATTATCCCAAAAACATAATTAGTTCCATGTCCTGTAGTCCGTTTTCAACATTATGTCATCATCCTCTAACAATAAGCTAGTTTAGAAGAGAAATGGTTTGATAATTGGAGCTAAACAACAACCAGAACATTATATCTCAACATTGCTTGGCTTCCTTTCAGATTTCAGATTTCTATAAGTTAAAGAAATGTAAATGACACGCAGTATGAAATCTTACTGCTTCGTGAATATGACATGATAATATTATTTTTGAAATTAGAAACTTGTGGGTAGCGAGCCCGTCACTGGTCATATGATCCTAATAAGCAATGTGGTGTTCTGTCCCGGCCGTCAGTGATGAATGAGATCTACAGCTCCCTCCTGCAGTCACATTGGAAACAACCATTCAAAGTTCATATCCACTGAGATCCTTCCCTCTCCTTCAAGAACCTGGAACTGTGCCGCACATCTGTGCATCTCTGGAGGATAACATCACTGACTCCATTTCCTCCATGGGTCCAGCTGTGATCCTGGCCGGGTCATTTTTCGTCTTCTTTCGTCCCTCTCTCAACTTCCAAGACAAAACCATAACACTTGCATTTCCCAACCCTAAAATTAAGAGCGGTTCCCCTCGAAGTCAGTGGCGGTGACTTAGCATGTCTCGATGAAGAAGAAGCCGCAAACACTGTGTCATGCTTCATCCCACCGAGCCATCAGGAAGCCCACTTGTGGCAGCCTGTTTGCAGCCTGTCTGCCTTGTGAGTCACATGTGCTTTATCCCAGTCAATATGGAATCACATACTGTAGAACAAGAGGTTCCTTACTCAACGTAACGCTGATCAGTTTTGTACTCTAAAGCTTTCTAAAATATGATGTATTGTTACCTTTTGGAAAAGCGTGAGATTGACATTTTCTTCTGCAATTCTTTACCATTCTTGAATTTGTCGCACACTCTATACATCAAACAGTGGGTGTGTAAATGTCGTTATTAAGGAAGAAGCAGCTGCTGCTTTAGTTAAAGCCTGCATTCTACAGTATATGAAAGATACTGCAACTCGTTTAAGTATTAGGGATGTACCGTTTCACTGGATCCAAATCACAGTTTATACAGTTTTCTTCATTCTATGAACATGATTCTAATGAGCTCCTCACAGAGAGGTATACTATTCTAAATTCAGCAAAAACGCGACACAAGTACTGGATTCTCAGTTTAAGCAAACCCTGACTGGAGAATCAGAATCTGTACTGGGGAGAATTCCTATTACGTAAAAATAATGATGTTAAAATACCTTTTTTTATATATTATGCAACGAGGAAAGATGGATGAGGTGTCCTTGGTACATTTTCATTTCGTCATTAATATTTACATGACCCTCAATCTACCGATTTGCATGAACATCATTTTAGGTGTAGGCACCAAGCAGGTGGAGAAAAGTGTGATGAATTACCTTTGAGGAGAACTTTAGGTGAACCTCAGCTTCGTCTGCCAGGCTCCTCTTCAGCTGGGCCCAAGCCTCCCCCAGAGTCCTAAGACCAGATAAGAAGGAGGCTGTTTAATATCTCACACAAGAAAGGACCACACACACTTTTACATAAAGACATGCAGGGAGAGCAGAAAGTGTCTCTCTCACACACACACACACACACACACACACACACACACACACACACACACACACACACACACACACACACACACACAGAGATGGGGTTCAGCACCAGTGTCAGTGCAAAAGTTCACGGATACACAAGTAACCAGTAAATCTAGAGAGCTGAGCTTGAGGTCCACAGTCAGTTCAACAAATGATTAGGATGTATGGGACATGAGATACGGCTCTCAGCTTTTCAACACAGCTGGGGGCAATAACACCGAGAGAGCTTGTATTGTTTTGTAGATAAACATTAAAATGAAGTTGTCTTTTAAATTGGCAACATGTCTGTTTGGATTTGAAGAAAGTGAATGATTGATAATTAGCTCTGAGGCAGTTAGCCTGTAAAACCATCATCCAGCAGGCACACAGTCACAGCCACCAGGCTTTAGGTCCAGGACTGACGGTGTTCATGGGTAAGCGGGTTACTTCAAAGCATCGCTCTGAATGGAGGACATGTGTGGAATTCCCTCAGACTGACACCCAAAACATTCCTGACACAGTATAAAGTCGGGCACACATCTGAAATGGTTCTAAAAGATTGTGAAATATTTTCACATCCTCTGGTTGATGATTGCCTTTTGTAAACCTGTAGGGGGGAAAAATCACCATATAGTCAGACTAAAAGTGTCCAGAACAATTAAACATAGTTCTCACATTCAGATTTAGCTGTCACGACAGGGACTGACAGGGTAACAATTGATGCTAACTTCAGTGTCACACACAGTGTTCAGTGCATGTTCAATTACAGTTTCCTGCTTTCTTTACTCAGATAAAGAGACCACACTGCAAATAATTTTTTCTACAAATATTGTTAACACATTCACAAACTTGATTTTTTTTGTTTGCCTGTTCATACATTCAGGTCCAAATTTGATATGCAAATGCAGGCTGTGACATTCTTTCCGATAATGTTAATATTTTAGACCCCTTTGACCTTCCATACATTGCTTACACAGCACAATAAGGACAGCCAGATGAGAGACTTGCATATGCATTCGTGGTTTATAGTGACATGATGACATGACATGATTTATGTTTGACCCAGAAGACATGGGGGTTTGGTTGGAATGAAGAGAGTTATAAGTGTAACTAGAAACAGCCACCAGGGCTGAACAAAGAAATAATAAACCTAAAGTGGACTTCTCTGTTACCCAGCAAAACAGAATGTGTGTATCCTTCAGTTCTAACAAACATATTGGTGAATATATGTATTAAAACTGATTCCTGTTCTTCTACTGGGCCCAGAACACCTCAGAAATCAATTATCGAATGATATAGTTTCTCTAGATGGCATTGCCCTGACATCCAGCACCACCGTAAAGAATCTTTATTTAGTTATCTTTGATCAGGACTTGTCCTTTAACTCAAGGACTGCCTTTTTTCACCTACGTAACATTTAAAAAATTAGGCACATCCTGTCTCAAAGCGATGCAGAACAATTTGTTCAATTTGTTACTTCTAGACTAGATTACTGTAATTCCTTACCATCAGGCTGCTCTAATAAGTCTCTTAAATCTCTCCAGTTGATCCAGAATGCTGCAGCGCGTGTACTAACAAAAACTAAGAAAAGAGATCATATTGCTCCTCACCTACACCTACAGAGCCCTAATTGGTGAGTCATATCTTAAGGAGCTTATAGTACCATATTACCCCGCTAGAGAGCTTATAGTACCATATTACCCCACTTGAGAGCTGCCCTCACTGAATGCGGGGCTACTTGTGGTTCCTGGAGTCTTAAAAAGTAGAACAGGAGCCAGAGCCTTCAGTTATCAAGCTCTTCTTCTGTGGAACCAGTTTCCACTTTCAGTCTGGGGGGCAGTCACCCTCACAACATTTAAGAGTAGACTTCAGTCTTCCCTCTAAGATAACGCTTATAGTTAGGGCTGGCTCAGATTCATAGTTAGGGCTGGTTCAGGTTTGCCCTGGTCCAGCCCCTAGATATGCTGCTATAGGCCTAGACTGCTGAGGGACATCTTAGGATACACTGAGCTCCTCTCTCCTCTTCTCTCTCTCCTTCTGACCCATTAATGCACATTACTAACTCTACTTCTTCCCCAGAGTTGTTGTGCTTTCTCTCCTCACAGTCCTCTGAAGTTAATTAGTGATTTGTGATTTTGGGCTATACAAATAAATTCAGAAATTGAATTGAATTTCCTTCCTTATTCAACATTTTCAAAGTCAGTTTTTCTTAAATTCAACATTTTAAGCTTGTGAAGATGTTATTTCATAGCATCTATAAACAGTATATGTGTTTAACTCGGGCCACTTTATACAGGTACAGTACAATATGTTTTCTACCTAAAAAACATATGGGGAAAGAAAACCTTTTGTTCAGTTCCCATGATTCCAAGCTGCAAAAGTTGCACAACTCTAAATGCTATTCACACAGTTACATCTGTCATGTCCCCACTGTCTCACAGGCCCCAGTGACACACAGTCACGTGCCAACAAAATACTGTTTTGAAAATACTACTCAGGGAAAATTAATCTCCTGCCGTGTTGTTCCTGGATTGAACAGAACTGATACAGTGGTACCAAACAAATGGTAACTTCAGGAATAAATAGACGGCTGGTTCTGGGCTGCGGCCGGTCTGATGGTAGGAACTGACCAACAAAACAATGATTGTCCCGTCTGACAACAGAGCTGGCCTGAGGGAGAGAATAATGAAAGGATTGTGTTGCACTTTTCTGGGTGTGGGCAGACTGAGCCGGATAGCATAATCTGGATTCTATATGGGACAATTCCATCCCACTCTAGTCCTCTACTACCATGCTAATATGAACAGGGGTTATTTTTATTTGCATGTAAACAGTGCAGGGGAGGGTAAGCCTAGCTAAAGCTTGTTTGCACGCTGTCTCATTTGCACGTTCGCCCACTTTCTTGGTTTTATAGAAATGTTAAGTGAACAAATTAATCTTTTCACTGAGGTTAAAGTGATCCTAAGTAACTTTTGCTCAATTCAGAATGTACCACCACATTAGTCCATGTAAAAGGAGTGCTAGCTAACATTATCCACTATGTGGTGGCAAGCAAAAGCATATGGTCTGTTTAGTAAGGTAGTACCACGCTCCCTAAACTGCAATCATTCTATTTATTCTGAAACGTATATTTCCACATGCAAGTCCATTATTGGCAATAACATTATGACTTTTCCTTTTGAAACTGATTCTTGTCTGATGTTGTGTTGCTGCAGTGACATTTTGTCCCGTTGCTATGCACTCTCACTGCGTCCTGAAGGAATCTCTTAATAAAGATAAGTTTAATAACGGCATCCATACAAAGCTTCTTCTCTTTGTGGGTGTCTTCAGCCATCCGTGGCCCGCTCAGCTTCCTGTTAGCTTGCGTTCAATGTTCCTGCGTTCCCTCAGAGAATCAGACAAAGACTTGCCCTCAGCATGATATCCCTCTGCTGTCAGACTCGAGACAAGAGGAGAGGTAGCAAGCTCTTTCTCCCTGCAGGGTTTCCCTTCATTCCCTTTCCCCTGCAACCCCCAACACACAGAACTAAATGTCTGCCTCCTCATCTTCACTCTTCCTTTCCTCCTTTATTCTGTACCTCTTCCCCTCCGCTCCTCTGCTCTCTCTTAATAGCTGAAGTATGCTGCAGAACAGAGATCAAAGCATCTAGTGATTTACAGGAAGGCCATACTGTTTCACAACATCACTGACAGGGCCTCCAGACCCACTCTCACACCAGGATGTCTCGCTTGGTTGTCTAGTTGACTGGCAAGCTCGCCTAGGAGCTGTCTGCCTGACCGGCTAATTGACCGACTAATTTGACATTGGTGTTTGTTTCCACCTAGACCAGACTTTAAAGTTAGATAATGTAACTTCTAAAAGAGGAAATGACACATTTTTCCTCTTTTAAATGAAAAATTGTATTCATGAGCACTGCACACCGCTTCAGCCTGACTTGGTCATGTATGACCAGTAGTTTATGCTAATGTTAGCAAACGTAGCCTTTTTTCTAAATCAGGTGTACGATTCATGAAAGCCCTAACTAGAATACATTACCCAAGGGCACTGGGCTACATGACGCAAGCTAGCTTTTCTGTTTCCACTCTTGCTTTGTATATGGCTAAAGGTCTTAAGTGCATAATGTTAGTAACATTATCCTATTTGTCTGTCTCCAACAGGGCAACGCAAAGAGAACTGGTACAAAACTGGCACAGAGTCAGACAGTGACACAATAAAGTTTCAAATTCTACCCAACCAGCGCTAAATACAGACTGGGAGCAACCTAATAAAGCTAATATTTCTATGTGTAATGTAATCAAGCACTACTCTTTGCAGCAAGAGCTTATCGATGTAGCTTTAAAAAAAGCACAGGCTACAGCTATATGTAGCCTACAGCAGCCAGCTACCATGTTAACTGTTTTTTAAAGCAGCAATTAGCACACTAGGAAGCTATTCACCTAGTTGTGAAGGCCCATCTGACCCCAATAGATATTTTCTACAGAAATGTAGGACTACGATAATGTGAGAAAAGGAAGTACTGACTATTATTTTTTTCCACTTTGAGCAATGTATGTAACTGATATCATTTAGCCAGTTTGCTGACTTTATGACGTATCTAGTTGTGCTTCTGTTCCACTATGTTTTAGAAATCACCATTATCCTGTAATTGTCCCGTTATTATAAATCCCACTGCTTTTGTTGGCAAGACCTGCCCTGCGTAGCATTCAAGAGCTAGGGTTGGCCAGGGTCCATCCTCGTGCGAGGCAACCATGTTTGATTACAAATCCAATCAAGGCAACAGAGAAACAATGAAGATTCTACTACAACGACTTATTGATTACTCTGTATAACGTGAACATAATATATTTCAAAGTCAGCTATCAAGATTAATTCAGTTGGATAATGAAGGGAATTATTGCTATGCTGATCTGTGCAGAGCTGTCAAAATCAACACTCTTGCATTGCCTTGCATGAGCATGGATCCTGGTCAATCCTAGTGCTTGCATGCTACGCAGGGCAGGGCTTCATAAGAAAACGTAATTGTAACTCGCACAGTAGCCATTGTTCAACAAAAGCTTCAAGGTCACTTTATTGGAAAGACCCAGCTATATAATTTCTATAATTGAACAATCTTTCAACAGTATTTCCAGATTAGTTGTTAAATTGATAAAAATAATAATCTTATGTCCAAAAATAAAAGGAAAAAGGCTCAAAAGAGCAAATTTGAACAAACTACAATCAAAAACATATTCAATCTGCAATTATAAAGTACAGAAGCGATAGAAGCGACTGTGGCTTAGTGGTGAGCAGGGTCGTTCTTCAATCAGAGGATAGGCGGTTCGATCCCTGGCTCCGCTAGCCCATGTCGATGTGTCCTTGGGCAAGACACTTAACCCCAAATTGCTCCTGTAACTTTGCCTACAGTGTGTGAATGTTAGTTACTCCTGATGGGCAGGAGGCACCTTAGCCACTGGCATGGGTGTGAATGATGTCATGTAGTGTTAAAGTGCCTTGAGTGGTCAGAAGACTAGATAAGTACTGTATAAGAACAGGTCCATTTATTTGAGAAGCTGTTTCTTTTCAGCCATCTATACATTTCCCAGATTGTCAATCATCTGATACTGAATCTCCACAGCTTCATAGCTGCAGCTGACCTGGAAAGAAATATGCCCTCTATGGTGCAATAAAGTATCGCATTCATATTATTGCAAACTATGCTGTGGAGGTAGAAGCCCAAAGACACATAATTTACAGCCCCTTCATCTCCAAAGTGTCTGCACTGTGGAAATACTTTTTATTTTCATTTTTTTATGTTGATTCAAATTGTCCTAACCGGCCGTGTGTGTGACAAGCTACTCTATGATGAGATGGGCTTTGTCTCTCTCCTTCACTCACCCTTCTTCCTGGCTCGCTAGAGGGATCTGGGAGAGCTTGGAGAGATTCTTGGCGTACTCCTCTTCTATCTTTATCCTGAGAGGGAAGTAGAGAGTTTCATTACCACACAGCCTTTTACGCAATCTGACTGTCTCCAAGTGCGTTTCCTGTGTTGTGCAAAACAGTGATGCACATGAATAAGCACTGAAAAGAGCTGGGTCTTTCCAATAAAGTGACCTTGAATAAGCATTACAAATGGTTTGTTGTAATGACAACTGTATGGTTTTCATGGTAATCTGAGGATGAAGTGTGGAAAAAGACAAGGGGAGAGAGCTGACCTTTCTCGTATGAACTCTGCCATCTCTTTCTGCATTTGCTTCCCCTTCAGCTGTTTTTGCAGCAAAACCTCAAATCCTGTGATGCAGCCGTTGCCCTGGGGATCCTTCTTATCAGTCTACGAGATAAACACAGCAAGCAAACGAGAAATGCATTGACCAAACAAACACTTAGCAACAAACATGAACACAACACAATTTGACCAAATAAACCGCCTGCTGCATGCTGGGAGAGAGGCTGCATTAAAGCACAATAAGGCAAGTCCATCTCTGATGTGATGGGTTTGATGTGGTATTAACTCAATAAGGCTGAAAACCTTTAAAAGTCCATCTCAAATTCAGCAGCAGGCCGGTGTGATACTCCCACTGAACACTATCTGTCCAGCACCAAGCCCCGTAAGAAACCTAAAATGCTAAAATTAATATTAATATTGTTGTTACATTTGTTATGTGGACAGACATGCAACACAAATGAATGCAAAGGTTTAGTGTCTGGATACTTATTTTGTATTTATTTACTTATTAGATGATAATAAGTCATGTTTGTGTTTTCAGAACAGACAGAAATAGAAAATAGAAAAGCCCTGAAGTATATACATTTTACGGTTAACCTGTGTAAAACAACTCACCTAGAATCCTAGAAACAACTTTGTGCCAGTACCAGTTTTAGTCAAAGTTTAATTAAATCATTCTGAATGAAAAGACTACTCGTAAGCACTAAACCCTGTTACAATAAGAATCCAGTTCTGCACATACAGGCAGGACAACAGGTTTTTCCTGAAATTATCCTCAGAATTCAAGCTATGCTATTTCACTAATCCCCAAAATGTGTTCCTTGTTTACATGATAAAAAAAAATCAGACTAATGCAGAAAGGCAACAGTAAAGTAGTTATTTAAGAGCATGTCAACAAACTGATTGAAAGTCAAAGTCCTGAGAACAGAGGCCAGAAGCAGCAGGTTTCAGAGGACCTGAGCTGCCTGGCTCTGGTGTCCACTTCCCAGACTCACTCCTTCTTTCAACATGTCACCTCTGTGTGGACGACTCCACCACACCTGGTAGAGATTACACTGCAGGGGTGGAAGATGTCCAAACGGAGCAGCAGAGGCCAGCTGGCTCTCTGCTCTCCAGACAGTTACATGTAATGTATTACCCTACTGGATCTTATTAAAGCCTATGCAGACTCTCAGCGTGCGAAACAGGCAGTCTGAGATCAATATGGAGTCATGTAATGAAAAGGATTGTTTTCATTCATATAGACTCATTTAGTGATTTAGTGGGGAGAGCAGCAATGTCAGCAGAGGTAAATCACCCTTCACCTTTAGAAAGGATTGCTTTTCTTTATTTGGTTGATAGTTATTCTAATTCAAGAATTATCTTAAAAAGTGTCCTCATCGAGATCTTTTCTTTCATCCACTTCCCTTTGTTTCGTCATCTTCCTAGTTTGATGAATTCTTGTTCCAAAAACTAAATTGTGACTGTACTGTAGTGTTTCACATTACTTTCAGGTGTCTGGCATTGCCACTTGGCATGCACTCTATTGTATTTTTAAGGCATGCCATATATTGTTAAATTTGAAAAAAATGAAGCTACTCAGAAATGCTATATACACATATACACACATATATGTGTGAGTGTGAGTGTGTGTGTGTGTGTGTGTGTGTGTGTGTGTGTGTGTGTGTGTGTGTGTGTGTGTGTGAGTGTGAGAGAGAGAGAGAGAGAGAGAGAGAGAGAGAGAGAGAGAGAGAGAGAGAGAGAGAGAGAGAGTCTACAAAGCCTTTCTTTGTGAATAACTATGATAATATAATAATATTACCTGTTTATGTATCAAAATGTTTGAATGTATCAAAGGATGTAAAAACCTTTCCATGGGGCATTCTACACCTTAGTACTGTCAACAATATAAAATAATGGATGGATTTGGTCACTTTGTATTTACAGTGGTGATGACTGTGTTCTGAGTCCTTAGCCCTTGTGAAAGTAAACTATTATTTTAGCTTCAAGTTTATAATTCATTAATTTGAGGCACAGATATTTAGAATACAAAATGTATATCCTTGCATTCTGTTATTTTGTACACATTTGCAAATACATGTGTAGCACTTCCTCTATGGTTCCTGTAATGCTTTGTGGGATGTAAACAGGAAGTATGTTGCCATGGAGTCAGTGGCTGTCTCAAATCACTGTTCCATCCCTTAGTTATTCAACAATGAGCAGGCTGTTTGACCGTAATTTTTGCATCTATATAACTACATTGTGAGTCTGTTGTACTGACAATTCATTTTTGAAAGCACTATGTAGTGGATTCATTTAATGACTAACAGTAAATATAGTGCACTACGTAGTAGATAGAGATACAGTTTTAGTGCATGTACACCATGTTTTTAGCTTATATTTGAGCTGAAATCGTAAGTCCGTCTTTGCACTGTAACAATGGATATACAGACTGAAATCACATGCATTATTTCTGAAAGATAAAGAAAAGTCTGAAACTGATATAATTGGAAAGTTGCACTGATCCCAGCAGCGTGTGTTCGGCCACAACTTGGATTCGAATTCTGGTCTTGATCGAACTCCTCAGAAATACTAAAGCCATTAGCCTCTTAAATGCTAAAGTGAATTTACCCAGAAGAAGTCACAGTAGCTCCATTCGTTTGGTTTCAGCAGCTGTTGCTCCGGCATGCATGCAAGGGACGGGAACGTCACACAGTTAATCTGAGAGAGAGAGAGAGAGATGGGGGGGGGGAGAACACCACAGAGAATCAAATCGGGCACATTATAGTATCATGATCACTTTGCTTTGATGCCACTATACTGTACAGCAGCACTGTTTGTGCTCCATGTGTTGACAGACTTATTCTATGGTATTCAAGGTAGTCTGCACTCGGTTGCTCTGGCAACACTCTCATCTCAACACACCAAAGTAAAGAAGACATTTCCAATGGACCCAGTATTGTCGATTCACATTTCTATCCGCCCGTCCTTGGGGACACCTGTCTATGCAGAGCCTTTGTGGTTCTCAGCCTTCTGGGATTCATCAATCAGCTTTCTACTACAACACTCTGAACTTCTGCTCTGGCCCACAGCAATCAGCACAATGATTCCCAAAGATTGCCTTTAATTATCCTGGTGCAGTTAATTGTGTGCTCACTCTGCCGGCAGCAGCGATACTGAATCTGTTGGCTGCAGGTCTCCCTGCTGTGAGCTGCTGGGTTCTGCTCTGGGGTTACACTCAATAAAACTGAATACAATGCATGTCCCGCCCCCTGTGCTCGGGGGCTTGGTGCACTGCTTTTATATCAAATACTCAAATCAAAGCTGATACAAATACACACAAGGCTTGGGTTTGACAAGTCATCACTTCCAGGCTTAGCAGAGCAAAAACTCTGGTTTACCATTAAAATGCAAAAGTTGCTGTGTAGATTCTTCAATGGCCAATTCAATTTGTCATGACAAGGAAGGAAGAAAGGAGTGAAAGAAACAAAAGGAAAGAAACCACACATCTCAAAAAAGAAAATGAACCAAAAGCCATGTATTCACAATAAAGATACAAACAAAAAACAGGTTTAGCAAAGACTCCAGGGCAAACAAAAGGAGCGTTCTCTTCTCTGACATTCATTCCGATTAACCTCAGGACGAGAGAGCCTGCAGCCTGTTTCTATTAAAAAAAACTTCAGAGGGACCAGAGTGTCTAATGCCAAAGACTCGCCTTTCAGAGCAGATCGACAAAAATGGTTCTGCTGATGACTATTTCAGAGCCAATATTCAGATTGAAATACAAGAAGAAGAAAAATACCTCTAATTCATCCTTATCTTGGATTATGAAGCTTATAATTTGATGGACGGTGTGGCTTCCTATTTAATCACTGATGAGGTCCAGAGGTTGACAGCTAGAGGGGCTATGAACTGACCCCCGCTTCCTTTGGTGAAGATGAGCGGAAGGCTTCTTCCATCAGTCTCCAATGAAAGCATTCACGCACACACTGCATCCGGCACATTCTTTCCTGAGCTTCAGTCATCTCGATCAACTGACCATCCAACAAACCCCTCCTCAGAGTATTGGACATCCAATCTTAACTTAAACCTCGGAATAAGGCACAGCATTAAAATGTGTCTTAGGTGATCGGATTACAATCAGATGGTGCTTGACCACATGAAAATAAACGCACCCAAAACACATTGAGGACGGATTGTGATCCGATTGACTCATTGTTACCACATTGAACACAAGTATGAATGCACTTGCGTTGGCAGTCTGGATGGTTCTCATAACAGGTCGGGTGGGTGTGGGTATTAAAAACATTTGAGCTCGACAGAGTGATCGGATCGCCAGGTATAAGTGTAATCAGCGTACATCACATCTAGATACAATGTGGATACGAGGTGCATTTTAATGCCAGGTGTAAAGGGGGATGGAGTTAACGTGTGCTAAAGCTGATCAAAGTCTTTTCAGTGAGCAAAATCAACAGACTAAAAACGAGAAGCTGCTTTTGTCTACTTCTGTCTGAAATCAAGTAAATCCCCCACTTTTATCATTATACTCTGCATATGTGCCATAGCCAAGGGTGACATGACCTCTTCAAGTCTTGACCTTTAGCACACCATATCATCAGCAGTTCAAGTAGTACCAGAGAGTAGTTCTCCTCACCTCTCTTTCTCTCTGTTTCCTCTTATATCCATCTGCTTATCAATAGCATCACTCTGGTTGCTATGGAAGCTCCCCCCCCAATCTCTTTATCGCAAGCTTGTGGTTATAAATGTACACTAAGGAAAGAAATCTTGAGAAAATAAAAGCCAGGGAGAAATCCACAATGTCACAGCAGCAGCACCTGTACAGTACCGAGCATAAGGCCCGACAGGATACGATGACCTAACAGCAGAGCAGAAACCATCTGGATGCTGAATAGGATGATGTCACTGTGTATCTGTAAGCACCAAACACTTCTCGCAGGAGTGAATGGGTAGAAATATAGAGAGAGCAACACTGAAGAGGAAATGTAACTTGTTTGCTGCTGTCCTATGGTCAAGATATAGTTTGTATATAGTCCCAATGTGTTGAATATATGTATTAATGTATTTTATGCCCACAACTGATACAGCAAACATGTATCTGAAAAAAATGTAATCCCACCAGGGTAATCTACACTCAGAGCCGGGGTGAGTTCATGGTAAATTAAGAGTTCCCGTTAGTTGCCCCACTCACCGTGACCGTGGTCTCCTTGTTCTGTTTCCTGGTTGGAGACGTTGAACCTGGGCTCTGCGGAGAGAAGAAGGACGCTCCGTCAAAACCTCCGTCCTCCGTGTCCGACATGACTCCTCAACATACACACATTCACTGGCACGCACACGAAAACAGTTGTTTTCCTGACGAGTGCTGTTAGCGTCTGTCTGATGCTCTCTCTCTCTCTGCTGCTGCTGCTGCTGGTGTGTATGTGTGTGTGTTTGTGTATGTGTGCGGAGTAGGGAGGATAGTTCTGCAGAGCAAAGCAAAGCATGGCTGGCTTTCTCTCTCTTTGTGTGGGAGTGTGGATGTATGTGTGTGTGATTTTAAGCTTAGAATAGAGTAATTTCCAGTGTCCTAATCATCACCAGAGTGATACGTATGGAGGGGACAGAAATGATGAGAAAACAAATAAATATAAAGTAAGATGAAAAGTATAGGGGATTTTACAAAAAATTAAAGATAGAGAAAAGAATCCACAGTAATGAACGCTTATTTACATTTTTTGAATGCCTGGGTGTGTGAGCACGAGAGTAAGAGGCAGCCAAGGAGAAAAGTGAGGACACAGAGTGAACAAGTGGTGGGTGGATAACTGCACCCTGACTGCCTGGTTAATTATGATCAACGGAACAGATACTGTAGGAGGGATTAATCTGCTCTAACTGCCATCAGCCTCTTCATTAATGATGAGACAGATCTGAAATGTGGAAAGACTACATCATACATCTTTGGTATCAAACCCAGACACATTTTTATGACTCTATAAAGATGCTACGCTGAAGTTGAACTAATCAATATTTCCATATATTTACGATGGCTTAAATGACTAAATGTAATAGGAAAGGGGAATCATCAGTTCCCCTGACATCTTGTAGCATCTTTGGTTTTATGGCCCGCTGTAAAGACTTTACTGTTTAGATTCACTCTCAAAGCTCTCATCAACTTTGTTTCCAGGAGCAGCCAGTAGAGTTCGACTGCAGCCGCGGCTGCTTTCATTGGCTCGTTGGATACAAGAATGCCCAATTAGTGGTCTGATAAACTGTAGCTAACTGTTACATCAGTATATCCATGTACCGTACGTATTCATCTGAAGACAACAAAACAAGATGAGCTTTATTCATATATTATGACCCTGGTCAAATAGTCTTTGTAGGCTATGGGAGGACATTATCACATTAGCATCAATGAATGTTGAATCGCTTGCTCTAAGCAAGCTAGCTTTGTTTTGCTAGCATGCTAGCTAGCTTTGTTGGTAGAGAGTTAGTATAAATGACATGTTAATGTAACACTATAGTTAGCTTAGTTTGCCCCACGTGTTTCATCAAAGTCACATAATTGTAAAATTATTTAAGAATTTAACAAAGTTCTGGGCAACAAAAAAAAAGAAAGTCAATAGTTACCGGCTCTGGTTACTGGTCGTTCCTGTTCTACATAAACCATTGATCTACGTATGCGGCTACAATCAGACCCGTCTTGAACCAGAATGCAGTTGTTTACAGCAAAAAAGGTTTGACTGTTCGCAACTGATGCACTTAGATTTAGCATTAGCAGCTAAAGGGACAGATTATTTTCTCAAGAGCTGGTGAAGACCAACACAGAGCTAAAAGGAGACTGAATATTAGACCAGATGGCCGGAAACACAACTGCAAAGGACTTGCTTTGTGTCTATGTGTGTGTGTGTGTGTAAACTATTTGCTGACATATTAGCCATCATCAACTTTAGAAGGTCACAATGTGTCAAATGTGTCATTTCCAGCATAGTGATAAAAAGTAGCCCAAAAACAGAATAATGCAGCTTTAACATTTTTGGAACAGATTAAAAGAACGAAAAATACAAAGTACTTAAACCCAACCTTCATGAAAAGAAACTCTATACGGCCAGGCTCTGAAATTATCACCCACCACCAGCCAAGATGTGGGTAAAAGGTTGGGTATCAGTTGATAGAGCTACACAATACACAACTACGGGCGTAGAACCTTATTCGTTTTGATTGACCGTTGACTGTCACTCTGCACTCAGGTGGTCTCACTTAATTAGCCTGATTAAACTTCTGCAATCATGCTCTTCTCAGCTCTCTCTCTCTCTTCTGCTGTTACTTTGTTGACATCATCAGGGGTTATCTCAGTTTGTTCATATGCAAATTATGTGCTCTGTGCATAGGAAATGGCGTTGGTGTAAAAAAGGAAGTAGTATGATGCTGATATGGCCAGAGTTTATGCTTACTATGTTTTCGTTTGTGGCTGGTATGTAACATGCTGTAAAGGAATAGGAATAACAACAGTCAGACAGCTTTACCTGTGGCTCTGTGCTGCTCTTCCTAACCAGACTGTTGTGTGAATGTTCCACATGATGCAAGGGACTACCACCTGAGTGAAATCCATTCACTGGAGGGAAATAAGAGAAGGAGGGAGAGATCAGGACACAGAGAGAGAGAGAGAGAGAGAGTGAGAGAGAGAAATTTCATTAGTTCTTTGGTGTCTGCAGATGGGCTGTAAACTTGTGCTGATCCAAGGAGAATTCACTTATCTTTATGAGTGAAACCAAGCCAGTGCTGAAATGTCATTTAGTTTTTGTAGCTAGATAAATGTCTTTAATGCGGCAAGCACAGATAGTCAAAAACAGAGCTCTATATTGGTTTAGGCTAGCTATACATAAATCACCTCTAATTGTGTGTAAAGTCCTTCCTAAGTTAACTGATAGCTAGTTTTAAACTTACAAAATGTGTTTTACCATTAACTATTTCATGTCTTAGCTACTAAAGACTATACTATGCAAACAGGAAGTTGCAGTAGCATCACAAGCTGTTTCATAAATTAACTGTAAATAATGATATTTTAAATGTAAATACCATGAGTTAGAGTGAGTAGGAAATGTCCAATTATGCTAAGCTAACCACTTTTGACCAAGTGTCAGGTCAGATATATCACCCGTATTCCATATTAGCTTCCTCTTTTACTCTTCACACTAAGAGTTGATGTTCTATTTCAAAGTATCTCAGTATGTATAAGACACGTTGCTGTGTGGTTGAGAAGTGATACAAATGAATGGGGGCTGCTCCCATTCTTTGAGCACTTCTTCTACTGGGAAACGTCACACAAACCTGACTGTCTGTCTCTTTTTATCTGCCTTTAGAACTGGGGCCAAAAGAAAGACAGACAGGCCTTAGTGCTGCATTTGAGGTTCCAGATAAAATTAGTCACAGGAAGTGTGTTTTGTGTGCATGAGTGTTTGCTTTGTGCCACTGAAGAATTTTAGGGGAAATCACAGCCCCAGGGCACTAAAACTTGAGGAAGGTGAAGTGACAGAGAGTTGGGATGAAGAGAGATAGATTTGTAGAACCTGTCGGCAGGGAGTTCTTGTGTCGGAGGGAGGTCTTGGGGGTCCCAGGTGCACTGGATGGTCTCTCCCATGTCGTCTCTGATGGAGTGTTAAAGAGAAAGGGGGGAGATGACATTAGGAGAGCAGTACCAATTCTCATATTCTTTTTGTCATTATGTCAACAGTGTTGAAACTATTTGTTCCCTTTGAGCAACAATAAGAAGAAGTGATTCCATCTGCGGGCGCAAACTAGGTACTTGTTTCAGTCAGCGGTTAAACTAGACTTACAGTCATGCAGTACAATTGGTGTGATGAGTAGCCTGACATTAAGACTGAAATGGAATTTAGTTTCTTTTATTTTGGTTTTAACCAATCAGCTGTGAGTCCACAGCCGTTGTTTTCTGTTGACACAGAAGTAGCAGCATTTTCTAGGAGCAGTTTACTTAACTTCTGTCCCTACAATCAGAAAAACATGTAAGTGTAATGCTGTGTTCACACCAAAGGCGTGTCGCGTGTATCTCTAAGGAAGTAGTTAATTTCCGCCATCCACCATGGAAGAAATAACCACTATTTCTGCTTTGTACATGTTGGGGAAGTCCCACAAACGTCAGAACATCAAACGCCCTCGTGACTGGGTTCATAATATTATCCGTAGCCGCACACAGGTTCTACAGGAACTGCGTCTGGAGGACTGCCGCTTCCAGACTATCAACTTCTCCCCCATAGTTTCTGATTTAACAACAGCATGACGTCAGCGATGACGGGCGGAGCATCTCAATGCTGATTGGCTTTCGCAACACAGCGTCACGCGAATTTTTCGGCGAATGAAGGAAATTGTTCGCGTTGCGCCATTCACGCCATTCACGCCGCATATTTGCATCCATTCGCATCCATTCGCGTCTGTGCATTGACTTTGTATGTAATCTACTCGCGCAAAAAATTCACAACGCTTTTCTATTTCTACAAGTCAACTAACAATTACCTGTGCAGCTGGGTAAATCTCATCAATGTTCCCATTTGTTTGTGGCTAGTTTTCCGGTGTAGCTAGATAGCTAGCTAGCTTTGTAGGAAGAAGATTCTTAGGTTGACTGTTTCAACCTGCTGATAGAGCCACCAATGAGGACAATACAATAATAACTCAGAAATAGATCTGGAACCAGGCAGGAGGACATATGGGCCTTCTCTGGCTCCCTAATTCCTCAACTTTTCTTAAACAGACTGAGAGCATTTAGCTAACATTCAACATTTCTACAACAGTCAAGTGTTGGTTAAAACTATAATCATGACACCAACTAGTCATTAGTTGTGTGCTATTTTTTGCTACAAAAACTTTTGAAAGTTACACTTTTTGAAAGTTTGTTTGTGTGTCATCATGGATGGCTGGTTATTTCCTTTCCATTCCATTATCCAAACCGCTTATCCTATTTTAGGGTCGCAGGGCGCTGGAGCCAATCCCAGCTGACATTGGGCGAAGGTACCTCCTGGACAGGTTGCCAGTTTATCGCAGGACACATTTTTGAGACAGACAACCATTCACGCTCACATTCACACCTAAGGGCAATTTAGAGCCTCCAATTAACCCTAAGCTGCATGTCTTTGGACTGTGGGAGAGTTTATGAGCTTATATACAGGTGATCAGTACATCGGACACTGCTTCTGTTACTGTCAGTGTTTCTCTGTACTTGTGCCTTACAGATTAACAAATGAATAAATAAACACAGCTAGGTATCAACTAATGCTATTTCTGGTTTTAGATTCCTAAAAAGAAGGAATTATAGCTCAAGAAAACAAGTGACAGCAAACCATAGACACTTATGCACTCCCATTGCATAACATTGAAAAATCAGCTGGTCACCATCATGACTAAAAGCTGGTGGAAATATCCAAGTCCCAATTTTATAAGTTTTTTTTCAACAATAACTCAGTGCTTCAAGAGAAGTCATCAAAAATATTTTGACATTTTACAAGAAAAGAAGAAAATTTATATATTTATGACACATATTTAGCATGTAGCAAGATTTAATTAACAGATGGATAAAAGATTAGAATTTTGAAAACATACTCATTGCACTGTGTCTTTAATAAAAATGTATTTTGGGATATGTTAACTTGATAGACAGGTGTCTCGGCCAATGACAGTCCCCTGTGGTGTTTGTCACATGTCCAATGTGCTCAGATTTGTATTTTGTGTGACAGTATCTACCAAGAATACTTTTATCACATCATGAGCAGAATCAACAACAACCCTGTGCTGGAAAAGCATACTTAAATACTATCTGTGTTTAGAGTAAGGCTAACTAAATACAACAGGTACATGCTTTCCCCCAAATAGAGGGAAAGATGCTTCATTTTGTAGGTTTGTAAAGTTTAACTGAGCTCCATTGTGGCACTGATACTTCTTCATCGTCTGTCCCCAATTAGCTTCTGCTGGTGAAGACGCTGCAGAATGGGGACGCAGAATGGGGACACAAAAAGCATGACGAACAAAGACCCTAATGTGCAGGGGGGGTGCTCTTTGATTTATACTCCCGTGTTCATTCTCACCACAGCACCGAGCTTAATGAGCCCTTTACTGCCTGCAAAGAAAGAAGAGGCACGGACATGTAAAGGGCTCTTATTTCATTTGGGTCTTTTTGACCGGCTCTGCTCTATTTGGCGCTGCTTAGCAGAGGAGACAACTGAGCCAAGCCCATCAGCTCAAATGACACGCATGGAGGGTATAACTGGCAGCAGGCTTATGGAGAGCGGCTGGGTCTTCACGTTTGATGTACAACACCAGCGCGCAGCCTTTACTCACTGGCCCTAAATGCCTCAATTTCTCTCCGTTAGCTTGTCATAAACAAATCAATACTGTGAGAAATATGGGATATTAATGCAAAAAATACAGCATAATCTACTTACCTCAGGGAAATTGTCTGTTATTATGACTGTCTACATTGCCAAAGGGATAGCAGTGAAACTCCCATTTAAGAAGATTTATATTACATTTAACACGAGGATGACACCCAGTTTGCCAGATTGAAAGCACTCAGTTGACCTTATCGATATCCTTTCTAATTTAACATGTCCTTTAAATATTTTTCACTCAAGTGAAACATCCGTTGTATGTTTTGTTCATGTGACTGTAGGTATGAGGCGTGGGATCCCAAATGTTTACCTCGATGTCAGACACCTAAGTGGAACAGGTTGAGTTTTTAGGCAAGTGGCTCCTGAAATGCAGATTGTTGATCATTTCTGTCAAACAGGCCTTCATACAGGTGAGAGATCAAAGTTGGCACCTGCCAGAGTCATAGCTCCAGATACAGTGATACATATGCAGCAGCAGCAGGAGTGATTCTCATCGGCCGCCTCGTCACGGACGAGCGGAAGTCTAAAAAGTTGCCAATTACTCAGCTCAATGAAGCCACTTTACCCTTTTTGGATTAGCTCATCCGCCCTTTTCAGGCCTGAAATGGATCTTAATGATGTGAATTCATGATATCAATCAAGGTTTTTTATGTAACATGAAAAAAACATCAGTTCATGCTTCTCTCATTCACCAAAGTCAGCCACATTTCATTCTGCATGCATCTGTGGTTCAGTCAGCAGAGTGTAGCAGCGCTTCAGCCGCTGACAACTGAAGACAGTAGCTGCATTGTAGCAGATGTGTATAAGTGGATGTATGAATGAAAACAGTCAACAGCAGGTCGAAAAACAAAAACCCTGGCATCAGCTCACTGCCCGCCAGCCACGCCACAAGTGATGCAAGACATCCCCGATTCCGAACGGGGAGAAGCAGAGTGGCCTAGTTATAGCTTTGACACAGCTATATTTTATTCATGACCATATGACACTTGGCCTTGATGCAATAGCTACCTCCTGTCTCTGATTATGATCAGTCAAAACAGCTCATTCAAACTCTGTATCATTCCAAATAGGAAAGACTGTGTTGAAGGATCTCCTCTCATAGCAGAAGATACACTGTAGCTATGGCAGCATCTACAGTTGTGCAAGACGATGACAAGCCTCTGATGGGCAGACTGCGGTACGCATTCTAATGACAGCTGAGCCAACAGTGGCATTGAGACTTAATGACTACGTTTGCCTGCTGCACACTCATATTCCAATATTATTCAGAATATGACAAGATTCCGAATTTGATATGTCTCATGTAAACATCCTGTCCTGTTTGGATATTCTGAATAAGGCCTTATTCCGAATGGAGCATTTCCCGTTTAAAACATGTGGCATATGCCGTTATTATTCAGGTTTTCGGAGCATTCTTTGGACATGTATACAGCACATTCAAAATATGCCTCTCAATAGGGCTTTTTACAGATCTTTGAACATATCTAATTTCCTCCGCACAAAGTATTGAAGCACAACTGACCCATTGACTTGCTCTTTGACTCAGCTTCAACATGACGTGCGACAGATAAGCAAAACCAAAAAAAATAAGTTATTTACAGGACATATATGTATGAGAATATAATACCATTCAACAGAAGATGTTTTTTATTTAATTTAGAAACCAAATGAGGAGTTTTTTTCATAGTTAGTATGAGTCAGACTTCATTCAAAAATACCTGGAAACTGAAGGGATGGTCTGTGTACTGTACGTCTACAGTATGTGTGCTGGGACTGTTGAGTATTTGGACTTGTGTGTTTATAAAGCAGCCCTCTGGTCAGGCTGGGATGAGTGGAGAGTCTGGTGCAGACCACAGCACCCTGTACCGCTGCACCCAGCAACACAGGAAGGAAAACCCCCCAAAGAAACACACCCTGACGCAAGGACATGCAGCCCTCACCCACGCACACTGCTCTGTTACTATAGCAATGCAGAATCATAAACACACAGGCAGGACCGTTTCTAATCTTGCTGAACTTTACAACAACAAAAGGTTTCAGCAAAAATAGCAGAGATGCTATAAATACCAGTAGTTTTAGCAAAACTGTTATCAGATGGGTTTGTTTGGAAACAGTTGCTGGGGAGGTGAATGGACAGAACCACAGGCCGACTGCTCAGCTAACAGTGTTAGCTGAGCAGTCTCATTTAATTTTCATTTAATCATGTTGCAGCAAAAACACAGAAAATAAGGTCCTGGAGGTTTTGTGTGCCCTCAGAGACCAGTTTCACTACACCACAGCAACAATCTTTATGAGTCGGGATACAGCTGTTTTTTTTTTTACACGTAGAAAGTTATGAAAAATTAATCATTGTCTCTCTCAGGAAATACGTGGACTCCTTTGTTCCAGCATGCTTCTCTTGTCATTTCTGACTATGTCCCTCTGGAATATGATTTGTTTTACTGCTATAGATAAGCCTCCCAACCCTGTCACATGAAGACAAAACAGATCTGTCGAACCCCCACCGGAATAACATGGAGACTAAGGGGGAGGAGTCAGACACTTTGAGTATCAACACATTCAAGATGGTCAAAGGAGCCCAAAGAGTCTGGTTTGTTTCCAACTTTTTGACATTAGCACATTTAGCATCGCATTTGATCTATATAGAGAAGGAGAGGAGGAAGAGGAGGAGCGACTCCCCTGGTCTCGTGGCTGGGTGGAGCCCTCGGCTCATTCTAGATCTCCTCTCATGGCCACAGTTTGACCACCGCAACCATGAGCAGAGATGTACATGATGTGAACATCACTGATGTGAAGCTGGTTACACTCTTACTAAGCCACAAGCCTGGTCTGTCAAAGTCCATGAGCTTTCTCTAATTTTAGCACTGTCTATTATATTCCACTCATGTCACTCAAACAAGTATGGCTCACAGATTTAGTAGGATGAGATAAAGCACATTTAAAACGGCATAATCCATTCATATCCATGGAAGTAATAGATTAGCTTGCAGGGACAAAGTAAATCTTCAAAAGAAATTTGTATTGAGTTCAACTTTGGTTAACTTCGACAAGCAAATTAGCTTTGTTGACCAATAACAACCCACCTAGACAATACTGACCTTTGAGGGAACAGAGATGGAGAGTCCAAAATGGAGGAAGCTCTCGTAGCTCATTAGCTGTGTTGCATCGTCCGCTTTTAAACCCTGCCGACTAATTATAAACTGCTCCACAAATGGGGGATAGCTTGCAGAAAGTTTTGAGACTCGAGTCAATAGTACAATACATCTTTTGAATGAACTGAAAAAGTTCTTCAATAAAAGCTTTATTGAACGTAGAAACCTGAGAACAAAATGCCAGGTGGGAATAAACGGCATAATACAGGGAAAACAGAAAGCAGCCATCGTGTGTCTTCTGGCTAGCCTGTTGGCAGTTAGCTGACCACCTAGCGAGAGGTCACTACGTCTCCAAGCTTCTACCTCCACATATTTTGATGTGCCACGTTGTGGTGTGACCAGGCCTTAAGAATACCAAAATGTTCTGACATGCCGCCTATTGTCACTCTGTGTGACTGCTAAACACTGCGTCTCAGAATGGCAGATGGTAAATGGACCTGCATTAGCGGCCTTTCTAGTCTTACGACCACTCCAAGCACTGCACACTGTCAACTTTCTCCCATTAACACACATCCTGACACATCCAGGAGGATCCAGGATCAAACCGCCAATCAGCTGATTAATTGACGACCTGAGCCACAGCCTCCGACAAACCTGCACTTTCTAACCGTTATTACATTCTGAAGTCAAAGGCACGACAAGATATTAGTATCATCAGTCAGGTTCTGCAGTGAGTTGACTCAGGGATAGTAAAAGCAGGCTCTGCTGCTGTGTCTGCAGAACAGAGGAGGGTATTAAGCTGTCTCTATGCCACTGTGTGTGTGTGTGTGCGTGTGCGTTCAGGGAGACACTGAGCAGTGATTGTGTGTACAGAAACAAGGTCCTATCAGCAGTATCAGTTCTTCTACGCCCTCTGTCTCTCACTGGTACCATCACTGCTGTATAGACACAGAGTGTACGTTACCTCCATTCCTGATGAAATGGCTCACATGTCATTCTTATGATAAGTACAAGCTCCTTGATGGAACATTCTTCATGTAAGATATTGCTTTATTTTCAATCCACAGTGTAATAGGGGAGCAAGGCAGGAAGGAGATGGTTTGACGTAAAGTGACAGACTAAAAGGGGGAAATGAATGGTAGGAAAGATGACATGAGTCACCTCACAGAAACCTGTTTTCACTAAATTATTTGCATGTGGGCCCTCAGTTACTTTTATAAGAATGAATGACAGTCCTACCAGAACACAGCAGTGAAGGGAAAGTACAAAAATGCCCAATGAACACGAAAAATGGCACTGAGTAATATCTGTAATATCTGATGCAAAGACAAAAACCTTTGACATGTCAAATCTGGATTTGGTTATGACTATATTGTTTATAAAAATTTGAAGAAGTCATAATGTAATTACGATTAGTCAAAATGACATTGTGAATACATGTAATTCCAAACAAATGCTTGCCATACAATATTAATAATATTAGATTTATATATATTAATAATTAACATTTTTACTACTAAGAATTGAGATGTAAATATCATTAATTAGAAGTACAATTAGTCAAAAATAAATTATGGACATGTTGACTTGGAATTATAACACGTATAACACAATTATAACATCTGTAATTGAGTTTGAATAGAAGTCAATGGTCAAAGTAATTAAGTTACAGATATCTTCAATGAATGTTTCTACTAGTAAGACAATAATTGTTGATACCAAGAATTAACATTTTTACTAGTGAGAAATAAATTGTAGTTATATTTAATAAGAATTGTTACTAGTCACAATTACATAATGGATGTGTTGGCTTGGAATTCTGACTGGTCAAAAACCAACTGTTGATATGAACAATTAGCTATCACCACTACTGGTTAGATGTCAAAAGGGCTTGCCATAGAAGGGTGCGGTTGTCAGAAACCCCATTTCTTCAGTTTAAAACGTGGCTCTTCTGCCTCTTACGTTATATACATTGAAAACGTGTTCATTATAACGTGCATCTTGTTTACTTAACCCATACATAAGCAGAATGTAAAAACTTAAGATTGTGGTTTTCGGGAGAAGACTGTTACATTTCATTGGCTCTTACCGTTGCTTGTGGTGTTGACGTAGTATCGCCGCCCTTGTGGAGACATGTAGCATCTCCAGTGAGAAGGCAGGGGGTCTTTGAGGTCCTCAACAGGGAGCTGACTCAAAGAGGCTGTCCTCTGTCAAAACAGACAAAGCGAGTTTGTGTCAGTAACCACAAACAGGCTCATCAGCACAGTGGAGGTGAATTGAAACAACATGTTCGATCAGCAGAGAAAGATTAATTTCTCAAGGCTGTCATTGAAATAATTGCTGGAGATGAACAGATAAAAGAAGATCAAAGAAAACCACGGAAGATCGGGCTGCACAAGAGTAGTAGAAGAAATGTGCAGAGCTCAGCTCGGGTTCAATGAGGTTCTCATTTCCTCAACTATTTCACAACCAGCAACCAATGACATCATAGCGGAGCAGGCTGCGCTACCACTGCTGCCACACAAAGAACAACAAAGTGCCTCTGAGACTCTGAGCTCCAGAGTCAGCGCTATGTGCACACAACATACAGCTGAAGAACACAGGAGAGCGTGTAGGCAAACGGCCCACATCTGCTACTGATTAACAGGAAAACAACAGGCTGAGGCCACTGTTACACATTGTGGGGATGCTGTTTGGAGACTTAGGAGAGCCAAATGAAATTCCATATCAGCTACAGTTTGGTTATCGCGGTCCATGCCAAGTCACTGAAGCATCTAGAAGAGGTTAGTGTAACTGCAAATCAGTCCCGTCTCTGCAGGCTGGATATGAATTTAACAGAATAGAGGAGGAGAAGGAGGAGGCTTTGTAGCCATCATGGACATAAATGACCCCATCTCTGAGCAGCCATTGTCCAATCATAGTTTACAACTGTAACTAGGCTTGGAAGGTCTGCCAAAAGCCTTTCCCAAACCAAAAACACAAGTAGTAAAAGTGTAAGGAATGGATCTGACTGTGTGTTTGTCTGCTCTAATGTGAGCTGTAAACGTTAGCATGTTTTGCAGAAGTATCATTACTTCCAAGAAGCATTTCATACTACATATTCTTTTTCGGGGGTTACAGGTTACACCAAAAAGGCCCAGTTCTTAACTAGCACATTCATTGGGTGCAGTATTATAATTGTTGGCAGTACATTGGTTTCTATTTGCAAGTTTGTCGTTCTAATTTCAGTTACTATGAGTCCGACTGAGATCATCCATGGATGTTCAAAGAGAACTGGATGCAGCGTTGGAGGCATCATCCCCTTCAGTCCTATGACAGTTTCTCAGTGGTGCATGAAGCAAAAAGAGTTTGACTTGAGTATAAAATCACCCGGATCTTCCGGAGATCTTTCCGCCTCCGATATAGGGATATCCAAGTATTCGTACTGGGGCGTTGATTCACCTCATAAAAAATGATCAGCTGATTTACATACGTCTTTTCCCAATGTAAGTCTATGGGAAAATGCTTTCTTGGGCCCAAAATCCATATCCGGTATCCGTATCAATATCAGTGCATCTCTACTGCAAACAAGGCCAATTAATACTTTCTAATATACATTATTATTGTAAAACCTTCCCAGAGCCTAGAAAATGCACATGTGCAGCAGGCAACACAGATGCAAACATGTGCGTCATCTTGGAGTGCAGTATTCCGTTTGTAGGATACATCCATGAGTTTAAGCCTCAGTTTGTTAGCACAGTATGTGTGTGCAGCCATCTATTATATATCAAACATTTTAGAAAAAATCACCTGGAAGCACTAAAAAGTCAGTCAAGCACACCGTTTTCAGCATGGATTTATAAAATGTTGCTTAATTAGCTTGCTAGCTATGGCTGATACAATCTGCCTGTGACTGTTTTCATTCCAGCCGTAAAACTTAAGATGAGAAGCCTGCTTTCGTCTGCCTCTGACTGAAATCAAGGTCCCATTGTTTCAAAAATTACCCGGTAAACTCGAGAACGGAAAGTGTGACAGACGCAGCAACAGTAGCTAAGGCTCAGCAAACGGTGGTGATGCATTTGAACGTGAGATAAGGTATAAACCAGAGCAAGCTATCTGATGTTCCTAAAGTCTCTGAGAGACTCTAAGAGGTCTTGGGAGGCCACACTTTGGGAGATATGTTTGGATCTGGGTGTATGATGGAAAGCAGAAATGCTATTTATCATCACTACACAGTGTCACACACCAGAGAGAGGACCGATCAGCTCTCAGCAAACCTTTCTTCATGGATATTATCTATATCATCACCTTTGTATTGGTAATCAAGCAGCACTGAGGACTGATTTAGGCACAAACTGTTCAGCTGCATCCCCTCCGAAGAAAGTTATTGTCTTCCCTAGCTGGAAGAAGCCAGAGCTCCCAGGTCCCGCGGGACTGGAGAGTATGCATCCATGTCAGCCCCGGGTGACTTATGGCTGCATGTAATTACAATGCCTCTTACAGCGCTGCAGCCATGTTTTCCCTTTGATGGTCTCGTGGTCACTGTTATATTTGTCCTTCGTGTGCTTTGAGGAACTGAGTTGCTTGAATATTCAGTCATTTCCAGCAGCAGTGAAAAGTAGTCATGGATCTAACAATTGCTAAACTCCAACGTTAAAGAAATATGAGCTTTTTCCAATCATGTCGGTGACACAGGATGGTTAATGTAGGGAAAGGAAATGGAGAGAGAAAAGGTCAATATGAATGCCAAACCACAGATGCAGCTAAGTGCCCTTCAGTTGTTGCACAAATGTTGTTAATTCCAACAACATGGGTTATTACACTGTATAGCTGGGTGAAAACAGCACAGAGTTCGCAATAGCCATGTCTCCATGAGCGTATTTCATGTACATTTTGAAGCATATATAGAAAGTGCAAAATTAGCTTCCTCAATTGTGAAGTAGTGAGCATATGACCTGGATTATACTACGAGTTGTGTGAACCGCGTTAGCTCCATCAGCACTGTTAGCTACGAGCTACCACCTCAGGCGTCACCATGTTGAGAGCCTTTAAGAGGCAATCAAAATGCTCCTAGTCTCAAATATAGCACCTCCTTTTTTTGGAAAAAGTGAATATTTGAACTTTTTTACCTCTCTCTGACTCAGTATGTTACAGATCTTACTGCCACCAGGGGTTTTACATGGTTTGCACTGATTTCAATGGAAGACACCTCTGGTAAAAATGAGTCCATTTTTGATACCTTATGTTATTTTCCTTAGAGCTCTCTAAGAACACTCCTCACATTCAGTTAGTTAGGGGATGGGTGATATCGACAAACTACTCTATTATGGTATTTTCTTTTATGTGATATTGAATTATTGATAAATACAACAGGATAAAGTGAATTTTGATGGAAAATCAATTGAGAAACTGTTGATGAATAAAATAACCTGACGATGTCTGTTTTAAGCTCATCTAGCAAAGAAAATACCTGGCAATTACAGATACTTCATCATTCTGATGCAAATATGTATATATATATATATATATATATATATATATATATATATATATATATTTATATGTGCATACAGTAAATTTATTTATTTGTGATGGCCCACTACAATATTAACAGCCACATATTGAACATCAGACCCGTCTGTGAACAGCCCCTCCTCTCTGTGTACACTGGGAATCACAATATGATGATGATGTACTATTGTTGGCTTTTACCTGCAGAGAAGACAGCTGCAGTTTAATAATGAATCTAAGAAAGCTTAGTTTGGTCACATGTCAACACATTATCATTCCTAACTCCTCAAATACCGACACTTGGTCAGTGGCCCCGGGACCTAAACTAGGACGCTCCAGGTTCCCCTCTACCTTCAGTTAGACCGTAAACTCGTTAAATAGCTTCTTTACAAAGTAAACTTGTCTTCACAGATAAATGGTCTGTACTTGTATAGCGCTTTTCTAGTCTTCTGACCACTCAAAGTGCTTTAACATTACTTGTCATCATTCACCCATTCACACCCATCCGTACACTGATGGCAGGGGTTACCGTGCAAGGAGCCACCTGCCCATCAGGATTAACTGACATTCATACTCCGTCAGACACTGGAGGAACAGCCTGCGGGGGCAAATCCGGGTTTAGTGTCTTGCCCAAGGACACATCGACATCGAGTAGCAGAGCCAGGGATTGAACCACCGATCCTTTGATTGAAGGGCGACCCTGCTCTACCACTGACTCACAGTCATCCCCAAGACAAAAGTCCTGTGTTTGTGTGACCCATCCTACACCCTCCCCACCCCCCATGACCACACATCTGACAGTCCTGTCACACACACAAAACTAAACAGGCGTGAGTGAGAGAATGGGAGCACCTTGGTGGTGGGGCGCACAACGACGCTCAGAGCCAGCTCGTCTCGCCATATGCAACATTAAATAATGCACCACCCCAGCTGGTTAACCTTCTAAACCCCAGACTGCCTTTGGCTCCACATTCGCAGCACGCCAGAAAAGCCCCTGGCAGAGAACAGAGGGACTCATCGATGACCGAGGAGACGCCACAACAATCGGTGCTGCTGAATGTGAGGGATGAACCTGCATTAGTCATTACAGCAGTCCATTGAGAAGCATGAAGATAAGATAAGTCTGTTTTAACCAACAGATTGTGAGCTGGTGAAATTTGTCACCATCAGATACTAAATCTGATGAATATGTTTTTTCTTTCATTATGTCCAGTTTGCCTAAACCTTTTTTTAAAGTTAGTATGTTTTGCATTTTCACCATAATTGGATGATGGTAAAGAAAAATACAAGAAGCATGCAACTAAAGTCCCTGAGTGGAACTCAACGGGGAATCGCTGTTAATGGGCGAATGCGTCTGAAGGCTCGAGGACATCTCGACTGTAAAACATCACGTGACAGAGCACAGACCTGTCAGAATGAAGCACCTATTAGTATAACTGCATCGCATACTAAAAAGGAATATTAATGCCCTAACAGCTGCTGAGTTATCTAACATGTCACTGAGATGAGCTGAATTTGGTGCAGACTGTTGATATGAATAATGTTAGTTATCCCTAAGAGACACATTTACACCATCCCGAAGATAACAAGAGGAAAAAGGAAGAATCCACCCGGCTTGTCCAGATTGTGACTTTAGTGATTCATCATTATTTTGTTCAATACGGAACAAGAAACAAGGAATAAAGCTTTATTGCACTTGGACATTTTAAAGTTGTAATCCTGGAAGCAGCTGGTTATGTGTGATGTGAGAGAGACAAACCCACAGAGAATTGTCACTGAACTCTCTAGTTTCTTTTGGTTTTACAGCCCCAGGTTATTCATTTCTAACTTAGCAACAAAACATAAATACGCCACTTCACACGCAAAAGTCGTGATCTATAAAAACAAATAGACGGCAGAATGTGGGCACCTGTACGCGACCTCTGACCTCATGCGTAGGCACGGGACGCAGAAGCTGAGGTGGTGAATTAAAGCCAGATTGCAGAAAGGACACGTCAGAGGCATCACGACACGTATAATGACTCCTCTCACACAGTTAGTTTAACCTCATAACACAGGTTACTTATGGATCCACTTTATCGTAACCATTGAGTCCAGCAGTGTTATTTGTGGTAGTGAGCCATAACTATTGTATAAAAGATATAAGCCAACTCAAAGCTCAAATCACTCCAATGAACTCACTGTACATTAGCAAGTGATAATATGTCAGTGTTGTGTTTACAGCTCGTTGCACTGCCCCCCAGTGGAACAAAATAAACTGTTATGCTTGTTTAAGGTTTAACTTCGACCAGCGGTCTGAACTCCACCCACTGCATAATTGTGAGAATGCTAAAATGAAAATAAAAAAGGGGGGCAGAGGCTGAGAGGGGGGCTGAGGAAGATGGAGTCGCTCAGTGACTGATTAACTTTCATTTTGTATATAACTTCCATGGTGTAGATCACTCCCAGCCGGTCACTCTATGCCAGCATCGGCCTGGCCTTGACAAGTCGCAGCTGAAGAGGAACTGAACAATATGTCAAATGTTTATGATGGTATTATATCTCTCTCAGATTACAGGCATTCACCACACACCCCAAACGAAGGCAGCATCTCTTATCACGGAAAACAAAATACCTCATGGTCTCTCTATTTCAGTGACACTGGCTCGCTGCCTGGAAACCCAAGAAACATTAGTTCAATTCCCTCAAGAAAGGAGAACAACAGTGATTTTAACAGTCTCAGCTGAGACCTGCAGGAAGGATTCTGCTCTTTTCCCCTTTTCAGACATGAAAGGAAGTTCAAACCCAGGGCATCATCTAACTCCTGCTGGAAATTGTGGCATGATTTAAGTAATTTACTTTACAACAGGGAGCCGAGGAGAGAAGCTATCTGAGAAAAAATGACGTGACTGAAAGGTCAGTAACGGGAAAACAGACTAAAAAGCCAATAACTGGATCCTGCAACGAGCCAAATGAGTTCAAACATAAACATAACTTGTGAGTAGCTATTATGTTATTTTTTTTAAATCCATGGAATAATAGAATCAATCACAACCGTGGCTCACTGTAACACAGAATAACCTTCTGTTCACTCTTCCCCTGACGTCAAGAAACAATTACTTTTAGCCGTAAAGATTCAGAGCCGTTTCCAGCTTTGAGCAACAACTGAATACTGAGTCAGAGCTTTCAGCAGGTTAGCAGCGTTACAGACATCGATTGTGCTGCGAAGGTGAGTCAGTGTCTGAGGTCTCATGCTTTGTGAAATTCTGGTCACCCACTCACTGGCTGTGTGGAGGAGGACCAACGGGCAACCTCAATGGTCAGTGGTTTCAACATGCTGGATTACTGACAGGACTGACGTTTAGTCGTCCTCAAACATGCCTGAGTGACTCAGCACCTGCTGACTTGTGACAGAGTATGTGTGTGTGTGCGTGTGTGTGTGTGTGTGTGTGTGTGTGTGTGTGTGTGTGTGTGTGTGTGTACTTGCTCGGCGTAGTTTGTACTGTCGTACTGTATCTTGCTATCTGTGTCCAGTGAACCTGACCTCTGGTGAGCCCCGCGGAAACATCTGGATTTGCGAAGAGGAGGGTCTGTTGGGGGTCAAGGTCTGTCAGAGCAGCTGTCCAGAGAGGTTCCTGAACATGAACATGAGGATGTGGAAATGTCCCTAGACTACAGCACCAGGGTCCATGTATAAACACGCTCTTCATACAGTATAGATTTATTCTAGCTGGAGGATACTGCAGGTACAATCTATCTACTCGCCTCCCGTCACAGACAAAAATATGTCGCAGCATCTGAAGAAACTTTTAATACACTTCTTCTGAGTCACCTCCTCAAAGCTCTGAAGCTCTGCTCAAAGTTATAAGTACATCTGTCGCAATTATTTGGCACATTTTGGCAGAAAAGTGGATTAAGCTGAGGTGGTTTGAGAAGTTCCTGCAGGTATTTTGACACACTTTTAGCCCTTAGTATCGACTGTAGGACAAACAGACTACAGCGCCTGTTGTTCACAAAGCTAGCTATGTTTCAACCTACAAACTTTGTCTGACCCTTCAGCTATAAAGCCAGTGAGCATTTGATACTAATAAGACAGATTTTTATGAGGATTCATCTCTTTGTATCACCTCGGTTTAAGAGACTAAATTGTGTCCTTAGCATCTTCTATGAACTTTATTTTGACATCATATGGACCGAGAGGAGCCAGACTACACTATATGACCCCGATGAAGGCCCCTATTGAGTGCTGGGTGTGATGATTGCTTGTTTTGTCCCGAAGGGCTGTCACTTTCTCGAGTATGAACAAATTCTAACTTAAATATCATTTGTTTAAATCAATTTGAACGCAACCCACATAGCCGTAAAGCGCCTTACCTTTATCGAACATATTGAATCCAAAATGCTTTCACACGTTACTTCTCAGGTGGTCTGGTACTTATAAAGTAAGAATGTTTCATTTGAACAGGCGATTTCTAATAAAATCCTGTTTGAGCGGTAGTTCTAATAAATAATAAATCTCTGAAGACAAAAATATGAGGCAGTATGATGCTGACATGAAATGGTTGAACAGATCTTTCTGTAAGACGAAGTTTTGCATCTGAATTCTCAGCAGTTTTACCTGATAATGGAGGGTGCTCCCTTAATTAACAACCACCTTTTCAAATGAGGGATAACTGCAAGATGTTCTTAGTGCAAACCTAATTATGTCTTCACTTCATTGCATTTCGTCCTTCCTGAACAAATATGGTATGCTGGTCTACTTCACTGTTAAGACATTCCACGCCGTAGACAAGCACGTCTTGTAAACAAACTCCAGCTGTATATATACTGCAGCAGAGCTGGAAACAGCCACAAACAAGCACACGGTCTTTTTCATGATGAGATGCAGACGGAGAGCGTGGGCCACCTCCAGCCCGGAGTTTCTCCTAGAATAGCAGTGAGGTACACAGTGGATGTCTGAACTGTGGTGTTTTATTCCCTGTTCGCTGCCTCCTCTACCTCGCTGTGCCAGAGGAGCACGGGAACAGAGGTGTGACAGACAGACAGACAGAGGAAGTGTCTGTTTCCTATTATTCACTCCTAAATACCTCCACCTTCCCTTTGTGGGGCAACACAGTCATATCTGCACTCTGCTGGTCACTGGGAAGTTCTCACACATGCTGATGCTGCTGTTTGTGCTAGAAAAGACACAGCCGCCCAATCAGCACTGTCACAGGAGCAAAGGCCCACTAAATCATCTGATGATGGAAATCTGAGGCCTGTTGAATCTCCAGCTATTATAGAACTGTCAAGTTATCAGCTAAGCTTGGAATACCTGACTTTTTTTTTTCTTTTTTTTAATGATATTTCAAAACTATTTATTGTAATTGAAATATATTAAATTGTATCTTTATTTTAAGCAGCCTCATTGGTGGCCCTGCCCAGGTTTCCCACACTCCATTCTGTATATATAGTTCCAAATGGGAAAACGTAGTTAAAGTGACACTCTGAATATTTTCGAAGAAATGAAATAGCCCATTCATTTTATTACTAATGAAAAGTTGAATTCATGAGAAAGAAAATGCACTCTTGTTCAATTCAGTACACTCAGACAGTTGTGACTAATAGGCCCAATACCGAGAGCCCCGGTGGTGAATACACACTGAGACTACCACCTGTGTCTACTTAATACTTGATTGTGAGGCGGGACCCTTCACCAACATGTTAACTGCCCCCTTATGACGTGGCATACAAGGGGGACATAGTTTATACAAAAATATAAACTAAGAAACCAAAAAACACCCATACTGGCTCCAACTCAGCGGTTTTGCTGCTCCAGTCGTACTTGGAACCAGACCTAGCCCCGCTAGCTTACGGCGGCTATTGTTAGCTCATTCCATTCAATTCAATTCAAACTTAGAATTTACACTTTCACGTCGAGCAGGTCGAGACCGTACTCTCTTATTGTTTACCTAACTCAGTTACTGACATGACTGAGTCAGTTCACTGCCTTCGCGGCTCTTTACCACTTGTGTTACTGACCCATTATATTCAGCAGAAGTTACATAGGCTCTCTTTAAACCCAGAGTGTGACCAATCTTTTACTCGAGCTTTAGATGCTAATCAAGTAAAGTGTGTATCTGTATGAACGTAAGAGCTGAAACAATAACTTGATAAATCAGTCAGTCGAGCAGGTAGTATTTTAAGTCATTCTTTTCAAGCAACAGTTTCTTACCTGTGAGAATTTACTGCTTTTCTTCGTCATGTTTGATAGTGACCTGTTTGCTAACCTCTTTTTCCCGGAGGTCTAAGGCTGAGCCACGAGTTCCCAACTCTGTGGGCGTTTAGGTCTCATGTGAGAAATAGAGCCAGGGAGAAGTTTCTCACATGTTGGCTGGGCCATTAACTACTAGACCCAAAGAGAAAAATGTGTCAAGATATGGCAAGACTGAGTGAAGGAGGAGGAAAGAAAGAATGAACCAGTCCCTGGAGGGAGACAGGGAGACGGGGAGAGGGGAAGAGAGCGATGGGGGCTGTGGACCGTATCGTTATTTGGGAGACATTGTTTTGGTTTGGGCAGATGTGGGAGCCTGAAGCAAAGCCACATTCTCAGATGTAGAGACACTTCAGACTCTCAGAGAGGAGGAGGGACGCACATGCGTGTTAAAGCATGCACTCAGTCACACACACATATATATATATATATATATATATATATACATATATACATATATATGTATATATACTGTACATATGCTCACACACGTAATTACTGTCTGCTCATGTGTGTTTGTGTGAGTGTGTGCAGGCTGGAGTGGCCAGTTCAGCTAACAAAGCCTGTTCTGTTACACCCCCGCCCCGTCCTTTATGTGAATATCTCAAGCCTCGTTGGTCTCACTGCCGCTCCTCTAAGCTTCTACTTCAGCCGTACACATGACGTGACTCAGACGGGACCACTATGACACACACACTGTGTGCACTGCGTATGAAGCAGCGTGCTCTCCAGTGTGCAGATCTTATCTGTACAGGCCTGCTTATGCTCTCAGGATCAGATATGGCAGCATGTCAGTCCTCTGTTCTGCTTTCGACTCCAGCACTAAACTCCACTCTGCAGTACATAGCGATGCACCGATCCAACTTTGTCCGTCCCGATATTGATACCTGGGCTTTAAGTATCAGCCCAAATAACCAGTCCCTATCTGATACCAGTGTTTAATAAGCTGTATGCCTCACTGTGTGGAGGAGACTGGAATCAGTCCTTAGCCATCAGTAAGGCTGGACTTAAAACAAGAATAAACAAATAAATACATAGATATAAGTTTGAATTGTTATTTAGTATTAAAATAATAAATGGTACACCAGCAAGTTGGTAAAGAATCTTAAAAAAAAAACGGGAAATACAATTCAAGTGTCAACCTCTTTAGTGAAGCAACAAATTGGTCAAAACTGAATTGAATAGATCAGAAGTTTTGTCACCTGTACCCGGTCCAATTATTTGAGTCGGTCTCGGCCTGCTATTGAGATCGGTGCATCCCTAAAAGTAACTAATGCTAAGTCAAGAGCCACTGCAGGACAACAAAGTAAAGTCGTCAAAGCCTGACTGCTTCTGGTAAAGCAACGTTTTGCAACTCCATTATTCCTGGTTGGATCCTCGAGTCAGTTCAGTGTCTGTCCTCCTCCCAAACATGTGCCCCTCTTTGAAACAGATGCAGCCTAATTATTGAGTGTGCATGCCAGTGGCTAAGACTGTATTTATAATGTTGTGAAATATAGACTAGTAGACTTCTGTGGTTACCTTGATCTGGGTTTTTTCACCTGATCTGGATTTCCCCTCCAAATGTCCCTCACGGACCCCATTCTTCTGTAAGCACGAAGCTTGTTGGAAGTTATGAATCACATGCTTTAAAGTATGGATTCTTCTGATTTATGTTTATTGGACATCAAGATCTCACATGAGTATCCAGATGACGGAGCTCTACAGGTTTCATCAACGTGTGACCTCCAAGCTGCACTGGAGCAGTTCACAGCTGAGTGTGAAGCAGCTGGAATGAGAGTGAGCACCCCCAGTCTGAGACCATGGTGCTCTGCCAGGAAATGGTGGATTAGGAACTGAGTTGTCACCAAAAGTGAAGGACTATAAATATCTCAGTCTTGTTATCTCAGTTAGGGTAAAATGTAGCATCAGGTCAAAAGGCGGATGGGTTCAATGAGGTCAGTAGTAATGGGAGTTAAAGAGGGCGCTAACCATATGGGCCAAGTGCTTCAGGATTCAGTTGTTTTGCACTCCAACCCTCAACTGTGGTCATGAGACTGAAAGAATACAATCATTGATTCAAGAAACAGACTGGGAATTAAGTGTGTAGCACTTAGTGGGATCTGTTGGCATAAATGGAATTAATGAATATGTTTTATTTAGTGTATGATCACCATTTACATCTACACATAGAGCGGGTCCTCATCAGGTAGCCGGCCACCATGTTTCTACATTAGCCAAGAATGGACAAACCAAACACTGGCTCTAGATAGGGCCATTCACGGCCATGGTAGTTACACACGCATGGCAGAAAGATTTCTATGTATCTTACCAGTTTGAATCACAAATTGCAAAAGACCCTCTGTCCAAATCCAAGGGCTTGGTTTAACATCTGGTGGAAAATCAAAACTTTTAAGGTAGGGCTGATCCTAAGCAAAACATCACTTAAATCTGCCTCCTCCACCAGTGATCAAGTACTCAAGCAGCTATATTTGAACACCCTTTATCATTTTTCAGAGTAAACCAATTAATTCAGAATCCAAGATTCAGATTTTATCTTATTTAAATACGCTGATGATACGGCTCTCTACCTGAACCGAACACTGCAGGGGAAAGTCTGTATTTTAATCATTCAACGCCCCTCCAGAACTGGTGTCAGTCGAGTGCTCTTGAGATAAACACTAGTAAAACCAATGAATGGTCATATCCAGTACTGGTGCAACGGATCATAAAACTCAAGGTTCAGATCGGATCATGGATAAAAAAAAAGGGAGCAAATATAGCTTTTAGAGATCCCCGATCATGATTATTTGTTGCCAATACCAGTTGCTGATCATTGCTGATCCATATTGGCAGACACAGATGGTTTTCTGTTGTTTTGTTATAGCAGCTGGTCCGGACTTGGGACACTGTCCCAAAAATCCTTTCAACCGCTCTGAAGTCAGTGCAAACCATCAACAACTCCAATTGGTATCCTTTCACTTTGTTATAGTCATTTAACATTGTTGTGTTTTTTGCATAAAAACACAAAATTCAAATGATTAGAAAATAAAAAAATATATTTTTATTGATAGAAAAATATTGTCATTAGTAATTTTACTGGTATATTTTAAGCTGTGTAGAGCTAGTGTTAGGAAGTTAATCAGGTCACAATTCATCTCCGATATCTATTTTATATTACTGTTAAAACATCTCCTTTAAACAACTGGTTTTATTCAAGTTTGTCACCAACACTACATTTTACAAGATTACATGTGAACACATCACATGTGAACACATCACATGGTAACGTTTTAATTTACATTCGCCCAATTTCCACAGAACAGAGCCTGAACGTGTCATAATGTAACTGAGACAAAGTACTGTATATAGCCACTTTAATTCTATAGATTGTGTTTTTAAAGAAGAGGTTACACCTACTCAGGAAGCTTAACGACTTTATATATATATATAAAATATATTCCTGAAATGGTGAACAAAAATGTTATCTTGGTCACTTGGTATCGACACTTGAATATCAAATGTAAACGGAAATTATGGGTGGTTAACATGGCCAGTAAAGTTAAAGGGAAACCATTGAATACCAAAAAGAAATTTCTTGACCTAACAAGCGACTCATCCCATCCATTGTACCCACAGTGTGAACAGCTTCCCTCAGGAAGGTGCTTTAGGTTGCCATGAGCCACCGACAAGAAATCATTTGTCCCAACCACAGTTATGGAATAGGGGAAATGTACAGTTCATCACACAGGGCCAACCTCTCACACCACCCTCATTGAATTTTCTCTTTGTACTATTTGTAATAAGCCTACTGAACTAGATTTGATTGCAAATGATTGAGCTATAAGCTCTCCCAAGGTTTTTACTGATTCTTACTACTTTTTTTGTGGTGAAGCTAAAGACAATAAAGTTTCCAACTAACTATTCTAACATGACCACATGATTCCTGGAAGTGCCCTTACACTTAACATCAGACCACACATCAAAGATGGGAGACACACACTTAATACACTCACTATCACCAACACCACTTCAGCCATTTGGCCGTTTTCCGAAACTCACCGGCGGTCTTCAGTGTATATGGGTGATTCATACTAAGAGCAGAACTGATGGATCATTGTTGCCCCTTTCAACCGTATTTGAGTCCAGTGATCCCTGAAAGTTAAGATTTACAGAGCTCTATGGAGGAGTATTTTAATAGACTTTGGCCAAAGTCCACTGGTATGAAGGAAAAAAAGGGAAAATGAGGCCCAAGTTGAAAATAACTGTAATTACTCTTAAACTGAGCTAATGTTTTTCAAGCTATAACTCAAAATAGCTACACTGGTGTAAACTAGGACCAAAGAGATTTAGGTCTGAAATAGTTCTCTCTGCCACCATAACCTAAATTTGGTAACAAATTGACCTCATTATATTAATCATGCAGACTTTAAAGGTTCCTAAATTGACTTGCTGCCATAAAACACCAGTCTTTCTGTGTGAAAACCTGAAACATATTCTTCAATTTTGAATCAAACAACAGATTGCGTCATTCAGCTGATATTTCACAGGGCCGCACGCTTACGTTCCATGAGAAGAAATGACTGTATTTTGAAATGACGTCAGCACAGGAGGTGGTGTTACTTTTCCAGCGAGCAGGGGAAGCACCTGGCTGAGTGCTGGAGGCTCTACAGCAGTGGTCTGACCCCTGGCATTCCACTACAGGGATTATGCCAGGTTAAATCACCATCCAAAAGTCTGCTAGAAGCCCTACAGTTTCATAATAAACACAGCTGACGCTCTACCAGGAGAAGCATACGGGAGACAAAGTGGTTCTCTTATCATTTACAGTTAATGGTGCTGTAGTGCTTACAGTAGTTCCCTTGCTACAGAGCGACATAATGGCCCATGGCAATTCACACGTAAGAGAAACAATACATGATGCTAAAAATAATCGTAATATTTTGAGCCCAACATTAAAATGAGGGAAATTTACTTCGAATGAGTGACCTTTTCAAGTGGATGAAGGAAGTCCCACTTTACTGTACAGTACCTGGCAAACTGCCCTCAACATATTTCATCCACATGAAGTCAGGGGGTCTCCCTGCAGGTGGCCCCTGGCAGACTCGGCTGCAGGGCTTCTATTACGCGTTAACTGCCCATGTTGATATTTCAACACTTGTAGCGGAGTTCTGATTTGTCATGGGAATGTCATATTTAGCCTACACAATGGTGTGCAACTGCCCTCTGATCAGTCGTTAAAGGCTATAACCCAGTGTGTGTCACCAATGAATTAAACACGACACCAGCAGCTGATGCAATGCCTATTGAGAATCTCTGCAGTCCATGTTTATATGGAAACCAGGGCTGCAGGTGTCTCCATTATCAGTCAATCTTTCTTTTTCCAATTAATCATTGGGTGTGTGTGTCAGGAAAATCGACAGCATCGCCTCAATATGAAAATATATGCTGAATGAGACAAAAACAGACGAGTCCTTCTCCCCACAGCGGTCAGGCAGCATTCGACTGCAGATAAAGCAATAACCAACGATGGTGTTAGTATCCTGTCTATTGTTAAATCATATGTCTTCACGTGTTCATTTCCCTCGGTCTGTTGTGCCTGCTCTGTGAAAATCAGCCTAACCATGGAGCCTTGCATTTGGATTACAGATACAGTATGTGTGATATTAATTTTGTCTTATTGACAAAATGCCCGTATTGCAGTGCCTAAACTTTTACATTAATGGCTAATGAGCACGAATGTTTACATTTTTTACAAGTATTTTATTTTAGTTTTTCCAGCTGTATCAAACCGTGATCCCAAAACCGAGATACTTTAATAACCATTAATTTTGTGTACCGTTCGTAATATTCGTACTTAGAAAGTCAAACATGTGACTTTGTGTCTCATAATTTGATTATTTTGACTTAGTATTTGAGGTTTAGTTAAATGTATGACTTGGTCATGAGTTCTGATTTAGCATGTCACTCTTTTGAGTAAAATAAATCAATAAATCCATCAATAATCAAGATTTTGACTCAGTAGCACATTGTATTTACTACATTTTTATTATCATTAACTTTTCTATTTATTCCCTGGCAGGACTGGGCTTCGATTGAAAACCTAAATGCCTCCTTCCAGACAACATTTATGTTTGCAGCTAATGCAGACCAGTCTTAATACATATTTTGGATTAAGTCGTCCAGTGAATTAAGTCCATGAAAATCCATTTATGAGTGTCAGAAAAACAAGCTAGTAAGGTGTAAAAGTCCAGCCGTTTGACATGCGTCACAACTGAAGTGTGCCTTAATACGATGGAGCTAGAAGGTGGAGCTCAGTAATGAGACATTACTCCATGGAATGATGGAGCAACAAGAGCAACAACACCGAGCCCGACTCGGCCTGGAAGCAGTGATGACAGCCCCAAACGCTGCTGGATGGCGGGCATTCTTTTCAAGCTAAAAGGTTGATTGATTGAATGAGTCCATTCATTTGCTGATAAAAGCTTGTAGACATTAAAACATTTGTATCTGTTGTGGACATCATGTTCCTCAGAAAGAGAAAGCAGGCAGAAAGTCCCCGATGGCTTTCAGCTGCTGCTCTGACTCCTTTTTGCTCCTCATTAGGTGAACAGTGAGCGCTAAGAGGCCAAACACTGATATGACTCACTGTCATTATGAGGCCTGATGCTCAGCTGCATGGTGGTCATAATTACTGGAGTGGATGAGAGAACCTTTCATACAGTCCAGTTCCCAATACTCGCACTCATTCTATGTCTGATGACCTCATACATACGTATAGGTGGGTGGACTAGCCAAAAGCTGTATTCAAGTAATAGTACTGTTACTTTGAAAATACAAGTCGCCAAGTTCAAGTCAAAGTAGTCATCAAAATAACTACTTTAGAAAGAGTACAAAGGTATTTACTGAAAAGATTACTAGAGCAGCGAGTAACTTAAGAAAAACAAGTCTTTTATTAGATGACTGGAATTATTATTATTATGAGTAGTTTTGTAATTCCGCTTCCATCACTACAACCTTTAGCTTAGTGGTGACGTGAAGTCATGTGACCGTAGTGTATTTTTATTATTGTCTAACCAAGTGTTTCTCATGAATTACAAGAGACTGTGGCAGCTCGCCCAAGTCTATTTTGAACTGCCACAGTTTCATAATGAACCAAAAATATTTGGACACTCAACGGGTGGGCTGGCTGGCTTCCTCCAGGTGCATTTCCTCCGCAGCGGTACTTCAGCTCAGAAGGTGAAGGCGGCCCTTGTATTGCGGCCGTGTCAGCTTTACAGCACCCCGCCTGCACCTCGCCGCTTCCCGGGGCCCTGAACTTAGTGCTCACTGCGCCGTCTCTTCCTGCGGGGACTGACGGAGCCCCCTGTCCTCAGTGCGCCGTCACCATTCATATTTATACAACCAATTTGTTTACGAATCAATTATTTACTTGAGCGTAGTGTAAAAATACAAGTAAATGGTAAATGTACTGTACTTGTATAGATCTTTTCTAGTCTTCCGACCACTCAAAGCTCCTTAGCACTACTTATCATCATTCAACCATTCACACCCATTCATACACTGATGGCAGGGGCTACTATGCAAGGTGCCCCTTGCCCATCAGGACTCTATCTAATCGTTCATACACCGGAGGAACAGCTACAGGAGCAATTTGGGGTTAAGTGTCTTGCAGGACGATTGAAGGACGACCGTGCTCGACCACTGACGCACAGTAGTAGTGTTACAAGTAGTCCTGCTTTCAAAAAGATACTTTTGCTCTCAAAGGTCACCAGATTGACGCATTATAATGTACAAAATGTTCTTCTGTGATGTCAGGAAGTAAATATACAGAGTGGCCACATGTTACAGTGTCCTAGGTCCCTTTTCCCATCACAGACACAGATCACATCCAGGTCTCTCCAATCACATGAAGACAATACGATTAGAGAGGTGGACGAATCTGTCTCTTGTCTTTCTGAAAGTGTCTCTTATCAGATGAATCATTCAGGCTGCATAGGAGATGATGGTGTGATGTTCTAATATGAATTACCTGTTAAATACAGGTGTGTTGACTTCTTCACTTTGTCCTGAGCTAGACCATCTGTGGTTGGTACACGATATCAGTCCACATGAAATAAAAGCAGTTAGTCTTTTCTTTTCCTCTCTACTTTTCTGTCTCTCTTCAGTCTCCACAAAGCCTGACTAGTTAAATGTACACCGTTAGCTTGAATGTTTACAGCACGACAGAAGGCAGTAGAAGTAGTTTTGTAGCATCATATACGGTGTGTATTATTGTATTAACTTATCAGCAATGATCCAACGGTCAGCACGGTTCTCTGAAGTACTGACTTCAGACCAGCGTTCCCAACCAGAGCCCGTCGGTAAGCATGAGCTGATGGTGCTGTTTAAAGCCGTAACGTTAACGCGATGCTTTGAACACAGTCATGTGGAGGCGTGGCAGCAGCAGGATAACAGAGCGCCAGCAGACCTGGGACCAGCTCATGAATCATAAAATAATAAATAAACAAAAGGGGCGCAATGTAGGGCTTGGTGATATGGAGAAAATGTTTCTTGACGAAATATCTCAATATCAATATTGTTGGGTTGACTATTAGTGCTTTCACAAAATATTTACACAATGAGATTTTGAATAAATAGTCATCAGTAATGTGGACACAATGACTAAGTGACTACGTTTAAAACCAAGAAAAGACCAGACTTAAGCCATATTAGAATATTATGATATCCAAAATCTAAAACAACATCTAGTCTCATATCACAATAACAATTATAATATCAATATGTTGTCCAGTCCAAGTTCGATGAATCCATCCAAACGTACATTCTATTAACGCTGCTGAAGCTCACTAATGACCACTTTGGATCTTGTTTCCTTAATGTGAACACAAACTGAAGTGCAAAAAGGACGAGTTGTGGTTTTAGCCACGCGCAGTGAGTCTTTATGCTAAGATAGGCTAAAGATGTATCTCAAGGTTTGACGGGTTAAACCCCACAGGTTAGCAGAACTTTGAAGATAAAACAAAGGTGAGCAGTGAAAGTATCATCTAAAGTTTAAACTGTCTGCTAACTGACACAAAGAGTTCCTGTGCAATGAGGGATTATCACCAACACAGCTTGAGACAGTCAAAATACTCTGGAGAGGAAAATGTTGCCTTCAAGTGATGAAAAGATGTTCATGCCAAAAAAAAACAAATGTGTTTAAAAGTTGTACTAAAGTGGAAATGTCCTGTAAAATGAGATGATGTAACTTGTCAAATCATGATAAATGGATCCATGCTTGTATTGCACTTTTCTAGTCTTCCAACCACTCAAAGCACTTTAACACTACATGACATCATTCATACACTGATGGGAGGGGCTAAGGTGCCACCTGCCCATCAGGAGTAGCTCATACACTGTAGGTACAGCTACGGGAGCAATTTGGGGTTTAGTGTCTTGCCCAAGGAGACATCGACATGGGCTAGCGCAGCCGGGGAGCGAACCACCGAACGACGACCCTGCTCACCACTAAGCCACAGTCGCCCATAAACGCTACAACATAGTGGAACAGGAAGTTATAAAGTTGGAAGACTAACTGAGAAATGACAGTTTATCTGCAATAAAGTTTGCTAGCATTACCCATCATAAAATAACAGGCATACGTTGTAAGTATGAATTCAAATTTCGGTTTTGAAGAGGAAAAACGTGTTGGTCAACGTGTGGTGTGACGCACCAGCAGCAACAGGTTGTGAATGATTCATACTGCTCAGAAGAATGGAGCTGTTTGTAGAACTAAGCCACAACACTGAGGATGACAACAGGGACAGATCAAAGCTGCATTGTTCACGATGCCAGTTATACAAATCCCTGTCTGGGTGATTAATGCATCATCCTCCGTTTATGATCATCTACGATTATGAACATAACGCTGTGGTGATGATTTCCTTACAGCGCCCCGCTGGACTTCAGTAAAGTACCAGAATGAAGAAAATAGAGAAGTATTTCTTTGTTTCACAATTAGTTGTGCCATCCTCCACCCGATGCCTCATCAACCTCCCCCCGACGCTCAAGGGGAACTGAGGAAACCTCCACTTTCATTCTGTGTGACTGAGCCCACGTCCAGTAGGAGGTGAAGCTCTTCGTTCCAGATTAACCGCTGTAATATTTCCTGATAGCCACCCGTCACTGTTCTATCTGAACCGACCCGTCACTGTTCTATCTGAACTGACCCGTCACTGTTCTATCTGAACCGACCCATCACTGTTCTATGTGTACCGACCCATCACTGTTCTATGTGTGCCGACCCGTCACTGTTCTATTTGAACCGATCCGTCACTGTTCTATCTGAACCGACCCGTCACTGTTCTATGTGTACCGACCCGTCACTGTTCTATCTGAACCGACCCATCACTGTTCTATGTGTACCGACCTGTCACTGTTATATCTGAACCGACCCATCACTGTTCTATGTGTGCTGACCCGTCACTGTTATATCTGAACCGACCCATCACTGTTCTATGTGTACCGACCCATCACTGTTCTATGTGTACCGACCCATCACTGTTATATCTGTACCGACCCATCACTGTTCTATCTGTACCAACTCATCACTGTTCTATCTGTACCGACTCGTCACTGTTCTATCTGCACTGACCCATCATGTATCAGCATCTCTGTTGACAGATATGCAAGAAGAAATTGCATGGGAGCATTTTTCTGTACATTAAAATGTTCTCAATTCAAGTGTAAGAAAGTAGTTTGAGAAACATTCTATTAAATCAAGGTCCTTTTACAATTTTTTCAGAGCTTTCATTTGCTTATTAATTCAGTGGATGTTGTAGAAAGCTAAACAGTTTATTTTAATTTTATTTTTATCAAACTATTTCCACTTTGAATAGATTTTTTGGTTTTACATGTTTGCAATACTATTTAGAACCGCCTCATTTGTATTCCTGCCATTTACTGTTCAAAATGAACTGTTGTCTCCATTGTTTCCGGCTTCCTTGGTAATGAAGTTTATTGTTCAACTGTGGAACATCTTTACTCCCACATCTTTATCACACAATGTTTAATTATGTTAAGAGATTGAATGTTGGCTGATTACTCTTCAAGTAAGTTTCAACATCAGTATCTGCCATACAATCGTTTAGCGTAGCACAAAGAGTGGGAATAGGAGAACCAGCTAGCCTTTGGTACACTCGGTCCAGTTCTATAATCCAAGCTGTGACTTCCTCGGACCAGTTCAGACGAGTACGAGGTGGGACTTTAACATATGAATAGAGACGTCTGCCTGGTGAAACAGGGAGGTGATGGTGCAACACTGACCCAACAAAACACAATGAGCTGCCACTCCCAATCCTCTCCCCGGCTCCTCCATCACTGTGTCACTCAGCGGTTCTGCTTGTTTTCAGGCGGTTCCACTTGAGAGCAGAGAAAACCGTGGAGAGCGTCGGGAAAGCTGGTTCTCGGCGAGCGCCGAGGCCTGAACCCACAGCACCACAAACATCCGACACGATCTGCAGTTTCACATGAAAGTGAGGAGAATCTATCTGCGATAACTCGCCCCACATCAGATAAGCATGTTGCTGTTGCTTAATTCAGCCTAGCTTAAGGGCTGAGCCGTTATCTAGCTTAGCATCAGTTTTAGAAAGAAAGGGCCAAGCCCACATGGAGATCAAAACCAGACCTCAGACTTGTTCATCTACTCTGTCATCTCATGCGTGTCCTCTCCATTAGGGCTGCAACGCACACACATTTGTTACTATCTATTAATATGAGTGTGACGTTGGAGCTTGGAGGCAGCAGTTTGTGAATGCACTGTGAATGTTCATCACTTATTCCAGAGCTCAGCCTCACTGATGATGGATTTGGAGGCTGATATAGATGTTGAGTTTTTTTAAATTTTTTTTATTGTATTTGAGATGACAATACATAGCGAGCGGAACATTCTGAAGTTAAAAAAATGAACCGCAGTCTCTTAGTGGCTCACAATAAAACCAATAAGATCTTCTTCAAAATGTCTTATTTTGTCCGACCGAGTATTCAATTCCCAGCTCAATAAATCAGGGAAATTTCACTGAGGAAGACTGGAACCCGTTTTCTTTTACCAGACAGGTCAGAGGTCACGCTGTAGAACAGATGTCCCCTGAAAGTTCAGATTCTGTCTTAGAACTCTTCAGCAGGGTGGGTGTGTGATGAAACTGCCCTCAGACAGCAGTCCCCCACATCCCCACCCCTCCGCTGCCACACCCGTCCACTCCATTCCTGAAACTGGTTTTAGGCAAGACAAGAGACCCGTCTGCTGCTGCTCAATGTTCATGTGATCCCATCGAAATCAGCACAAGCCCAGAATCCAGAAGGAGAGGGCGCGGGGGAGGCTGACCATGCAGCATGCCCCGTGCATTCACCCGCACAGAGAGGAGACCTGAGGATTTCACTGGAATGTGTGTGGAATGAGGAAGTGTGCAGCCACTGGGCCGCTGAGCCAGACAGACAGAGAGCTGAGTGCTGGGAAGGTTAGAGTTAATCTGATCAGCACAGCACGGGGACCCGTTTATTAGCCTGTCAATGCGCTCTTTATCTTCAGGTGTGTGTGTGTGTGTGTGTGTGTGTGTGTGTGTGTGTGTGTGTGTGTGTGTCTTCTTACAACCTCCTACCCGTGTCACTTTGAGTGTGTGTAGGTGTATGTGCGTGTGCGTGTGCGTGTGTGTGTGCGTGTGTGTGTGCGTGTGAGAGAGAGATAAAATACAAAGAATACAAAATACTGCTTGTCATAAGATAATAAATTATAAAAAAAAGTCAACGTCACCATAGCCATTAAGATCAAACTTAGACTTGCGTTTATTCCCAACAAGTAATAAGAAGAATGTTTTCTTGTTTTCTTACCTCGAGGACCTGGACGTAACTGGAGGGGAACCATCCTCTGGCTCCATCCCGCTCTCCCTCCCACCAGCCTCCGGGCAGAGCCTGGACCACCTTCATGATGTCCCCGGCATCGAAGCTCAGTCCCTGCTGGTGCTGCTCCCCGCTGAACGGGTACAAACTTCTGCAGTACGATCCAGACATCGCCAGCGCGACTTATCTCTCGCTCCTTCTCTCTCTCACGCGCAGTGATGATGATGACACTCCGCTCCTCTGAACAAAAAAAAAAACAAACCAAACTTTGTGTCTGAAGTGAAAGTGTGAGTCCGGGTCCCGGGGCTGGTCTCAGCGCGGTGAAACTTGAGTGAAACTGGTGAACAGGTTCTCCTCCTGCGCGCTCTGCTCCTCCAGCCCGCACTCTGTCCGCTACAAGCAGCGTCAAGCCGCACGGAGCGAGAGGGGCGGAAAACGGATGTCTCGTAAATTTCACTTCAAAATAAAAGCACAACGTGTTTTAAAGTTGGCGGCCGGGGAAAGCTATATTGTTTAGATTTTTCCATCTTTCTGAGGAGATCCTGAAGAGAGAAAAATGGTGCGCCGACCTTTAGATTTGTTCGTTTTGGTTAATTTTGCCAAAGCAAGTTTTCAATGACAAGAATTCACTTTTATGCTCAACATTTGAAGGTATTTTCAGAAGACTACTACTAGATACTACTCCTGCTAGATATTACTACTAGATAGTAGCCTACTAGGCTCCAATAAAATATCTGTCAGTGTGTCACACAGTTACAACCTGCCTACCAGTGTATTGATTGCGCTACATAAATATATACTCTAGCTAACTATGAATTACAGTATCATAATTATCATGAAGAAGAACTGACAGCTCCCATTATATATATATATAAATATATCTATATATATATATATCTATATATATATATATATATATATATCTATATATATATATATAGATATATATATATTCTTGGCATGCTTTTTAAGTTTTAGTGTGTAAGATTTTACCGGAAGTTCTGTCTGTTATTATAGTGGACATAACTTGCAATTGTTGGAATCTGCAGCTCCCCTCCAGCTCTTCTTTACTTTATCATACTCATTTTATATGATGATGATGATGATAATAATGATGATGATGATGATGATGATGATGATGATTTAATGTCGCTCTCATGGCCTCATTTATATTAGTACAAGTTATTATGCTGTTCATCTAATCTTGGTTTATTTATTCAGTTGTTTGTTATTTTAATTTCTTTTTTTGGTTAAATTATTTATGAGGGCCTCTGTGACTGTTTTTTTTTTTACTGCATTTGGGATATAAAACAATGATGATGATGATGATGATGATATAATCTAGTTTGTCAAACAGAACTAATTCACAGACTAAAGTAAGGGTGAAATAATCCCACACTGCTCTCTTTGAAGCCTTTGTTGTCATGTTATTTAACAAGTGAAGACTCGTTGATGGAATCTCATTTTGTTATCTTGTTCAAACATTCCATTTCAAGTGAAGCAGCTTTGAGCCAAAGTTGACTTGAAATGTAACAAGATTTTTTCCCAACACACACAAAAGCTCAAGAGTTCCTTATTTGCCCTGTTTCTTGGTATCATGACACACCACTGTTTATTCATGACGACCAATTCAAGCCGCAGAGAGACATCACAAATCGGTGCATTAATGTGGCTGCAACTCAATTAAATTTTATTTTATATCGCCCAAAATCACAAATTACAAATTAGCCTCAGAGGGCTTTACAATCTGTACAAATACGACATCCTCTGTCCCGGGACCTCACATCGGTTCAGGAAAAACTCCCCCAAAAAACCCTTTGCAACAAGGCTCAAATACTGATTGGATGGAATCAATAAGAGCAATAACAACATGATGGTGTCTTACATCTTATCAAAATGACCACAAGGTGAAGCTATCATCTTTCACCAAACCATAGTTAAAGAAACCGTCATTATTTTTCTTTCTGGCATGAGAGACATCATTTTGAAAATGAATGCACTGAAACCAGGAGTCAAAACCATTGAATGAACTTTCACAATGTGATTCTTAAAAAATATACATTTATTTTAATCTGAATCTCTGGAGTACACTTCAACACGCGTCTTGAATATTTAGCGGTGTTGATTTTTTGAAATTATGAAGTCATGAATACTATTTGTCCTCCCAAATTCCTTTGAATCAGAAAAAAATAGCACACAGATAAATAATCATAACTTACATTGCGTTTTGTTTTGAGTGTGAGCCCCGTGGTGACATTTTGTTGACAAGAAGCATCAGAGTGATGCAGACGATGGCGTGCTGTACACAGCGAGGGAGCTTCTCACACATTCTGTCTTTGTCGTCTGAGCAATCGGCTTTCAAGAATCAAGTCTTTATCATTATTGATTCCTTTTTTACGTTTCCTTCATCAGGAAAGACAACCTGTAATTCCTTAAAATGGGGTTATTTGACAAAGTGTCATACTCGTGACTTTTATTCTGCTTGTCACCCAGATTATTGCCATTACTGGCCCTGCCACACTGAAGGGTATTCAGAATGGTTGGTTGAAATGATCCAATATCATCACATCCAGTCAAGGCAGGAACAGCCACATAGTCAAATTAAATGTGCATCATACTTTTCCTCTTTTAACTGCATATCTAAATGAGTGTTTCCTGTTTTTTAAGGAGTTTGACCTTTGTTCAACATGGACACTGACTTCATTCTGGAGCAAGTTCTCCACGTGAGGCCGTTCTCTTTCTCCGCTACAGAGCAGAGGTCAGTCTCCTCACTGGGAATGTAAAGATGCATTGTTCATATTGAAGCGCAGGTTACAGATGGCGTCTCTGGGTCAGCTGATACAAACTGTTCACTGACTCTGTCGGGGAGAAGATGGTCATGAGGCAGTTTATGCTCATGAAGCTGCAGCATCAAGTTCCCATTTATTTATCTGCTAAAGATATGAAAGACTGGCTCCTGGCTGGAAGAAGCTTCCTGGAAGAGTGAGTCCACCAGGACATATTAGATTAAAGCTCACTGCAAATGCACAGAGATTAGACAACATGCATGGATGACGACATCTTCTTGTCCTTTAAGGTTCCAGGAAGTAGCAAACCAGCTTCTTGTGGCTGAACAGATAAATACAACATACTGAAGGAGACATAGGGCATATTAAAGTACATTTAAAGCTAGTCTGTAACTAGTCTGCCCCCGAAGCAGGCACCACTGTGTATTAATTGGCAATTACACATTACATCTTAGCATGCTGTCAAACAGCAGCCCAAATAGAGAGGAGTCATAAAGTCAGTAAAAAGACAAAGTAATGCTCTTATTTTCTCATGGGTTAGCTGACATTAGCTCACAGCTATACCATAATCTACCAGTCATACCAGACCAGGTGAGGCTCCAGCAGCAACACGCCTGAGAGCAATGGCAAAAGCCAGAGTGCATTTTATTGCTTATGAATCCAACCTTTAATTTGAATGTCTCATTTCTTCTGTCAAAACGTACATCGTCCCACTTTAAAGCCACTACTGTACGCACACAGTGGGACAGTCAACAGGTTATTTGGTGGTAGGATTTTTTTCAAATGGCTACAACGACATCATTTTTTGTTTGTAGAAAAATGAGCTAATGCTACTGTTGGCATGCACTGCTGGCAGCGTCGTTGTTCATATTAGCAGAGGGCCTTTAAATGTGTAACTCCATCTACAGTCAGAAACCCTTTACTGTGCAGGTGGCATGCTGCACTGCAATGTAGAGCGGAGAGAAGAGAACAGACGAGCTGCATAGATAAGTAGAGGTGATAAAAAGTAACATTTAGGGGAAAAATATGACTGGAATACAACATACATTATAAACAGCTACCATATAAAAACAAAGCATAAATAGTACCTATAACATGTCCCTAAATTCCAACTTAAAAATGTTTTAAAAGATCATTTTTCCTATAAATGTTAAATATACAGCCATGCTTATTTATATTCATAATGATGATACCTAGAATACCTGAGTATTTGAACTATGACTTATTTGATATACTAGTAAAGTGGATGCTCAGTGTTATAAGGTTAACTGTGCAGTGATGTATGCAGGCCTGGACGTCAGCGAGCCGCCTCTGGCTACATCAGATGGAGCAAGAGCTCCAAGAGAAACACCTTTCGATGCTGCTCAGAAGAAAAGTAAAGATAAAACACTTTCTGAGCCGCTGTAAACCATTAACATCATACAGTCACTCACTCTTCTCTCTTTCTCCTCCAACCATATGAAGATCCCACTGGAGGGCCTTCAAATGTTTCTCGCAGTCATCAGGATGTTGAAACCTTTCTGTGTCCAACAAGCTGCTCACCTCTTTTTTACTGGCTCCCACACCAGCAAGCGTTCCAAAGCAGCACTGCTCACCACGCTTCAGAAGGCCCCCGCACCTTTAGTGAAGCAGGTGGTGGAAACGGCTTTGTGGTTCCTCCTGGATGAACCGGGGCCTCTTGTTGAGGGTTGAGGTCAGGAGTTCCCAGACTCGGGGTGCCGCCGTGAGCAGGGACGGGGCTGAGGCTGCCAGCTAACAGACTGGCAAACAGCTGGCGGACGCAGCAGCTACTCGCTTCAGTCTGCGTACGTGGTTTACTGGAGCTCGCCTCCTGTGTATGTGCACATCAGTGACCCGGGACATGGTCGGAGTCGTTTACAAGAGATTTGTTGCTCCAAAACCTTCCACCTCATGGACTTTGATGAAAGCTTGGTCACAGCTTGAGAGAGCGTCGTCTGTGCCATCCAGGACATGGACCACAGACCACACTGTGCTGCGTATAACTGGGCTCTTCATCAGCTCGTTACTGAGAAGGACCCCATGGTAAACCCCATGGAAATCCCATTTTTCTGCCTTGTTGAAAGGTTTTTTTTTGGGGGAGTTTTTCCTGATCCGATGTGAGGTCCTGGGACAGAGGATGTCGTTGCGTACAGATTGTAAAGCCCTCTGAGGCAAATTTGTAATTTGTGATTTTGGGCTGTACAAAAATAAATTGAAAATTGAATTGAATTGAATTTGATTTACTTTATTTACCGAAAAGATTAAAGTCGCTCCAATCAGCATGTTGGTATTGACAGTGGATCAAATGAGTATGAATAATATGACAGGTGCTGCTCGTAGTGATGGACCCACAGAGGAATAGATAATAACATGAACAGACTCTCTGAGGTCCCTTTAGCCTCTTTCACTTTACTGTTGTGGTTCAGTCTCTCGACTCTCATCACCTTTGTTTAACCATTAGGCAGCTGTTTTCAGCAAGAACTGTGACAGACAAAGATAGCAATCAGCTGCTGAACTTGGTGGAGCATTCTGCAGCTAAAGAGCGCCTCAGCAGGCGAACACACGACTCCAACCGAATGTGAGTGTTGCTCCATGTCTGCTGGATGTGTAAACACAGTAAGAAGCTGTTTGCTAGCATGTGAGCCATATCAACTCTCCTCCAGGTGTGTCTGCAAACACCACCGCTGTATTGAGTGATTGAATGAATACAACCCACAATTGGCTAACCCCCGCCCCCGTCTGGACACCAATGGCCTCCAAAAAAGGGTGGGGGAGTTTGGAGATTCACTCAGCTGTGTTATCACTAGTGGCCTCTACCAGCCAGGGGCCAATTAAGAGCAGTGAGTGAGGAGTCAGCAGGCAGTTAATGACAGCTAATGACAGTATAAAACAGGCAAAACAAGGTGTTTTGAGAAAGTGATTCTTTCCAAATATTTTGCCCTGCTGCTCCGTAGTGAGTGAAACTAGACCTGATCTGTAATCATCTCAAAATACTCCAATAAAGTCTGGTGTCACTAGTGCATTTTCAAAGTGAAGACCATGAAGATTCCCTGTGGAGAAGAAGTCACTTTGCCTTCAAAAGAAATATAGAGCACAAATCAAATTCCACCCTATGACAAATGACACGAGAATTTTTTTTTCCAGGTGTGTGATTAAATTCTCTGAACAAGCTGAACTCTCTTTTGGCTCTTTCTCCCTCCGTGCTTCTTCTCTTGTCCGGGGGAGCCACCTAGCGGCTGTCCTAGTACTACAGATGATACCAGAACCCTGGGTGAGCTGAAGCACAGTGAGAATGATGGAGATATGAGAAATATCTGGTTTGAATTGAATGGATTCGTTTTATAGTCTTACTAAGAGTCACCTGATCATTAAAACTGTAGAAAATATGAAAGGACATATGCATTAGATTTACAGCCCAAAGTGGATTTTAAACATACACAGGTGTCAATAAATCAACTCTTTGTAGTTGTGGTCAACTAGTGTAGATGCTACATTCATTATAAGTTATGTAATATTCTGACATTCCTCACACTGTAAATCTTCCACAGGTTGTTAAAAGAAAACACACTCTTTTACACAGTGATGGGGACACAACAGTGACCTCTATGGGTTGAAATACTTCTGAGCCTCTGTCCTTGTTTTATCACTTGGAGGGAGATGGGTCTCATGCTAGACTTCTGTATTTGTTGAAGTTCCCTCTGTGTTTAACACAATTCAACTAAATATTTGGACCAGTAGGCTTTTAGAACAATTTCACTCAAGTAACCTTCTGGGACTCTTGACTATTTAACTAATAGGACACAAAGAGTGAGGGTAAATTATATTCTGTTTCATCTACTGCAAACCAAATATACCTCTGGTAATAAAGTAACCTGAACCAGACACTGCTTATATTCCACACTAAAAAGGTTTAAAAATGGTCGTGGAACAATGTATTTCTGGAACATTGGTTTTGGAGACCCATGTGAACTTATTTACATTTCTGTTAAATTGAGTAAAACATCAACACGTATCAGCTGTTACAGAATGTTTTCCTTTCATTCAGACAGAAAGCTCATTCAAACTGAGGCTAACTGTAAGTATGAACGACATGCTGATGAGTATTATCCTTCCATGTCAGGCTTTAACTTCTCACCTAGGTCTCAGACAAATTATCTCATCCTGTGATGGCCTTTGAGACACTGACAGAGAAACAATAGAGTAAAGAATCCCTCCGTCTGGTGTGCTAAACAAACAGGACGGAGTGACGCAGCTAAATGCTTCATTTTAAATGAGTCTCTGCAGCCGTTCTGCTCCATATGGTTCTGTGATTATTGCTCTAACCTTGGATAATTCACTACTCTCATGCTAGCATTAGGTATTGCATGTCGCTGAGTGACAGTGAAGAGGACAGCTATTTTAACTCAGAATGTAAATGTCAGCAGGCATTCTGCCGGGATCTGCCCTGATCTCTGCAAACAGACGCTCAAATTAAGCGCACACTGCCTACTCTGACTGGCTCGTTAGCACTACAACGCTACTAATCCGTTGATACAGCCAGAGCTATGATAAGCATCCATTCATTGTGTTGATATTCAGGAACATGTCTGGCTGTATGGTGCATCTAATGAAAGAAAACAATGTCACAGACAAAGCTAATGCTTCACACAACTTTATTCTGCTAACATTTCACAGCACAACTACTCTGGGGAGTCTCTACTTGTCCCAAGAATTTAGCATAGAGGAGGTCTTCTGTGTTATCGCTGCAAGGACTACTCAGATTCAACAGCCTGAGACAGAACAGGAGAGGAGAGGAGAGGAGAAGAAAGGAGAGGAGAGAAGAGGAGAGGAGAGGAGAGGAGAGGAGAAGAGAAGACAGAGAGGTATGGTAAGGAAGAATAAAGGGAAATAAAAATGTTAAAAACAACCTACCGTCTTTATTGTAATGGTCATGGACAGACAGTAAAACATGTCACCATTCAGCTTTCTGAAATAGGTGTTCTCCTGGATACTACATTTCAAATCAGATCCACTTATTTCAGTGTCTTAGTGAATCCTTGCTGCATGCCATTTCCTCTGCAGCCTTATGTGCACTGTCTTCCACCATTGATGTGTACTATGGCATCCTCATCCGGGAGGCAACTGCCAATGTGTGCCGGCACTGTAATCTGTGCTGTGGACCAATCTCTAGCAAGCACACCAGAAAGCCACCCCCACACTGGACAGCTATACCTGCAGATTCCTTTGTTGTTTTTGTAAAATGGAAAAATTGTATCTCGACAACGATGCTTCAAATTTTGAAAGGCATGCAACCAGTCAAACAGGTAAATAATAGTAGATTACCCCGTTCAAAGTACAAAGTAGCACGGAAAATGAGTTCTTGATCCCAAGGGGAAAATGAAGAATGATGTAATGTCAGGAGATGGACTTTTTAACTATGATGTCAATTAAAAAAAGCAGTGTATCCAAAGTTACTTTGGATACAAAAAAGGAAAGAGTGTTGTTGTTGATGTGTTTGTGATTCCTTTGGTAGCTTTGTAATAATTGATAGACATTTGTTTTTACCTATATGATGTTTTTTTTTTTTTATTTCTTTGTTTTAGTTTCTTGTTTTATTAATGATGTTAAACATGTTCTAAATCATTTCACTGCTCTGACCCAGGAAGCCAAAAGGGTTCAGAACAAACTAAAGTCAACTATAAACTATAAACCTGTTACCTTTCCAAACTCTCTGCTCTTGGTTCTCATCTTGTTAACCTGGGACTCAGCAATGTCTGCCCGCTCCTGTGCCTCTTCCAGCTCATGCTGCACCTTCCTTAGCTTAGCAAGCTGAGTAATGGCCTGCTCCTCCTGTTGCCAAAAAAAGAGCAGTGAGCTATAATCATAATAAAAACCATAGTTCTTGATTGTTTTTCTGGCATTCAACAAAGATCTTACAGCTTCTTCATTCTGCCGTTTGTACGCCTTGACTTTGAGTTGCAGCTTGTCCACTAGGCCCTGCAGTCTCATAACATTCTTCTTGTCCTCTTCAGTCTGGTAAGTGAGCTCCTTCACTCGCCTCTCATATTTACGGATTCCCTTGACTGTATCAGCAGCTGTTCTCTGTTCACTCTCCACTTCAGCCTCCAGTTCACGCACCTAGAGAAAGCCCAACCCCACAAACAAAACCTCAGCTGTGATTTTTGCAGTCAATAATTATAATAATAAGGCTACATTACTCTCATATCGACAAGTATGATACCCGAGCTTCCAGTTTCTGGAGCTGTTTCTTGCCCCCCTTCAAAGCCAGGTTCTCAGCCTCATCCAGGCGGTGCTGAAGGTCCTTCACAGAGACCTCCAGGTTCTTCTTCATCCTCTCCAGATGACTGCTGGTGTCCTGCTCTTTCTTCAGCTCCTCTGCCATCATGGCTGCCTGCAAGAACACAGCAAGTTCAACTGGTGTTTGATTTATAATTTGTCATAACAAATACCAGATGATTATACATCATGTACATTATCAAGCTGGACCTGACAGGAATGGAAAATAAAGAGTTTGTATGTGGTATTTTCCTGGATCTCTCAAAAGCATTCGACGTTGTCTTGAAGTGGCTTAAGAAATGTGTTTGTACTAGAGAGCAATATGTTAACATCAATGGTATAGAACCTAAGAGAGCAATGATACAGTGTGGGGTACCACAAGGTTCCATTTTAGGACCCTTATTGTTTTTTATATACATAAACGATATTGCAGCTGTGTCAAACACTATAGTTCCAATATTATTCGCAGATGACACATATCTGCTTATCTTCAATACAAATTTGACAGTACTCATTTAAGAGGTAAACACTGGAGTTCTTGCATATTAAAAATGGTGTCCGACAAATTATTTGGCACAATGGGTAACAATCTTATTTTATGATATTTTTAGGGAAGATGAATCATAATTTGGAACTAGTTAGATTAAACATTGGCGGTGAAAAAATGACTTGGGTTGCATTAACCGGATTTCTTAAGATCTTAATTGATGAAAAACTTTTTTATATTTGTTTTGTTTGCCACAAGGTTAGCTAATCTCTGATATTCTTCAAATGTGTACCTTTATCTTTAAAGTGAAGTATACAAGTACAGACTTGCCAGGAAACTTCAAAAAGGGTTTTATTTCAACCTCACCTGCACATTTTATTTCTATTTACTTTTTCTGTCTGAACTGTCCTTTTATTAAAACAAACAAAGAACAGCATCCATGAAGGACAGGGTACATAATAATCATCACTGGTTCTTATAGTTATTAGTCACGCTGTATAAAGCTGTAAGTTTACATATAATTAGAGGTAAAAGTAAAGAAATGTATAATATTTACATCAGTGATTGCCTTTTTGGCTTTTTCCTCTGCATTGCGAGCCTCTTGGATTGCATCCCCCACCTCGCCCTGCAGGTGGCTGACATCTGCATCCAGCTTCTTCTTGGAGTTGAGGAGACTGGTGTTCTGTAGTCAAAGGACAACTAACGTTAAAGCTAGGTTTTGTAATGTTTAGAAACCAGCAAGAGTATGCTAGATTTTAGAAATTATCCAACCGAAATACCCAACTAAGTGTTACCAACTCTTATCCAATGAAAGTAGCTAGCAGCACTAGCTCCAAAAGTGGCTTAATCTAGCGAGAAAGTCTCCAAATCGGCATTACTGAGAGTCCGTCCATTCAGGCCTCCCTCCTAAGCCCCTCCCCCTAAATGATCATAATGAACATGAACAACAAACATGGCTGTTGTTAGTCCTCACAGAGACAAGCTAGCAGCTTGTGGAAGACTCCGGTGAAAAACAATGAGTCCACTGGCAGGCAGGCAGATAGCCCGTCTAATGATTACGCTCGGACTTAATACAGTCTTGCGAAAGCCACAGATACCAGATTATTTTATTTTCATGTCAGAGTGTTTGATTCATTGATGGCTGTCTAGAAACAGAAGGCAACCTCCGGTTCTGCTGAGTGAATCCAACGGGGAAGTGCCTTAAACTTGCATCCGCTCTACTGACCAGCAGGGGTCTACTCCTCCGGTTACAAAAAGAAGTCAGATTGTATAGAGGTCTATGAGAAAATGACTCTACTTCTCACTTGATTTATGACTTCAGTAAACTTTTTAAACATGAGTTTATGGTCTTAATCTCTAGTTTCAAGTCTTTTTCAATACAGCATGTTGTTCATTTAATAAATGATGGTTCATTTAGAGTCAGATAGACCATAAAGCAGAGTATGCTTTAAGACGGGCTTACTGTGATTGACAAGATGCCGCCGCTACCAGAGACGTACACAGCGTCTCTACATCACTCCTCCGAATTCAAACTATGGTAACTTCCGTTCATCGGTTGCAAAAACAACAACATGGCGACAGCCATAATCCAAGATTGTAACAACCAAATCACCGAACTCAAGGCTTGAAAACTGCAGTCCACAAACCCAAGGGTAACATCTCAATGACTATGTCCACTTCTTACATACAGTCTATGTCGAGAAATCGTGAATAAAAGGTGACTTATACTTCACAAAGTTATGTCACACTAGCATTTGTTTGGAGTTCGGTATTGCTGGTGAAAAGACAAATTCTACATTTCACTCTCTTTACCCTCTGTTTTGGTCTCCACCAACTGCTGTCCCGTTAGATTCAAATGGCCCTCATTGATATGTTGTAATAATTCTGCTCACCTGAGAGTGCAGTAGCCCTACTCGCTCACAGGCATCAGTCAGTTCTTGTTCAGCTAATTTGCGGTTTCTCTCCGACTGTTCCAGAGCAGCTCTGAGCTCCTCCATCTCTGCCTGCATCAGGTTGCTCCTGCGCTCCACAATGGCCACCTGCTCCTTCAGGTCCTCCTGGCTCCGTAGTGCCTCATCCAGGTGAAGGGTTTGTTCCTGTAGAGAGACCACCAGGAAAAAGTTGATCTAGCCAAAATGTCTTTTAAGAGCTAATAACCCTGTGTTGAAGCTGCCAATGCACAATGTTTCACTTTGAGGTGGGCCTGCATGCTCCTCAGCTGCTTCTGGCTTTCAGCTGCCTGTCGATTGGCGTGGCTCAGCTGGATCTCCATCTCATTGAGGTCACTCTCCATCTTCTTCTTGATTCTCATGGCATCGTTCTTGCTGCGTGTCTCTGCATCTAAGGCGGCTTGAATCATTTCCACAATGCGCTGGTTGTTGCGTTTCTGCTGCTCAATCTCCTCATCCTTCTCAGCCACCCTGCGATCTACCTCTCCTTTGATTTGAGTGAGCTCCAGCAGGATACGCAGAATTTTGGATTCCTCATGTTCCAGTGAAGCCTTGGGTACGGATAAAAATAAGAATAGATCAATAAACAAGGATGAGCCAAAAAACTTATATATATCAATAATTTTTTTATATTCCATGAAGTTACCTCAGCTTCCTCCAAAGCAGTTTGGGTCTCTGTCTTCTCAATCTCAGTTTGTTTCTTTATCTTCTCCAGCTCATGGATGGCTTTGCCATTCTCTCCAAGTTGTTCAGTCAAATCAGAGATTTCCTCTAAAAACACAACACAGTTCTGCAATTTAACAACCAAATAATTAGACAAAAAAGGAAGAGCTCTTAATATGTTCACGACTGCACAGCTAGTCTTTCCCACTTGCCTCGTGAGAAAGCGACATAAATTGACATATGAACATAACATTCATATGAAATCATCCTCATCCATTAGTGCTCATTCAAAATAAAACCTTTTTTTAGAAAGCATTATTATTTTACAGTAATGTGCATACGTTGCAGGTTTTTATTCTCTCGTTTGAGGACCTCGAGGTGCTCCAAAGCTTCCTCATAAGAGTTCTTTATTTTGAAGAGCTCAGTGCTGAGTGAGCGAGCCTCTTTCTGTGATCCATCCAGCTCAGCCTGACTCTCTTCATACTTCTGCTTCCACTCAGATAGAATCTAAGAAGACACAAAATAATGGTTTGGATATAGATGATTTGTCTGATTCTTAGGATTTTGTTGGTGATCACACACATTATAGCTATCATTGCTCATGCTAATAACCTGGTTATTCTGTACTGCAAACAAACTTCTGTTGCTGCATGAAATGGTCACCCCACATCAATTCTTTATGACCTACTACATAACAGGTGTTTAAAGCAGCAAATAAAAAAGCTTTCATTAACTGGGTATAGAGTCACTGGTATGCTGGCTTATATAAATCAACAATCGCAACCAGCACCACAGACTGAACGACAATCTTGCTGACTGACTGATCTGAGGCTTGTTGTGAGTTTTTAGCACCATTCACTTGCTGTTACCTTATCAAAGCTTCTCTGCTTTTTGTCCAGGCCAGCTGCTTGAGCATTTGCCCTTTCCACATCGGCCATGAGGTCCTCCACCTCTCCTTGCAGCCTTTGCTTCGTCTTCTCCAAAGATGAACACTTGGCATTCACAGCCTCAACAGCCTCCTCAGCCTCCTGCAGACGTTGGGCAAGCTTTTTCCTGAGCAAAACAAAATAAAGTATGAGCCAATATTGTAATTTTCTTACATTGCAAATATCCCATTTCTTACGTTTTCATATGTATTTCTTATCTATGTGTAGAAGAACAACTCTCACTTGGCCTCCTCTAGTTCATCATTGCGCTGGATGGCATCAGTCTCATATTTGGTTCTCCACTGGGCCACCTCACTGTTGGCCTTTGACATTGCTCTCTGGAGTTCAGCCTTAGCCTCCTGCTCCTCCTCAAACTGCTCCCTCAGCAGATCACAGTCATGACGGACAGATTGGAGAGCGTGAGCGAGGGCATTCTTGGCCTAACAGAGAGGCAGATTTGACTTTTAGATGAAGAATCATTTGTTATAATCTAAATCTAGCAGGTGGCACTTATGCAAAAATAAACTAATCTACTGGTGAATTCCAAAAATGTCTGACTATTCCTTTAAACCTCCTTGGTGGCCACAAGTCTGAAATGAAACCCAGTGAAAAAGGCCAAATCTGTTAGCCTAGCTGAGCCCCCAATTTCAAACGACCTATAAGCCTCTGGCTACCTCGGTAAGATAATTAATGTCACAAGCATTGTTTAGTTGTATAAAGTACACCAATGAAACAAACCTTTGTTTCTTCTTCAACGTGCCTCTTCAGCTCCTCAACTTGCTGAGTGAAGCCAAGCTTAGCCCTCGACATCTGTGAGAGTATCGCTTCTTTCTCCTCGAGCAGACGAGAGAACTCGCCTGATCAAGGGGTTTTAGAAAACAAGGTAAGAAAAGAGAGAAAAGAGTTGAACTCCAGAAGTCTATTCAAAATCATTTGACTCCATACCATTTTCATTCTGAAGTCTTGCCCTTTGAGCATTAATTTCAGTGATCAGATGAGTGTTCTCATCATGTTTCGTCTTGTATTCACTCAGTTGGTCTTCCAGAGAGTGACACAGTTTCTCATTATTAACCTGCAGTATTGATAACAGTAATGAATGAAAACGTGATTTACCATGTTATATTGATGACATACTCTTTCTCTACTGTCCTAGCTTACCTTTGCCTTGACCGTGACCTCTATGTTGCTGGACAAGTCATCAATCTCCATCTTGTACTCATTCTTCTCCTTCTCCAGCTTCTGTTTGACTCTCTGTAGGTTGTCAATCTGCTCTCCCAGCTCAGCCACACTGTCAGCATGTTTCTTTCTTAAAACTGCAGCGCTGGTCTCGTGGTGAAGGGTTGACTCTTCCAGGTCTCGTCTCAGTTTCTGAAACTCGACCTCTCGCTTTTTGTTCACCTCTATCTGAGTGGCGGTGGATCCTCCAGCCTCCTCCAGCCTCTCACTGATCTCCTCGAGCTCCCTGGAGAGATCAGACCTTTGCTTTTCCACCTTGGCCCTAGTAGCCCGCTCCACTTCAATCTCCTCTTCCAGCTCTTCAATGCGGGCCTTGGTAAAGCAACAAAAAACTGAGCTCATTCATTGGCTTGCAGTAAATTTTCAGTTAAACCTCCAGTTGTTTAAGTACCTGAAGCTCCTTGATCCTCTTTTGAGATTGCACAGCCACACTCAGCTCATCCTCAATTTTGGACACAAGTTGGCTGAATTCAAAGTCTTTCCTGTCAAGCAAAACCATATCATATGATTAGAGCATATGTTATGCACTTATCATTATGCTTAGCCACTGCTGCACCGGTTCATACTTTTTAAGGCGCTCCTCCCGTTGTTGCTTGTCATTTTCCAAATCCATTATGGATTCTTGAGTTAGTTTCAGATCTCCTTCAAGCTTCCTTTTGGCTCTCTCGACTTCCAACCGGATCTTCTTCTCTTGTTCCAGAGAGCCTTCAAGCTATCACATGGAGAGTCAAATTAGTAAATCATATATGCTATTATTTCGAAGAGGTAATGTCCTTAGCTTACATCATCAACTTGTTGCTCCAGCTTGATCTTGGCTTTGCCCAGACAGTTGACTTTGTCTTCCTCTGCTTGCAGGTCATCCAGTGTCTGCTGGTGGGCCTCTTGCAGGGCCAGCTTCTCTTTGGATAACTTGCCGATGGTATCATCAAGAGATGACATTTCTTCTGTCAGATTCTTCACCTGAATATGTAAAAAGAAGTAAATTTGTTAGTAAATGCTTGGGTGGCTGGGTTTGGTATTCAGATGACAACCAAGCAGAAACACACCTTGTTTTCAGTGGCATGTTTTTCCTTTTCCACTTTAGCCAGGGTAAGCTCCAAGTCATCGATGTCTTTCTTTAACTCAGAGCACTCGTCCTCCAGCTTCCTCTTCTTGGCAGTCAGTTCGGCGTTCACCTCCTCCTCATCCTCCAGTCTCTCGCTGAGTTCTTTGGTTTTGGTTTCCAACAAAATCTTGTTCTTAATCAGCCCCTCACATCTTTCCTCTGCATCTGCCAGACTCTCACTTTCCTGTGTAATAAAAGAAACAGAATTTGCATTTATGTAGCAAGCAGTTCTACTTTCTTTCGACTTACTTGAACAGATACTGCGGATACTGTGTTTTCTCTACTCACAGAGTGAATCTGCAGACACAAGTCATTCTTCTCCTGAATCAGGGAAACCATTTTGGCTTCCAGTTCCTTCCTCTTAGCCTCAGCTTTGGCTAAATCCTCCTTACACTTGGCAAACTCCACTTTCATGTTGGCCATCTCCTTCTCAGTCTCAGCACTCCTCAAGAGTGGCTTGATCTTGAAGTAAAGCTTCATCCATGGCCAGTGTTTTACATTCATGAAGGAGCGTATGTTGTACTGGACAATGTATATAGATTCTCTGAAAAGATGAATCTTGTTCTTAATTTTTCAGAGTAATACATATTTTATATTGAAATACATTGCAACTAAGCAGCAAACATGAAATGTAGTTAGACCTACAGTCCTTGATGTACATGTGACTGATGATCTGTGATCCCAAGCATAATTCTGATTACCTGCTTTCCATCATTTTCTGTAACTCCTTCCTTTTGAGAAAGCCACGACACAAGGCTTGAGTAATGGTGATGAGAGAGGCCAGTTTTTCATCCCTCATCTCTTCCAGTAAACCCAAGAGCCCTGCTTTAAAGAATACCTACAGGAAATAGAAAGTTGGGCATATGCTCAGATACTCTTTGATACTACATCAATAAACCATTTTTTACATCAATTACATATAACAGCTTCAGCATGCTTGAAATAATTACAATAGTATGATTCTAGTAGGGTTCTAACACATTGAGGCCCTGCAATTCAAAATAAATTACCTTAGTATGCCCAAACTTATACTGTTTGTGATCCACATCGATAGACCCCAAGAGCTTCTCAGCAGCTTTCTTGTTGTCAATGAATTGTCCCTCAGGTATCACACTAGCATTTAGTACTTTGTATCTACAAGAAAGAATTGAGAAAAGTTAGTTGTTTTTATTTGTCACAATCCCATTTCACTGCTTCTTACCTTTGCTTGAAATCCCCATACAGGATCCTACTTGGGTAGCCCTTCCTGCAGATCCTGATTCCTTCCAGCACGCCGTTACATCGAAGCTGATGGATAACCAGATGGTGTTCCATAATCCCTAAAAGTCAGCCAGAGCAACAGTATAATCGTGGTGCTTGAGATACTATTGAAATTCTCTGATAAAGAATGTTTGTAACATGAACTGAAATACCTGGAGTTTTAGTTTCATTTGGAATCAGACACCTAACAAAGTGAGGATGGGTGCTCTTGAGATTTGTCATGAGCTTTCCCAGGTTCTCCTGTTCAAGATCATCAGTGTCAATACTTTATAACCATTGTGTCAAATGTAAATTATTTTTGACAAAATGTCATATTATTTTACTATGCAGTTACCCTGAAGAGGGCTGACACAGTCTGGAAGGATGAGCCCTTCTTCTTTGTTGCTTTCTTTACAGTTCCTCCGCTTCCTCCACTAGGGTTTTCTAAAGGAACAAAAGTTTTATCAACATTATACGGCTGAACAGAAGGGCCTTTAAAGGAGCTGTAGTAAATATTCTGAACATTAATATAGCAGCAAACAAATATTATCTATGTAAAGATATAGCAGAATAATATCTACCTGAACAGAGAATAAAGTCGCTTTACCTTTTTTGTTGACATAGCTGGGCCAGTCATGCTTTTAGTACATTGCCTCCACACGGCTCTCAACATGGTGACAGCTGAGCTGCCGGCTAGCAACTAATGGTGCAGCATGAACAGTGCCAACACGGCAACAGTGCTGACAGAGCTACCATACGGTCAGTCAGGACTGCATTATTAGAGGTAACAGTGCAGAGCAGCGAGCTAGCCAGTGGGACATGATTGCACCGCGGGACCGGCTATGTAAACGAAGCACACAGAATCTTGGACTACAACACACACAGAAGGTGTGTGACTGCATTCTCTGCTCAGGTAGACATTACTCCACTATATCTCAAGAGAGCAAATAGTTGTTTGCTATATATTGTATATACATATATGAAATGAATACATATATATATATATCTATCTATATCTATCTATATATATATATATGTATTCATTTCAAATTCGGCCCCTTTAAATGAAAGAACAACAGTTCTTACCATCAGATGAAGAATAGGTAGAATAGAGGGAAGCCAGTAGTTTGAGGCTGGCTTTCTGGTAGAGCTGGACTACAGTGTCATTCAGGGGGTCCTTGTTCTTGTCCAACCAGCCCGTGATGCTGTAGTCCACGGTGCCAGCGTAGTGCACCAGGGAGAAGTGAGCCTCAGCCTTGCCTTTGACAGGCTTGGGCTTCTGAAAGTTGTTTGATTTTCCAAGATGTTGGTCATACAGCTTGTTTTTGAAGGTGGTGTCTGACGCCTTGGGAAACATACACTCCTCTTCAAGGATGGAAAATATGCCCATTGGCTGTTGAGGACAGTCAAAAAATACTTAACACAAAAAACACTGAGCATTCTTTTCTATAACGTTGTGTATAATACTTGAATAAGCCAACCTTTTCAATAAGCTCTATACAAGCAGCTAGGTCCATTCCAAAGTCAATGAACTCCCACTCAATGCCTTCCTTCTTGTACTCCTCTTGCTCCAGCACAAACATGTGATGGTTGAAAAACTGTTGCAGTTTCTCATTGGTGAAATTGATACACAGCTGTTCCAGACTGTTATACTGCAAAACAAACCATTTACTGTAGAGCATGTATTTATGATAAAATTACAGTAGATACACTGCTTAATGCAAACTTACATCAAATATTTCAAACCCAGCAATGTCCAAGACTCCGATAAAGAACTGCCTGGGTTGCTTGGTGTCCAGCATCTGATTAATGTGGATGACCATCCACAGGAACATTTTCTCATAGACTGATTTGGCCAAAGCACCAACAGAATTGTAGACCTGAACAATGACAAGTGGCAGTGAGAGCCCAATACATCAAAGAAATCATGTCTTAAAGGATACAAAATATTGGAAGACATTATTGTTGTATACTGATATTTCTTTTGCTACTTTGGAGCAGAAGAATTTCCAAGGCTGATTTATTATCACCTTATGAACTTATGTTGGACATAAACAGTATTCTACATATCCAGCAGACACAAAGCAACATTATCATTCATTTGGAGTCTTGTTTTCTGGTGTTCTGATGAATATAAAACCTATATTCACTATCCTATTAGCTCTCTTTTGGTCTCCACCAACCTCTTAGAAAATGTTCTGGCTCCTTAGTTGCTAGATGTTAAAGTGTAGTCTCATTGAACCACTTGGTAGCAACCGCCTTTTTTAAGACACATAAAAGCTTCACATTTCACGAGAGAGGTATTTACTGGCGTATTTTATATCGTGAACAAAATTGGAAAGGATTTGATTTAAATCTCTCTTGTAACTGTACACTGCTCAAATATTCAGAATATTCAGAAGCTAAAGACACTTTAACTTCTATTTCACTGGGAATTTAAGAGGGCATTTTCCATTTGTGTATTGAAAATATTTTCTAAATTTGGAATTATATCAGGAAGGGATCACTTCCTGGCCAGAATCGAAAAGGGGAACAATTGCAGCAGTTTACATGCATGCACATACAAATGGGCATGTAAGCATTGTTTTAAGACAGACTTTACCACAACTAAATGATGTGATAGTTACCTGCATGCTGTTACAGTTTTACAGTACTAAAATAAACTTTTGCGTGTGCATTAAATAATGTAAAAGTTCATCATTCCAACACGAATGTACCTGCTGAACAGTCTGTCCTTTGGTCACATACTCATTCCCAACCTTCACTCTCGGGTAACAAAGTGCTTTCAGCAGGTCTGCAGAGTTCAGACCCATCAGGTAAGCTGCTTTGTCAGTCACTGATCAAAGAAAAAGGTAAAGTTAGAAAACTACACAGCAGAGTGTGATACAAGAGAAGAAAAGTCTCGAACTGGGGATAATGTGGAGCGGTGGATAGAGCACTTTGAGGACGCCTGAAGCCAACCAACATGTCCTTTTGGAGGAGGCAGAGTTTGTTGACTCAGGTCAAAAAGCTCCCCAGATATTTATCAATACACGTTTATCATATTCAATGTTCAATATAATTAACCGAACCACAGATTCAAATAACGTGTCACCTAAAAGACCATCACCATAAAAAGACCAAAAAAAGAAATCCAAAGATTGAGGCAGAGTCCTAAGAATAACAGTTACCCTCTGTCCCATCTGGCTCTGCCTGCTCTTCTCTCTGCTTCTGCTTGAACTTCATATTCCCATAATGCATCACAGCACCTGTTAGCTTGTATATGCCAATCTTCTCGTCTCCAGTGAAGCCTAGTGTGTCGATAGCGCTCTGAAAGTACATCATAACAGGTCTGATGTCATTTCTCAGTGCATGTTTGCAGGGATGAAAAATAAAAAAGGTTGAAAGGACGACTCACATCCGTGGCCATGAGTTCTTCACTGTCATCAATGCTGGCCACGCTGATCTCCCCTTGGCTAACAAATGGGTAGTCGTAGGGGTTAGTGGAGATGAGGAGAGTCTCTGGATGATAAATAATGTGCAAGTCAAATCCAAGCCTCGCAATAAACAATACATTTGCTCAAACTGTAACACTGTCCTTCAATATGTTACCTATGAGCTCAGGCTTCTTGTTGGACATGACCTGGTAGAAAATATGGTAACTCCTCTCTGCAGACAGTTGAAACGTGACTCTGGATTTTTCCAACAAATCTACAAAAAGAGAACAAGACTGACTTAAACTGAAGACTCTCACTAAATATTACTCATCTCCATCGTATTATAACTCACAAGTTTCAATATCAGCGGAAGCCAGTTTTCCTGAGGTTGCAAAGTGGATTCTTATGAATTTGCCCTGAAAAAAAATTAAAAATAATAATAATATATATATATATATATATATATATATATATACAATTAATGTCGGAAATGAAGTGACAAATCAGAAATGAGCATTGACAAAGTTCTATCTTTTCACTCACAAAACGCGAGGAATTATCATTTCTGAGAGTTTTTGCATTTCCAAAAGCCTCAAGCAGTGGGTTAGCAGAGATGATCTGGTCCTCCAGATTCCCCTACAGCAACAGAAAGAACAAAATACAATATGACAAATGCAGATAAGAAGCGATTTGGTTGCAAATATACATATGAGATGGAAAGTTATTAGTAGACCACTTGTAATCCTATTTAAAAGACTATAAAATCATTATAATCATGAATTCATTTAATTACGTGTAATTTTCCAGAGGCAGCAGCATCTTTTTTCCTGTCCGCAGACCCTGCGATTGTCGCAAAGTACTGGATGACACGTTTGGTGTTGACAGTTTTTCCTGCACCAGATTCTCCACTACACCACAAGAGACACACAGCAGAAGTGTTTAATTTCCTCTTTGAACTAAAGGCCTCAAAGATAGGCTGTAGCATTTGAATCAACATGCAGCTTACGTGATAAGGATGGACTGGTTTTCTCTATCTACAACAAATAACACCACAGTCATATTAGAGAGGTACCAAACTGAAAACTGAATGTAACAGTAATTGTGTTCAGTTTACCAGTAAGCATGAACTGATAGGCATTGTCGGAGATGGTGAAGATGTGTGGTGGAGCCTCCTGGCGCTTCTTGCCCCTGTAGGCCACCACCACTTCTTGGTTGTACACCGGGAGCCACTTGTAAGGGTTCACGGTGACGCAGAACAGCCCAGAGTAGGTCTAAAACATATCAAATCCGCTTTGATTTACAAGTTAAAAGATGTTTAGAAGCCTCAGTTAAAGTCAGACAAAATGAGTTTTGAGAAATTAACATTACATCTTCGAATCCTTAGGTAGGACAAGAGGGCCCAATTCATGCCAAGAAGCATTAGTTAACTTTCTCATCTCCTTTGTTCATGTTTTCCTTTTCATTTGTCATCTGTACAGCCCAGTATCCCAACCGTTATATCAAAGCCACTCCTTAATGAAATGTCTCCAGCTCCGAAACAAAAGACACCATTTTTGTGGCTTTAGTTGGCTGGGGGTTCACACAGACCTCTCCTATATATATATGTATTCAATGTATGTTGAGTTCAGTGTCTCTCACTTTGCTCTGTCACTTTCAGTCAGTCAGAGTCTGTAATATGGTAAATTAATGTTTTATTAATTACCTAAATGTCACTGAATATTTTTACCTTTGTTTATATTTATTATAATACCTGTGGTCATAACCAGCAGGAGGAACGGTATTAAGAATAACTGCATTATTTTATTTTTTTAATAATTATTAAATTGTATTATTATTTTATTGTATTATATCTACTGTCTGTAGGTTAGTTTTAGAAGGTGTTTCAGCAGCATTTCAATGACTATATTTCATTTGTTGTTTGGACCTACTTCTCATTAAAATATATCAATTTAAATAATAAATTGTAAACTTCAATAATAATAAAGAATAAATAATAAATAATAAACTTCAATTATGCCCACTTTCCAAACTAATTTAGCTGTTTTTAATCTAAAAAGCCATCAAATCCATGCCTACTATGTACAACACTTATTGTCAATGGGCAATAGCTGCATGAGCAGAGAAAAATGTATCTCCTCCCCTGGAAATGTATCACAACGAGAACCACAGTATGCAACACGCCTTATGTGTAGAATGGATCTCAATATCGGCTTCTTCAGATTCAATTTGGTTATTTAACATCACACTGTAATTTGAACACCCCAAAATACTGCTGAACTGTCAGATTGTTACATGTAGCTGTCAGATAGTAACTGTATAATTAAATCATAAAATATAATCATAGTCTTGACCTTTGCCACTGAAAGTGCATGAAAAGTAGCTATTGCATAGTGCCTTTGTCTGGGCAGACTTAGATCACAAACCCAAATGTTGGTGTGCATGGTGTCGGTTGATCAACATCTCCTCTGGCTTTGTGTGGGAATGATTATCATCAACTACAGTAAATCTTGCATTACTCACATATATCATCCACGCTGCATAACGCTCTTTGAGGTTGTACAGCACAGCGGCCTCATTGAGGTGGGTCATCATGGCCATATCCTCAATCTTGTCGAACTTTGGTGGGTTCATGGGGAAGTATTCGTCTTCCTTCACTATTACGACCTGTGACGAGAGATGTGCCCTTCATCAGCGGAACAATATGGAGAGCATATGGGTGATTTGCCTCGTCTGCAGCTAACGTACCTGTCCTGCATCAGTTTTAATGGTCGCTTTGCTGCCATCTCTCCCTTGCAGAGTGCCTTTAACAAACAGCTCCTTTAAATCCACCACATACACTGCGGTTTTAGCATCAAAGGGCCTGTTTTGGGATTCGATCCTCTCTCGTTCGGGTCTCCTCAGGTACGGGGCAGCCTCCCCAAACACACTCATTTCAGCATCAGAACTCATCTCTGCAACACACCCCAGAGGGGACTGAAAGGTCCAGGGTTAAAGGTTAGAATTGTGGTTCTAATAACTGTAGAATAATGGATATCAGTCATCATAATCAATATAAACTCTTACCTCTGTGGGTTACAACAAGTCTGCTAATGTATCCTCCACCTAGACACCTGAATCAGAAAGAAGTTGAAACAGTTAAGTCAGTAACTGTCACACCCAAAAGACAGTGAAACAGGAGCATGTCCTCACCAGCAGAAGTCCAGCTGAGAAATGTGGACGCTTTGAACCTTACTGCTTTTATAAGGGCCCTCTTGGTAAATTAGGAAACACAGCAAACCACTATATTTAGGTCAAAGCCTCTAATGAATGTGGGTGGAGAGAAGTGATTACTTTGGAATGTGATATCATGGGGATGTCACCGAGCTTTTGTTATAAATCCATCGCGGGGAGCAACAGCAGCTCAAGAAAAGAATTAATGTCAAAGGAGGGTGACCTCTGCAATAGCTCCAACGCTCACATGGCTGCTGAAATGCTCCGAGCATGCAGAGACTGACACAGTGTTTGTTTAGCATCTTCATTGTTGTGTTTGGAAGATTAGAACCAAACAGTACGATTAAGGATGAATCTCTACAATTAGCAGCTGTTATACGTTTTTAAACTGACATATCCAAGCCATTCTTTTTAGCCTATGTGTTCACACTGGTCTATGACACGGCTTATCAGGCACAGAAAAAAGAGTTCTGTGGATCATACAATATATTTTCATTTATACAATCCTTTAATTTGACCTTTATTTGATCAGCACGGTCTGTTGAGAATTATTATTTTTTTGTTCAAATAATCATCATAGGTCCATACATAAATCAACACAGAACATCCACAGAATGAAAAGACATTCAAAGACCATAACACACATTTCTCAACAATTAATCAAAACATTCAAAGACTTCGTCATTTCAGTCCGTAAAATGTCCATGACTATCTGTTTAAAGTAATTTAAATAAGAAAGTTTTGGCGTAATACATTTTCTGTCTTTATGAGAGTGACATGAGAAGATTGATATCAATCTCATGTCTGTGCGTGAAGTACACAGTTGGTATCAGGATGTGACAGGCCTAGCTTACTGCAGCATGAAGACTAGAGGCAGGGGAAGCTAGTTTACCCTGGCCCTTAACCCTAAAAGCTCAGAAATGACCTTGTTTGTTGCATGAAACATTATATCACATGCTGAAACCCACCAAGAAATTGTTCACACATAACCTCCCCTGAAAGACAATTTACATGTAATCGCTTTGTGCTGCCAATGTAAGAACGGATTGTGTAACATAACTAAAAAACTGAGACCTTCCCTGACTTTCTCTGTTGCTGATAATATCTGTGGACTGATTTCTATGTAAAGGACTTGGGGTGTTGTTTCCGGGACGATCCAAAGGATGTAAGGTGTATGTGCGGTCCCAAGTGCGCCTCTCTTCAGCTGTCCAGTGTGTGTAGCTAACGTAGAAAAATCATGTCTTAAGTGGATAACATCAGGTAATTCATTCAGACTCTCTGGGCTGATCTTGTTGGTAACTTGGCTTGTGTTCTTTTAGCAAATTACTTTATTTTTACTTTTCCTGAAGCAACCAGTGCCAGATCCATGCAGCGAAGTTAAGTGATGACGAGCTGACTAACCCCAGCTTGCTGTCTCGATAATGTAATTGCGAGCAAAATACTTTCAGAGTGGATACGTTAGTCAGCTAGCTTGCCAAATTTGTTTCACCAGCTAACGTGATCCATGATACTAACTTATGTTATGATATTATATTTGATTTTAGCCAACAATAAATGATGTAACGATACGAAGCAAAGATGAACAACTAACGATTTCTTTCTACTAGCCAAGAGCAAAGGCAGGGCAGCCAACTAGCTGTCACTGTAACCTCAATTAAGCTAAGGTTAGCCAGCTAGCTGTAGCTAGCTACGCAGCATTGATCTGGCATTAGTTGGTAACGTTAACTAATGAAATACAAACTGTTAATTTTTGAAGGCGTTGGAACATTTTTGTTGTTTTCGTTTCCCTGTTTCTCAATTTTTCAGACTTTATGCTTATGCTAGGCTATCCATGCATTTTTTTATGGGACGGTTAGTGAGGTAAAATGCATTTCAGTGTTGATGTGCAATATGCAATAGCACTGCCTCTGACGCTTCTTTAGTGTTTATTACACAAAATACATCTGCTACTCTTGTGTTTTTGTTCCGGCATGTGGGATTCGGGCCCCACGTGGGCCGATACAATTTTACTAGCTGGGTTGTGATTGCCATGACAGGCTTATAGATAAAGGCATAGCTGATGAACCCCTCAATAGAAATTCCCCGAGGATCCTCCTGACGGCTTTAGAGATTATAGTGGACTAATGTTGTGTCAGAGATTTAGAGTCCTCTCTTTTCCTCTGCCATCATCTCCCAAAGAGGGACACTGGAAGACAGCAAGGAAAATAATGACCTGTTAGGAACACAAGACTGGTAGAGGGACAGGTTGCAATGCCAGAAGCTTTGAAACAGGACAGCGATACAAAAGATACAAAAGAAAACCCTTTTCCCTAAATTGTATTAAATCACTGAAGAATTAATACAATAGTTAGATAAGGAGAATTACTGTACGGAAATATAATTATATATTAAAAAAAAAAGACTTAAGCCAATTACATTATTAAATAATATAAATTTTCTTTCCAAGAGAGAGATGAGAAGATTGATACCATTCTCATGTCTGTACATTAAGCACAGAGCTGGAGCTAGGATATGATTAGCCTAGCATAGCATAAAGAGTGGAGGAAGAGAGCAAGCCTGTCTCCACAGGTGTGGCCTGTGTCCAACTCCTCTAAAGTTCACTCATTAACATGTTGTTTGTTTGTTCACAAAGAAAAACTGAAAACCACTATTTATTATTTTGGACCTTTGGTGAGAGCCAAGCCGTTTCCCGGAGCATTCAGTCTTCAAGCTAAGCTCATAGTATCCATGAATAGACCTGAAATAAAATACAAATATATTATTATATATTATTAACATTTTATATTTGAATGATATGTTGACCACCCAACTGGAAATGATCCTGGTTTTAATTTCAGAAATCTGGTCACCTTAAAGGTAACAGGACATCAAAATGTGTCTTTAAACTGTCACTCATTTGTAATTCTGGTGTCATGAGAAAGAGATTAGATGGCTGTAAACTGATAAGAAGGGTGCTAAATCATTAACAAGCAGCCAGTGAACCCACATGAACCTCCATCTTAGACATGGGCTACTTCAGGGAATTCATCAGGAATGAGATATTCTTAGGGACTGCCCACAAGGGGACAATGATACTCAGTGGGAGGACATGCAGTGAATTATCACTGCAGCCACAAACTGCCTTTCATTTGCCATTTTTAACTGGCATGTGTTTCTATTGATTGAATAACTGCTTCAGACATTTTGAATATTGTCTCCTCATGAGTCTCAGAAAGCCAAATTGAATGCAGTGGATTACGAGCAGAGTTCATTCTAATCTTTAATGCAACAGATGGTAAAATCTCATGGCTTATGAGTTAATGTCAAGTCAAGTTCAAGTTGTCTAAATAAAGGGCTGCTATATAGAGGTATTATCTGCACTTTGATCGTTTGATGGACAGCTGATGGACAATTGCTCCTCCCTGAGCCAAAACTCAGTTATTATTATTACTAATTCCACCAAGCAATACATTTTGATATGTTGAATAGATTCTGATATGTAAATATTAATTAATTCATGCTGTTTATCCAATCAAAAGATTATTCAAGTTTTTCATGCACATTGTCAATTTCTGTTGGATACTGGATGGTCTTGAGTTTTTTTTTTCACCTTCAGTTAAAAGAACAAACTGAACCTTCGGAGGGAAATGAGTCAATACAAACATTGCAGTCATACTTCAGTCATTGAGTGATGATACTAATGGGAGTATTACATTGAAATGCCCATTCCCATGCCAATTAAAGGTAGACCCCCCCACTCCGCATTGCCCTCCAATGTCTCTGCTGAGAAACCACAAGCACTCATTGTCTTCCATAAAGACGAGGAGACTTCGGGCAAATTCTAACAAACCTGTGAATTAACTTTTTTTTGGTTGCGGTTACCAGCTGCGACAGCGATTCAGATTATTTTCACTTTATGAATCTGTTTATGGATGGTGGCAAAATGTGGTCCTGGAGAAACCTATACCAGGAACTACCACAGAGGAGCTTTGAGTATTTTGACAGGTGTTAATATTTCTTTTTGTCTGTTGACTGAATCTGTGGATTTTGATAACGTCACAGCTGTGCAAGATGCAGTCATGAGACTTTGAGCGAGGGCTGTTCTGAACTGTCTCTGATATAACTTCTGCCACTATCGTTGCAATGGTAAATGAACGGTAGGTCATAGAAACAAACACCAAGTAGTCCTTAAGGGTCGGTGGTTCGATCCCCTGCTTCACTCGTCCATGTCTTTGTGTCCTTGGGCAAGACACTTAACTCCAAATTGCTCCTAGCTGTTCCTCCGGTGTATGAATGTTGTCCTGATGGGCAGGTGGTACCTTGCATGGTAGCCCTTGTCATCAGTGTATGAATGGGTGAATAATGACATGTAGTGTTGAAGTGCTTTGAGTGATCAAGAGACAAGAAAGGTGCTGTACAGTCCATTTATTATTTACATGAAACTAATTTATAAGTAGGATTTATCTGTGAACAAATTAACAAATAATTCAATAAAACATCCCATATTGTCGTCATCTTAAGGACATATTGTTGTCGTATACAGACATACAAGTTTTACTTTGTATGAACACAGTGTTGTAAATTTAATACATTTTCTTATACAAGTACATTAAAATATAAAAACTGATGGAGAGGGAGAGAGAGCGGTGGAGGGAGAGGAGCTCAGTGTATCCTAGAAAGTCCTCCGGCAGTCTAGGCCTATAGCATATCTAGGGGCTGATCCAAGGCACCAATTTATTTTGTATAGCAAAAAAATCACACTTATAGTAGCCTCAGAGGGCTTTACAATCTGTACACATATTACATCCTCTGTCCCGGAACCTCTCATTGGTTCAGGAAAAACTCCCCCCTCCACCCCCAAAAAAGAAAACTTTTAACTGGGAGAAAAAGGGAAGAAACCTTCAGGAGAGCAACAGAGGAGGATCCCTCTCCCAGGATGGACAGAAGTACAATAGATGTCGTGTGTACAGAACGAACAGCATAACAGAACTATAAGAGTTGTCTGAGAGGAAAAGTCTTAAGCCTACTGTTAATTATGTTGTGAGTGTGTCTAACTGAAACTGGAAGTTGGTTAAACAGGAGAGGAGCTGGGTAGATGAAGACTTTTAGAGACTGTAGTACCCACTGGTTGCTTCCAGTTTGGTTACCTGACCTTATAGTTCTCTCTAACAATGTAACAAAGATGCTCATCAGAGGGGATTTAGAAGCGGGTGGCCGTATACCTGCATATGCCCTTCATTACACTACTGCTTAGATGACAAGCTAAATTTGACCTAAAACTAGCTATTCATATCCTAATATTAACATTGATTATGTAACATGGACCTTGAAACACCACCGCACTAAAGTAACCTAAATCTAAAGCCAATGTATGTTTGCATGTTGGTATCTGTCTTAGTCTCACTCCATTCCACCATGAAAAATGAGGGTTGTGCAACAAACTGGCAACCACTGTGTGACGTGACTGCAATGATAAGGCAGGGGGAGAGCGAAATCTTTTGGCTGAAAGTTATCAATGTTATCAATAGCATCTTTAATGGTCTGTATTAATACACCTTTCATTCAGAAAAACAGGAGCAGAATTTTGACATGAAAACTTATCTCAAAATAGTAATCTAAAGAAAAACGACAAATGTTTGTTTCTCTCGAGAGTATGGAAGGCCATTTCTGTCACTGTGATGAAAAAAAATAAAGATGCTGTAAGTCATTATTATGAAAAAACGTTCTCAAAATAATGACTTAGTATGTAAAAATGATGACTTACTATCTAAAAATTATGATTTAGCATGCCATTATGATTTAAAATCTCATAATTATGACTTAGCATCTCAAAATGATGACTTAGCATCTCAAAATTATGAGATATTGAGCCTTTATTATGAGATGTTAAGTCATCATTTTGAGAAAGTTTCTGATTATAATGACTTACAGGATCTATATTGTGTCATCACAGTTGCAGAGATGGGCTTCCATACAGGTGGAAGCAGCTTTCGGAGGATAGCCGGATAACTTCCAACTAAACACGTGCAACTCCTAGTCACGTGGGATTGAACGTTGTCACGGCAACCGTAAACTGTAACGCACGCAGCGAGCATCTTTCCAGTGTTGACCCGCTACACCTTCAGCTCACACCGTCCAACTTCCAGAGGGACATAGAGGATGTCGGATGTGGGATCTGATGAGTTTGACGACGAGCACAGTAAACTCGGGGTGAGCGGAAATAACGAATACTCTGTTCGGTGCCGTTAACCGGCTGAAGCTAACGGGAGCGTGTGGTTGTGTGCTCGTCTGTCTGTGGATACTCTCTCTGGTTCGGTTCACCGGCAGGAATATGAAGGGGACCGGAACGAAGCAGGAGAGCGGCACGGAACCGGTAAAGCTGTTCTGACCAACGGAGACGTCTATGTGGGCCGGTACGAGAACGGCGGGAGGCACGGACAGGTACGGTAACTAGGTAACTAGGTTACTAGATACAGGTCCCGGTGGGGCTGGTAACTAGGTAACTAGATACAGGTCCCGGTGGGGCTGGTAACTAGGTAACGAGACACAGGTCCCGGTGGGGCTGAGTGACGCAGACCAGCCAACCGAGTCCCACTGCACAAGTACACGTTCAAACACATAAAGCAGTACTCGTATCACCAGACAGGGGGCGCCGTTGTACTGAGTATAAGTACATGAACCGCAGGTTCGTTCAGGCTGCTACGCCCTCAATTCCTCCATGTATGGTGAGGAAACCTATGAACACACATTTGAAAATATTCCACCACATGAAAAGGAGACATTTTAGCCTTCAGATGTGGTGAGAGTACACGCTGACATCTTATTAAGCCACTCCATATCCCCTTTGGTTTATTCTATACATATGCAGTATATGATGCAAACAGAGTTTCTGTTATTGCCATCAAGGTTTACATTATGTTACATGGAAAAGAATAGTCTTTTTGACGACTATATGTTTCTTAATCTTAATTCTTGTCTAACAGGGGACATATTGCTTCAAGAACGGGGCCAGATATGTGGGAGACTATTACCAGAACAAGAAACATGGACAGGGCACCTTCTACTATCCAGATGGCTCTCAATATGAAGGTACAATACATTTCAAGCATATGAGTTGAGATAGCTGCCAACAGCTTTATATCAGCAGTGTGTGCAGGGCGGCTGTCAGCGCTTCTGTTTACAGTCCTGTGAGGATTTTAAACTGTAACAGCTGACATGGGTCCAGCTGGAGCCCCGACACAGAGCTCCAGGAACCAACTCTTACTGTTGTCTTTCAGGGTCGTGGGCTGAGGACCTGAGAGAGGGTCATGGTGTCTACACTTACCCCAACGGAGACACGTATGATGGAGAGTGGCTGGATCACATGAGGTATAACTAGAGTTTTAAAATCACACGTGTCGCTGAGGTTTTTTCTCGTTCTCGTTTCAGAAAGCACACGCTCCTGCACCTACTTGATTTATAGCCTGCTAGATTTCTTTTAGTGATACAGAGAAATGCGGGAGAATGGGATTTATCTTGGGAAGTCACTGCTGTAGAAAACAGAAAGATGTTTTAAGTGTGGATTTGCTGATATGCAGGTCAAACCACATCTATGATGATGAGGTTGTGTTTCAAAAAGACTATATTTAAATATACAACAGGATCTATTTATATATGAAATGCAGATGCTGAAAAGCTGTTAAAATAACAGTTATGAATATGTGTCAAACACGTAGTTTCAACATCAACGTCTCATAACCTGCACATGACCATATCCATTTGAACGAGGGACAGAGAATCCTTGGTGTCATGTGATTTCCAGGCATGGACAGGGTGTTTACCTCTACAAAGACACAGGCTCCATGTACAAGGGCTCATGGGAGAATGGCAAGATGGAGTCTGCTGGAGAGTACATCCACTCTAACCACACATACAAGGGCACCTTTGTCAACGGTAATGTAAGTTCTCCTTTGATTACTCATTCACAAAATGCTTGGCTATGGATCCATGGAAATGATGAAGCTCTTCCACTGTAGCCTGAGTAGTTGCAGGGGACAATAATAGTGTAGACGGCTCGGTGAATTTATGCCAGGCAAGATCATTCTGCGTCAGAGAAGTCATAGCGTAGATGGTTTAATATAATATACAAGGTGTTCTATCGTCTCAGCTTCCAGTTAAAGAACAAATTTGGTCGTAAAATCGACATCAATGCGTCCGTCTCTCTAAATTCAGTTCCTCTACGTTCCATCAGTATCAGAAAAAAAGCCACAATGGTTGCTCATAGAAAACGACAGTTTATTACAACTTGGGATTCACTTTGGGAGCTCCGGCCATGAGTGCGATCAATGATAACATTGTGATTGCTAAGATTTCATAAATGCCAGAAAGTTGCTAAATATAGATCCAATCTGACAGGAAACATGATCAGTCTGATGATCAGACCTGCTATAAACCCTCAGAGGAGACCAACAGTCTAATTATTGGATATGACCTCCAAGCTCCTCTGGTTAAGCTGTTGTCTTGTCTACAACCTGTCAACTGCCCATCCCAGATCTCAGCCATCACTTTGGTGCTACACAAATAAAATCCAAGCATTTTTTACTTTAAATGCTGAATTGTTTTTGTATGATTTTGATCTGTAACAGTGTCAGAGAAGATTTTTTTTTTTCCCCTCAGTGAATTCATTCTTGCTTTGCAGCCACACGGCCTGGGGAAGTACGTGTTCGACAATGGGTGTGAAGAGCACGGTGAATACCATCGAGAAAAGCAGGTAATTCAACAACAACACATCACGATGATACCTGTCCCGATATGACACCCAGTGAGACACACACCTCTCCCGACTGAAACTCCAGCCGGCGAACTGACGAGGAGAACGCTACACGTATAAACACACAGAAGGCGCTCTACCCGGGCTCCAGAGACGGTTATTTCACCTTAGGGGCCTCAGGAGGAACAGAGGAGGTGCTGCCGCTGTCTTTACACACAACCTCTAGTCAGTAGCATGGGTCACTCAGCCACAGCAGTGTCTTGCATAATGATGAGGAGGAGGAGGAGGAGGAAGAGGAGGAAGAGGAGGAGGAGGATGATGTCGTTTCTTGCTGTTGTTGAACATACTAGAAGTATTCTTATTTTCTGTGCCTGATCTACGTGCATGTTTGACTTCATACGCACGATGCGATTGGTCGTGTTGAGTGACTATATCAATACTTCAGGATGCATGTTAAGAACTGTCAGTATGTTGGAGATGCAGTGTGTCAAATACTGGAGACAGTGAAAGATGAATCTGCCTTCTGCTTGCCTTGCTCCATGCTCAAGTGGATTCCCAAGTCAGTCACGGGTCCGACGCTGTGGACTCCAGGCCAAGACGCTTCAGGTGAACGTTATCAGAGTTATTGATACAAATACAATAGACCTGCAGTAAATATACCTCAGTCTTTGTTATTTTGTTCATACATTCAACTCCGTGGCTGTTTTTGTGACTGTACTTTGAAGAAATAAATGCTGTTATATGCCTCAAAGAGGCCAGACAGGATGTAATGAGTCCTGAAAGTGAGATGTGAAAAAAAAAAGATGAGGGATAAAAATCTGCACTTGTGTGAATGAGTTTGTCTGTTTTTCTTTGGTCAGGTGGGGAAAATGAGAGCGCTTCAGCAGAGGACGGAGCAGAGTAGTGACCTGTGAGATCAATCCACAACCTGAGTTTATAATGCGAAACAACATAAATATTGAAATAAATATTGAAATAAATCTGTTATGCTTGTGTTTTCCCATGAAGATGTGTGTTTGTAGCAACTGGAAACTTTCCATTGCCTACAGTAATTAATTACCAGTGGATGTATACAGTGTGTTCTTTTCATACAGTGCAGTGCCCTTCTGTGGAAATTTACAGAACAACATTTATTTTCTTGACAAGGGAAACTTTATCCTAATAATGTAACCAGAAATCAGAACCCTAAGTTTAACCTTAGTACAGTAGCTGCAGGGCCAGTCTAAGCCTTTTTGGGGCCCTAAGCAAGTTTCAGTTTGGGGCTCCAAGCAGCTTATACATTTGTATTTGTATATTGCCAAATCGCAACATCTTTAACATTTCCCCATGAGCAAGAAGAAACCTGGACCAGAACCAGGCTCTGAATGGGCACTGAGTTTACTTAGTGTGCCTCAGACCGCTGTTATTCCAAGTCCCCTCTATTTCTCATCCTTCCTTCTGTTCAATGCTCTGTGTCATATTCTGAAAAAAACATTTGTGAGTGAAAGCATAGGGAGTGAGTTTCATCCCCTGAATGCTTTCAGACAACTTATAATATATGATTTATGATTAGGTTCTATCAAATGAATGTTATGAAATTGTGATGAAAATACCACGTAAGTGTGTTCAGAGAAATGTAGGGGAGGATTCATTGTTTGGAAGAGCTTATTTTGTAGCTGCTAAGGAAGCCATTCTTTATTATTCCAGCCACCAAGAAGACCCCTAAGAGGTAATGTGATATTTGTGACATTCATTTCTTGGCCGGACACAACACGTGTAGTCTTGCATATCAGAGCTAAATCTCTATCAGTGCTAAAGACGACTTATCCTACCAGTAAAATAAAATAATTGGATAAACAAGTTGCGTTTGAGGCTTTTTGTCAGAAAACCCTTTCTGACAGAAATCTCCTTCTGTTCGTGGCAACAAACCTACTTCGTAAGTTTTAGGAAAATATCATGATGTGGGTTAAAATAAACCCTCTCTGGTAGAAATCCCTGAAGGCAAACTTCCCCCTCGTGCCTCTACCAGAGCCACTTGTTCCCAATATCCGGTCTTTCTAACCGCATTATTTTGAAGGATACAGCCGGAAGTCATAGCGTTGATTGTACTACTCATCGCTAGCTTATCAGACCCCGTTGATTATGTGCTGTCACCGTGTGGATACAGGAAATTGAACACTACAACAAACCAAAAAACCTGGCTGGATTTCATCATGGGCGGAAGTTGAGAGAGTACCGGGCCCGGTTCGTGTCTCCTGCGTTCTCAACTCTTACGTCACACACAGCAGACGTACAACGGCAGCAGTTATTCCGAAGGTCGAGAATGGACGACCGTCCTCGCGGGACGCCGCTGTTTACATTCGGCGTGATAGCGGACATTCAGTACGCAGATATCGACGACGGGTACAACTACACGCGGACGAGGAGGCGGTACTACCGGAGCAGCCTGCAGCTGCTGAGAAACGCCCAGAAAAGTTGGTCCGAGGCGGCTGTCAAGCCGGAGTTCATCCTCCAGCTGGGAGACATTATCGACGGCTTCAACAAGAGCCACGACGCCTCCGACCGAGCCCTGGACACCGTGCTGAGAGAGTTCAGCTCCAGTCACCTGGAGGTCCACCACGTGTGGGGGAACCACGAGTTTTATAACTTCAGCAGGAGCGCGCTGCTGAGTTCTCCGCTCAACAGCACGCTCCACTCGGAGAGATGCCTGAGCGAGGTCCCGGCTGGCGGTGAAATGTATGCCTACCACTTCAGCCCGCACCCCGGGTTCACCTTCGTGGTTCTGGACGCGTACGACGTCAGCCTGCTGGGCAGAGACGAGTCCAGCGACCAGTACAGCGACGCTCTGGGTGTCATCAAACAGCACAACCACAACGAGGACCTCAACTGTCCGCCAGGTAAGTAATAACAGGTGGAAGTTGGCTGAATCAAGATTGTAACTTTTTAGTGAGAACTTTTTCCTTTTGCAGGAGACATTTGGTCTGAGTTGTTCTGGTATGACCAGTAGCTTCATGATAATTAATGTTAGCAGACTTAAGATGGATATTGTTAGTGAAGACCATTGGAAGTGAGATATTGTGTGGCAATTTCTCCGGGTGAAGACCTACTGAAGGACATTTGGACCCCCGTTTTTTTTTTCTCGCATTACGTGGAATCCCACAATGCCGAGCAAAGTAATTTGCTTGTGTCCCACAGAAAATGACTTGGGTCGAACACTGTTGCCCAGAGCAGGCAGCAACCTACAGTTCTGCTGAGTGAAGCTGATGCATTCTCTCTCCTGACCACCAGGGGGTGACTCCTCTGATTGTATAGAAGTCTATGAGAAAATGACTCTACTTCTCTCTTGATTTATTCCCTCAGTAACATTGTAAACATGAGTTTATGGTCCCAATCTCTAGTTTGAAGTCTTCTTCAATACAGCATGATGTTCATTTAGTAAATTATGGTCCATTTTTGAGTCATATAGACCATAAAGCCGGGTATGCTTTAGGGCGGGGCTACAAGGTGATTGACAGGTCGCTGCTGGCTACAGAAGACTTACACGGCGTCTCTGCGTCACTCCTTCTCATTCCAAACTTGGTCACTTCAGTTCATTGGTTGCGAAAAACAACAACATGGCGGCGACCGTAACCCAAGATGGCGACGGAGAAATCTCCAATCTCGAGGCTTCATAAAGGCAGTCCACAAACCAATGAGTGACGTCACGATGACTACCTCCAATTCTCCATTTCCTCCTACTGCACAAAACTGAAGACAAAATCCAATTAACACATGTTCTATGACACAGACTTGTGCGTTTCAATACCCATAATGCCATACTATTTAGTTTACCAGAAAAAGATTTAGTATGTCCCCATAAGTAGTTTGTCAAATGAAAGCCAGCGTGCTTTCCTGACCCACAATCCTCTGCGCATAAGATATGTGAGCAGAGGTTTAAAGTTCACGGTGCACTGTTATGAGGACGTTTATGTCCCAATTGAATGCATACTGCATTCAACAGTACTTACTTTGTAAGGAAGCTGCAGTATGTACTAAAAGTACAAATAAAAAGTGTGCGATTTGGAAGGCAGCTAGCGTGAAGCTCAGACCGGGTGGCTCTGCCACCATCTTGGCGGTGACGGCAGCAGAACTCCCAGCTCATTAAGCCTTTACATAAATTAAACGGGTGAGTTCTACAAAAACTTAGATGCAGACTTTGCTCAGGGGAATTACCCACAATTCATATCCATATGACGTTAAACACGCAGTTACCAATGGAAGCATGGAGAAGTAAACAAAGAGAACGGCACATGTTCAGTCTGTTACATTTACTCAGAAACATGAGCTTGCATCTCGTGAGGCAAGAGCCTGGAAGAAATCAGGGAGTAAAAAGTATAAAATGAAATCCCACAATCGTACAACCAGGGATTGAACTGCCAGAAATTCAGATTGGAAGACGACCCGCTCCAACCCTGAGCCACAGCTGTCCCAAACATGGAGGTTTATAAGCTGTACTGTAGCCAGCAGATTAACGTGTTTTAGGCTTCACTTTTGGGCAGCTGTTACTGTTTATATACTTTTTTTATATATATATATATATATATATATATATATATATATATATATATATATATATATATATATATATATATATATATATATATATATATATATATATATATATATATATATATATATATGCGCTCTACGTTCACTAGTTCTTCACCGTCCGCTCACTGACTCCTCTATTGCGTCTCCCACATGCCCACAAAAACTCCACAGTGAACCTGTAAAAGGAACATTAAGGATCTTATTTCTGTTTTTACACCGCCAACATATGTTGTGAAACTGGTGTTAGTGCTAGGTATCAAAGTAAAAGCCTGGTGTGGATTTAATCAATCAATTCTGAAAGCTCCATTCTAAAAGACGGAGACATTTCCCTTTTAGTTGTGAATCAGAAGCCAACCTCATCTTTGCTATTCTGTTTTATTTTTCAAGGACGTCTACGAAGCAAGTATTACATTCTTCAGAGACGCTCAATTGCAATCATAGTCTTTCCCTGTCGGTCCCTGAGCATGAAACTGGAGCAGTTTCATAGGAAGTGCCTTGCTAATGGGCACACTGTCATTTGACCAGTAGTTGCAGAGAGGAGACCCCGTTACCCAGAAGGGCTCTGTCCCACGTTTCCCCATGGTGCATGTTTTATTACACCGTGAAGATCCAGGTGTTGATATGTGGTGCTCTTGTTTCAGGGTCTAGTGGCCTGCTGCAGAGGTTCACCATGTTCAACGGGGGGTTCAGTAAGGACCAGCTGGACTGGCTGGATTCTGTTCTGTCCTCGACCGACGACAAACGGGAAAGAGTCACAATAGTCAGTAAGTAAAGCATTATTTTTTATTCCTTGCATCTTTCAGGTGGACCGTTGTAGTGTGAAGAGAGCCCTGTGACAAGTCTTAACTCTTCCAGTCTCTGCTTGAGGAAACAGACCTGTATTGGGGCTTTGTGAATCCACTCAGAGACCCAGCTCACCCCCCGAGATTGACCAAGAATGCATATTTTGTGTGCTGATAGTTGGATGTCCCTCTTCCTTCCTTCGAGGATTAGTTTAGCCCCGCCTACACCTTTTGCTGAGCTGTTATTTCATGTTCCCATGTTTAGTCCTGGCCAGAACCTCTCTCTGCTCAGAGGAATCTACAGCTCTGGTCTTACTGTCTGTCTGTCTGTCTCTCTTTCTGTTGTTTCATATGTTTTTTTTATGTGATTTAAAAAGTGGTTGGCCTTTGGATACCAATTTCTCAAAATGGTTACCAATGGCAACCTGTCAAGCCCTGGCTGAGGTGACTCCAACCTCCTTTTCAGCTCTGTTTGAATTTGCACGTTTTACATTAAATGATTTACATTTCTGGTATTGTGTTACATCACTTGCGGCAATGAGCTTAAGACTGTTGGTTGGACAAAACTATGGCATTTTTCGACTTTCTTTGTGTTTTCTAGACTAAACAATAATAACACGATTCATGGAAAATGAATGTCATTACCTTTACCAGTTAAAAGACATCTCAACGTGTGCTCTCCTGCTCAGGTCACCTCCCTGTCCACCCGCGCTCCACAGATGACATCTGCCTCGCTTGGAACTTCGATGAGCTCCTGGCCCTCATACAGTCCCACAGCAGCGTGGTGTGTTTCATGGCGGGACACGACCACGATGGTGGATACCACCAGGACCAGGACACGGGGGTGCACCACGTGACGCTAGCGGGTGTGATCGAGACTCCACCCGATAGCGACGCCTTTGGCACCATCTCCGTGTACAAGGACAGGATGGTGCTGGAGGGCAGCGGGAGGATCACTGACCGAGTGTTCCTGTTTCCATCCCATCCCAATGACGCAGATCCTACAGCCATATGACATGTGCCGTATTTCAGATTGATACAATGCTGAAGCCGTTGAGGAGATATTTCTGCAATGTCTCTGGATTTGGAGAGGGTTGTCCTGCGTGGCTCACTTACAGGATGGCTGATTCTCTGGAGAAGTCTGGAGATTTTACAATGGTCACTTTACAGTTTTTCGAAGATGAAAAACATTCACAAATGTACTGAGTTCAGTAGTGGAATTACTATGTTTCATTCTTTTAGTTCTAAGGGCCACGGAGGGAATATCCTCAAATGTGAGGCACTGATAACTATAAAAACACAGAGCCACGTTCTCTGTGTTCAGATGCACTTTCCTCAGCAGAGCAAATGCAGTACCTCATACACTTGATTGCACTTTTAAGTTTATATTATTTATTATCTTGACGTGTGAAGTATATCTTATACACCGGTTGTGTTTTAAGTTAGAGTTCAAATGATAGCACTTGCATATTTATACTTTATTGCAATTCATGCCTTTTTTGCGTGTTGCATATTGCAAACAGAAAATGATTTTCTTTTACTGTTAATTGCAGAGCAATTTGTTGTGAATTGATCGGTGCAGTGTATTGATAACTATAACTGATATAAATCCTAGTTAGAAGTTAGAAGTTCTGCACAAGACGAGTGCCAAGCTGTATGATTCACAATGTAAAACAATATAATGAATAATAAAAATATACATAAGTAGTTCTGTGCCCATCTAAACATCTTATGCTGTATTCATGTTACATAGGAAAGTGGTGGATTCAAGCTTCCTGTTACTGGAGTTGAACCCAACGTTGACACATTGGTAGTGCAGTAACACAATGGAGTTTCTCCTTGCAGACGACCAAGTGGCGTCAGGACAGTGAGGAGAGTAGAGACAGAAACACCAAGATGAGTATGAAGGAGGATATTGAACAGTAGGAATACATTTTATGGGAGGGATACAAAAAATAAAGAAATAACTTCATCTTAACTAAAGCTCAATTAATTAACCAGCTTTTTCTGGAGCTTATAACTGCATCCCAGTCTTCACCAGCAGATAGAGTTGCCTAGGAGTTAGGTACTGACAGGTGTATATGTATAGCCATCTCCATGACAACTGAGCAAACTACATTCGCTGACGAAGAACATTAGATGTGGTTGAGAGCTCTGATTTAACTTAAACTTAACTTTAACTAGTAAGAGGACCTTGAGTTAAGGCTATTTTTTAACTACTATTTCAAAGGTCAATAATCGAAATGCTTCCTTTGACACATCTAATAGTGACAAGAATGCAACAGTGAGATCATGAAAATAAAATATAAAACACTAATGTGCTCAGCTGTGTGATTGAAACCACACATCCATTGTGGATCAGGATCAGGAGGGACACCGTGCTGCAGCAACACACTAAGAACGGAACAATTAAAGGAGCACGGACTCTTTTCTGTTAACTATTTTGTTGAAAGTAGGAATTTGAGTTGTTACAGTACAGACAACACAGGACGTGAGGATATGATTTGCATAAGTGATAATATATGTCAACCATTGCGTTGTGAAGTCGCGATAGCTGTATTTCCGACGGTTCTTGAATGCAACTGCAGCACAGACGTGGCCACGGTGCAGCTGCTGCGTTCAAGTGGCGCAGTGTCCCGTCGGGAGACAGAGAGGGCAAAGTTTCACTCTGCGTTGCAGCCGAAACGCTGCTGCCGGGATCCAACACAACAATGGCGACTCCCAGTCCTGACAGCAACTCCACAAGCTCCAGCAACAACAGCAACATTGTAGGATCCGCGTCGCACCATTTCCACCAGCAGACACACAGCAGCAGCATGCAAGGTAGGCGGCCACGGCCTTTATTTCACCGTTTTTATTTTCCTACTGAAGACTACGGAGTTAGTAGGAAAAGGTAGCGTGTAGCTTCCCAGAAACAGAAAAAAGCCACAGTCAATTGAGACAGAAAGAGTGAAGCTTTCCGGTCCGAATTTTCAAAATAAGATCCGCGTTGTCCATAGGATAAACTATTAACGATTTAGTTTATGTTTAGGAATGTGAACACGTCATTTACATTTTTCTTTAGGATGTCCTGATAATGTACATTTAAAATGCTGACTTTGGATTGATTATATCAAGTGTTCTAAACTGAGCTGGCAAGTTGATATTCTTAATAGTTATTAGACAATGTAGTGGGTTACTGTGGATGAGCTCAACCAAACTCCTCTTCAATAAATCTGTGGCATGTTGTTTACAAGTAATGGATAGTACTAATTATTGTTCAGGCATTAGTGTTTCACATTGCAGTCAGTGTATACATGATACACATAGAAAACCTAAATATTTGAATATTTACACCGTACAAACATGGCGCGGTATTAAAGCTTTTCTTCCATTTGGTTTTCTTCAGTGTTGGACACAGCAGTGGGATTTATCACAAAACTATAGCGTCATTAGTTGGTCGTCAAATGTGACGCTTTTATTTCGAAGGCTGAATGACGCAGTTTCCGCTAACGCTCTAGCTTGGTTTGCTTAGCTTGAGTCTAAAAGTACACGGCTATCAGTTTAGCAGTGATGTTTGTCTGAAGAACCGACATACTTTTATGTACCAAACGAAGTGTCTTCACTTCTTCGGCCCCCACGATTCTCCCTAGAGACGAAAACATACGGATACACTCACGTAAAGATACATTCAATGATATTCCCCGATATTATTAGCACCTGGCTGCTAACTTCCAAGTAACGTTCCCACCGAGGCCTCCACTTCAGTGTTTCTCTCTCCCGCGCCAGGCCACTGTTTGTACTGCCGTCTCTGGCAAATACATGATGCACATTATACAGTCAAGAGTTGGATATAATAATTATATTCATCTCTTGTTAAACGTTGTTGATGAATTTGCTTCCGTGGTCTGACAACGTCACGGAGGTCCTTCTGGTTTCGGAAGTTGTGAACATTATTTCGTTCGACGTTTCAGCCCGTCAGATACCGTGAAGGCGTGAAATAAACCCGCTCAGTCTGTAACTTCTGCTGTACACAAACAACATGTCTGCCGTGTGTTAACGTGTTTTTTAAAGTTAAATATGTGACGTTACACTTCAACCGAGCTGCCTCCGAGTCCACAATGTGAGTCCATTATCGGACGGGAAGCCGACCCCACAGCTAGCTACGAATCATTTGGACTGTTTCATCCACAACTGATTCAGATATGAAGCTTTTTAAGCTCTTTAAGCCGCATCAGGGCCCTCTTATTCAAGTCACAATGTCAGTAAAGACGGCAAAACACCGTGTGCGTGTGTGTGTGCGCGCTGGATGATATCCAACATGTCCAGTATGTGTGTACGCAGTCCCACCTAGAATAAATGGTAGTAAACCGGTTCACACTCAATAGGCTGCGTGTCTGAACAGGTTCTGTCCGATAATGGATGTGGTGATGCTAGCTGCTGGTCAGTCACGTGTCCAGTGGTCAACACATGTTGTATTTCTGACTACTGTTTTATCTCAACCCTACAGAAAGCAACACCTGCTGGAGATGTCAGAATGAAACAGGTATTCACACTTCTCTTACACGTCTTCGGTTGGGGAGGGGTTATGTGTTCACATTAGGTTTGATCAGGACATTTTCTTGGCAAAGCTTTTCCTGGAAAGGTTCTCTATCCATCTCTCTCTGTTGTCCATGTCCCTTCTCTTTGTTTCAAAATGTCATGTATGATTTGTTATCCACGTATCTGCATGTTTTAATCACGTTTGAGTAGTAGAAAGACCTCATGTATCCTCATCTGTCTGTGATGTAGACTGACCCCACAGTGAGACATGGAGCTGCCCTGTCTGCAGCACCGATATCAACATGTGCTAGTTATAGTGTCACATGTTTTTTAGGCGTGTGCCACTGTTAACGTCTTGTGTGTCTCTGCTGTTCTACTGGCTTATGGCATAAACAGTCATGTTCCACTGGCGAATACCACTCCCTGTTAGCATTTTACCAACTCTCACTGGCATGTCAGCAACTGCTGATTATGGACTGTTCGTGATATTAACTAGCACCGCCCCTCTTAATGGATCAGGTGACTAATCGGTCGTTTTGGTCTTAGTCCATTCAGATAAACAGCTTGTCTGGCAACACTCGTGTTCCACAGGGCGTAGCCAGATTGTGCTGGTTTCCACCCAACTGGGCTACTTTTCATGAAGTTGTGCTGGGAAATCTAGTGATGGGCTGGTAGATGGAACTTTTGTCAACGTTTGGCAGGGTTTTGAAAATATCGGGAAAACAATATCACCAAACGCGCTGTCATTTTATGCTCAAAACAGATAAAAAAGTTCAGTAAACTTCGTTGCACTCGCTCATACTATCGACTCATTCAATTTGAGAAATATTAGATTGACATGAGTTGTATTCAATCGTTCTCAGGGGTGACTGAGGACCTACCTGCCTTGATGTCATCATGACTAGCGTTGACATGGCTGTTTGTGTATTTGGTCGTGTGACTGCACGATTTGTGGGTTGTAATCGCCTATTTACCCAACATATTATCTTTGGTTATTTGATATGAAGCTTTAATGCTTACAATGGGTTTTCTATTGCACATGTAATGGTTTTAGTGTTTTACATGGGTTTCTGTCAAAGTTATGATTTGGAGTGTTTTTAATTGAATCGGATGAATTTTGTGATCGAGCCGGAAACAGACTGTTTGATCTGGCCCTCTTATTTTAGTGCTATGCTCAGTCTTAGTGATACTCCACCTTGATAATTGGCAATAGGCACTATGTCAATGTTTTAAGGTAAAAAGTGTGATACTTAGAGGTTACCAGAGCAGTGAAAGTGTCCGTGTAGAGAGGTACGTGCCAGTGGAACAAAAGTCATTTAGTGTTGTGAAAAATGGATTCAGTTAGAATCGAAAGTTTAAATAACATTTTTGTTATGGACTATTTCAAGGCCTGAATCGGTATGATTCAAATCCATTGGCTTCATTTTGGTCTATTCAGAGGTAGACTGACGTTACCGCTTTCATTGCAGTAATCTGTGAGGTTTCAGTGAAAAGAAAGCCAAAGTGAGAAAGCCGAAAATAGCGGACGGTCTGAGATCTGCAGGGATGCAACCTGCACCTTCACATTTGAATATTTCTGAACTGTATGGTTAGATCTCTTCCCATGGTCTAGTGTCAAACAGAAATAACGCTAAATCGTAAACTCGAATCACGATACTCGTAGTAGAATCACTGTACTTAAAAATCACAAAACATATTGAATCGGGAGATAAGCATATGGTCCCAGGCCCACTGTTTATACGACCTACGTCAGAGGAACAGTAGCAGCACACCGTGATACACCACTGGGATCCGGCATATTCCACTGAAACAAGATTGGAAAACCCTCAGCCACTTCCTGTCTCGCCGTCACTTCTTTTTCATGTAAAATAGTAAAAGTGATAACTTCAGGGGGAAACAAAACAATCCAATAGTCATTTTAATACATTCTGCCGTTGGGCTAGAGTTAACAAAGCTATTCCTCGTTCCTCTGGGAATGCAATGGAACCACATCACGTTACAGGCCCAGCTGCATTAGCAGTGCACCGAACCAGACGCTGCTCTCACCATTCAAAGGAACCGGGCCCGTATTCCACTTTCAGCATTGGCACTGATGAATAATGAGCCGCTCACATGTGAACAAGCCCTACCAAAATGTAGTAAAGTGTGTTTTCTTTACTTCAGGGTTTCAGATAAGCCTGTCTGGAGTGTCCCAAAGTAAGCAAGAGACTCGCACACGAAGCACACCGACCTCCTCTCGTTGTGGGAACACCTCAGTAGTCTCGAGTGGTTTCCTCTCCTCTGTGTCTCTGCTCAATCATTGGCTGACGACTGGGCGCGCTGCTGACCAGTGATTGGTCAGCGTTGCCATTGTGTTCGTCATGCTCCTATTTAATTGGATAAGATGGATGAAAGGAAGCCACTGTATACTATTGAAACAGCCTGTGTGGTGCTCTGGTAGTTGGGGAGTCTGTCCACTGTTCACCGCTATTAACTGACACAGATGCCGGTCAGGAGAGGTTTGCACCGGGGCTTAAAAGTTAAGGGATCCGTTTGCTCTCCGGAGCTTTGACCAACAGGGCATGGCAAAGACGACTCAACACTTAAACTCAGCACTTTGCTTAGCAGCTAGTGTAATCGCCAGTTACTTCCTTGCGATGCATCCTAATATGCACTTCCAGGTGACAGACACTGATCAATTGGAATCGAGTGCTCTCTAAGTGTTGGGTCACTTTGATATCTTGAGGGGACTGTTGAGGTTTTGTAAGGGGTTTCCAACCACAGGGCCCTGCAGCAAGGCTCTTTTGCAGCCCCTGCACTTGAATAAAGATAGTGTTTGGATGAAAAGGCAAGCTGAAGGAACTGGTGCAGCGTCTGAGTGTTGGGAACCCCTGTACATCCGGGCACTTTGCTTGTGTTCGAAATGCATTTTGTGCTTCCTCTGATCTTGACGAGAACTTGAGATAACCCGAAGGTCATAGACATGGCTCTTAAAATCCATGTTTTCTCCTCACCATTCTCAACAGACCTCGTAGATTTAACTGTATACAAAGCACAGTAACGTGCTGGTGCCTGGGTCCTATGAACGTTTGGTGGCATGGGTTTCTTAGTATTGCTTATTGCGCACATGGAAAGGCTTATCTCAAGTGTGTAGAGACGGAGGTTACCGACGCGAGATCCCACTGTGTGCACCAGCTGGCTGAACCCACAGTGTGGTGTGCATGTTGTGGGAGTCTGGATCGCCACTCTCTTTGTCCCGCCAGGTAAACGTAAAGCTCTGAAGCTGAACTTCGCCAACCCTCCAGTGAAACCAGCCTCCAGGCTCCCGCTCCATCCAACGCCTCCCTCCTTCCAGAACCCTCACATGTGAGTAGAGACGGCTGATGATGGGATCTGTATTCTTTTAGACGATACATGTCGAGCAGTGAACAAGTAAGTCTTCCCAAATGTGGGAAAACAATGACGATTCGTTATTTTACAGTCGTACAATTCCAGCCGGCTCCAACAAGGAAATAATGACAACAAGATTTTTAGGGGATGTTAAGTTGGTCTTTAAAAAACATCATCCCAATGCAGCAGCTTAACTGTGTTCATTCTTATTAATAGATATTTAATATTCATTGGCAACTTAATACTAAAGAGCTGCTAGCCTGTCGCCAACACTCTTGGTGCGCCACTCATACTGACAGGAGTAGCAACGACCACGTCGGACTTCAGTTCCTACTGATTCAGTAACTTGGCATCATTGATACATTTGTGTGAACATTTTATTTTCACATGAAACAATACATATTAGAAAATTCTGTCTTTTTCCAGCCTACCTTTGTACTTTCAAACCAGCTGCCTCCCAAATTCCACTCCCATCAGAGTCCAATCCCATAAGAAAGCTCAGATTACAAAGCCGATTCATGGAACCTTTTTAAACGTTTCACATTCACAGAAGCTTGGAGGGTTAACTGATTTAAATATTGATCATATCCACATACATCTATAATGCCTGTTCCTCCTATAGGCTCTTTCTCCTCCTTCCCCTTCCTGTTCTCCTGTCCACGTCCAATCCTGTCTCATCCCGTCCTCTGTGCTCCTCCCAGAGAGCGCCTGCGGACACACAGCATCGAGTCGTCGGGGAAGCTGAAGATCTCTCCGGAGCAGCACTGCGACTTCACGGCAGAGGACCTGAGAGACCTCGGGGAGATTGGCCGCGGGGCCTATGGCTCCGTCAACAAGATGGTCCACAAACCCACGGGCCAGATCATGGCTGTCAAGGTGACCTGCTGATAGGCTCTCACACGGACACTCATTTTACCTCAACCAGAACCGCAATCAATCAGTTCAACACACTCAAGAAGGCCAATTTGTGTTTTGGTCTTGAAGATGATATTTCACCCATCTAAGATTGATAAATGACTCACTGGCCCTGTAAATGTAAACTGTGTGTTTGTGTCTCTCAGAGGATTCGCTCCACTGTGGATGAGAAGGAGCAGAAGCAGCTGCTGATGGATCTAGACGTGGTGATGAGGAGTAGTGACTGTCCCTACATTGTTCAGTTCTACGGCGCTCTCTTCAGAGAGGTCTGACTGGAATTCACTGACCTCAAACGCACCACACCATGTTCCATGCTCTGTCTGTGTTTGCTATGTGACTGATCTAGGATCTGATCATCCCGTCTCGTGTCTTTGTAACCGCTCACTCTTCGTTTCAGGGGGACTGTTGGATTTGTATGGAACTTATGGCTACCTCATTAGACAAATTCTACAAATATGTATATTGTGCATTAGATGACGTCATTCCAGAGGAAATATTAGGCAAAATAACATTAGCGGTGAGTGGACATTCCCTTTCTCTCTATTCATTTGGATATTGTGCTCTGCATATCATGGAAGCAGAGGTGATGTGTTTGATTTTGTCTTCAACAGACCGTTAAAGCACTGAACCACTTAAAAGAAAACTTGAAAATAATTCACAGAGGTAAGTCTTCTTCTTAAATTGTTGTACAGACAGTAAACTAATTATATTTCCGATCCAATATTTATGGAATATTGAGTAGCCAAAATAAAAATTATTTTTAAAAGTATTTAATGTCGACACTAAATGTTGTCTATTGGCAATTCGAAACATTAATATTAGCATTTGGATGAATTCTGTGTCTCTTTTGATTCTTCTTATCATTTTAGACATCAAACCTTCCAACATTCTAATGGACCGAATGGGTAATATCAAGCTGTGTGATTTTGGCATCAGCGGTCAGCTGGTGGACTCCATAGCCAAAACCAGAGATGCAGGCTGCAGGCCTTACATGGCGGTAAGCATCCGCAGTGATGAGAGCTGGATGTGTCGAGCAGACGTTCACATCTCAGGATACTGATCCATCTGACTCGGTGGAAGACAAGCGGCCTCCTCTTGGTCCTGTCAGAACTAGTGGGAATAAAAAGAGATGGAGGGAACTGATACATCTCTTTCACTACATCATTGACTATGAAGGAATTGCATTTAAATAAAGGCCAGTTAGACAGATACACAGCTGGGTGACAAAGAGGGGAGGGGGATCATGGTGGGAACTTTGTTTGTGCGAGAGAGCAGGTCGATCACGACAATCCGCTTCATGTCTAGTCTCTGATGTGCCGTGGTTTTTGGTGACGGACCATACAGCACCGGTCTCGTTAAACACATTAAGGGCAGTGACAACACTGCAGTGGTTTGGCTTCAGGCTTTACCAGGCTCATTTTCAGCCCTGACCTTTGACCTCCCATGGAAGGAGACCACGGCCCCGTGGGTTGAGTGAAGCGTCTCGGTGTCACAGAGTGGTTTCTTGTGTGTGTTCCAGCCTGAGAGGATAGACCCCAGTGCTTCCCGACAAGGCTACGACGTCCGCTCTGATGTGTGGAGCTTGGGAATCACCCTGGTGAGACAAACCACGTCGTCGGCTTTCACATGAAATCTAACATTTAGTTTGGTCTGAGCTAGTTTGACTTCCTCTAGTCCAGCGGTCCATCAGAGTCTGTGTTTGCTTTCAGTACGAGCTGGCCACAGGACGGTTCCCCTACCCCAAGTGGAACAGTGTGTTTGATCAGCTGACGCAGGTGGTGAAAGGTGAACCTCCCCACCTCAGCAACTCAGACGAGAGGCAGTTCTCCCCCAAGTTCATCAACTTTGTTAACCTCTGGTAAGCGCCGTTAACACTCATACTTACAGACAGGCTGCTCTCTGATCAGTGTGTGAAATACACCACTTCATTCATTACTGAAATTCTTTTTAAACAGCTGAGCGTGAAAGCTCTTTCTTGTCCTTGAGAATAGAAATACCAGCGTTAGTAGCTTCTTCCAGAGCGTTCAACCGCATCTCGTGGTCTTCACGAGTCTGCAGCCGAGCAAACAAACATTCGCTGATGAAGACGATGTAGGGCAGTTTTGAGGGTCCATAATGGAGCAGAGTCTGCCCCTGAATACTGGTGTCCCTATGCTGATGGAGATTCTGTCTTTCCCTCTGTCCAGCCTCACGAAGGACGAATCCAAACGGCCAAAGTACAAGGAGCTTCTGGTAAGTCCTTGGACTGTTCTTTAGTTTTTACACCCGTCTCACAGATCAGTACTTCAGTTCAAGAGCACGAGGACGTGTAGTTACTGTTAACGGTGCTGGTTCTGACACACTGTAACCATGGGATGGACTGGGGACATGCTATTGAACGGATTCACTGTAAAGACACATTATGTCTTTTTCTGTGCGTCAGTGGCTAAATTACATTTGGCCAAGAAATGAATTCCTAAACTCATGAACCTGACTTTTGAACCTTTTTAAAGCCGCACAAACTAAATATTTTTTATGTAAACAATGTGGATGGATCAAATGACTGTGATCCAACATTCACTAATGTGACTGACTAATATTAAAGAGGTCAGCTCATTGTTTTTGCTCATTTATAATTTCTTTTTTTAGATCGATGCAGCTATAAAATTAAGCAATGATAAATATATTCTCCGAAATGAAATGTTAGCTTTTCTGTCTTCTTGCTGCCTCCATAATTTGTCTTTGTCAAATACACCAGTTATGTCATATTCCCCTGGCAGCCAGTTCAACACATAATTAGCTCTCAGATCTCAGGAATTTTGTCATCGAAGATCTTTTTATGTCTTTCCTCCAGAAACGTCCCTTCATCCTGATGTATGAAGAGCGTTTCGTGGACGTCGCCAGTTACGTGTGTCGCATCCTGGATCAGTTCCCCACCTCTCCCATCTCCCCGATGTACGTGGACTGATGGAGTCAGGCTGGGGGGAGGGGGGCGGGGGGATGGTGGGTGCTAGGGGTGAGGGGTAGGGGGGGGGGTGTCACCCAACATGCAGTGGGTGGGACACTAAGCTTTGTGATGCAATGCTTGACATCTTAGAGTTGCGTAGGATCACCTGTTTATTCACACCTTCCAAAGAACAAAGGAGCTCAGTCCACATTGCCCGGTGCAATGAGACAGTTATTGTCAAGCAAACCTCCCAACAAGTCAATGTCAAACACATAGAGTAAAGCTACACTATATATATATATATATATATATATATATAATAATAAAAAAGTTGCTGTACACAAATACAGAATCTACCAAATGTTGATTAGTGACACTCATGACGTATGAACAAAAACATCCACCTATTGGATTGTACATTGTCGACTGTATGTATGCATAAGTGTGTGTTCACCTCTGAATTGTACAGATGTACACACTCACTCACTCACTCACTCACTCTCTCTTTTCACACAGTTTGGTGTGGGCACCTTATCTCATGGTAAATTAAGTATGCAAAAAAGCTCATGGATTCGG